>CAJQZP010000693.1:32186759-32876018 GCA_907164705.1 Parnassius apollo
AAACAGTATTACTACTCTACTCTCTCAACTCTCCCCTAAAGAAGGGGGGGGATGGCATCATCATTAATAATAACACTTGCTGATTGATCATTTTTTGAAGCTGAATCAAAAATAAAAAAGAGGAAGCTGTTATCGTCAACGGTAGCACGGGCCACTAGAGATGGTGTATCATACATTTCTACTAATTCTGACGACGGAGACTAAGCGACGCATCTCATAAAAATTGAAATGTACGCTATGAAGAAGCTATCCAAGATTCCAACTCCTGATTATTGGAAAAAGCTTCCTCGAGGATTAAATATTATGTAATAGGGATAGCATCTACGAGAGCACAAACGCCCTCCTATACAATATTACAAAGACAATAGCAGAAAGTGAAAAAGTTAAAAAATACTCTTTTTACAAACACAGTCATTATAGCTGATCATTAGTGAATGTGATTCTGTTTACTTAAATTACTTCTGTGTACTCATTACTTACATTCTATTTCTACATTTTTTTGGCTATAAATATCGGAAATTATTTGAAATTGGGTATCAAACACTGAACCGTTACTTACTCCTGAAGAGAATATGTAACTATTCAATAGCGAATTAAATCAAGAGTTGTCTAAAGTTTGTGATGAAATAGAGAAGCGTGAACTGTTCAAATCATCATATGATGGTGAGTTGTATAATCACTGTGCGATGGTTGAAACACAGTTTAAGTAAATAAAATAAACATAAAGTTATAAATATCGGACATTATTTGAAATTGGGTATCAAACACTGGACTGTTACTTACTCATCGTGTCGGTTACCTGAAGAAAATATGTAACTATTCAACAGCGAATTATATCTGGATTTGTCTAAAGTTTGGGATGAAATGGAACTGAAGCGTGAACTGTTCAAATCATCATATGATGATGAGTTGTCTAATCACTGTGCCATGGTCGAAACATAGTTTAAGTAAGTAAAATAAACATAAATTTTGATCATAATTTACACACTGTCTTATATCGTTTTTTAATAAATTTAGACACAATAAAAATATTAATTACTTTGCAACTTTCCGCTAACTAAATACAATGATGTAGCGGAAAGTTGCAAAGTAATTAATATTTTTATTATAATGGATTTCCGCAAAGTAACGCCTGATTCTATCAATTAAATTTAGACATTTTAACAATCAATCACTACAGCCAGGAAGAGGAATGAAGCGAAGGAGCAGCGAAGAACCCAAGATCATCATATACCAAGAACGGAAGAAGAGGCGTCTACCTCTGTAGGGAACAGTGTCGGTAACGATGATCAAGTGGAATGTCTAACGTGTCCTATATTTATCAAGAAAAGGTATTTAGCTAATCATTTTTAAAGTAATTTTAAAATTATGAATAAAGATAATCTTTTAAAAACACATAATTCTTTATCAAACGTTAGTGTTATTGAATCTGCTTTTGAAAATATGATTTTAACTTATAAAATCAAGAGTAGTGTAGATTGTCTAGCGGTCGCTGGTCTAGCGGTTGTAGTAGTGCGACTGCTGATCATGAGGTCCTGGGTTCGAATCCCGGGTCGGGCCAAAAATCAATTATTGAGTTTTTCTGTCAAGAAATTCTTAGTAGCTGCCCGGAGTCAGGAAGTTGGCAATGTCTCACCCCCCGTGCCTCGGACAGCACGTAAAGCCGTTGGTCCTGCGCTTGATTTCTCTCCGGTCGTGTCGGTTTACCGTCCCATCGGATTATGAGAGTGAGGGAATAGAGAGTGCACGTGTGCCTGCGCATACACTTGGGCACTTTAATCCTATCCTGCGCCGTTGGCTAGCCTCCGTTGAGGCATGCCGCCGTGCCCGAAATTCGGTCTGGAGGACATTATTATTATTATTATTAGTGTAGATCGTTCGACACGAGTAAATTTTGAATCTTCTGAACTATTTTTAAATTCTATTAAAGATGATATTTTATTTTTAACACAAGAGTGTATTCATCAACACATAATTTTTAAAGTAAATTTCATATTGCATGCTGATTTTGTGCAACAAACTAAAGATATTCATGATACGTTCGATTTTCAAACATTTAAATATATTATTTGTCAAGGAGATGACTTAAATATTTTTCTTTCATCTTTAAATGATACAGTTACTAGTAAAATTAGTACATTTAAAAAAAAAAAGATAGTGGATGGAGTCTAAAAACATAAAATCTATTGGTAGACATAAATGTTAATAAATTTAAGGCGCGTATTACGTACTTTACTACGTACTACGTAATTTTCTACGCGGTACTTCATACATAGATTTTCCCCGTGACATAAAATTAAAAAAGACTTATAAATGTAAAAAACGAAGATTATTTTTGTTTTAAATGGGCGTTACTCTCAGCGCTATATCCCGTAAGTAAAAACGTGGATCGGGTATCATCGTACACTAAACATGCAAATAAACTTAAATTTGATGGTATTTTCTTTCCATTTAAGATTTCTGACATAGCAAAAATAGGGAAATTAAATGATATTAGTATTAATGTTTTTGGGTTAGAATATAATAAAGAAAAACGATGTTATTCTATAGTAGGACCATTATTTTTAACAAAAAGTAGTAAAGATAGACATATCGATTTATTATTTTTTCCCCAAGGATACGAAAAATCATTATTGTTACATAAAAACTTAATCGCGGTTAGTTAGTAAATAAATTTCAAGAGACGGTCACGTCATGAACATTTGTAAAGCATGTCTACTTCAATTTCCATTGGAAAGGTTAAATAACCATGAACAATACGATTGTGCCCACATTTGTACAGAATGAAACAAACAGTAAAAGAATTTTTGTCAACCTATTTCAAATGATAAAATTAAATTTGATAGTTATGAAAAAAGTTAAAGATACCATTGGTAGTTTATGTCGATTTTGAAGCATTTTTAAAACAAATAGAATTATGTTCTAACGATCCATCAAAACCTTTCACACATAATATTCAGAAACATGAAGTACATAGTTTTGGTTACTACTTATATAAAATGTTCATATGATGATAAAATATCAAAGTATGTAACATATTGCGGACCTAACCGTGCACAAGTGTTTATGGAAAGTTTATCTAACAATTTAAAAGAAATAAATAGACTTTTAAAGCGACAGTAGCCTAATGGCAGGGCGCCGACCGCGAACTCAAAAAGGTCGTGGGTTCGAATCCGCCATTCGACTACTGGCGTGTACCACTCGTAACACAAGCAATTTAAGCTTACCACGAGTGGTTAAGGGGAATATTAGTAATGTTTATAGCATTGTTAATATTCTTTAAAAAAAAAGACTTCAAAAATATCCAATTCTGCTAACATACGAAGACAAAAACCTGGTTGGTTCCTGCGGAGCGACAGGAACCAAGCTTACGCGCCGATAGTTTAGGTAATTTCTTTTTTACAGTGAAAATAATGATATTTTAAAAAAAGTAAATAACATAAACACTGCTTTATGGTTAGTTCAGTTAGTATGCAAAGTTTCATGATCTTATTTAAAGTATTTTATGAATAACAGCGGTTTATTGTTCAGTTTGGAGGTAACTTTGGGTTTTTTTTCTATCGAGAAAATTTTACGGAATCGTGTTTTCGTCTAACATAAACCTTAACATTAATCCTCAACTTTACCATATATTCATTTCAAAATTAATGCTGCAATACTTTCGGCATAACGGAGGATCTTGCTAAGCCATTTGAGGTTATATTTCCCCTTAATAACGTTTTTGGAATGCTTGCAACAAACGCCTAGTTCTTTGCAAAGACATCCGTTGTCAAAAAAAAAATTTCAAAATTCAAAAAAAAAACATCTGTTGTAGCAAAGAAATGTAGAATACGATTGCAAATGTACATTAAAAGTGACGAATTTATCCAGGACATTAAATTACGCAACACATTTTGTTTATAGGAGAGGTGGCTAACGAGCATTCGGCTCACCTGATGGTAAGTGATTATCGCCGCCCATCAACAACTGCAACAGCAGGGGAATTGCAGATGCGTTTAATTTTTAAAGTTTTATTACAGGAAAAGGAAAAATGTGACTCAAGCCGCGAAAAAAAATTGTGACGTTTATTATATACATAGTTTATGGATTTAATGCAGTGTCAGTAAGAGTAGCACAAAGTTGGTTCAAGCGTTTTCAGTCCGGGAATTGACTGGTAGAGAATGCCTTTAGGCATTAAGTCCGCTATTTGTATCCTTTTTTTTCTAAGTGGACGCAATAAATATTAAAAAACAAAAAAACAAAAAAAAATTTAAAAATGTCAACGATGCAGCTCGCTCTGGTTACCTTCATACGATTAAAGTCGATGCCATTTTTGGAAAAGTGGAGCAAGATTGGCATATTACTAGTTCTTTACGACATAGCCAAAGAATTGAAGACTGACCACAAAACAGTTTTGAGCCATTTGAAAAAGTCTGGCTATACAAAAAAGCTCGATATTTAGGTGCTCTTTACATGATCTCATTTGAAGAAACCTAAGAAATCTTGTACTCATTTGCGATTCTATATTAAAACGTAATAAAACTAAACCATTTTTGAAAAGATTAATCATTGGTGATAAGAATTGATCACCTACGACAAGATCGTGCGAAAAAGATCATAATCAAAGGGTAGTCAAGTCCACAGACTGCAGCAAAACCCGAATTAACACGCAATAAGGAGATGCTCATTGTAGGGGTCATTGTAAAAACGTGCTCGTCGTGCCAGCCCTTTTCAGGGCTGCAATTCTACACACCTGCGCACCCATGCGAACGAGAGTTAGGGCGTCCCCCCAAGGCAACGCACACCAGCTCGTCCCCGTTGGTGTGGAATGCAGCGCGCAAAGCGGCGATGGGGACCGCCACCCGTCACGCACAGCCCGACAAGGCGGAAGGTGGAGGACGGAGTGCAGAG
This sequence comes from Parnassius apollo, assembly GCA_907164705.1. Taxonomy (NCBI): domain Eukaryota; kingdom Metazoa; phylum Arthropoda; class Insecta; order Lepidoptera; family Papilionidae; genus Parnassius; species Parnassius apollo. Next base: position 32,191,650 of record CAJQZP010000693.1, read on the forward strand.
TTGGCACGTGGAATGTTAGAGGGGGCATGAGAGATAAGACGAATGAGTTGATCGAAATAATGAAAGAAAGAGAATTAGATGTCGTGTGTATGTCGGAGACCAAACGGAAAGGCAGTGGTACTGAAGAGCTCCCTGGCGGGACGTTAGCTATATGGTCCGGAGTCCCGGAAAGCGAGAACGCCTGCCAGGGAGTGGGGGTGCTGTTGTCGTCCCGTTTGGTCGATCTTATGACTGAATACAAGGTTGTGAACTCAAGACTTCTCTGGGTTCGCTTTAAACTGGGACTGACGAAGTTATTGCTAGCGTAGCTGAGCTGGAGGAGTTTTGGGAGAATGTAAGAGAAGTTCTAGATTTGGTTAAGGGAAACGAAAGAACTGTTGTATGTGGTGATTTGAATGGATGGGTAGGTATCGCTCGACCAGGATACGAGTCGGTGCTTGGAATGTTTGGCGATAAAAGGGTTAATGATGCTAGCAAGCTTATACTGGCTGTATGCAAGGAAAAGGGTCTTCTTGTGACAAACACTATGTTTAATCACAGGAAAATCCATATGTACACTAAAGAAAGAAAGAATGAGAGAAGTATGATTGATTTGTTCCTGGTGGATGTCCGACTGCGAAAACAGGTGATGGATACACGAGTGTTCAGGGGTGCTGACCTGGGAACGGATCACTATCTAGTAATTACTAGATTTAGGGGTTTGTTGTACCGGACGGCAGTAACAGAACCACAGTCGGTCTGTCGCATCCGAAGCTGGAAGCTTCCGGAAGCGGATACTAGGGACAAATATCACACGAGGGTAGCAGAAAAGCTTGACACCATCGGTGGCAGGAAAGAATGTGTGGAGAGAACATGGCAGAACCTTAGGGACGGAATGGTAAGTGCAGCGGAAGAAGTATGTGGAACGACAAAAAGAGGTAGTAGTAAAAGAAGAGATGCATGGTGGAATGATGAAGTGAGAGAAGCTGTAAAAAAGAAGAAAAAAGCATAATTAGACTACTTGGCCTCTAGTAACGATAAGCATATGAGAGAGAAGATGAAAGAAAGATATAAGCTGCAGAAAGTTCATGCGAAAACATTGATTGAGGAAGTACGTGAAAGGTGTAGAATAGAAGCGGACGAGAGGTTGTCGCACAACTTTAAGGAAAACTCCAAACTCTTCTGGAAAGAGGTTGGAAGGTCCCGGAGTGGTGCGACAGCCTTAAGAATGAACAAAGTGCTTTCGAGAACCAATGACGTCCTCTCAGAAAAATCGGACGTCATGCAGCGATGGAGTGAATTTTACAGAGAAATGTATGCGTGTCATGATCTTAGTTAAGGATCTGGGGGTGACGCCGTGACTGGCACGCCAGACACGGACCTCGACGACACTGAGGTCATCAGCATGAAAGAGATTGAACGTGCGATTCGAAGTTTGAAATGTGGTAAGGCTGCGGGACTAGACAGAGTTACTGCTGAAATGGTCAAGTACGGTGGGCCTCGCGTCTGGGACAGCTTTCGTCTGCTGTGCAATTTGTGCTGGCGGACGGGAGATATCCCGGATGATTGGCGATCCGCGGTCATTGTGCCTTTATATAAAGGTAAAGGTTCACATTTTGACTGCGGGTGCTATCGGGCGATCAGCTTGACCAGTTTAGCAAGTAAAGTTTACTCGAAGGTTTTGACACGTAGGATGCAAGAGAAATCGGAAAGATTCTTATGGGAGACACAATGCGGATTTAGACCTGGAAGAGGATGCACGGATCAAATGTTTTCTCTCCGCATGATCACGGAAAAGCTTCTGAGTGTTAACCAGAGGATTTTCTGTGCTTTTGTGGATCTGGAGAAAGCATTTGATAAGGTTATAAGGAAGAAAATGTGGGAACTGTTGCCGGGATATGGTGTGGATGGTCGATTGTTAAGGGCTGTGCAGTCACTTTACTATGACTATAAAGCCTGTGTGCGGGTAGGGCATGACCTGTCACCCATGTTTAGCGTCCAAGCGGGCGTAAAATAGGGTTGTGTCATGTCTTCCTGGCTGTTCATACTGTATCTCGACAGCTGTTTACAGAAGCTGAAAAATAGCTGTTTGGGTGTGAAATTAGGTGACATTAAAGTAAATAGTCTGCATTATGCTGATGATGCAGTGCTTATTGCACCATCAGAAGCAGAACTGCAGGCATTAGTCATGTGTATGAAAGAGGAATGTGAAATTAAAGGTCTCCGTTTGAATGCTAATAGATGTGGATAGGCGTGTCGCTGCCGGAAAAAAGTCAATGGTGCCCTGAATGCATTAGTCAAAAGGCAAGGCGTGGTGAAGAGTACACGTCTTGCAATACATAAGACAGTGTTGGTACCGACTTTGTTATATGGCAGCGAAACCTGGGTATGCCAGAAGAAGTATAAAAGCAAGTTGAATGCAGTGGAGATGCGATCTCTTCGTAAAATGTGTGGCGTTACCATAGCCGATCGAAAGCGAAACGAAGAGATTCGCAATATGGCAGGATTGAAAGATGACCTTATCACAAATATTGATAGGGGCGTACTCCAATGGTTTGGGCACGTTGAGCGAATGAGTGAAGACCGAATGGTGAAGAAAATATATAGAGCGAAAGTAAATATTAAAAGGTGTCGAGGTAGACCGAGACTAACTTTCGAAGACCATGTGAGCAAATTGCTCGAAGAGGGGAAGGTCAAGAGTACTCGGATACCTAGACGTGCATGTATGAAGAAGTTAATGAACCTGAAAGAAGTGAAAGAGGTATGTAAGGATCGTGACACTTGGCGATCTGTTCTCTCTGGCTACCCCGTTAGGGATTGTGCGTGAAGATAAATAAGTAAGTAAGTAATAGCGCCAATGCGCCATAGCGCCATAGCGCCATGGCGGCTACTCACATAGCAGGTGCTATGCGCTATGGAGAGAGCGCGCTATAATATTTCGAAGTGCGATGCGCTATATTAACCACCATTCGTTTGCGGAATTATAAGTCTGTGATGTTTTTTATAAGTCAATCCGTCGCTCCGTGACAGGTCGTGACGTCTGACGACCTGACCGGATGTTTTCGTTCGTTATTGTCGAGGTCTATTGAACCTATTTGTATTGTATTTAGTAGTAATTATAGTGTTATGAAAGTGTGAATATTTGAAAACGATGTCGAAAGCCAGTAATAAAAAATACCAACAAAATTTATTCCAGATCTTGGGAGGAAGATCTGTGGCGGCGCTGTCGTCGCGCCACAAGCGAAACAAATCGAAGCCTAAATCACGCTATAATATGTGCCAAATCAATTGAGAAAAACGGACAATGACCTTTCAGTGGTTTAACCAGGGGTTACAAACCTTCAATATATAGGCACATTTTATATGCAGTATTTTCTTTATTTATAATGGTTTTTATAATGATTGATATAATAGATATTTATTAACTATTATTAAAAAGTTATGGAAAAGATCGCTGTAGAAGAAAAATCATCTATTGTTATAAAGTACTTTATTAATTTAACAACAAAAAGCAATAATTTATAACACATATAAAGATTCGAATGATGAAATGAAGAAGAAAATGAGTGATGAAGTGAAGAAATGAATTGCTGCGTTACTTACCATAAATTGAAATATAAAATATAACACATTTTTCGCGATGTACCGTAAGATTTTACGATGTTTATAGGAACCACAGACAATATTATTTAACCCCTTAGACCCCAAACGGTTGAATTCGACCATTTGGCCCGCGTGCACCCACAGCACTTTAAACCATTAAAAGTTATTATATTTAGAGAATACTTTTCTATGAAGAAGTTTGACATTATAGAATCAATATGAAATTTTCTATCATCTAGTGCAATAAAAAGTCAAGTTATCCTATGGATAATTATTTATAATCTACGTTAATTTCATACGCCATTTTGGCGTGAACGTTATAGTGTTGATTTTTGGGTTTTTCTAGTGTTTTAGTATAGTATTTTATTATAAAATTGTAATTAAAGTTTTTTGTGTTCAAAATGCCGTCGAAGAGATTCCTAAGGACGAGTGGGCAAAGTGCTTTTCTCAGTGGTTCCATCGGATGCAGCGATATATTAATGTAAATGGACACTATTTTGAAAATATATAATATGTGGCGGCGCTGTCATCGCGCCGCAAGCGAAACACATCGAAGCCTAAATCACGCTACCAAAATTCCGAATCAACCGAACATCTCCGAACTATCACACGGAGTGTTGGCCGCTCCCCGGACAGAACACCTTGCCCAGCGGGAGATCTCCCCTTTTCCTTTCACTGCCACATCGATCGATCCGACGTGATCTGAACACGCAACCAACAACCTTCGGAAACTTCAAGCTTCATCCCCGTCACAGAATACCCCACCCATTCGCTCCCGAGCAGATATCGTCTGCAGTCTTCATATCCTGCGAGCCATCTAGCTTCACAAGGTTCATCGCAGCACTGGAATAATAACGCTTCCTGTTCCTTCAAGCTACTCTCTGCGCCATACAGTGTTCGGCACGGCTCTGAGCCTTACTGCTCGCCTCTGCTTCACGGCACTCTCGCAGATTACTTGCCTTCTTCTCGACTCACCGCAGACTACAAGGCAATCTCCTGGCACTTGCACATTCGTCGGCAACGAGGCTGCACTATCGACCTCCGGTCTGAGCAGAGGGGTGATGTGGCGGCGCTGTCGTCGCGCCGCAAGCGAAACACACCGAAGCATAAATCACGCTATCAGAATTCCGAATCATAAACAGTATATATAGAACATCTCCGAACTATCACACGGAGTGTTGGCCGCTCCCCGGGCAGAACACCTTGCCCGGCGGGATATCTCCCCTTTTTCTTCTACGGCTACAGTAATGACCCCGACGTGATCTGAATACGCAACCGACAACCTTCGGAAACTTCAAGCTTCATCATCGTCATAGAATACCCCACCCATTCGCTCCAGAGCAGATATCGTCTTCCTTCTACGGCTACAGTGGTGACCCCGACGTGATTTGAACACGCAACCTTCTGATAAACATATTGACAAACATATTACATACACAAAAATTACAGTGGTCATAAGCCCCTAAACTAGGGGCTACATATAACCCTAAACATATTATACCTGTATTTCAGGGCTTAATAAATAGTTGCCTAGAAATAATGGTTCCCTAGACGGGGTGGATAATCGGAATTCATATATGTATGTTATTTTTCGTCAGATTTCTTACCTTTATGGTGTGCAGTCTTTTATAGAAATATGATAAAAACTGACCCATGATACTTTGAAGACATTACCTATTAAAATTATACGTATTTCTTATTTGAAAGGTCGACGCTGAAATAAAAGGAGTACCTTACAGAATTACAGATTCATTTCAAGACAAACATTCATTAATAACGTTTTTGGAATGCTTGCAACAAACGCCTAGTTCTTTGCTAAGACATCCGTTGTCAAAAAAAAATTTGTTGCAAACAAACGCCTAGTTCTTTGCTAAAGACATCCGTTGTCAAAAAAAATTTTAAAATTCAAAAAAAAAAACATCTGTTGTAGCAAAGAAATGTAGAATACGATTGCAAATGTACATTAAAAGTGACGAATTTATCCAGGACATTAAATTACGCAACACATTTTGTTTATAGGAGAGGTGGCTAACGAGCATTCGGCTCACCTGATGGTAAGTGATTATCGCCGCCCACCAACAACTGCAACAGCAGGGGAATTGCAGATGCGTTTAATTTTTAAAGTTTTATTACAGGAAAAGGAAAAATGCGACTCAAGCCGCAAAAAAAATTGTGACGTTTATTATATAGTTTATGGACCTAATGCAGTGTCAGTAAGACTGGTACAAAGTTGGTTCAAGCGTTTCAGTCCGGGAATTGACTGGTAGAGAATGCCTTTAGGTATTAAGTCCGCTATTTGTATCCTTTTTTTCTAAGTGGACGCAATAAATATTAAAAAACAAAAAAACAAAAAAAATTTAAAAATGTCAACGACGCTCGCTCTGGTTACCTTCATACGATTAAAGTCGATGCCATTTTTGGAAAAGTGGAGCAAGATTGGCATATTACTAGTTCTTTACGACATAGCCAAAGAATTGAAGACTGACCACAAAACAGTTTTGAGCCATTTGAAAAAGTCTGGCTATACAAAAAAGCTCGATATTTACATTACATGATCTCATTTGAAGAACATGATCTCATTTGAAGAAACCTAAGAAATCTTGTACTCATTTGCGATTCTATATTTAAACGTAATAAAACTAAACCATTTTTGAAAAGATTAATCATTGGTGATAAGAATTGATCACCTACGACAAGATCGTGCGAAAAAGATCATAATCAAAGGGTAGTCAAGTCCACAGACTGCAGCAAAACTCGAATTAACACGCAATAAGGAGATGCTGTGTGTATGGTGGGATGAAAAGGGCACCGTATTATGAGCTTTCGAAGCCAGGCAAAAATATCGATTCGGATCTCTACTGCCAACAACTAGTAAGACTCAAGCAAGAAATTGAGAAAAAACGGCCGGAATTGATCATCAGAAAAGGAGTGGTCTTTCATCATGATAACACCAGACCACACAGATCTTTAGCCACTTAGCAAAAATTGAGAGAGCTTGGTTGGGAAGTGTTAATCCATGCACCATGTAGTCTTGACCTTGCACCCCTAGATTTTTTATGTAATATAACTTTTAAAAAGAAATGTGTTTATAAAATACAAAGAAACTTTTTCCCTGACCTATTAAAGTTCGCCGAACAAGACAAGATAAGCTTATATTTGATTTTGTTTGGCTACATTAGTTCATAGGAGTAATAATAGTAATTATTAATTTATAAACAATATATAATTATTTTAATTCACTGCGAGCGGTTTTGGACCATTCATTTGGGCCCCCTAACAAATTTTGATACAGGGTCTGCCTAAGGCACGTTACGCCACTGGTAAAACCTGACTTTTATATAGAGAATTTTGTATAGATTTTATAATGCCAAACTTCTTCATAGAAAAGTAGTCTCTAAATATAACTTTTAATGGTTTTAAGTGCTGCGGGTGGGTGCGGTTGCATGCGACTACTCGGGATTTGCTGGGCGCATGCGACTACATCGGATTTTATGGGGATCGAAGGGTTAAGAAACAAAAAAAACATATGTGCTGACCGAGAAGTGTGAATAATAACAATATATATATTGTTATCACATCTAAATTGAAATTTTGTAGGTTACGCCTTTTGACACTTGGCTCATATCTGAGGTCATTGTCCGTTTTTCTCAATCGATTTGGCACATACTAAGTATATCAAGTTTCGAAGTAAAAACAGTATATATAGAACAGCTCCGAAGTGTCTCATGGAGCATTGGCCACACCCCGGGCAGAACACCTTACTCGGCAGGAGATCTCCCCATTTCCTTCACGGCCACAAGGGTGACCATCCGACGGGATCTAAACATGCAACAACGCAACCTTCGGCAATTTAAACTTCAAGCTTCATTATCGTCATAAAGTACCCCACGTATTCGTTCCCGAGCAGATATCGTCTGCAGACTTAACATCCTGCAAACCTAGATGGCTTTACAAGGTTCATCACAGCATTGAAATAATAATGCTTCCTGTTGCTTCAAGCTACTCTGCGCTACAATGTTCAGCACGGCTCTGAGCCTTACGGCTCGCCTCTGCTTCACGGCACTGCCACAGATTACTTGCCTTCCTCTCTAAAATCTAAATATATAAAATCTTAATCTTCTCCACTCACCACAGACTACAAGGCTATCCCCTATCTATCCCCTGGCACTTGCATATTCGTCGACTACTAAACTGTACTATCGACCTCTGGCCTGAGCAGGGGAGTGGTATGGCGGCACTGTCGTCGCGCCACGAGCGAAACAAATCAAAGCCTAAATCGCGTTATCAAAGTTTCGAAGTAAAACAGTATATATGGAACAGCTCCGAAGTATCACACGGAGCGTTAGCCGCTCCCCAGGCAGCTTGCCCGGCGGGAGATCTCTCCTTTTCCTTTCACGGCCACAGATACCTTACTGAAAAATTCGTAAATTAGTCTTATAACTTTTATTGTATTTAAAATGAAAAGATCGCAATCAATAATTAATATTTATTCCATTACATAGGATTTCAGTAAAATGCCTTCAACTCATACTGGACAGTAATTCTGTAATATTCACAAACACAATTATATTTCAAAAAACGTAGTGTTTTTGGTTACGTTCAAGCAATACTAATTTTTCTTACCACAATGCAGTCCAATTTAAACTTTATGGAGGCTTGGTCCAAATTCACGTGTCAGTGGGTGAGGCGTGAGTTACTGCGACTACTTACTGTTTCCAGTTCTTCCGCTGAATTCTATTCTTAAGTGTATGAGGATTGCGATGCTGTTAACTGCAAACGTTTTCGAAACATTGCAACGTTTACTGTGGCCTTATTGACGCTGTGTGTTTCTAACGCCCCTGCGGAGCGTGCCTTCTATGGAGTGTAGAGATAAGAAGAACAAACTATGTATAAAAAGTGTCCGTAGAAAAGCGATAAATAAGAGTGGCACCGCTATACCTAGAATAAATTTTAAAGAACTTTTTATAATTTTTTATTGCACAGCCTTTCACTATAATTCTTTTTTAATAATTATTTTATTGTTTTCAAAATCACTCTCAACGTGTTTACGGTGATTTTTCATACCCTCTCGCTACTCTAGCGCTGTTGTGGAGAGTTTTTGAACTGTTATTTACTGCTTACAGATGGACACATTTTCAACTATTCTCCTATGGGACATTGTCAATTACAAACATATAGTTCTATTTTACGAGTTACGAATGACTTGGGCAGTTGGGCATTACATCAAAGAAATTTTATTTACGAGAACCAATACACGGGGTTTTGTAGGAGATTTAAAAAATCTTGGGGTAAAATTTGGTAGGGGCTGGAAACACTGTTTAATTATGGGGTATGTTCCGAAATACAACACAGTACACTGTCGAATGCGAATGTCGTCATTAATTGACGTCGTATTCCACCATATTCGATACAACGAATCACCAATATGGCGTCGATTTATGACGTCATTCGCATTCGACAGTGTACTGTGTTGTATTTCGGAACATACCCTCAGTGTTGCCGATGTGGCATTTTTAATGCTAAATTTGGCATATTTTTAAACCTGTTGGCATGAAACAATTGGCTTTAGCATATTGCATATTTTAGCATTTTTCGAATTTTACGTACTAGTGATTTCAATTCTTTTTATGGGATAGACAAATTGTTTACACTCACTGCCATATCTCACTGTTCACTAAATATTTACTCTGTACAAAAGATTGAACTAAACCCATAGACAAAAAAATTTAAATTGTTACTGTGATTGATTATTATGGCAACTCTATTATGATTTGGGGACTTTCCCGAATAGTGAAAGATTTTGTTTATTTTCCGAGTAAGTGCCGTTCCGTGTTCCAGCGAGTTTAATGTTTTGATTCATTCGCATTCGGACCATTACTCAACAAGTGCAAGTACCGATACTTGCAATAGCTTTAAAATAAACGTTTGTGCTTTTGTTTTGTGTGTGTGCTTTAAAAGTAATTTACAATTGACTTTGGAGGGATAATATGCCTCCAAAATATGAACAACATTATCGAGAAGAATGGGAGAAGATGAGTGAGTTTAAACAATGGCTTACACGAGCTAAAGAAGATTCGACCAAAGCTTACTGCAAATACTGTAAGTGCAACATTATAGCCAAAGTATCCTGTTTAAAACAACACATTGGTACATCAAAACATGGGAAATATTTTGTGCCGAAAAAAAGTAAAAAAAAATTGATTTTCCTAAGGTGCATATTCAACTAGATACCCAAAGAGCAGAGTGTTCACTTGCGTTATTTATAAGTGAACATGCATCTACTTTAACAGTGGACCACTTGTCCGAAATGTGTAAAAAAACATTTTCTGATAGTCGAAGTGCCGATATTAAATTACACCGAACGAAATGTACCAACATCATTAAATATGCATTGGCACCACACTTTATTTCAGAACTGGTTGCAGATATAGGCCATAATAACTGGTTGACGAATCCACAGACATCTCAGTCACAAAAATTCTCGGCACATCAATCCGATATTATGACAGTTCACATAAAAATATTATCACGACATTTTTAGGATTGGTTGACACAGAAAACGGGACAGCTGATGCTATAGTAAACGGCCTCAAGACTCTTGTTGCAGAGCTTAAACTAAATATAAAAAACTTAATAAGTATAGGGACTGATAATGCCAGTTCTATGACTGGTGTCAACAACGGTGTTCACAGCTTATTAAAAACTGAAACTGGCAATGAAAATCTGGTTTTGGTGCGGTGCCTTTGCCATTCCCTGCAATTAGCTATCACACATGCGTCTGAGGAGTCACTTCTGAGAAATATTGAGTTTTTAATCCGAGAAACATATAATTGGTTTAGCCATTCCTCCAACCAACAGTTGTTTTACAAGGAGCTATACAAGACCATTAACTGTGGAAAAGAACCTTTGAAAATAACTCAGGTATGCAGTACGCGATGGTTGTCTATTGAGCCTGCTGTCCGCCGGGTTATAGATCAATGGCTGGAATTAAAAACGCATTTCGAAATTGTCAAACAAAAAGAAAATTGCTATATGGCTGAAATGCTTTATTCTATGTATAACGATCCTGTGAATCATCTGTATCTGCTATATTTATTGCCTATGTTAGATGAAGTGCAAAGGGTAAATAAAAATTTTGAAAGCAACGACCGAGACCCGACTAAACTGCTGAATGATTTGGTTGAACTGGTTGAATCAGTCGCCAGAAAAATCATATTGCCAACAACGCGAATTGATGTGTTGACAGCTACAAATCTTGAAAGCTATCTAGACCCATCTCCATACATGGGCTATGATTTTGAACTGAAGCTGACTGAATATGAACTTTTACCTGCAACCGAACGTAATCTGCGGCACCGCTGTAACCTTTTTTCACTTAAACTTGTACAATAAATGCGATCAAAGTTGCCAACAAATATAAAGATATTACGAACAATGAATATGATTTCTGTACAAAAAACTTTAAAAGCTACAAAACTACCAATAATAGAACTCGCACAAGAATTCGGCTGCCAGGCCAATGAAATTGAACGTATAGTTATACATCAACATACCGACTGGGAAAATAAATGTTCAACTGTCGAATTTTGGTTGGAGGTTCATAAATACAAAGACTCGGCGGATAATAATCCATTTTCGGAGTTAGCTTCTTTGGCCATATCTATTCTTTCTTTGCCACACTCGAATGCTGAGATAGAACGAGTATTCAGCCAAATGAATATTGTAAAAACAAAATTAAGAAATCGTATGTCACTACATACTCTGAACTCGATCCTACACATCAGAAATGGCCTTAAAAGACCAGGAAAATGTTGGCATTCCTATAACGCTCCCGAACATGTTTTAAAACAGATTAGAGGGATTAAAGAGTCGCTTGTGATGCCAATGACTATTGCTTTTGAAGATGGCCCTTCAACATCACAAGCACAAGTACACGACGAAGCTGATATTGATGATCTACAAATATTATTTGATTTATCTTGATGATTAATTTTACTTCAAAATAGCATTGCGTTTTTAGTTACACTACCTACTTGCAATTTATTTTCATTTCTTATTCATTTAAACAAGACTTAATAGCTGGCATTTTTTTAGCATATTCAAGTGTGATTTAGCACTTTTTTAGCATTATCACCGAGAAAGTCTGGCATTTTTTTTCATTTACAAAACGGCAACACTGCATACCCTTTATTTCACTCTGACGTTTAACGGGATGATAGGTATTTAAAATTATAAACATGATTTATATATTACACAGTTTTGTATAACTCAATGAATATAAAGTTATAAAGTTCATTTAAGATAACTGTTTGCAAAAAAACTAGAACATTATATACCTACACAAATTATAAATTAAATTATTATATAGGGGGAAAATGTTTGACCGCTGGTGCTGGTGGATTGTGGTTCGTGTTTTATCGTTTGAATAATTGTTTGAAAGTATTTTGATACGTAAAATTGGTGCGATTTTGTGTACTAAATCTCAGCGCGTTTGTGTACAAATGAACTATTAGTAGGAACGATGAAACAAGTGCTTCGATGGTGATGTGAACCTCAAGTTATTGTGTCTCCTTTGGCGCCTTGATACTATCGCAGATTGTCTACAAGCTCAAGCTCTCGTCACTATTATTACGAAGCATAATTTCTATTACTATTATTATTACTTATTCAATACAGAATTTTGGTATAACCAAATAAAAATGTATGGAATGAGTAAGTATATACTTTGTGTGAATATTTATATTAAGTACATATTTGCTGGCCCTGCAGATGTTCATCTGCACTCTCAGCTAGTTTAGGTGATATGAGTTTCACACTGAGCTTCTAAGTGTAACCTCCTCGCTCCAAATGTCTCCATATGGAGACATTACACCATCATGCAGATATTCAGAAAACTATGTTAAAAGACGTTGGCAGTGATGTTAGAGCTTTTTACATTTTTCGAAAGATAGCAGTACCGCTCAAATCAATCTGCAGTCAATTGAATGCACCCTTTTTTTCTGCAAGTGTTTAAAAATGAGCTCCCGATTTTTTTTTAAAATAGGTGATCCTAATCAAGGTAAGTTGAATATTTCTTCTATATTTGAATTGACACATGAAAATTATAGTCTATTTTATGTTTTGAAATAGTTTCAGAGCAGTTTTGTGTACAATTCTTTTGGTTCGAATTTGCCAAATTTTTCTCATATGTAGGTAAACCTGGTTGTCTCCATATGGGGACATTGGGTTTCAATGTTAATAAAAAAAAAATATTTTTCCCATATTATTCAATACATTACATTTTCGCATATTTGTCATTACCTTTTGCAATTTTTCTGCACATTGTTAGTTATTTTTATATTTATTTGCTTATATTACAGAATCTTCGTTAGAGAAAGCATTAATTGACATCATCAACGGGGATGATTCGATTTAGATGTTGTTAGATATTGATGTGGGGAATGAGGATTCTGATGATGATCCAACGTTCAATCCTGAAGCTGAAGGTCATAAAGACAAAGAGGATGACAGATCAGATGAAGATAAACACAGTGAAGATATTGGTGAGGCTTCTACCCAAAATTATAGCCAATCTTCCCAAAATCAGTCACCAGCACTAGATTTTTTACAACCTTGTCACCTGTTCTGGACAACCATAAATGTTTTTGAGCCATAGCCACCAGCACCTACCTTTGAGGAAACTGATCGATTGGCCATAAATTTACCACCAAACGAGTATGTGACCCAAGTATATACCCAGCGACTTCTATGAGCTAATCCCTTTCCACACAAACCAAAGCTATCTTGCAGAAACTGGACAGAATCTGAATATGTCAAAAAAGGAGATGAGAACATTTTGGCATAACAGTTATGATGTCAAAACAGGTACATCCCGGTACAGCGTCCAGATGTAGTGAAACACTACAATGAAAAAATGGGTGGTGTAGATTACTTGGATCGGATTATAAGTTACTAGAGAATTTTATCCAGAACACGCACGTGGACAATTAGACTCATCTTCCATTTATATGATTTTTGCTTTGGCAGCATATTAGCAGATTAGCAGATAAAATATAAATCAGACGCTAGGTACTAAAAAAGACATACTGGACTGTCTTGGGTTTCGAGAAGCGATAGCTGACTTTCTGAATATGAAAAGGAAATAGAAGAAGATCTTTCTGCTGATGATGACACCGTGCCGGTTGCAAGCCAAAGCAAGCAGGCTCGAACTCAACATCCATCTGATTTCGTAAAAACGAGAAAATTTGATCACTTACCTATTGTTTTGGACACTCAAAACCGTTGCAGACTGCCAGGTTGAGTCCACTAAGGCAAGAAATGCCCAACTTGTAAGGTGATTTTGTGTCTGATGAGTGGAAGAAATTGCTATAAATACTATCACGAATTGTAGCTTATACAGTAAGATTAATTATTAAATAAAAAATATTTGTAATACTGAAAAATAACGAATTTTCGAATAAAAATAAAAATTGAAAATATATGGTGTTTTGAGTACTTTTGGAATCATTGAAACCCAATGTACCCTATTGGATGGATACATGGTTTTTTAAGATTTTCAGAAAAATATTTACGTTCCTGATATAACAACATACCTAAAAATATATATTTTATAATAAAAGATGGTAAATTCCAAAAATGACACTCAAAATATACTCTAGGACTGAGGAGGGTAAATAGAAAATTTATTATTACCTTGACTACAGTACCTTTTGGGTCCATATTTTGTTATTTTCTTATATGGCATTGCACTAATCTAACATTTAGTGTAAATATGAGTAATAATATAAGTATAGAATAACATGACTACAGCAACATCTAATTCTATTTACTACTATATCCCTTTTTTCAGAGCTAGATAAACCTTACAAATTATGTAAAGTGGATAACTGTGCAATTAAATTCAAAGTGAAAAGTAATGAACTCGCCACATTCATACTTGTATCTAAAGATTGCCCACATAAGGATTGTTACAAGGTATTTTTGCATTTATTACATTTAAAAATAGTTTTTAAGCGAAGAAAATGTATACAACTGGTGGCTTTAGATTTGTGCTTGTTGTAAGAATTAAGGCATAGATTTTGCTTTTGTCTCTATCATAAGAACTAACTGAGAAGTTTCACAAAAGGTCATAACCATTATTAATCAAAATTGTTTTCATATTTGGAATATGGTGCTTTACTCCAGTAACTATTTAAAGGTCAGAATAAAAACGGCACGGTAAAAACTCTTTGTGTCCAATTCATAACAACTATAACTCTGTGGTATTCTTCCTTGGTTAATATGGTATTGTGGTGTAGCTTATTGGCACTTGCCAATTTTTGGAGAAGGACAACTCCTATTCTCCTCAGGCAAGATGTATGAGCCTCAATCTCCACTGGCGCAATGGACCTCTGAGTCTATAGCAATGGAGGGAGGCAAAGTAGCCTGAGAAATGCACCCAGAACGAGAGAAAGAGAAGAGAAAGAAAGAGAAGACCAGAACTAAACCCCTCGGTTTGGCCAGCAAAGTTGGAAAACCAGCGCAAAAGATAGAGGTGGGTGGTGCAACAGGGGGTATAAGAGGACGACCAATATGTCTCAGTCCACCGACATTCCCAGAGTCCCTTTACGAACTCGAATTGGCCTTGCCAAGCCCCATTACAAGGGCTACTTCAGTGTGGTCCTTTTTTTATAAGATATATACGTGGTAGCACCATGCTGCAGTTATATTAATAGTATAGTTGTATAGACAATATTTGTAAAAAATAGTTGAAGAAAACGAGCTTGTCTATGCATGTAGCAAAATGGATTCCATTTTGAGGTACCGGTGTTAGTATGAGGACTACTTGTGTAATTTGGTTGTAAATGGTTTATTCTAGTTTTTTTTTTAATACGACTTAACAATAAATTAATAATGGCAGTCATCGTTTACGTCGTTGATAGCATAAATATATTTTTAAATTTTATTTATTATGACTATCCTAAGACCGTTTAAAGAGTGAAGGCAAAATTATAATCATAATTAGCGACATGCAGTTATTAACCTCTGTTGAAGTTGTTTACAGGTCCTTAAATAAATTTAAAAATAATCCATTCAATTTGGGATAATTTCAAATAAAAGTAGAAACCTTTCTTGTATTTTCAAAAACTGCAATGACGGTATATCATTATAATTTTTGAACTTAAATATAAAATTTGGATACACTGAAAAATAACTACGTAATTATAGGCGTATAATTAGGCGTTACTTTACGGAAACCCATTATACTAAAGATGTTAAGAGTTACTTTGTAAGCATCCGCTCAATAAAATAAAATGACGTGTCTTACCTAGTTTGAAGATCACCTCCCACCCTACCTCAATTGCGTGCACTAATCCCGTCACCAAAAATCCCAGCACCACTACACTAGGAAAGACACACCATTGACGATAATACGACACGTCTTTCGTGTCGTCTTACTACACGTGTAGAGGACACGAGGCATCCTCAGGTGATGTAGAGCGGGAGGTGCTCTTCAAACTATTTTTAATAGAAAAGGGGGAAATGAGCATACGGCTCACCTGATGTTAAGTGACTACCGCCGCCCTTGAACAACCGCAATACCAGAGACATTGCAGGTGCGTTGCCGGCCTTTTAGAAAGGAGTAAGCTCTTTTCTTGAAGGTCCCTAGGTCGTATCGGTCCGGAAAAATCGCTGGTGGTCAACTATTCCACAGAGGTCGTAAGCGGAAAAAAACTACTTGTGAAACGTACAGTGGTGGACTGCCAAGTATCGTGATGGCGTGGATGGTATATCGGGACGTTTGCTGCGTAGTGCGTTCACGAAATTTGGCGGCTGGGATTAATCCGAACAATTCCTCAGAGCACTCCCCCGTGGTATATGCGAAAGAAAATGCAAAAGAGCAACAGCGCCAGTGAATCGAGCCGATCGGAAAGCACTCGGGCGTCGACGATTCGAGCCGCTCTACGCTGGATGCGGGAAGTGGAAGGAGCTGGCACTGGGGAGTCCCAGCCCAGTGATGGGAACAGTATTTCATGTACGGCCGAACCTGCGGCTTGTAAAGTTGCAGGCGGCTTGCCGGCATGAAGTACTGTCCCACTCTGCTGAGTACGCCATGTTTTTTAGAGGCCAATTTGGCCTTGTTTTTACTAGGTAAGACATCATTTTATTTTATTGAGCAGATGGTTGCAAAGTAACTCTTAACATCTTTAAATAACTACATACTTATATCGTTTATTTATAAAACAACTTTCATTTTATCACAATATGATAATAAATAATGATTGATATTCTCGGGAGGGAATACTTTTGCTCATACTTATGTTTTACTTGAAACAATTTCGCACTGAGTTCTACAAAGTTAAAAATGTTATTTGTTATTTCAGGTTGCTTTGGGACAATCCAGCAGTTTAGTTTCAACTTTTGCTACTGGTCAACAGCCTATTATTGTCGGAACACCCCACATCGATTTATTAGAATATACAGAATTCTTGGTGACATGGTTTAGCAGTATCATTCGTATTGGGCTGGTTGGTGATGCACCCTTCCTTGAATATGTTGAGAACAATGCAAAAGTCCCAGCTATTGGTTTTATCAAATTTATAACACAATGTAGTCATGTCATAAGCGACTGGATATTTGAAAGTAATTTTAATATCATAATCTTTTAATTTGTTTATTCTTGTAACTTGCTTTACCTGTATATATGTATATCATTAATAGTATATCAATGAATGTATCAACAGGTTGAAGTTAAGAATAAGTTTTTGGAAAAGCAATGTAATTCTAGAACAAGTACTTAAGCTTTTAAGCTAATACACCTTGAATAGCGTTTTGCAAGTTGGTTAATTCCCTTGGATAAAAGGCCTGATCCTGGGACTCGAAAAAGGCTCTATAGCACTCATTACCTCCTCGTCGCTGTCGAATATTCATATATTTAACGGGTATTTTACTTTTAACTTCGGGGTTTTGCATCTACTTACACCCAGCAGTTCGGATGTCAGCGCCTGCAACATCAGATCGATGAGCAGGGGCATTATTAGGATGAAAAAGCACTCAAGCACGCAATTTTCCTCCACTTTTATTATTTAGTTCTTCGCGTAGTTTTTGATTAATGATGCGTAATAATCTCCTTTACTTAAATGAACCATCACTATTATACCTTCACATCACAGAAGAGGCCATTATTATTCCAGCGGACGTTAACTCTTTGAATCTCTTGGCTGGCGGGGATGATGGTCTTTTTAGTATCTTGCTATAGTTTTTCGTTGACGTATATTTATAAACTGGTTCTACTAATAACCATCGTTTCATGATGACATGAATAATGGCACATGAATATTTTTTATTCGACTGGATCAGAATTTTAACCTAGCTTATGTGAAATAAGTCTTCACATCATATCCTGATGTGATAGCTGAATATCTTTCGTTTGTCATATATAACATTGACACGATGGATGAGATGTGTGACGATAGGTACCTAACCGATACGAGTTGTAAATTATGAGAAATCATAACCGATTAATAGTAGACTTATTTAATTAAGTACTGAATTTTAATTCCTAGGTTCACCAGTATCTTCAGAGCTGCCCAGAATTATACAAATTAAAGGTGGTAAATTAAAATGGATGCCAATGACAGGAAAAGGATTATTGCCTCCGGACGCTATGATAGGTGGTTTCGAAAATGAACCGATTTATATCGCTCGTTCTCATCACAACCAGTCGCTTTGCCCGGGAAAATATGTACCCTCGAAACGTCACTCTTTTATAGCTTGGGGTCACGAGGAACATCGAAAGAAACATTTTGAGGTAGGTTATTTAAGTATTTTAGCTCTAGACAAATAAATAGTATTTTCATGTTTTGATTCTTTTGACTGATTCTGATTACATCGTAAAGAAATTAGCTCCTGGTGATCGATTTTGGATTTATTCGACCTAGAAAACTATATCAAAATGTGTCTCTATATATCTTCATTTTTGTCAACGTGCGTCCACTGTACACGAAAACGCGCGTGGCTAAAGCCCGCGCAATGAGCGTTCTATCTAAAATCTGACTTGAATAGAAGCGCGTGTTGAGGTTTGTACGGACATATCAGACTGGATGGTTTTTAAAACGCGCGTTACCAATGCGCGTGCTTCAAACGCCTTATCTGTAATTGCTCTTAGAGCATTTTTTATAGAATAAGGGTGACAAACGAGCACACTGTCCACTTGATGGTAAGTAGATGCTGTGGCCCATAAACATCTACATTTATCCTCAATTAAGAATCAAAACGCAGATGCGTTGTCACCCCTGAAGACTAAGATGGAATGCTTCGTTTCCAGTAAAAAGAGTCTCCGGATCTCTACACTCACCATACAAAACACAGCAGTATTAAGCTGCTATTTTACGCTGCTATTCTGTGAGAGCGTGGTCCTTCTCCGGTCGAGCCGACCCATTCGTGCTACAACCATAATATAGCTGCAGCGTGGCTCTACTGCTTATAAGAGCATAGTCGTGAGCGTTTGTACTGAGCGGACGTGTCTCCTGTCGTTCTAATTTATTCTGAAGTGACAACAATCAAAATAAATCTTTAAGTAATCAAAGTAAAGACGATAATCTTGTGCATTCATTAAGGAACTTAACTTAAGTTATTATTTGTATGAACAGTTTAGTAGTGTTTCTCAGTCAGTGAATCCCCACACCTCACCCCCTCGAGTAAAGGGCACGGGCTCTTAAATTTTTTGTCCCACTTGACGCTCGATATAACTGCATCACAGGCCTCATAATATGGTTTGTGATACATAATGAACCCGCAAAAATCTCCACCTGCGGCCAAAGTTGTTCTTGTTAGTTCCCAGCCCGATAATGCAAAATACGATAACGAGGTTACACAGCAACGTAATATTACCCTCCAAAGATCAAAAAGAAAACAACCAGTAGAAGCAATGAAATCCGAATTAAATGATTTTAGGAAAGAGATAATGTCCTTTCTTACTGAATCCAAAACATCGCAAGAGGAGAATATTAAAAAAATACATGATGAAGTATCGTCATTAAAGGAACAACTATGTAATCTAAAACATATTTCAGATATTCTTTCTCAGGACCAAGTAACTATTAAGGATACTTTAACTTCTTGAACCTTGCTTCGTAAGTTAAAAAAACTAGGAATACACGGGGACCTTCTGAGATGGATAGTCTTACCTAAAAAATCGTTCCCAAGCAGTAGTTGTAGGAGGACTTAGAGCCCCTTCTGTATAACACTTATCTATATGCTATATATACATGCTTTAAACATTCCTCATTCTTGCTGTATGCAGATGACAAAAAAATATTTATTAAAACTAACAATTTAAATGATTGCCATAAGCTTCAACAAGACTTAAACAGGTTGGACCATTATTACAAATATAATCGAATGACAGTTAATGTCAAGAAATGTCAAACTTGCACATTTACACGCAAAACTAAACCGGTTGAATATGCATACAGATTGAACGGATCAATAATTCAAAAAGCAGAGGTAGTCTGAGATCTTGGTATCTTATTGGATTCCAAGCTTACATTTAGTAATCATATTGACTACTTCACAAATAAATCATATAGAAACTTAGACTTCTTAATACGTACATGCCAACCTTTCAATAACTTACCCTGTATTAAAGTATTATATTATGCCTACGTTCGCAGTATATTAGAGTATGGTAGCAACATATGATGTCCACTATACGTATATATATATATATATATATATATATATATATATATATATATATATATATATATATATATATATGTATATGTGCATATATATACGTACTAATACTATACGTATATTAACAAAATAGAAGTATTACAAAAAAAATTTTTGAATGTTTATGGACTACAGAATTAAAGAACAACATCAAACATACAAAGAAAAATGTATATTCCATAACTTCCTTTCATTAGCAGATAGAAGAAAAATGCTTGATAAAATGACATTATATGATCTCATTCACGGCTGCCTAGATAATTTTCCGCATTTTCTTGTACTTATCAACTTCTCCACATCCATATACCGTACAAGACACACTAAATTATTTTTCATCTCTCATTTTCATACTAAATATACCAAAAACTTACCAATAAATCGGATGTGTTGCACCTATAATTTTTTTGACAATATTGATATTTTTACGAAAAAGAGAGAAAACTATAAAACTGTAGTATGCAAAAAACTCTTGAATAGTCATTTATGATTAAGGTATTAACTCAGATCAAATATACGAGCACACACGCACACGCACGCACGCATACATACACGCACGCACGCGCGCACGCACACACACACACACACGCTCACACACACACACACACACACACACACACACACACACACACACACACACATTATGTTGTATATACAATGTTTATTGTAGTACCGCTGATTATTCATCTTTATACCGATAAGGAATCGTCGCTCATTCTTTTAACACTCCATTACGCGCGCCCCTGTTTGGGACGCGAGTGCTCGCGCGCTCTACATATGTAGAACTATTTTGTGTAAAAATTTTACAGGAACAATAAACAAATATAAAAATACTTCAATATCATATGAAAACAAACTGTAATAAGAAACTAAAATAGACGAAACATAACTGTTACCATTTATTAGGCACTTAATATCAGACTTCTTGTGAATTTTGAGAAAAATCAATGATTTTTTGGCATCAAACCTTCTCAGTCTCCTTTTTTTACTCGCTCATCTCTTCCACACAGTCTTTATCATTTTTACAACAGTCAAGGCATTGAAGAACTTGATGTTGAGGACAAATCCACTTTTTACAGGTGTCACATTGTTTTCTAGTGGACTTATTGCGCGCTCTGCCACAAATGGAACATTTCCCTACTCGACCAGTGTTGAGGAGTTGTGCTGGGCATGGTTGTAATTCCGATGGCTCTTTCATGCCCAAAAGTATTTTCCCTTTCATTTTCAATGTATTTAGAATACTTTCAATATTTATTCTGCGTTGTATGCATGGCGCGACTAGGTGAAAACCAAATTCATATAAAAAATCCTTCCTGGCCTTATTTCTGTAGTCCTTTTTTTATTGTATGTACAATATAACCGTTATAGCACTTATATTCTTTAATTTAAAAAAACAATGGTAAGTGGCCATCGTCTAGAGTTTTTGGAGACGTCATAAATACTACAAATGTCCACGCCATATTTGGTATTGTTGTAAAAAGTTATTATTTCCGGCTTACTATTGCTGTTTTTAAATCGATATGATCATCATAGTGCATAGTTGAGTATATAAGCACCACTTTCTTTGATTTTGGCATGTAAGATACTAAGTAACTTTTTTTGAAAGCAAAAAATTGAACTCGTTTTGCTTCTGTTTCTTGTGATTTTGAATTCTTTGGGAATTTGTGGCTTATCTTTCTTCACAGTACCTACGACAGTAATTTTTCTACATAAGAGTTCTAATAATTGACGTATATTCGTGAACCAATTGTGCATTGTGACGTTATAACCTAAACCATCCAATGGGGTAAGCATTCGTAGCACAATGTCCACCACTTTATTTGATTGTGCATAAGGACCATCTGGCTGAGCACCTGCGTATATTTCCATATGGTAGGCATAAGGTACCTTTGTATCCGTTAGTAAAAATATGTTTATCCCATACTTTGCTGGTTGCTTCATTAGTAATAACTTCTTCCAACCATCTCAAAATATGTGCCATCATTGTGCGAAATATAGTTACTTCGGTTAAAAATAATATTATCAAACAAAAAAAATCATAATAACAATATTTACACATAATATAAACACTTACATAAAATAAAAACGATAGGTAAACTTCCGACAAAAATGACACGCGAGTGCTCGCGCGCTCTACTATTGTAGAATTTTAGTTTTGGTGCGAAATTTCTAACAAGTGCGATCGCGCAGTTTGCCGAAAGGGTAATAATTGTGATCACCAGCTAGTAATAGAGGAATACTATGAGTGTGTGCGTTAGACACCCACAATTAATGTTAAAATCCCACGAAATGCATGCCTGTTCTACAATAGTAGAACGCGCGACTAATGGAGTGTTAAATTATGTATAGATAATATAGGGAAAGCCGTAATATGATAAGATAATCCGATCTGTTGTAAATTTTATTTAGTTTAAAGCTGTTGGTTTTCTAAATAAATAAAATAAAAAATAAATAAGCAAGTTACGCTTATTTATACTCTAAGGCTGCGGGCACGAAATTAACGACGGTTGAGCGATGGCGGCAGCGAGGCGACAGGTTGCAAGGGTGATTTAATTACTTGAATGAAATTAAAAGAATACCGAGAAGAAAAAAAGAGAAAAACGACTGTAAGAAAAAAAGTGTACGTATATAACTTGCACTGCACTTTGGCTTATACATTTTTTTTTCAATGCATCTTTAACGTTGGTTGATGCCGCTGCCATTTTTCACTGCGCCCCTCTTTCATCCAAGTGGGGTCGCTTTCGGTACGGCTGAACGATCTCACAGGTTGGTGTTCAGTGGGTGAAAGTCTCCACATAACCACGCAGCCGGCTGCGTGGTATGCTTTGAGCATTCACCACCTCTCTCCCCCGCTTCCCGGAGGGTAGACCTTCTTCGTTTCTGGGCGCAAAAAAAATATCGCACCACCCCGCAACAGCCATCGCTGGACCGTTGCTAGTTTCGTGCCCGTGCTGTTTTAAGTTTTTTGCCTAAAACTAATGATCACCTTCAATTAGAGTTTTTTTAAAGTTATTAAATACTTTTAAACACTTATTGCTATTAAATACTTTTAAATTAAATCGAATAGTTATCTCAAATGCATGAAGGTACTTGATTATATTAGAGTAATGATATTATTATTTTGCAATTTAGCAGCAGCTACAATTAATTAGTTTCTATTTTATATATCTAAGGATCTCGCGATTTAATCACCCACAACGCAGCGAACACAGACCATGAAAGACAGCAACATTATGCTTCTATTTTGCGCTGGAAGTGCAAGCGTGGTCCTTACTCGGCCGATTACACGTAAACACCCTAATACAGAGCAATTGCTTGTATAACTAATTTTGTATGCCGTACAAACTTGTTCGGATTTGAAACGGTCAAACAGTTTAAAAATGACACTAATTTACAGCTGAACTCTACAGAAAGTTATTAAAAAATGTTGATTTAATGTTTTTGTTTTGCTTTAGATATTATGTGGCTTTGATGCTCAATGGATGAAGTGTGAAGGCAACAATATCCCAGAGAACGCTTTCATAGGGGGCTTTTCTGAAGTTAACAAACAGCCACTCTATATTGGTCGTGCTATGATTGAAGGAAATCTTATATGCGGGAAAGTTCATTTGCTTTATAAATTATGTTATATACCCTATGAAGGTCGCGAAGTGGAAAAGTACTATTATGAAATATTAGTAACACCGGGAATAGTCGCTCGGGCAGTGCAAACACCCAAAAAATGTAATAGTTATTGTCACTGAGAGTGAATGTCACTTTTCTAATGCTAGCCACTATCTTGGGATTTTATACAAAGTAAAGAGGTACATTTTTTATTATTATGACCTCTACAATATTGATACATTAATTTTTTCGCTAAACATGATGTATTTAATAAGAATATAAATAATTATTGTTTTGGTATAAAATCGTTATTTTTTTTTATAATCAACCTTTCGTTATAAACTTTGTATTATAGAATAATGAGGTTTGATCGTGTAGCGGCGGTGTAAAAATATCTACTACCCCCGTATCGTAAGATGTGACAGAGGGATACAAATCAGATGGGAAGCAGCGTCTTCCTATTAACGACTAAAAATAATAATCTGCGGTTGCCAAGCGTGCTAACTATGGGAAACATCCCCTCTATAAGGAAATCTATGGGGGGGGGAGCTACAATCAGCAGTTAACTATAAATAGGCTGTAACGGTGACCTCATTAAGTAAACAAGAAAAAGTAAAACTAACATTTCGAACTTTCAATACCTAAACAGGATCTCTTGCAAGGGACTAAAAATAAGTAACTGGAATACATTTTTATCATTTTTAGAATTGTCTGTTTGTTTGTTAACGTATCATGGTTTATATCAAAATAATCGTTAGGAAAATTGTGAAGCGTAGGTATCTTCGTTTTAAATTAAGTCTTTGTTTTATTAAAATCGGTTCATCCCCTCAAAAGTTATGACTAATATTCTGAAGTACGGGTACGAAATATAGGTATGAATTTGTTCAATGTTAATAATTGTCAATGGTAGCATTGAGTGATCAAGGACATTTAAAAATAATGTTCTATTAAGATATAATTGTATCTAAACGCAGTAAACAAAATAATAAAGAATAACGTAATAAATATTTATAAAAAATATACATATACTAGTATCTTAGTTAAAAAAATACAGTATTTAACCAATGTCGTCAATAGATGGTGTTGTGCAAATTATTTATTATATTTTAAGTAGGTGTGCTTATAATTTTTTTTCTTAGCCGCCGTGTATCTTCAACATGGTAAATCAAATTTTGAAAGAACTATTAACAATTTCTTTGGTTTCGGCAATGATCATATAAGCTTGGCAGTAAACAAATTATACTTCCCTTTTGCAATTCCAAAAGTTTAAAATTTACATTGTGAAATTTAAAAATTACGTTACTCGATTTTGAGTTTTTTTTATATTATTCCTACCCTTTCTTTTCTATATATCATATAATTTTTAATTTACTGTAATAATAAAATAACTACTATAATTTTATCTAGATGGCGCTATAAGTATTTTCAAGCACCATAAAGTTTAATTAGAAACGAGATATGACGGACACATAATATTATGTAAATAATTACTTTGCTTGCAATGCAATGTTTGTATTGGACCAACAAATATGTTTCTTCCTTTTATCCAATAACTCCCCGTTGATTGCCTCATATTTGGAATAGTTTCTACGATCTATCACGCACGCTTTACCCGATTACGGAACCGAAGCAGCGGGTTATATCTATTCTATAGATATAATAAAAATGTAAATTGCAGGTGTGTACATTTTATATCTATGTAATAGAAGTGATTGGGGGGGGGGGGGGCTAAAAATAAGTAAATAAAATACATTTGTACCATTTTTAAAATTGTCTGTATGTTTGTTTGTTAACGTATCACGCATAAAGCACTAATTTATATCAAAATAATCAGTAAGGAAATTATAAAGCGTATCTTTGTGTTAAATTGTCTTTTTTTCATTAAAATCGGTTAATTCTATCAAAAATTAGAAACTAGTTCGCCTTCCTTCAGCAACCCTTCTATTCTGGTCTCTCGCCAAGGCCTTCGAAAGGAATTTCTGTCAATGATCTCTTCCATCTCTTCACAGAAAGGTAGACTCACTGGCCCATGCCGCAAAGGAGAAAGCCGATCTGTTAGGCTCGCTCTTTGCGTCCGACTCAACTATCGATAACGGAGGAACACACCGCCGACCATCCTGCGGTGTGAGTGCTCCATGACGGATGGACGGTTAACACAGTGCTCAGTTCGCAAAGTACTCCTCTCCCTGGACGTGAGCAATTCGAGTGGGCCTGATGGAGTACCTCCCATTGTGCTGAAGAAGAGTGCTCCGGTGTTGGCACCGGTTTTAACGCGTTTTTTTCCGGTATTCCTATTTTCAAGTCGTTGTCCCGAATTCGTGGAAGATAGCTTTGGTCCACTCGATCCCTAAAAAGATGACCACTCATACCCGTCCATCTACAGGCCTATCGCCATCACCTTGTTCTCCAAAATAAGTCCAATGAGTCCATTATAAACTGCCAGTTCATGAGGTATTTTGAGGATTACAGCTGATTAGTTACTACCAATACGGTTTTCTTCGTGGTCGATCATCTGGTGATCTTCTGATCTACCTGACTCATAGATGGGCGGAGGCAGTAGAGTCCAAGTGGGAGGCAGTGGCCGTGGGAGTTTAGATATAGCGAAGGTCTTCGATCGGGCTCTGGAACAAAACGCTCCTGGGCTTCCCGAGAAATTGTGCGATTGGATCACCAGTTTCCCTGCTGATCGCAGCACCAAGGTCGTAGTAGACGGTGCGGTGGATGCTCTGATTACAAGCCTATAAACGCTGGTGTTCTACAAGGCTGCGTGCTATCACCAACGCTGTTTCTTCTGCATATCTATATGTTGCAAACTGGTAAAACATTCATTGCTATGCAGACGACAGCACTGGTGATGCCTTATACACCGGCCGTGCCAATATTTCTCGGGAAAACGTCGCCGAATACCGGGACAAATTCGCACATCAAGCCGATTCTGGAATGGATGAAGGCCAGTGCTCCTAAGCCAAAGTAGAGCGACGTCTCAGCGATGAGTTCGACCACGAAAAGCTATTGGGCCCAATGGGACAGCTTGCTAATTCAGGATGGATTCCAGTGCCGTAAATGGGAAAATAGTCGGGGAGACAGTTGTCATTTGCAAATGGTTGTCCCTGAAGCTAAAGCACCGAATGTTCTACAGCTGTACCACCGTGGTTGTTCAGGAGGTCATTTGGGAGTTAAATGAACTCTACTAAAGATCCGAGAACGGTTTTACTGGGTCCACTGTTGTGGCGATGTCGAGGACTGCTGTCACAAATGTACAAGTTGTGCGGCTGTAATGGGACCTCAAACTCGTAGTAGAGGTGTATTGAAATTGTACAATGTTGGTACACCATGGGAGAGGATAGCCCTTAACGTTACGGGGCCGTTTCCGGAAAGTGAAAGTGGTAATAAGTATTTCATGGTTGTGATGTTTTACTTCACTAAGTGGCTCTTCGCCATTTCAAATCAAGAAGCTTCAACAGTTGCAGATAAACTAGTTCATGAAGTCTTCTCTCGTTTTGGAGTACCTTTAGAGATTCACAGCGATCAAGGAAGGAATTTTGAGTCTCAAATATTCCAGGAAACTTGCCGAGTTATGGGCACTCATAAAACAAGAACGACTTCTTATCACCCGCAATCTGATGGAATGGTAGAACGGTTTAATCAGACATTGGAGAGGTACCTAGCAAAAGTTGTGGAAAATCAGCAACGGGATTGGGACAAGCATATACAACTGTTTTTGTTGTCATATCGAAGCGCTGTTCACGAAATTATATCAGTGACGCCAGCTTTCGCTAACTTTGGAAGAGAATTACGGCTGCTTGCAGACCTGATCACCGGAATACCGTCTGATGCCCCACGCGGTATAACCGATTATGCAAATGACTTGCGGAATAAAATGAATGACATTCATGAGCACGTCAGACAATTGGGCCAGCAAATGTCTGCAAAGATGAAAACCCGGTATGACCGCAAAATTAACAACAAAGGGTTCAACGAAGATTCACTAGTGTGGTTGCACCATCCAGTTCGCAGCTAAGTGAAATCTCCAATCGCAGCTAAGTTTCAAGCTAAGAGGGACGGACCGTACCGGATTGTGACAAGGATCGATGAAGTAACCTACAGGATACATAAAGGTGCAAGAGGTACTCCTAAGATCGTCCATGTGGATCAACTAGCGCGTTATTATGGGGCTGATAATGCTCGGAACGAGCATATCTTAGAAGGGGGCTTTGTTGCGCGCCACAATTAATGAATACATGGTGACACTAGTTACCACTAGCCCCTTCTAGTATCGAGTAGCAGAACTAGGAGTCAAGATCCTTCTAGAAATTTTCATGCTAGAACTTTCTAGAACTCTCGACACCTAGAGTCGGGACCGGTGTGTACTCGAACATTCTTGATGTTTCTACAGTAGAAGGTTCTGGAACTATCTGATGCCCTATATAAGGCCAGTATAGACCGCGACCCGGGTCGGTATGGAATTGGCGATTCAAGCGAATACTTCGAAGCGATACAACTGCGTACTAAAGTGATCAGTAGTACAATTGTTTTGTTTTGAGTGAGGTTTTAAGTTGTAATTAGTGTTCTGTACTAAAGTGTCAATTTTGGTAATTCACTCGGCAGTTTTTATTGTCTCGAACCCCAAGCTCGTAACAGTATTAATAAACGCCTAGTCGTAATGCACGTTATGTAATTTATCAGCTTTTTGCGTTCTACAATGCGGCTGATAATGCTGAATGCTGAAGTGATATGCATTACAAAATGAACAAACACAGCGGGTTGTCTTTAATGCTGCCACATTCAATAGCATTGTGGCTATAAATTTTGTCGTAAAGAAAGTGGACCTAACTAGTCGTTTTGTAATCAGGCACGACATTTTCTACCGTTTTAGTCAACGTATCGTAACGTCATTCCGGCTGAACATCAATAATCTGCATTTGTAAATGACGCTGTATCAAAAAACACTTAGCGCTGCAAGCACTACGAAGTCAAGTATTGTAGCTAGGTTTTTTGAATACTTCTGATTCTAAATGTTGGCTGCTACGATATGTCGCCGGCCGGCTAGTGGCTACATAACGACGATATCATCATAGGCAATGGTAGGCATTCGCCTAACGAAAAAAATATACATACGTCTGGCTCGCGCTTACAACTTTCATTCACCAGCGATTGTAGTGCAAATTCTGAAGGATAAATTGCTTTTATGTATTTTTTTGGATATTCGAAAATGTTGTCTATCAGTTATATTTTACATATACTTTCGAGGATAGCTTCTATTCCATTTACACAAAACACCATATTATTTTCGAGGCGGTAAAAAGTCACCCAGTATATTTTTAGTATAGATTTTAATTGTTAAAATAAAAAATATGATTTAAAAATATATACCTATATGTGCAGATTTTAATAAAATTTGAAACTTGTTCTAAATATTAACTATAAACTTTGGATTTTTTTTTCAAAGAACAATATATTATGCATAAATAATATAGACATGCATAATAACTTTCAGATTTACTCGACATCCTCTTCATAATAAACTATATCATTATCAGAATCATCATAAGATTCATTATTTGTATCATTGTCAGATTCATCATTTTCAGATTCTGATCCACTTTCAAGTTCTATGTCATATACAAAAAATTTGTTTGCGTAACGTGTATTTCTCTTTGGGACAATTAATATTTCATAGCTGCTTTTCGGTATCTCTTTGTTATTATATGGTATGTAACACACTCTATGTGATGGTGATACTTTTCCTGGTATAAGATGGCCCTCATGTGCAGCACGGCCCACATAAAGTTTATCGCTACCATCATCTTCCGAATAGCCACCAACTACTGCACCAACTGGTATTTTATTTACACGACTGGGAACCCATATGCAATTGTACCCACAGAGCACCTGAAAATCATGAACATAAAATGTAAGAAAGAGCAACTAAAACTCTTATAATTGAGTTCATTACTGAAATAATTATACGTTTGCTTAAAATTTATATATTAATAGTATAATATAGTATAAGCAATGGATATTTTTACTTTTCACTTTCATAAATAGTGCCTCCCTACAGATAGGTCTAAAAAGAACCCACTTATCCATTGCTTGAAGCTTGAATTATCCAGCTTGAAGTTGTAGATGAGTATGTTTACCAAGAACAAATTGACCAACTAAGTTTGTCCAACGTCGACCGCGAAATCAATTGTTCAACTCATCAATTCTTAGTACAATCAGTGCATGTTTCCAGTAATGAAATATGGATATGATACATAATGATCCTTTACTGCAGCAGTGGAGAATGAGGAAGCTTAAGATCGCTCGACTAACTATGAAGAGGGTGTGCACAGTATTTCAATGCATGATATACTTTACAATGAGGCTGTTCGAGTAGAAACAGAAACACAGACATAGTCCGAAACCCTGGGCCGAAACCTATGTTCAGCCGTGGACTTGGGTGGTTAGAATGATGAAAAATAATATACCTTCAACATATAAAATGTCAAGCAAGTTTATTATTATCAAAGCAGTGGACTGTTCATAATCTGAAAGGGGAAAATTTTACAATCTTTTAGTTAAAGACCTGAAATAAATATACTATCTCCTAAAGACAAAATTGTGAGAGGCTCCATCCGACATGTGTTTACCACCATGCACATGCCAAAGAAATTAAAGAAGAATAGTATCAGTGCTGGTAATCAAGTTGATTGTATTGTGTATTATCAAATTAAACGCGAGGCGCAATATGCAATAAAAAGAAACTTTAATTACCTCAAATTCACTCTTTTCATGTGCCTTATAACCCCAAGGTATAAAACCGAGACCTAATGACGGAACAAACTTGCCAGGGGTAAGTGAACCCCTATGTGGTGCTCTTATTATATACAGCGCTTCTTTTTCGTAACCACCAATAATTGCTCCTTCTGGTAATTGATGATCAGTTGCAAGCCATTGCGGCTCGCCGCCTATCAGAGTTTTCAACTTTGGTTTGACCAGCATTGGCGGTACTGAAAGTGTTACGTAAATATAAATTAAAATGTTTTCGATAAGATTTGACGTCACCATGCTAAATTTCTGTTTACTGTTTAAGGTCAGTCATGCCACAGAATGAATTCTTGATGAATTGCAAACAAAATTCATTATGCGATTACATATATAATCCACCATAATTTATTTTTGAGAAAAATTGAATTTCAAAAAGTTATTAATAAGCAAACACACACACAGACACACAAATATATCCTTATAAAAAAGGAATAATTTTGACTCTTGGGACGTAACACCTAAACTTCATTTATTTATACAAAGAAATAAAATTGAAGCATTTGAACGTATTTACGGTACTTATAACAAAAAAAAATACAATATATAAAATATTTGCCTGTTTGTTCCAGCTAATCTTCGAAATAGCCAGACCAATTTTCACGGGACTTTCACTCACAGATAGCTGATGTTATAAGGAGTAACTTAAGCTACTTTTATTGTAGAAGAATATATACTAAAAAATATATATATATATATATATATATATAATAAACACAAGTAAGTTAGCAATGTATTTAGTTGCAAATGAAGAAGGGTGGATACGACTTTTGCGGGCCGATAAAGAAATCCGTGTATAAGCAAAAGTTTAATAAAAAGGCCAGATCTCTAAACACTAAGGCCGGTTTTAGAGCTCGACCGTCAGTGCGTACCATCGGTCCTGACGATACACATAACCGATCGTCAGTTTGTAGCGTTCAGAGCTTTCCTGAGCAACGAAACTGGCCGGACTGGTACAGTCAAAAACACGTACACGAAATGGACGCGTTGTTTAATTGCTGTTACTATGTTCGTAAGGAACAGAAGACGTAGATATCAGGTTCACCCAATCGTCACCCAAAGAGAACTTCAAGGGGAATTTACTACTTTATATTCATTATTGCGCGAAGATGAAGAAACATTTTTAATTACTTTAGAATGTCAATCAAAAGTTTTGATGAATTGTCAGTGAAATTACAAGACAACTTAAAACATCCGCGAGGTGTTCGGTGTCGACATATGCCATGTTTGATAAAAATTACTTAAATCACTAACACTACTTATAATACCTATAAAATCATACAATATTATTAAAGTTTAGGTTTGATTTTCTTGACGATGATACACGCATCCGTACGGTCGGTGTAGCACAGAACGCGTCAATATGTTTCCATAGCGCGTCGGTCGACCGACGGTACGCATGCGGACGCGCTTGACCGACGGTCCTCGTATGCAGTGCGTAGCTATATACGCGTGCGTACGGTCGGTCGAGCACTGTAACGACTTGTGAATTTTCATACAAAAGGCGAGCGCGACCGACGTACGCACCGACGGTCGGTCGAGTTCTGAAACCGGCCTAAGCATTTGGCTGCAGAGCCATTGGATTGAATTTCACATAATATTACATATAACAAGTTGCAATGAAGAGGAAAAATCCAATGAGAGTAGTGTTGCTTCTTCTATGACTAAATTAGACTACCTATTCTTTTTTTATAACCTTAACAGATTAACACTAATATATATTGTTGTGTGGGCTGCAACACTACATCGTACTTCCCACTGACAAAATAATAAAAATATAATATGAAATTTTATTTGATACACAATACACCTTTCACTTTTAACATATTATCCAAGTATAAAATCAGTTTAGAACAGATGGGGCCCTTAGTTTATATAAGTAAATAAAAGTGCTTTATTTTTTTTTCCATATTGTCAGGTATTATTACGTTAGTAAGTAATACATTCATAAACATTTAGAACACAGGTAACTATTTCCTCAGTAGATTGTATGACCTACATATAATTGTTCCTGGTCTGGGTTTTGTCCATGTGCAATTTAAGTAGGTAATATACTTATTAAATATATTAGAAATAAAAGAAGAAAAGTCAGACTAACATTCGAACTTCCAATACACAGGACTTCTTGTTCTTACATCAAATGTAATGTATTTCAAACCTGGAACTTTATTGGCACATAAAATTATTGGGGTACTGTCATCTCCTTGACCAAGCCTTACAAAGCCTCCATTCCATGCTATCCAAAATTTTCGATATTCTTCTGCACTGAGAATATCGGGAGTATAAACCTTAGTTCGAGGTTCAGTCCCTTCCTTTATATAACTGTGAGGGTGATTACTTATAACAATCTGAAATTTTTATTGAAAATGAAAAAAATTAATGGAATCTTGGTAGAAGTTGTATTATTTATAAGTTGTCTGTATCAATTACAGGTCATGTTGCCTTTTTTCTTAATGTAATAGACAAAATCTAAGAAAGTGTGTATACACCCTTTCAATAGAAAGCAAAAACTTAATAATACTACACAATACCCACTGACTATTTGGGATATTTTCCCAGCAGTCTTACTACAACACTGGGGATTTTCTTCCTAATAGTCTTACTGGTAGACTATTGAGAAATTTTCTTCCCAGTAGTTTTACTGGTAAAGGTCATCGCACAGGCACAGGACCAGCACCAAATCAGCGGCCAGCTCAGCGTCAGTCAGACGTCTACTTTTCATCCGCGCAGCGTCAACAAGTGAACAGCGCGTCGTCAGCGAGTGGACAGCGCGCGGTCAACGCACCGACTACAGGGCTACAGCTCATCGTTAACAATAGCAGACCATACCAATATACCAAAGAGTCGTGTCAACTAGTGTCCCTTTTGAAATGTCTCTCTTGACATTGACATTGCCTGGCCTGGCAATCACGGCCACTACAACAAAGCAGAAATGCGGGTTGCCTCTGGACTTGAAGTTAGCACTCAGACCATTCAAAATTGTTTACATCAGGCGGGAATTGTCAGACCATTATAGGTAAACTATGGGCACCAATTCGTACTGGTCAATATTAATGCACCTGCACATCAAGCTCAATGAGTCAAAGCTGTTCTCCGAGAATACAATATCACAAGTCGGACTGGCCTGCCGGCTCGCCTGACTTAAATTCAATAGAGCACACATAGGATCTTCTTAAGCAAGCTGTTTGGAACCGTCAGCTACCACCCCAGACATTGCCAGAGATCAGGGAAACTGCTATCTCAGTATGTCCAGGAGGATCTCTGCATGTGTTCGAGCCAGGGGAGGAGTTATATTATATTAAATAAAAACCTACTATTATTAAATTGTTGTGTAAGTTTGCTTAAACAATCTTTTTCTTTCCAACAAATTTCTGTTAAATTACATTAGGACTGAATTACTCAATTTTTATATTTAAAAAATAAGTTTTATTTTTTAAATTCAAACAGTGTATTTCTATTTAAGAAGAAAAGATATAATATTCTTTTATTAACTTTTCTTAATAAAGTTAAATTTTAAAAATATAGAAAGCTGATAGATAGCTTTTGCTAGTGAGCACAAACTTTTTGTGTCTATGTATTTTTGAACAATAATAAATGTAATTATTGAATAGACTTTCTTTTATTTTGCATTCTTCACTTTTTCATAATATACACGTTAACACAACAGTGGTGTGTCACTATACCTCCCGTAAGGCCCGTTAGTGGCAGTGACAGGTGGTGGCCTGTTTCCCAATTCTATTATACAGGGCAGCAAGTGTTTATCATAACATTAGTATAACAGTGCATTGATTAACAATTTAAATTAAGGGAACTAATGTTCTGGATAAAAAAGAAAAACCTTGTTTTAATAGAGGAGATATCTATGAAATCTAGATGGCAAGCTACTGTTTACTGGTTGCATTAGAAAAGTAAAGCAGCAATAATATATTTAAACCATGCACAATTATAACTTCTTACAATAATTATGGGCTTACCCAATAATCACAAGTATTATAATCTGGTTTATTAGATAAACCTATCATAGCATTTTGAGAAGCTTTTACAAAGAATACCAAAGCATTACTAGTAATTTCATAAAAAATATTTTGGTGATCAGTCCATGTAGAAATTTCTGAAATACAAAATTGTATATATTGAACATGACAAATGAGAACAGAAAACAGAAAAAGGAAATTGTTATAATATAATATATAATTAATCAAAAATTAAAGTGACAGTACCGCACAGCCTACATTTATCCCACACAGCAGGGTCACCTCTCATTTCTGAGATAATTTATTATTTGAATTAAAACAAAGGTCAATACACTAAATTATTACAAATTACAATACACCAACAAATATTACAAACATTTTACAAGCTTCCTTTAATTTGAATGCATAATATTCTATTACTTATACTGATTATAGAATGTAGACAGACTACAGAAGCAATCACTAGTAATAATACTCAAAAGCTATATAAAGCTGTTATTTTTTTTCTCAGGATATTATCAGTAGCAGACTGGAGACAAGATTTTGGCAGTGTTACAGCCCCGTGCCTCGGAAAGCACGTAAAGCTGTTGATTCTGCACCTGATCTCTTCCCGGTCATGTCAGATTGCCGTTATGACTTATGACCGGAGATCACATCACACCACAGAACGCTATTACTCCTGACATAGGACAATGAAAGTGAGGGAATAGTGTGGATCTGTGCTAACTCATAAACCAATGAGACTGGCCGCTGAGAAGTGGCAATGCCATTTTAAAATATTCTTTCGATAACTAAAATGCAATTGTTTGTACTTGAACTTAAAAAAATATTCTAACATAGTTGACAAATTTAAATTTAAAAAGCAGTAACATTTACCGACGGTATCTCCCATTGTATACCATCACAGACTACTAGTTCCCTATATAAAAAAGTACTCTGTGGACTACTAGACTACTACTACTAAGAGGATACTACGCATCAGACAGGAGAATCTTAGAACAACCAATACGGAACCAGTAGTTTAGAGTTTGACTTTTGTTTACTTCTAATTTTGAGGTATCAGGCAAAAGTACATCATTGATAAAGCCTACTTACGTTACTTTTAAATTTTGTAGTTATAAGGCAAAAGTACATCATTGATAAAGCCTAATTTCATTCCCATACCTACAGCTATTCACCATTAAAAGTTGACAATTTTAAAATCTTTAGAACTTATAATACAAAAATAAAACAAATTATATATTAGTTATTCAAGTTTTTATTTTTTTTCTTTTTAAATTATTTATAAACTTTATCTAGCATTTGCGGCAATTGGTTACGTTATTTTAATCACAATAAATCACAATATCAAATTCTTTTAAAATTTTAATAACGTTACACCAGTTCCATTTCCGTTCCAATATTTGGATTTAATTTCCATATGCTTTTTTTTTTAAATTTCATAAGAATTTGGTTTCACTTCCAAATATTAGTTTGTTTCTTTTACAACGGTTGAAATATACCTCACTGCATATTCTGAGGAATAGGTTGATTTTTGTTTTTTATTTTAAGTATCTATACTCTCTGTGAGAAATCCAATGGTGGACTGATGACTGACTTTTTTAGAGGACACAATACACTCCTTGTCCTCTTTATTAACAAATCTCGTTACCTCTAATTTTTTTATGGAATTAGTCAAAAGGGTTTCGTGCTCTGATGAATTCGTTACAGCTTGCTTTAAGGGCTTCACTTTGTTTCTCCGTCTAAGAGCTGTTTCCTTACATGAATCAAATAAGTCCTCGAAAAATGACAAAGCTTCTGAAGTATTTTTTGACGTCGAGTTTACAGGTTTTCTATCAGCTTAGCGAGCTGTAACATAAAAATAAATATAATGTTAGCCATAGAAACCCTAAATTAATGTTATTTGTTTCTCTTTTATTCTTATATATTTTTTCACTTTTTATAAGCCAGTGCTTGACCACAATCCCACCTGGTGGTAAGTGGTGATGCAGCCTTAGATAGTAAATCGCAATGTCTTAGCGTATTATATTGCCTAAATCTATGCGCAAGTACAGGTGCACTCTCTATTTTCTCACTCTCAATCCGATGGAACAGTAAACTGACACGACCGGAGAGACACCAGGCGCAGGATCAACGCCTTTACGAGTTTTCCGAGGCATGGTGGTAAGGCACCGCCAACTTCTTGACTCCAGGCAGCTACTGAAGATTTCTTGACAGAAAACTCATTAATTGATTTTTGGCCCGACCTGAGATCGATCCCAGGACCTCACGATCAGCAGTCGCACTACTACAACCACTAGACCAACAAAGCAGTCAATCCTACATAATACAGCTTATAAGTATCCATGCACCCTTATATAAATTTAATCTCCTTCTCTATAGTTTTTCCTGGAACAGATCTCTGTTTAGTATTAAGGCCCTCTAATTGTACATTTAGTATATAGTTTGTTGTCAGTGTTTATGTAATATAATATTGTATGCAATAAAAAGTATAAAAAAGTAAAATAAATATCAGCTTTCTACATTTACATCCTCTGCTGGATTTAGGACTTTATAAATCAGTGAATATTTTTCCATTGGTAGGCGCATATCTGTAAGGCCTCCCACTAAGGTGATGACCTGATAAGACATGCAGGAATATGATGTGTGCACATGCGTGAGTTCTGTGTATAACGACATTTCGACGACTTTTTAAGAGGCTATAATAATGAGGATGATACAATATTTCAATGTGCCTGTAGCCAAAATACACTCTCCATCATCTAGTTGTGAGATTTTTGGTTCTGCAAATGTAAATGGATTACCTACAGAAGTAGATTGCACTATTTATTATTAAGCAGGGCTCACTTCATGCAGGTGATGTTGGAATTTGGTAAAGTTTGATAGATTTCTCCATATTGTAAATTAAAATAAAATAATATTTAGATCAACAGACTTACAAAATTGTGATGTGTATGCCAAGGCTCCTGCAACAGTTTTGCTTAACACACAACTGAAGTTTCTCACCTGAAAAACCAAATGTTAATATTAATTAATTTGGCTTTATTCCAAAGATGTATTCTATTGTATGTATATATTTATTTTCTTACATTGGTAAGCTTACCTTCATTTTTTTATTTTCTGAGGAATGACATGTTCATCATTTAACTTATGCGGCAAATATATTTCTGCATGTTTGCAGTCTGTTAAATAAACATCTACAATATCACCCCATTTTGATGTTTTCCCATTCAATACTATATTTTTGTCAAGAAAATTATTTCTTAGACCACTAATGAGGTGAGGAGGATCAAATATGATATTAATCTTTTTACTTCTTGTGATTGTGTCATCTGAAATGAAAACAAAAATTTGGTTAATAGGCAATCAAAAGTATAAAAATACATTACTAATAATTTTAGCACTTTATTAAAAACTTTAATTTGTGTTTTTAAACCTTTCATTTAATTATCTTACCAGTATTTTCATTTGCCAATATTTGTGTTTTTTCTTGTCTTTCTTCAACTTATTAATGGCTGACTGAATTGATGTTCCCTGATCTGATACCAGAGCCACAGGAATTAATCCAGTTATTATTCTCTTCTATATTTTTTAATATAAGTGCAGGTCTAGTTCCTGACAAAAATAAAAGGCAATGGGCTGTTGCCATTTGTGTAGAGCCAATCTAGCAAATAATACAAATGATATTAAATTAGATTGTTTAGTGTGATTGCCAAGTCAATCTATTTATTTAAAACATAAAAGGTTTTTAATATTGATATGGCCAACATAAGATGTTAGGTTGGCTAATTACGCAATAACTTAAGACAAAAGGACCCTAAGTAAGTAAGGACTGAATAAATTAACCGACTTGGTTTACACAACTTTTTACGGTAGAAGAACTGAGTTACGAGACTTGGTTTTTTTTACATGTTATGTTTTTGATGGCATCTCATTTGTTTTTGTATATAGCCATACTTTTTTCCTTTCCGGTACCATCTACTTCTTGAATACCAACAAAGTACCTATCTACACCTATTATTCCATTATATTATACTTATACTATATTATGTTATTTACTGCAAATGTAATTTTGTAATCTTTTATTTATATAGGATTACAAAGTTATTTATGCAGTTAATGTATCTAGAAAACTGGACCAAAATTCAAAAAATTTAAATTTTTATAAAAACAAAGTTATATAAGATACTTTCTTATTCAGAGAAACAATCTTGATCTAAAGATGTTACTGACATAAGACTAACCAGGAACCATCGTAAAAGCCCAGTCTGGAAGGAAAATTTGGACATCCAGACACGCTGGCAATGAACGAAATGCAGAAGATTAAAGCGCTGGAAAACACAGCGACAATCCGCGAGATTTCTGCGTATTCGCGAACAATATAGCTAATACTGTACACGCCCTTAGTTGCCCCAACAAAGATCGACGGGACCAGGGCCCATGAGTGATCCCCTCGACGAGCAACCAAGGGCGGAGCCGAATAGCTTATGGATAATTAAATTATAACGGCTAACAAAGAAGCAAGCAACACTTACCGATTGGCGGAGGTAGGGTTGACAACAGGGTACCTATCAGATGATAAGTGAGGTGCATGTAAGTGGTGTGCAGTAATGTGTACAAGGTGTAACCTGACATCCCGCTGATCCTGGGCAGCAGATCCCAAGGCGCTGCCTTTCTCCAAATGTGGGATCCATCCAAGGGGCGTTCACCAATGGAAAACTTCCACTTCAATTTTCACTATATTAATTTATCAACTTTATTGTACATTTAATTAACTACAAATTCAGCCAAATCAATGTTAATCGACATTAAAACAAGTGACACGCTGCACAACTTAAGGACGGTTGGTCAAAGTTCAAAGTCCCAGGTTCACTTAGCACAAAACTACTAACTCGTCGATGCAATTAACGGCATAAAAGTTCCTTTAATCACTCCAAACTCCAAGTAGGCCTCTTGTCACGTAACACGTTCAAAACAGACAACTAAATTCGAGGCGGTCTAATTAGACCCCAATGTTCAATAGTAACTCAAGATGGCGGACACAATTAACACAGATTTAGGCCTTCAAACACCGGCCGCCCGCGACCGTATACCAGTCACAAACAATACTTAAAACGGTTACAACAATAATTATATAATTCCAATCTCGTTATCACGAAAACAAATTAAGATTACACTGTAAGAGGCTCGCAACGTATATCGACCCGGGCTTCACGTAATTAAACTCAAGAATAAGCCTCGTTGCCACGTATATTAACGACGAAATACAACTCCATGGAGGCCGTTCTTTCGACGCAAAATTATATCAAACTCGCGACCTCTAAATCGACCCCGGAGTCGCGCCACAACTATTATGTAACTCCTGACAATTAACCGGTGTGGTTTCACCGCTCAAGGATCCCGGCCAACTGTTTAATTGGCGCGGCCTCAGCGCCCAAAGGCTTCCTGCCGACTGCCACGCTTGCTGTGCGCGTACGATGCAGCAAGCTTCCACCTCCCGCGCAACGCTAATCGTTTCCTCACCCCTCTCGAGACTCGCGTCCCGCAAGCTTCAAATGACATAACAATCGTGCGTGAACAAATACATTATCTACCATAGAAGCCCTGAAGAAAGTTTATAATACCTTTATAATTCAGAGTTGATGAAGATCACCATTGAAAAGCTGACGCCAATAATAAGAAATAAATGGTACGACTACGCCGCGAGGAATAAAGAGGATATACCCGACCTGAAAAAACTCACCACCTTCTTGAATGGAGAAACCACCAAGTGCGGAGCTTGCGCACAACTTGAAGATACCGCCATGAACATTATACAAAAAAAGCGCTCAAAAAAGAGATTAGGGACGAGAAGAAGCGAAGAGAGCGAAGAGAGAAGGGACGAGGCCATTGATGCTCCCACCAAAAGCTACGCATGAAGTGGCATCATCTGTTGAACTAGTCAAGAACCCCGATTGCATTAAGAATGGTCAAATATTTTTGAAGATTGCGCCTGTCACGCTCATTGGTCACAACGGTACAAGAGTCGACACCTACGTCTTGATGGACGATGGAAGCACTGTCACGCTCATCGACGAAGGATTGGCAGAATTATTGAACTTAGACGGCCCATGTGACCATATGTGGGTACAAGGTCTGAATGAAACGGTCAAGCATGAAAACAGCAAGAGGGTCGTCATCAAGATACGAGGGAAATAAAACAATAAAGAATACACTATACGTAATGCGCGTACCGTACAACGCCTGATGTTCACCAAGAAGAACATAGAAAAAAGAGATCTTCAGGTTTGCCTTGATCTACGAGAGACGGCAGACCAGTTAGTTTACAAGGAAGCCTGCCCCAGGATATTAATAGGACAAGATAATTGGGAGCTCTTGGTGCCAACATACAATACGTACAAGAAGACAAGATCAACCTAACGCATCTTATACGCGACTTGGTTGGGTATAACATGGATATCGCTTGACGTATCAGTAACCAGTTACCTTCTGTGGGCGCAACATCATTGCGGCGCAGAACAATTCAATGGAAGATATGATGAAGAAGTTCTTCGACTTGAAAGCCCCCAGAGTTGAGCTAAGGAAACAGAAGAACGATTCAGAAGAGCGCGCTATGAAAATTCTACAACAAAAGAGTCGAATAATGACTGATATCCGTTTCGAGACTGCTTTTCTGTGGAAAGAAAATAGCTTTGAGATCCCGAATAACTACGAAGAAAGAATCGACAATCTTCTCACATCGAGGAACGCGATCCCAGCTGCCACGCCTGAAAAACCAGGAAGAATATGGTATCTGCCATACTTTGCTGTACGCATGTCTTTTATCCGTTTGGCCTGGTCTCACCACTCACAATACTTACAAAGAGACTGATGCACGAAACATGGCAATATAGAACTGGTTTGGATGAACCCATTCCAGAAAGATCGCTTCGTCACATTGAGTTTATACATAGGAGAATATGGACTGCTGCGCCTACGCGGAAGTATGGCAGCTACGCCAGGGATAAGCCAAGAAACAGTCAACCCAGGCTCTATTTAATGGACAGCACAAGTATACAAGAAAGTACACGAAAAAAATGCTTTACGGCGGAGTAGAATTGATCGTGAACGAGACAACGCTTCTGGGTTACAAGAATTCGACTTACAGTAAAAATCGTGACAAGATGTTGTCCGGAATGCAAGATAAGAAAAGCAAAGCCCGAATGATCCTGTTGACGGGAGCCCTGCCACCCGCGCGCCTCGCTCATCACGCGCGGCCCGTCTCCTACACAGGCCTCAATTACTTCGGACCCA
This sequence comes from Parnassius apollo, assembly GCA_907164705.1. NCBI lineage: Eukaryota > Metazoa > Arthropoda > Insecta > Lepidoptera > Papilionidae > Parnassius > Parnassius apollo. The sequence goes on from CAJQZP010000693.1 coordinate 32,233,625, forward strand.
CAGAAGTTACCGTCGGACGTCATGAAAAGTAATGGTCTTTACCTGTACGACAAGAAGAGCGGTTCACCTCGAGGTAGTCACATGCCTGAGTCCTCGTCTGTTCACTGTTCCATTAAGTAAAGAAAATTATTTAAAAGAACTTAATATAATTTATCAAATTGCGGTCTCTAACGGTTTTTCAAAAAGTCTCATTAATAATCTTATTAAAAAGAAACAAAAGCATGTTGTTCGCAATTCTTTGTATGCGGTTCGATCTCAAAGTGTCCGGCGATATGTGGGTAGTTTGACCTACTTAGGCTCCATATCGGAAAAAATAGCTAATATTCTTAAGAAAAACGGCGTTAACGTGGCATTCAAAACAAACAATTCGCTTAGGAATATTTGTAATAATAAAGATAAGTTAAATATTAGTCAAAAATCGGGTGTTTATAAACTTGTTTGTGACGAATGCCACGCCGTTTACGTGGGTTAGACTAGTCGCAATTTCGGGACGCGCTATAAAAAGTATTTGGCCGCGTACAGAAATTGCAATCCTGATAAATCCCATTTTGCTAAACATCTCTTGGACACTGGACACAACCTAGCTAGCGACCATTCCTTTGAAGTCCTACATACTTGTAATAAGGGGCTGCGGCTGTGTGTGCTGGAGCAGTTGGAGATTTTAAAAAGTAATAATGGTAATTATGCACTGCTGAATGAACAAACAAATGTTTCTAATTCACCTTTGTTAAACATCTTTGAGGCCAATCTTTAATAATAATTTTAAGATTAATAATAATACATATATAACTATAATAATATCAATAAAACAATAATAATAATAGTATTTAAAAATATTAGTCATAACAATAATGATAATTAGTAGCAGGTTTGTTATCGCACGGCGCGATCACTCGCTACTTTAGTGGGGAGCGATTGTGTCGGCGTGTATAAGTAGCAGCTGTTTCGGCTCGCGGCTCACTTAGCGGTGAGCCGCCGTAGAGTCTACATTACCTAAAGATGCCTCGTGTAGAGGCGAAACACGTGTCGTATTATCGTCGATGGTGTGTCTTGCCTGGAAAGTGATAGTGGTGACGGAGTTAGTGCATGCAATTGAGGGAGGGAGGGCGGGAGGTGCAGAAGGTTGCGAAGAAATTTATACTTTTATTTTTTATTAGCTTGAAAACGTCTTCCAATGCAGCGGTGAAGAGTTTCGGGGATATAACGTCACCCTGTCTTACACCTCTCAATACTTCAGCACTTCGATATACCGACAGTCAACTTGGCACCGCTGAAGGGACTGTAGCACCGCCCAAATTTCGACGGAATCAAAGGCTTTCTCATAGTCCACATACGCCAGGCAAAGTGGCAGATAGTACTCCTCGGTCTTCTGTACAATCTGCCGCAGGGTATGTAAGTGGTCTATGGTACTGAAGCCTTTTCGGAAACCGGCTTGTCCGGGAGGCTGGAAGTCGTTGAGTCTGCGTGCGAGACGATTCATAACGACTCTCGAAAACAGCACGTAGAAGCGGCTCAGAAGGGAAATCGGTCTGTAGTTCTTCAAGAGAGCGTTGTCGCCTTTCTTAAAGAACAAGACAACCGCTTTTCTGCTCCACGCCTCCGGAGTAGTACCACCATGGAGGACAGAATTGAAGAGCTTCTGAAGGACTTCAAGTACCGGTGTTCCACCCGCTTTCAGAAGCTCCGCTGTAATTCCATCCTCGCCTGGGGCTCTGCCGTTTTTAAGGTGCTGGAGAGCCATTCTAATCTCGCTCAGACTAACTTCGGGATATCATCGGATAATACAAGCTCTTGGATCGTTACTCATACTTGCATGTGGCTCCAACGATGATGTGTACAGCTGCCCATAGAACCTCTCAATCTCACTTAAAATCTCAATCTTCAGCTTTGACAGTTGGCTCTTTTTGGCAGACATATCTCTGGCAAAGACTTTGGAGCCCACTGTCAGATTTGACAGCCTACAGGCAACTGAACAGACAGATCTCCAAATGCATACTTACGCAACTTCAATACAAGCTGTATTGAAGTTGCGTAAGTATGCATTTAGAGATCTGTCTGTTCAGTTGCCTGTAGGCTGTCAAATCTGATAATGACTGCAGCTTTATCGCCCGTCTAACATCCATGAGATTAAGAGTGTGATCGGAGAGTTTTTGTGTTCTTCTGCGGCGGGTCTTGCAGAACTTAGCTCCGACCGCATGGACAGTTTCCACGAGCTTGTCGTTCATATCGTCCACTGCATTACAATCTTCAAGACACTGAAAGCGGTTACGTAACTCGAGCTGAAAGGTTTCGGGATTCTGGGTTAGAGCACGAGGGGGACGGAGCGTTGACTTCATTAGACGAGACCTCTCCAACTTAACGTTTAGGTTCAGTGTGCCTCTAACCATTCGGTGATCACTGCCAGTTTTCACCCTTGCGACATCACTGAACAGTTGGCGTCTGGTCGTCGTAATGAAGTCAATCTCGTTTTTTGTCGAACCGTCGGGGCTCGACCAGGTCCACTTTCTATGGGGATGTTTCTGGAAGAAAGAGTTCATCATAAAAAGTGCCTCTTTCTCCATGAAGTCGGCCAGCTGCTGGCCTCTTGGGTTCCGTTGCCCTATCCCAAATTTCCCTACCTTCAGCTCACCGATATTTCTTGTGTCTTTGTCTCCCATTAACACTGTATAGTGAGTTTTGGAGGAATGCATGGCTCTAGAAATGTACCCATACATTTCTTCCACCTCATCGGGATGTTCCGACGTTGGCACGTAAACCTGTATGACCTTCAGCGAATACCGTTTGGTGATTCTGAGTATACGATACGCAACCCTCGTCGATACACTCTCAATCTTTAAAACGTTGTTAACGAGAGACTTGTGTATGATAAATCCAACACCTCCTTGGGACAGGTGGTCGCCCTCCCGATGATAGAACAAGTTGCCGGATTCGAGAATCACCGTGTTCTCCTCCTCTCTTCGGACCTCGGATAATCCTATAATATTCCAGCGCAATTTGTCTATCTCTTCTTCCAGCTCCAGGATCTTCTCGTCAATCCTCAGGGTGCGTGCGTTATATGTTGTCAGGTCGAGTCGTCGTAGGTGGCAACCGAACCTCCACCGGAGATTCTTAACACCCCTGCCCCGCCGTTACCATGGTCGCCACTGTAGCCAGGAAAAGCGGGGCCACCGGGGACTGAGGGCCGTCTATTTGTGTAATTCTTCATGGGGGGTATATTGCCATAGTTGCCACGCTTGGTGAGCGGGTTGGCAACCGCAGTTTTTTTGTTGTACAGTTGCTGTTATCAGGAAGATGCTGCTGTCCATCTCCTGCCTGTTTCCCTCTGTCGCCTTTTACGACACCCACGGGAAGATATGGGGTAGTGGATATTCTTAACCGCCACTACACGGCATAATGGAAGTTGCTAATACTTAAAATACACGCCCCTCAAATTCCTCCAGGGTATCATCTGCTTATGCGGACCATTATGGAGTAGCGGGTTACCCTTGCAGTAGTAGCAGTACGCCGTAACGTCCCTAACCATCCTCGCTGGTTCGGTGACGAATCGGCCTCGATGACGATGAGTGTGTTCCACCCTGAGTCCTCCTGCAAAGGGGCAGGGCTTTGTTCAGTGCAGTGGGGCACCATGTCCATAGTGGGCTGCTATGTCTTTCCGAACTGTACCCTCGCCGACTACGAGGTGTAATTGAACGAGGTGGCGGGTTACGCGTGCAGGTTGCGCGCGAACTCGTTTGCCCTCAAAAACTCCGGCCCTGGTCGCCCCCCTTGATCAAACACTCGATAGAAACACTCGATTGAATTGAACCTGCTGGGGAGAGTGATGTATGCATCACTTTTCTCAGAGGACCGGTCAAGTCCCTTAGGTCACCTGCCATCGACACGTCACGTCACAGTGGAAAGATGAGATGGGGGTGACCCTGGAGAAACTGGACCGAGAACCGTAAGCCACTTGCGAGCCCGGAATACCGGACCGGGGACTGACAGAATTCCGGGTTGGACTCTAGTGCTGAGTCTGGCAGCCTTGGGGGACAGGCTTAGACAGCTTTTTACCAGCTGTCTACAGAGTGTCAAGTTCCCAACAGTTTGGAAAGAGACAGGTTGGTCATCTTGAAGCAGGAAGTCAGGGACTCTGATTCTCCATCTGCGTACCATCCCATATGCCTGTTGGACGAGATTGGCAAATTGTTCGAAAGGATAGTTGCCACTCGGCTCAACGGACATCTGTCGCTTGTTGATCCCGATTTGACTGATAGCCAATTTGGATTCCAACGGGAACGTTCCACTGTAGATGCCATTACGCGCGTTCGCTCTGTCGGAACAAGTAATATCCCAGGGTGGTGTGGCGTTGGCGATAAGTCTCGATATCGTCAACGCCTTTAACTCTCCGGGATGCAATAAGGAGGGCACTAGCACATCACCAGGTACCTGTCTACCTGCAAGGCACAATCGGGGACTACTTGCGCGACAAGTACATTCTGTACATGGAGCAAGATAGTAGGAAGATCCGGAGGGAGATCAAACGTGGGATTCTGATGATGGTGGCAGTGAAACAGTCTTCAAAACAGCAGGAGCAACAGAACCCTTAGGTGACATGGCGTACTTGATTTAACTGGGAGCGCTATGCACGGTAACGCGTTATTGGCGCAATTTTGCCGGTTTTCATAGCCTGAATGCAGCGACGAATAGAAAGACTTAAGATTTATACAAATAATTACCAGGCATGGGTGCTTCGGTGATTATCTGTGTAAGATCGGACGCGAAGCGACGGAGAACTGCTTATACTATGGTGGGCTGGACCAGGATTCCACGTCCAATACGCTTACGGTTTGCCCAGCATGGGAACGGGGGGCGGATAATCCTGGGGAGCCAGATCAGTCGAAACCTCTCCCTGCCAGCAGTCGTGTCGGCGATGCTGAGCGAGGATTCAGCGTGGTGGACCGTAGCCACCTTCTGTGAGTCCGTAATGGTCCAGAACGAGGCTGCTGAGCTGGATCGAAGGACAGACCCCACTTGGAGACGACGCCGTCAAGGCGCTTATCACGGCCTTCCCCTTGAAGATAGGGATCCCTTACCAGAAACGGAGTCTCTGGGGTTGCAGGCATTTCGATCGGGGGCCTCGAATGCCTAGTAATGTAACCCCCGAGGAGGCTAAAGAAGAAGACAATGGCTCGTAAGTGGTCCCGAAACATCGCGATAGCACTGCGAGGGTGCTGGGGGTAGTAATTACTGCCCGCGGGTCGTGCTTCTAATAAATCAAAGCGAGAGAGTGGCCCGGTTGCGTGCCGAATGGAGATCCCGAGACCTCTCTTACATGCTTATGGAGACCATCGTGGGGTTTAAGCCGGTAGGAGTCTGGCATAATCTTTCAGTTGCCCCGCAGCCAAAGGTGTCCATGAGAATTCTCCCACGAAAAAAAGATAATGAAAAAAGTCACATTACTGAGTGTGGACTCTGCTTTAGCAGCAATAAGAAAATTCATCGCAAGAAGAGGCCAGCCAACTGAACTATAGACGGACAACGCGACATGCTTCAAGGTCGCAGACAAAGAGCTGAAAGAAGCGGTACAAGTAGTTTGGGAAGCGATGAAAGAAGAGGCCAACGCGCGCCACATCAACTGGCGTTATATTTCCTCCGCCTCACCTTTCATGGCTGGCGTATGGGAACGCCTAGTGCGTAGCGTGAAAGAAGCACTACTATTCACGCTACACGAGAAGCGCCCAAGCGAGAAGACTCTGCACACACTCCTCGTCGAAGTCGAGAATATCGTCAACTCGTCGCATGTGGTTGTGACACCGGAAGAACCAGTAGCGTTGATCGCTAATCATATCCTGCTACGACCCAATAGTCATGTTCCGGCACTAGGCAGTTTCACCGAAGAAGATCAGTCTGCGCGCCAGGTATAAACGCTGGTGAGAAAATATCTCCCCTTACTCTAACACCGGCGGAAACCTCGCACCGTCGGTATCACTCCAGAGGTCGGTAACCTAGTCGTCATCTGCGACCCAAACTTACCTAGGAACGTGTGGCCGAGAGGAAAAGTAACCAGAGTCAAGTGGGCTATTGAGTCCTTTAAACCGTATACAACAACAAGCGGGGATAGAATAATTCCCATCCAACTACGGAGGGGTATCGATATCCTTCTTCTTTATCTGGTGAAAATCTTCAGAGCAAGTTTTGGGGATATATTCCAGCACAATGAACAATTGTCAAAGTTCTATTTATACCAAAAGCTGATAGAAAGGACTACGCTTTACCAAAGTTGCCTGCTGCCTTCTTTTCTTCTTAAGGCCCGGTTATTAGTAAATTACTGATATTCAAGACAATTTCATGGACTCTAATAAAATTTCCAAGACCCAAAAAAATACATAACAAATTTAAGGATATGAGGTTCACAAATCTGCGGTTGAAAACATTATATTTCAAAATTTTTTCGATAGAAATTTTATCTAAACTTTGGTCTTTTGAGTTTTATTATTTCGGTTCATTTCTGAAATACCACGTAAATTACTATAAAAATTAAACTACAATATCCAAGCATGTTTTTAACAAACAATTCTGTGGTTCGTTTTTTAAAATTGCTATTTACTTTTTATAAATCTAAATAATATATAATAGAATTATAGAATGCAAGCTCTGCTCAAGCTAGTCGCCCGCCGCCGGGCCTTACCGAAGCAGGTTCTGTGTCTAATTTTCGCGCGCACCGCCGTTCCGATCTCGAAAATATTAATCGCGAGTAAACTTAAGATTGAAGTTTTATATTTCAGCATATAAGTGCAGTTCATAATTGCAGAAATAATATAAGAATTTCAAAAACATGGGAAATAAAACAGCATATAAAAAAATTATCAAAATTAAAAATACGAAGATTGAAAAAAACATTAATGTGAGTATGAATGAATACCTGTTGATTTATTTTCACTTTTTAATAAAAACAAATAAATTAAGAAATGCAACTTCACGTAAAAACAATAAAAACAATAGTTTTATTTTTACTTTATATGTCGCAGTGTAAGTATACAACAGTAAGACCACTGAATGTAGCAATTGTGACCTTTTTTTGTTTTCAGTGCAATGCACCACGGACCTGAAAAGTAAGTGTGTTAGCGAAAACTGACATCTAAAAACAAATTATTATTTTACTCATCTACATATTATACATTAGGTATGTAAAATAATTGATCTTCGCCACATCTTGTACATGTATTTTATAAAAACCGGTAAAAAGTACCCAAGTTAATCCTGGTCATATACTATCTGTGAACTAAATTTCATCCAATTCGGTGCAGTGGTTTTCAAGGATATTGAGTAACAAACAAACATCCAAACTTTCCCGTTTATAATATTGGCGTGATTAGTGACTGTGGCATGGACAATGGAAATCCATTGTTCGCACCACTGTCAGCCCGCTTTATAGTTTAATAGGCTTTATAGGCCTTATAGTTTCTCTCATTACTTGCTGACACATGTTGTTTTAATAATTGGACAATGTATTTTTCAGACAACAGAGTAATTTATCCAGCAGTAGCACAACTACATTGAATTCTAATGTATAGAATATAACTAATTATGTGTAAGTAGCTATTTAAAAATAAAGAAGCCCATATCGAAATTTAAAAAAAAATCGTTCTGCCATACAAATTGTCCAGTCAAGCAACATATTTTGTTTGGGAGATCGATTTTTTTATATGATAATAACGATATGGGTTTCTTTAGGAAAGTTGTTCAGTTTCACGGGTAGATGAACCCAAGGGGGTTCATATACAATTTGAATTTATTTATTTTTCCCTGAATTTATTTTTCAGACCAACTGATGACAATGACGATTCATACGTTATTGAGCCTGAAAAAAGCATTGAAGAATTTCAGCATGTTCTAGGACGGCGGATCATTGATATTAATTACCTCTTGGAAGAGTTACAAAAAAAAGCTTGTCATAATGTATTGTTCAGCTGTAACATGAGTAATTTTCGTCTAATGGGTGAAAAAAGAGAAGGACTCATATCTTTTTTCAAGCATATCTGTACAATTACATCTGAAAACACACATGATACTGAAAAAATTAATCTAAACATTGCCGCGACCACTGGCATCACTGCTTCTGGTATTGGTTATTCTCAATTTGAAGAGCTATGTTCAGCAATAGACGTTCCAGTATTTACTCCGAATTCTTACACCAAATATCAAGATCAGGTTCTTAAAAATGGGAACAAACTGCGAGTTCTTCTATGGCAGCAGCTGCAGAAAAAGAAAAGAAATAGCTATCGAAGAAGGCCGAACCAAGGGTGGTTTTCCCGTAATTGATGTTCTCGTTGATGGCTTATGGTGCGCTCGATCCTATGGTTCTAATTATAAAGCATTATCTGGTACTGCAGCTATTATCGGCAGAAAAACTGGTCAAATTCTTTACATTGGGGTGAAAAATAAATACTGTCTTGTGTGCCCGAGCTGAAAATAACAATATTTCACCTAAGGAGCATAAATGCTTCAAAAATTACGAAGGATCGTGAACGTCTATGGAAAATGAGATTATAGTCGAAGGATTTAAGTCTTCTATATCTTCATACGGCCTCATATATGGTAGAATGATTGGTGATGGTGACGCCTCTACTTACGCGAAAATCCTACAGGCCAGACCATATGCAGAACAAAACGTCACTGTCGAAAAAATTGAGTGCCGTAACCATATCTTGCGAAACTTTTGTAAAAGAATGCGTAATTTAATAACAGAAACAAAATACGCTTTGGCTCAACGAAAAACATTGACTAATGTAAAAATTTTAACAATGCGGAAAGCAATTGTGAAAGCCATAAAACATCACAAAGTGTCGCAGAGTTCTCGAGATGTTGTAATACCGATGTTACACAACGATATTATCAACTCTGTGTCACATGCGTATGGTGACCATAGATTTTGCCAGGATTATTACTGTACAAAAGAAAAAATGATAATGAAGAACTTAATTCAAAATTCAACCTTTATTTTTAGGATAAATGCCATTGTTTCCAGTATTGCAGCAAAATCACGAAGTTTAATTGAAGACGAGGATACCAACAATGTCGAATGCTTTAACAGTGTAATTGCAAAATTTGTTGGAGGAAAACGAATCAATTTTGCTTTGAAAGGAGGTTATCAAGGTAGGTGTTCAGGCAGTAGTGTCATTCAACAACAAATCAGCAATATCCATAGTTCAATCGGCTTTTACTGGCAAATGTCCCGGAGGAAATGCTGTGATTGTAGAAAGAAAAAGGTCTCAAAAACGGAAGATAAATTTTGAACATCCAAAAAAGAAAAGAATATTAAAGGAAATTAACAAAAAGCAACATGATTATGGTCCAGCAAGTGCAGCACCTGATATCTCTCCTCAACAGTTAGAAAAAGCTAAAGAAGAATTTATGAAAAATTTGAAGGATGTTACATGTCATAGGAATGCTATTGAAAGGGCTACCGTATTGCAAAGGGACAGCAGTGAATGGCTTGAGTTAAGAAAAAATCTTGTTACAGCTTAAAATTTCGGACCTATATGTAAATGAAAAGCTAATTCTGGCACTGCTTCACTTGTTAAAAATATATTATATCCAAAGAATTTATTAAACGTTGCCTCCATTTGCCACGGAATCGAACATGAAAGTCAAGCTCTACAACAACTGGAAAAGCAAGAAAATGTGAAAATTATGCATTGTGGATTATTTATCGATCAAACTCATCCATTTATCGGTGCAACTCCAGACGGACTGATAGGAGATGATATGCTAGTAGAAATAAAGTGTCCCATTACAGCTTCTAAAAAAGGTCTTGAAAATTCAATTAAGGAAAACAAAATTCAAATTCTCAAATACGACAAAAAAACAGACACAGTGACCGTAAACAAGAAAAGTATCTGGTACTACCAAATTCAGGGCCAGCTGCATGTTACGGGTAGGAAATTTTGTTTATTAGGAATTTGGTCAGGTAACAATGAAACAATTTTCACAAAATATATTGAAAGTGATGATGACTTTTGGAAAACTATGGAGCCAAAGTTAGTACTTTTTTATAAAAATTGCTTACTCACAGAAATTGTTGACAGCAGATATGCGCGTGGGATGGCGATCCACTTCTGTAATTGATGTACCAGACAAAGAAAATAATAGACCTGATTTATTCAGGACTGACCATCAAATGTCTAACGAGCCTGACAAAAAATTTGAAAGAATTCACCAACTCAGTTTGGAAGAGTTTTAGAAATTGTTTCATAGTTGATCGATTGGTTAAGATGTAGTTTTAGATCATTATTGTAATTATTTATCTTTGAATACTTACGCATTTGTAAAACTTACATAAAATTATTAAAAAGAAATTTAATTTAACATTTTATACGAAGTTTTTTTGAAATAATCGAAATCAGTAAAAAAAACTAAATACGTATAAATTTAATACAACATCATACAAAATATTAACTAAAGACTTAATTTGTAACTACTCACTACAAACTAAAAACAGTTCAAATCATAAGAAGTGGTCCTACTGCGAACTATTTTGTACTGTGATCTGTAGTAGCACGGTGCCGGGATCAAGTGAGTTCATTTTTTTGGGGTGTTTGCGTTGTTTATTACGCGCGCGCGCTGGAGATGCGCTAAATACCTAAAGTGTCAGTATAAGAGTGCCTTAAGACTCTGGAAACGGTTATAGATAGATAGATATAAGGGATGTAGCTCTAGCTACGAGGCCCATACATTACAACCACCATGCTTACCGTAGAGGTAAACCCACAGAAACAGCCTTGACCAGTGTTATTGACAGGGTCGAAAAAGCACTGGAGGATAAAGAAATAGCTCTTTGTTCCTCTCTAGATATTGAGAGCGCCTTAAACAGTAGCCCACATCACTGCTGATTAGGAGCCTACATCCAATTTGTTGATCCCACAACCATCGGGTGGGTGAAGTCGATGCTCTCAAACAGAAAGGCAAAAATAGCACAGTTCCATACTTCATTTAAGGTTGCAACTACAAGAGGCTGACCATAAGGCGATGTTTTGTCACTCCTTCTTTGGACTCCTGCGGTTGACCAACTATTTTATTCATACAAGATCGAATAAAACTATATTTTCGGATTATATCGCGTTTAATTAACAACTTTAACTTTTTTTAAATTCCCGACTTTTCGGGTGCTTTGCAGCACCCATAGTCACGGGGGGGGGGGCTGAGATGTTTGACGTCCTAATGTCATAGTTAGCCTGACTACCTTCAGTTTTAAATATTAATTTTCGGTCCGATCTACGCAGAACGAGCTTACAGTATCTTGAAGTGTTACAGTGGTATGCATGAGTTTGGTTTTAATTTTGTTAATTATAGAATCCCAAGCAGATGGCAGCACCGATTCATCTTCTCTATTGAAGTTAGAGATGTTTTTTAAATTCAATAGACTCACATGTTATCCCTGGTAGGAATCGGTGTTCTTTTATGAGGATTTGTGGTTTATCAAATCTGATGTAATGGTGGAGACGATCTTACACATGTTCACAGAAAGCAGACTTCCCGGAGCGTCGGTGCTTCACGTCAGCTGTATGTTCTGTTACGCAAGTTCTTATGAATCTTTTTGTTTGACCTATGTAAGAGAGACCACATTCACAATCTAACTTTTGTACACTCCTGCATCTTGTAGAGGGATATTACACTTGACGGATGGTAAAAATTTACTAATCTTCTTCGGCGGCATGTGGTATGTTTTAACGGAAGGTCGCTTCAAGATATAGCCAACCTTATCTGTGACTCCTCTCACATACGGTAGTACAGCAGGCACACGCTTGACTGTTGTCCGACCGAAGCTTGTTGTCTTGCAATACTTGCTTGACGTACTGAAGCTCAGCGGCCAGATGTTTTTTGTCCTCCTTCGTGATCTCTGAAACAAAGATTTCCCACGGTAGCTAACTGTGGAGGATGATGGTGAGATTCACCATTTGGATATCGGTTGGTATGCGTCTTTTTTCTATACACAGTGTGACCAATAGTGTTATGAGGATTTCGGATGACTAAAACATCTAGGAAGGCTAAAGAATTATTTGCCTCTAACTCCATCGTGAATTGTATTTTAGAGTTTATGGAGTTAAGGTGGTCCTAAAAATGCAGTTACTTTGTCAGATGGTAAAATTGTGAAAGTGTCGTCTGCATACCGCTCGTAGAATCTTGGATTGGACAGGAGCAGTAAGAAGGGTTTTCTCCTCAAAGTCCTCCATGAATATTTCGGCGTCTACTTGCTTGTATAACTCTTCTTTCCACAATAGATAGCCAGATGTGAGGCAGTGTTTGAGTAATACTGCATATTCAGCAGGCATGTTATTATCTTCTAGCTTCCTAGTTACAATTGAGATGAAGTCTTCAATAGGTTGGCATGTGAATAGTGACTGAACATCAAAACTGAATATAGTTTCATTGTCAGCGAGATGTAGGTGTTCTAATACATACCGCGCAGTTTTTGCTTTTAACAATATATCCGTCTGCCTAAAAACTTCCTTCGAGCTATTATTAGATTGCGTTACACTTTGTTCGGAAACGGAAAACAATAAAAATCTTTTGAAAAAGTGCTAAATGTAAAGATAATATTATAATGCTACACAATTTATAAAATTAAATACTTAAATCTAACAATCGGCCACTCTGACTGATGCCTATAGATTACTGTATGATGCCTGCCAGGCATTAAATTCCAGTATGACGTATATACAATTTGAGATTAAATTGTTTTCAAATAATAAAGTAAAATATTATAAGTATATAGACTGTGTTAGGTAATAGGTAAATTTTGATTATTTTTTTTGATTAATTAAACAATAAGGGGTACTTTACTCAAAACAGTAAACAGCTAAATTATTAACAGCAACAAGGTAAATACTTTCCTTATTTTGAATTGTGAGCCATATTCGGCCACCCCGTCACAAAAAATGTCCGCATTTTCCTCTTTATGCACTTATACTCAAACAGTTTAACGTAATAAACACTACACTTTGAGCACAAACAGACACCGAAAGTACGTGTAGATGACATCACGCAGGGCACGTGCAGATAAAGCACGCATACAAGACGTGCGTGCACGAGGCACGCGCACACAGGGCACATGCAAACAGGACATGCGCACACAGGGCACGCGTAACACTGCACACAGGACATGCGCACACAGGGCACGCGCACACAAGGCACGCGCTTACAGGGCGCCTGCTGTTAACGCAAGCAGCACACAAGGGACTAGCAGCTTGATCGTACGCACGTAGGCTCTTCCAGATAAAGCATGTACACACTGGGCACATGCCGGTAAATTTAGCACACACCGGGCGCTAACGGGTAAATTATACGCACACAGGCCGTTTTCGGGTTAATCATGCGCACACAGGACGCTTATATAAGTATAAATTATACGCACACATGGCGCTTACAGGGCGCTTGCAAATAAAGCTTACGCACACAGGGCGCTTTTAGGTGAGGCATGCGCACACAGCGCACTTGCTAGTAATTACAAGCACACAGGGCATGCATTGTTATTCTGATTTCCACAGCCCACACCAGGAGCTGCAGTTTTATCTTCCACTTTCGAATGTACCTATACGATGATTAGGGAAATGGGAGGAAGTGTTATAAGTAATGTCTAGGATTAAGGAAAAAGTGAGAGGAGAGAAAAGAAACATTTTTTTAATCGCTTTCTGCATAGTCAGTTTCAGTTTCTGTATCATAAGCCTTTCCTGCACTTAGTCTTATCCATGGTTTTAATTTGTCAGCTGAATATATATTTTATATGGTTGTTTGGAAAATCCACTTATACTACTAATTTCATATCTATCATTTTCAATAACAGCAGTTATTTTATAGGGTCCACAATTGGGATCAATTTATTACTAGTTCTGATATTTCGAGTAGATTTCATTGCCATTACAGGATCCTATCCTATCTTGTATATAGTAGCTTGCTTCCGAATTTCCCTTGAGTTACGAGTATCACATGCTAATCTATCTTTTGAAAATCCGTGGAGATGACTTTCAGGCAAATTAGTGTTTTTTGTACCAAAGAGTACTTGTGAAGGTAGCTTGCCGATGCTTTTATTCAGAGGCGGCGCAAGGCGTGGGCGACGTGGGCGACCGCCTACGGCCTCGCGGCCCAAAGGTGTGCTATCTACAACTAACACGCATCCAGCAGTACATCCTAAAGGAGACGGTCCGAAATTGTATGAAGCGTAGGCCTGGTTTTGTACAAATAGGGAAATAAATTAAAATAATACATAATACCACTCTAGGTCATTCAAATCCACGAATATTTGCCTTTATTTCAGTGGTATTAATAATTTATTTTTACCAAAAACTGCAACACTAATGGGGAATTGATATTATTTTGACGTTGACGTAGCTGTCAAGTGTCACGAGGTTATTGATCAATTTATTGACAGATATTTGAATTCTGAAATGCTGTGTTATTCTTATCACTGATAACCTGTCAGGTAGATTTATTATGTACAATGTCTAAAATGTCTCGAAACTTGGGGATATGCTATTTCGGTCTTGGAACAAGTAACGTTCTTGTTGATAATTGCATTTCAGTATCAATGCAATCCAGGAGCTTGGAATAAACAAAAAAATATCATACTACCTACCTAATTTCATGACTCAATTCACTTGTCATACATGACTGGAAGGTTCCATCTTGTAAAATCATCAAAAATTGGCATTACATTTTTATTTTTAGCATGTTATTTATTTCGATTTATTCTCTTATTTTATTTTTGATAAAATCCCTGAATTTTTCGCTTATTTACGATATAGTGTACATATTATACTTGGCCTGAAATGGACCGTCTCCTACTTTGAAATTTGGTATATTAATATTCGTACTATGGTAGCTCAGCGGCTAAGCAACCAGGGTTTGACCCCGCCGGCAGCAATAAAATTGTTAATTGCAATTTAAAGTGCTGATTTACTACGTGTTCGGCGGTGAAGAAAAACATTGTGAGGATCCCTGCATGTCTGAAAAATAAGAACAAAAAAATATTTCGGAGACAAGTTAAGTTCGCCACCACACCACACATTAGGAGCAGCGCGGCGGACATTTCTTTGCCCTAAAAACCCTCTCAAAAATGAGAGGAGGCCTGCCCAGCCGTTGGACGAATATAGGCTGTAACTTTATTCTAATATTTGGCGGCAAATACACATGTATCTAATCTAGCGCGGAAATTCCCATTCCATGAAGTGGTTGTAGACTGTCTAAGATGAAGACCGGTAGTGTCAGCGACATTGCTGGCGACTAGATAAACAATATTCTGATCAAAACCCGAACTGTCACAGAATACGAGAGTAAAATAGCAGCTTAATGCTGCTGTGTTTCGTATGGTGAGTGTAGAGAACCGGAGACCAGTTTTACTGGAATCGAAGCACCTGAACGAGATTAGAATGACTTCCCAGCATCTTAAAAACGGAAAGGTACCTGGTAAGGACAGAATTACAACAGAACTTTTACAAATGAGTGGATGATCGGTACATATTAATGTTCTTGAGAAGCTTTTTGAAACCTAGCACTATGCTCAATTTAACCTATATATATATAGTGTCTACCAACGGTTAGGTTTCCAACAGTTAAGTCATCGCAAAATGCTGTGTTCATGTCACATGTTTACGGTGGTTGTTAGGAAACTACTAGTTATATAAAGTGAAGAATTTCTCCTTCACAAATATGGAAGGAAAATATGGTGTTCATATATTTAATATAACAAATATAGTTGATATCTTCATCCATGGTAAACCATGCAAAAAGATATATATTTTGTAGGTTAATTATCCTTAAAAGTGAATGAAATAAAAAAATTATGATTTTAATATAAGCGCTATCATATAAACAATTTGGATCGCACAGAGCGTTTTAGTGTAATTTCATGAGCGACAAATACCACTAGTAAGTCCTCTTTTGACCAAGTAGTCAACCAACTAATAGAACTCGACTGTGAAGTCCAATAACCCTCGAAATCTCGAAACAAGTGTACAATCATGGCGTGTTGCCAGCAATGACCTACGGAACCGAGACATTGTCCTTTATTTTTTTGGGATGCATAAGAAAGCTTAAAGTAGTTCTGCAAACTATAGAGAGGGCTGTGCTCGGAGTTACTTTGTGTAACAGAATCCGTGTCGAATATATCCGCAGCAGAAACAGGGTTACAGTCATGGTTCAAGGTATCAGTAAAAAATGTGCCATAGCTTGAAGAACCGACAACCTATGGAGAAGAAAGTTTCCCGAGTGGCAGTCTCCTGGTAAGCGGAACGAGGTGACCCCCCACTACATGGAAGTCGAACGACCAGATAAAACATGTAGGATGTTGATGTATTTAGTTGGCACAAGGCTGTGACACTAGCTAGGGGAGGTCTATCTTTAACTACGAGTATGGACTTGTGACGGGTTTTAATAGAGATCCAAATACAACTAATGTAAAATAATTATTCGTCGACAGGGGCATCGCAAAATTAATCTTGCCCACACCAAATTTAGGTCTTGCTCCGCCTCTGCTTTTATTTAAAGTATTATTCAGGTTCCATTGCACTTTATTCAGCTCTGCGTCCCGGTTTCGGTCTTCTTTATCAACATTTAAAGCCATAAGAGATATTAGATGATTATATCTCTCAATCTAAACATTAGCACGTGATGTCGCCATGGCGTTTTTAATGTTTTATTTGATTGGACTCTAAGATTTTTTTAAATTCATCTGACGTAATTAATACTCGGTCCCTGATCTGAGATGACAATCTTTGGTGAACCAAAAAGTCCAATATAATCTCGCATAATCTGGACCATCGTTTTACAATGATTGTTTTAAATGGCAATGATGGTAGAAGTGTGTGTTGTCGGCCGTCGCACTGTTGGATTCTGTGCCCATGTTATGACAGTAATATGGTATTTGGGTTGGGCATGGCATCAGACTAATATTTTGCCTTCTGCACAATTCCTGAATGATATATTGATTGTGTATGATACACATGATGTATTAGATCATAAAATACCTTAAAAATCAAATCAAAACTTGACTATGATATTAAGTACTTAGTTAGTTTACGACGGGCTGTTTTCCGCATCTCCACGTCTAAGCGCGAATTTTGCGTTTGGGCAAGAATAATGTAATTATGCGAGCCATGAAATCTCCCCGAAAAAGTTGAACAGTACTTTGATGATGCAAACAACTTCGGGGAGTGATCCTGGCGTGCCGAGATTTCAAGCCCTGTATGCAGCGACTTCGGGATGCTTCGACTATGTCAGAAACCCGTGGGCCGCCGTTTCTTCCTCCCCCGTACATGTCTGTAACACCTAAGGTAAATTAATGTTTGTTAAAGCAGCATGTCCTGTGATAGCACTTGTTACTATCCTGACCCATAGAATACTATAATACACATTAGAATGGCTGTCAACCTTATTTTGTACAAGGATCGGCGTCGCCGGGAGCACACATACAAGCTATTACGTCGAATTATCAGTTATCACTACTACAAACACATTTTAGACTTTTGATTAATGTTTTTGACACATAAATGTTTCTTTATTTTTGTTTCTAATATTCACAAAATATAAATAGTTTCGACTTACTGGTTGTAGTATATATCTCCTTTATTTAAATTCCATTTACGGCTGTTCTTTCGATACGTAATTATTGCACAATTTGCCATTTTTTTAATAATTTGCATGCAGCGACGCTAGACACGAAAATTGGAAACGATTGATTGTGTTGACATTTATACATGTGAATTGACGTGTTAGTGACATGTTAGTGGCTCACACGGGCTCCGCCTACTCCTCCGTTCTATTATGTATGTATTATAGTATTCTATGATCCTGACCTGTAGCTTGTTCAGTCTAATTGCAACCTTAGTTAAACGACTGTTTATTTCAGGTAGGGCCTCCCTAGCTTGTCTGTTAGTAAAGTTTCTACGCACCAGTGAATAAAAACGTTACCAAAGGGGATTGACGTTATTGGTTCCTGCCCTATAGTGGCCAGTCGATCCTCTTCTGGCCAGTTCGTCTGCTGCATCGTTGCCTATAGATTCATTTAAACAAAGATAGCTTTCAGATATTACCATCTCTCCACTATACGTACAATCCCTTGGGCCCAGGTCGCACACCATGCTTGCTGTCTTCCCAGAGACAAGTATTGTCAGGTCACCTGCATTACCTACTGTGTAGAAATTATTGGCATTTAATTTGCTGATGAGTTCATTAATGACCATATTTCACAGGAGAGGTGAAAGAACCCCACCCTGCGGGCAGCCTTTTTTATCTGAATTGTGTGAGATTTACCAGCAATCTTTAATTATTCGTGTACTGAGCATGTTTACTATCCAGTCAATCAGTGCCGGCTCAACTTTATAACTAAGTGCACCTTTTATGCTGGAGAAGTTTGTTCTGTCAAAAGCACCTTACATGTCTATGAAAGAGCCTAGACATATTACTCTGTTTTGGATAACCTCTTCAGTCTTTGTTATTATGTGGTGAAGTGTCGATTTACCTAAGCTATAGGCGTGTTGTTTTTCGTGTAGCGGTAAGTTAATTAGCGCCGACCCTCTCAAATCCCGTTCACACTTCCTCTCCATCGTCTTTAGGAGAAAGCGTTTTTAGGATCAGATTGTATAGTCGCTCTTACCTGGTTTGGGTATAAACGTGACTATCACTTCCCTCCATCCCCTAGGAACATATTTAAAAGCCCGACATGCTCCTATTATAGCACAAGTCTGACTATTAGGGCTTCCCCCCTCCCCTGTGTAAGTATCGGGAATATGCCGTCAGGTCCTCCACCTTATAGGGTAGGAAATTATGAATGGCCCAATGGATCTTCCATCCATCCATCGTTACCTCTCTGTGCTAAATTCCATTCAGTGATCATGATATTATGTTAGAAACAAAGTCATCCAAAATCCTAACAACACCATAGGGCACACTGTATGGAAAAAAGACCCATCAAATCAATATTTAAAAGGTGAATCTCACCATCATCCTTCACAGTTAGCAAGCGTGGTGGGCAAATCTTTGTTACAGAGAGCACGACGGATCTCAAGCAGGTTCAAGTTCAATCAAGCAGGTTGTGCACGACAACAAGCTTCGGGATCCGCGCTACGTCACAGTGACCGAATGAAGCCGGCCACATGCGAGTGACAACGCATCTGCATTTTGATTCATAATTGAGGATAGATGTATATGTCAATGTGGCCACAGCAACCACCTTCAGGTGGACTGTGTGCTCGTTTGTCACCCTACCCTATAAAAAAAACAACCTAAAGAGGTTGCTGGGCAAACATATGTATACAGAGTGTTAGTGTAAGCACCGTTATCCTTGAAACCAGTGGTTTGGTTTCAGTTATAGAACTTAAATTCAATGAATTAACGTAAAATCAATGAAAAAAAAATGCTATTTCCTTTCATAAAATTTAAAAAGTTTCTGTCCGACACCTTCCGTAAATTCATGGATCCCCTATGCGCCCGAGTGACGTAATCACTGTAAAGATCACCGCCCGCACTAGCTACCTACACAACATTCCAATAAAAACACAATAGGTACACATAACCTGTGATGTAACTTTTCTTTCGTACTTTAAGGACAGGCAAAAATTGAGAAATTAAGGAAAAATTGAGATTTTACTAAAAAAAAATGTTATTTTCAATGAATTTACGTTCTATAAGTGAAACCAAACCACTGGTTTCAAGAATAACGGTGTTTACACTAACAGCCTGTATACCGTATCCGTGGATAAAAATAGCAATTTCCCAAATTATGGGTAATTTTCCCTATAAATAATTAACAACACTGATCACGTGACCTGTTTTGTGTTCTAAAAATAGCACTTTAATTTAAGACATAAAATTCTCAAATAATTGATTATAATTACCGCCTTAACGAGGAAAGGTGATTCCTTGATGGTTTCTGATAAAACCACAATGATTTTTGCAAATTTTTACGACGCAAGACGGCAAATTAATTTTTGTTTTTACTTACGACTAATGGTGGTTAATATAGCGCTTAGCGCCATATTATAGCGCGCTATCTCTCCATAACACATAGCGCGTGTTATGTAAGTAGTCGCAAGGAATGCTTCGGTGGTTTGGTCATGTAGAAAGAATGAATGAGGAAAGACTGACAAAGCAAATATATGTTGCAGAAGTGAATGGAAGAGTCGGAAAGGGACGTCCTAGGCGAAAGTTTGTCGACCAAATTGGCTACATACTAAAAATGGGCCAAATTAAGAGTACCCTTAACCGACGAGCATGTATGCGTAGGTATATGAATGTAGAAGAGGCGAGAGAGGACATACAGGATCGTGCTAAATGGAAGTCTGTAGTCTCTGCCTACCCCTCTAGGTGACAGGCGTGAGTGTTTATGTATGGATGTAAATAGTAGGTTTTTATAAATACAATCAATAAACTTTTAAATACTCCTTTATTTCATTTATAATTTATATTAAGGCTAAAATAACGTTTACATTAATTACATATAATAAAAAAATAATTAATTTTATTTCGTTTTAAAAAGTACATGCCTTAAAAATATTTTTAGGATTATGGAAAGTCGTAATCCTGAAAAGTATGAAAAAGCGTTCATTGGTTTTTCTTTACCGCTATATTTTATTTTAGTCTAAAATGCGACTTATTACGAAATAATGATCTTATATAGCACGCGGTCTATTCAATGAACGACGTGTAATGTAACGTGCTACGAGATATAGCGTGCTGCAAAACTTAACGCGCTTGCCGGCCTCCTACACGCTTTCTTTCAATAGCGCGCTATAACATAGCGTATTTAATAGCGCGCTAGAAATTTATAGTTTATAGTCTGTAGCGTGCTATTGATTTATAGTCGTTTTGAACAACTTTGCTTACGACAACTACTTCTCGCGAACGACGTTTGTTGTGTGCTAGACTTATTATTATTGTGAATGTGTGTATGACCCCTTGTACGAGGAAGCCGACTTATTTTGGGTGCTTTGGGTTTGCGATCCGGACCGTCTCGTGATAGATAGTATTTCACGCAGGCAGCAAGAGTTACAGAGGCCTGCTACAAGTGTTACAGTTCCAGTTTTCATCATCAATATTTATTGCCTCTACTAAAATAGTGATACTAAATATTTATATAAATCTATGTTCAAAGGGCAAAAATTCAACATCTCTTTTGTTTTTGTATCATTGGCAGGACGAAGTTGGGAAGCTGTTTAGTGAAAATTGCACTGAATACAACGAAGGTCATCTCTTTTTTTTTGCTTAAGTTTCGGGTTGGATACGGCGGTACGGTACGGTACGTACCTTGAGCACTGAGAGACCATGCTAGTTATACTATAAATCTGATAGAAATTTTTATTTCCGTTCCCAACTAAGTAAAAAATAAAATAGATGTTCGACAAAAATGGAAATAAATCGCAGTGGTCACACTAACCACTATTTCCAAAGAATTTACATAATGTGATAATCTTAGTTAATAGGTTATCAATATACTTTCGAAGTTCTCTATATATAGTAGAAAACTCCTACAAAATGGTAAGAACACCTTATATTCCTTTCGTTAGGGCGCTTTTAGTGTCACGCGGATTTGCTCACGCACGCGGGATTGGACCGCATGCGTAGCATCCGCAAAGAACAATTTCATATAGGTATCTATTGTAAAGCGTGATAAACGCACGCGGGACGCGGGGCGCTGTGCGGGGCGTCACCCCGGTGCGGGGTATCCGCATGCGTAAGCGCTGCCTACAACTTCAGTGCCCATTTTAGAGTCGAGCGGGGCGCACGCGCCGTATTGTACTACCGAAATGAAAATCGATACAGAACGAGTAATCATTGAAGTTCATCTGCGGCCCGTTTTGTGGGATAAACGCAATGAATTATACAAACACAGGGACGCGAGGGAGGCTGCATGGAGAGATATTTTGAAGGAATTGGCACCTAACTACGAAAATTTGAGCGAAGAGGAAAGAAAAGAGGCGGGTATGTGTTTGGTTCATTATTTTATTTATACAAGCATCATTACTTTATTAATATAAGCATAATTATTTAATTCACAAATAACATCAAAAACCTTCTAAAACCTTTTGAGTTTAGTTAATTAATTATATATAGGTGTTGCCAGGAGACTTTTCCTTCATTGATAAAGTAATCTGGCAAATATATCTCTGATATTACTTGCCGACGTATTACTACTTTCAGTCTGCTGCCTGGGTAGTGGTCCCGTAAAACCATTTGTGACAAATGTATGGCTGACCTTGTAGCCATCCCGTTTCCTTATGAAATTGTGAAGTACACATGCCGTCTTGACTATTAATTGTGCTAGATCTAA
This sequence comes from Parnassius apollo, assembly GCA_907164705.1. Taxonomy (NCBI): domain Eukaryota; kingdom Metazoa; phylum Arthropoda; class Insecta; order Lepidoptera; family Papilionidae; genus Parnassius; species Parnassius apollo. The sequence continues at coordinate 32,255,925 of CAJQZP010000693.1, forward strand.
CTTGACATTCATGGATCTGTGAAATATTCTAAATTTATTTGACATAATTCCAAAAGTGCATTCTATGTACCTTCTAGCTCTGGACAGACGGTAATTAAATATTTTCTTTTTGTAAGGTAAATTATCACGAGCATAAGGCCGCATCACATGTGATGATAAACCAAATGCCTCGTCTCCCACTATCACGAACGGCAACTTTGCTCTTACACTAGATGGATAAGCTACTTCGGGGCAAATAATAGGCAACTCTTGCGGGTCAGGGATACCCAACGTGTATTCATATTCAGACTTTAGTTCAATCCATATTATGTAACAAACTTGTCTTACTATTTCGCTAATTGTTGCAATTCCAATCACATAGGAATAGTGTAGATCAGTGAATGTATTACCAGTTGCCAAATATCTGAAAACAAAAACAATATATTAATAATATGATAACATAATATATTAATAATGCTGACATCAGACATAAGACAGCATGCACCGCTCGAATTTTACTTCAGAAGAAAAATAAATACCCTTAAGGTGAAAGGGCACGGAAGTAGCTAGCGCTAGAAGTTTTTAATTCGTTTTAACTACAGTACTATAGCTACGTTAGATTTCTATGATTTGCCGAAAATTTTATCATAGGGGGGTATTTATGCAGTTATGATTTCATATGAAAAGTTCGAAGTATAGTTATGTATCTCATATCTGCTAAAAGTGGCCACTTTTAGCAGATTTGAGACACATAACTATGCTGTAAATATTTTATAAGAAATCTTCTCTGTATAAATTAACCCCTATGGTAAAATTTCCGGCAAATGAAAGGAATCTAATAAATATATATAATATAATATAATGAAATATCGTTTATTTCAGGCAATATTTACATTACAAGATGTCCTCCTTCATGAAGGTTGACAGATGCAAATAAAGCAAATTTTTGTTAAAACAAATTAAAAACTTACAGCGCTAGTGACTTCCGGAAGTTTTCACCTTAATTTTGATGATGGCAAATTTTACTGTAACAAATAAACAAATTGCCCGATTCAATCCGGTGTTTTTCCAAAAATCCTTAAATGAAGTTCTAATTATTTTTGTAAAAAATGAATTATTTCGTCGATGTCTGCGCCGCGCCGCCCCGGCCGCGCCGTCTGCGTCTAGTATAAGATTCACTTTGCGCTATCGTTCGCGGCGAAATTGACCGGCCTGCGCCGGCCCGCCGTTTGCGTTGCGCCTAAGGGTACTTTTCCTTCAACTGCGGCCTTATTTTTCCACTCTGTATAGGTATATATATATTGCTTGATTTATCTAATGCTTCATGAGACAGTGTAAAGTTGACAACATGTGTGAATTAAGGAGGGCCTTTAATCGAATGCAGTTAAATTTCCAACTAATATCAGATTTGTACACACGGCCACAGATCAAGCTTCCCAAAACCAGTATAAACAGGACTCATGCGTTGTTTATTATCGTAGACGACTCGGCGCCCGGCGAGGCCCTAGCAAGTTCCGTTTATTGGTACTGGTTTTGGGTAACTTGATCTGAAACTGTGTGTACTTTTGCCACTTACTTATTATATTTTGTCATTTCAGACAAGAAAATACAACAACGCTGGCGAACAGCAAGGGACACTTACCAGAAAGACAAGATATCTGAAAAAATCAGCCATCCGGCTCTGGGAGTAAGAAGAAGAAGAAGAAATATTCTTACTATGACATTTTGACTTTCTTAGACAGTACAACGGAAACTGCTGGAGAAGAGTCACTCTGTGAAGAAATGTCTGAACAAAGTAATTTAGAAACACCTAATGAGTCCACGCAACCAGATACTTCACGTCAAGAAAGTTCTCACCCAACATCAAAACAAAAACAAGTAAAATCTAAAAAGCAAGCACCATCTGAATTTGAGGCACAGTTATTAGAATGCTTAAAGTCTAATCAACTGGAGCTAGAAAGTGAGGATTTGGCTTTCTTTCAGTCTCTGCAGCCTTCATTAAAAAGATTCACTAGATATCAAAAACTAATGTTCAGAACAAAAGTGTTAAATATAGTTATGGAAATGGAAAGTCAAACACAACCTGCATACTACAGTCCCATACCTACAACAAGTTCTAGTGCTTTTACTGAGCTTGACAGTTTGTCACCGATAAATCAAGATTACCAAACCAATAGTATAATCCAGGATACTTCGAGTCTTAACGACAATGCTATTAGTTCTGCTGCAGTGAATGACAATGAAACTCTTATTTCGACTGAAAGCGGCCTGTTTAATATCACGTCTTATGACGTAATTTATACCCCAGCAACAACATCATCTACAGGCGAAAGTAATGTCAACGCTCAGGATACAAATTTACAAAGAAATGAATGATGTAAAATTTGATTTTTTAATTTATGAATAAAACTCTTTTTATTAAAATGAGTACGATTAACTTTTTTTCTCCAGTTTCTCTCTAATTGTTTGTTTAGTCATATGAGTGCGGTTGTACACACGGCACAGATCAAGTTACTCAAATCCAGTATAAGCGGGACTCCGACGGGTTACCTAAGTATGATAATACGCAAGGCGCGAGTTCCATTTATGCTGGTTTTGGGTAACTTGATCTGTGGCCATGTGTACTTTATCAGATAAAAAAAAGGATTGTGTATGTAGGTTGAACGTACCAATCCCAAACCAATTAAGGACTTTTTTTGACTTTAAATTACTGTCATGTGCAAACCTATAACTTTTATCTATATTATAATAAGTAGCGTGTGATGAAAGGTAGGAATGATTCCACTTTAATGGCGACATTTTATGAGTGAAATAATCTTATTTAATGAAATTTCAACATGAAATTGAATGAAATTATGAACAATGAAATTTCAGAGTACATGACAAAATTTTTTTTTTGCACATGTAAATTTACACATGACAGTAATTTGAAGTCAAAAAACGTTTATCCTACCTGTTCAAATCCCTTTCCACTAAATCATAGCAGGAAATTAAATATTTAAAATTTAAAACTTACCTTAATGTAATAGCGAGCCTCTCAATCGGTTGTATTGTAATCCTTCGTAAACTGCTTTTTTGTAGCTTATTCTCAATTTTACACAACAGTTCATCAAAAGAACGAATGGACATTCGAAAGTAATTTTTAAATTTACGTTCATTATTTTGTAGTTTTCCAAAGCGTGTAACAAACGCCCCAGCAAGAAGCCTATTTTCAAGAAAGGGATCAACATGTACTCTTGTCTTCTTGTTTCGTCGTTTGTAAAGTATGTAAGCGACACATATTCTTCTGACATTGATCATTTTTGAACACGTCTATACCGTTACGCAGCCCGTAGAAAACTGAAACTCATGCTGCGTATGATCCGCAGCGTGAAATTTTACGCATGCGGTCCAATCCCGCGTGCGTGAGCAAATCCGCGTGACACTAAAAGCGCCCTTACACAGCACACAATATGTCTGGAGACGTGTAGAATGAGGAACCAGATTTGAGAGTAGCTGTATTAAAACTGCGCCAATATTTAGCTCTATTTGCTTTTTTACAAAATCCGTTAAGACTTCCACTAAAACCTTAACGGGTAAAAATTTCTAGATAGATAATTTAGTTAAGGGTATTACAAAAAAAACGCGAAATTACAAGGTTTCCTCGTTGAAATTATATGTTTTCCGTTTGTAGCTTGAAAAAACAATTACTTGGTAAAAATATTTCGTTTTCTCTACTACAATAAGCTCGAGGCTTGAACAATACCACGAAAAAGGTAAATCGACATAATTCAATTATCTACCAAAAAAGCTTCGATACAAGCCCCAATATCTCCGAAGTTCTTCATAATTTTGACGTAAAATTTATACCAAAAAATCATCAACATTTGCTTAAACTATACTATGATTTTTGCTTTTAAATCGTTACTATTATTTTTAATTAATTAATTTCTCTGCGTCGGCCATCTGAATGATCTGAATTCACTACCGCACCAGCGGCTCGAGGTCGGACCTGTGAAAATTTATTTCGCGCGCTCCGTCTCGTTTCGATCTTATCGTAGTGTGCGTCGATGACCGTGGCTAGCGTTACCAGACGTCCCGATAAAGCCGGACACAATCAGGCTTTTTGGTTGCGTGTCCGGCCAAGTTGGACGGTATCTCTCTAGCTTTTGTTAAGCTTTTTAAATTTGACTATTTCTTTACATTTTTCATATACTTACATACATACTATATTATATTGCAATTATTGAAATTAATATTGTAATGAATATTGAATAATTAATAATAAAGACGACTGATTTATTCAATTGTTGTTATTTCGTTAGAACTTTTTTTGATTTGATTAGATTGATTTTACGGTAAATGATAAAAAGCATTTTTTTGCTTAAAAAAATGTCTTTTACCAAGACAAAAAATAAAGGTGGTCCGGCCTTTTTACCAAAATGTCCGGCTAAGCTCGCTTCTATCCGGCTTTTCGGTTTTAAGACCTGGCAGCCCTAACCGTGGCGCTGCTAATTTGTGCTAGAACATCGTCAACTACGCCCGCAATTTTGAATCGTTGGAATAGTGTGTCCAGTGGCAGATTTCAAATTTTGAAGACATAAAAAAACTACACCTTTTTATATTTACGCGAACACTACACATTGAAATAATACTAGTTTTTACGGAATTTATCGCGTATATTTAACTTTTAAATACCCGACGTTTCGAACGCTTTACAGCACTCATGGTCACGGGCAGGACTGAGATGTTCAACGTCCATATGTCATAGTGAAGCGCGCTTCAAGATTGAAGATTGGCTACATCTTGAAGCGCGCTTCCATCAAAACATACTTCAAGCCGCTGAAGAAGATTGGTCAGTTTTTACCATCGGTCAAGTGTAATGTCCCTCTGCAAGATGCAGGAGTGTACAAGCTTGATTGTGAATGTGGTCTCTCCTACATAGGACAAACTAAAAGATCAATAAAAACCCGCGTTAGAGAACATATAGCTGATGTGAAGAATCGACGCTCCGGGAAGTCTGCAGTCTGTGAACACGTACAGGATCGCCCCCGTCACTACATCATATTTGATAGACCGCAGATCCTCGCTAAAGAACACCGATTCCTTCCAAGGATGATTCGCGAGGCTATTGAAATCAAAAAACATCCTAATTTCAATAGAGAAGATGGCTGGGTGCTACCATCTGCTTGGGATCCTATAATAAATAAAATTAAATCCCAACCCAAGAATACAACTGCAAGACTTCAAGATACCATAAGTTCATACTGCATAGATCGGAACAAAAGTTAAATTTTAATCTATGGTAACCGCGGTTAACTATGACATATGGACGTTGAACATCTCAGTCCTGCCCGTGACCATGAGTGCTGTAAAGCGTTCGAAACGTCGGGTATTTAAAAGTTAAATATACGCGATAAATTCCGTAAAAACTAGTATTATTTCAACTACACCTTTAATACAAATTACACTTATTTTAATATTAAGACAACATATGCGGATTTTATTTTTTGAATCGACCCTGACACACTCCTTGAGTCGATCGATCACGCATGTTTTCAAAAACGCGTTTACACAGCGACTTGGGAATTCTGCTAATTTCTGCTCGAATATTTTCTTTAAGTTGTGTCACAGTGTTCGAATTTGTTTTGTAAACGACAGATTTTAAGTATCCCCAAAGAAGTATCACACGAAGTTAAATCTGGTGACCTAGGCGGTCATGGTATGAGAAATGTTTTTTCCAGGAAATAACTGCCGCATTTCATTCATCGACACACCAGCAGTATGAGCTGTAGCCCCGTCCTGCTGAAACCACGTGTTTCGGTTGAAATATGAAGTGTTCCGCAATTGTAGTCCAAAAACATTATTCATCATCTCAGCATATCTAATCCACTGTTACAGTTTGGCCACGTTGATCGTCAAAAAAATACGGCCCAATCATGACAGCAGACATTGCACACCAGACTGTAACTTTAGGTTTATGTAAAGGCTCTTGATGCATTTGTCTTGGGTTGGAAACATCCCAATAATGAAAATTTTGTCTATTTACATATCCTCCAATGTGGAAATGGGCTTCGTCACTAAAGAATATGTTATTCATCCGAGTAGCGGTACGAAATTTCAACAACATCATTTCCGCATATTTTTTCTTAATTCAAAGTCAGAATCGTTTAAATCTTGAACAATTTAAATTTTGTACAGATGAAACTTGAGTATTTTTCACATTATAACCTGTAAAGTTCATTTCAAGTTCAAGATTTTCCTCAGTAGCTACCGTTGGTTTTGGTCCCGGTCTGGATCTATTTAATGCTGATCCTGTAGCTCTGAACCTTGCTACCCAAGACTGAATGAGGTTGATCGATGGTCCATCACGTAATCGACGAATACCGTAACGAGTATTAAACCGACGGCGTGCTTCAGACAGCGAATAACCACTCGAAATGTACGCCTCGGCGGGAAAAGCGCAGTGCTCTCCACTTCACTGCTACTAAAAAATCCGCAGTGCTTGCGCTTCTAACAAACTTCTCCGCGCCCCTCTCGCATGTTGCGTTCGGAAACTAGGTTTATTCAAACTTTAAAAATCTGCCACTGGACATCCTGTATTTCAATTAGTATAAAGTTTGCAAATTATTATTATACCACATAGCTAACTCATTATAGTTATTTTGATTGTAGCTGAGTTTTCTTACCAGTCAAAATGGCGAAAACTCAATACAAATATCAATGTCATCACTAAAGGTAAAAAAAATATCCTATCTCTGGAGAAAAATAATGGAGAATAAATATATCTGCATGCTTGCCGTATGGACTGGCCCAGATTATGCAGTATAAGTACTAAAAATCTACAAAGACAACAAATTTTGGATTTTGAATATGTTACCCAAGTTACAAGTGTTTTATAAAAAGTGTGTACTGCCAGAAATTCTTGACTCGAGATAAGTTCGGTCAATGCTGTTGCGGCAAATATTTTTATAATAAAAATATGGTAATTGCCTGTAAGTACCGATTAAAAAAATATTCTTTCTTTAATCGGTTCTTCTAGTATCTCCTCTTAAGAAATTTTCATTAATGTAGGTATAAAAACATTGTGTGAACTGAGGGACCACAGTTTAGTTATTTCTTTTATCTATAACACTTTGTGTCTTGTTACTGAGTAATATAATCTTTACAAATTCTTTACTAAATATCTGTAATCACATTGACTTCATTTTTAAGACTTCCAGAGAACTTGCTGATAGACTGTGGCAACTGAGGGACCACACTTTAAGGGCTGTAACTTTTTATATGTTCTTCTACAAATTTCAAGATTCGTTCTACAATTGTTTAAGGCATACTACTAAAAACTTCATTTTGCCTATTCCCAGCTTGGTCCCTCAGTCCTCACACACATGTATGGTTTGTGAGAACTTCTTTGTCTAAAACTAAAGTAAAAACTAATATATCTTTGTATATAATTTTTAGTAGAAATTTTAATTGTTAAAATAAAAAAATAAGATCTAAAAATATATATGAAATAATATAATACCTGTGTAGATTTTAAATAATTTTGAAACTTATACCATATATTAATTATTATACACTTTCGCTTTATTCTTTGAAGAACAATATATACATAAGTAATATAAACAGACATGCATAAGAACTTTCACATTTACTCGATATCGTCTTCATAATAAACTCTATCGTTATCAGAATCATTATAAAATTCACCACTTGTATCATTGTCAGATTCATCACTTTCAGATTCTGATCCACTTTCAATTTCTATGTCATATACAAAAAATTTGTTTGCATAACATGTGTTACTGTTAGGGACAATTAATATCTCATAGCTGCTTTTCGCTATCTCTTTGTTATTATATGGTATGTAACACACTTTATGTGACGGTTGTACTTTTCCTGGTATAAGATGGCCCTCATGTGCAGCACGGCCCACATAAAGTTGTTCACGACCATCATCTTCCGAATAGCCACCAACTACTGCACCAACTGGTATTTTATTTACACGACTGGGGACCCATATGCAATTGTACCCACAAAGCACCTGAAAATTGTTAACATATTAAAATGTAAGAAAGAATTCTAAGCAACTGAATCTCAGAGTTCAATTAATTTTGTAATAATTTTATGTTTGCTTAAAATTATTTAGTATAAGCAGTAAATATTTTTACTTTTCACTTTCATAAATAGTGCCTCCCAACAGATAGGTCTTAAAATGACCCATGAATACATGTCATGCTTGAAGTTGTTGAAGAGTATGTTTACCAAGAACAAATTGACCAACTAAAATTAAACTAAATTTTAGGTACGCATCCAACATTATATATTCATACAACAGGCTCCTGGTCAGCCACTGCATGCTATTTCACTTGAGAATGCCACGTGTAGAGGAGGCCAAACACGTGTCGCATTATCGACGGTGGTGTGTCTTTCCTAGTGTAGTGTAGGTGTAGGTAAGACACAATTTTATTTTATAACGAGGATCTCAGCGAAAAGGGTATTTTACCCATTTTCAAAAATTGTTTTAAATGAATCCAAGTGATAATGGACCACTATAATTTTTATATAATTTTTTTTTTGAAACAGAAACAGAAACTTTTTTATTCAATGTAGATTATAAACAATACTTATTGCAAGTCAATTTTTTCATTTACCACTGGTTCGCAAAAAAAACCTCTGTCCTGGGAAGAACCAGCAATTTTTCAAATAATAGCTTACAATCATGATTACAATTAACAACACAAGACAAATTAGAAATAGCTTAGTAGCGATCACCCTTTTTAAACCGAATAGTGCCATAAATATTACTTTTAATCTATCGTTTTAAATTTTCGCGTAAAAAGCTAGCCGCCATCTTGTGTAACTCGTGACGTCACAGTCGTCGATTCTGACGATTTTATAAAGGAATAATATACTTTTTAATGTATATTATGCTTGAATGCAAAAATACGAGCGTTAGAACGCCGGGAAAGTTATGAATTCAAGTGGTAAGAAGATACCCAAATACATTGTCTACATAAACCAGACTATTCTTCTGTGAAGATCATTTTGATATACTTATGTTTTATATTTAACTATCGTTTAATACAAAAAAGGGTATCAAATTCTGTAATAAATTACGTTAACTTAGATATTATAACTAATGATTGTAATTACAGATAAACCAAACTATGATAGCAACTAAACTATTTTTTATCAAAATACACCCTCACTTGAGGGTCTAGACAAGTGGCATTCGCTCCGTGTTTAATCCATATCGAAAATAGATTTTGTCTTAGCGATATCATACTTAAAGTGGTAGACAAGGTGACATAACGCTAAATCGATGCGTTCATTCGATAAAAATCTACTTCTTGGCTATGGTCTCGAAATGAAATGTCAAATTCAACACGTCAACTGTGTCGACCGGGCGCGCTAAATATAAACAAAACATACTTGATAACTTATTAAAGTAAAGTTTACTTGGTGAAAGTGAAGTCATTGGTGTTAAAATTAACTAATTAACTTAATAATTCAAAGGTAAGTTCCTTAACTGCGTCAATTAATTGTGAGTGCTAAAATTAAACAAGTTTTTTGGATATCAATAGTTGTGAATATATTACATATTTATAACGATAAACAAGCGGGAACTGACTGTTCTTTTTTTCATTTTTAAAGTGATTATAATGGAACCACGAGTGCGAGCTAGTGGTGAACAATTCTCGACCCTTTTGGAGTTCTTGGAAAGGTAAGGATTTATTCAACTAAACCATGAACTTGATTAAATTCAAATGACTTGAGAATGCTCCATGTAAACAATGACGTGATCCTAACAATCAGTTGCTTATTGTCCTATTCTTAGTTCAATTACAGTCACGGCGATCTATCAAATCCCCGAAGTGGGCCTCAAGAACGCTTGAAATCCGAGCGGCTGTGGTGCGCGTTGGCAACAATATTGAACTCAAAACTCAATCGATGCTGGAGTAAATAAATCGGCAGACAAATGAAAAAAGATAACAATTGAACAGCTATACAATATGTAACATAATTAACGCACACCCTCAGACACCCCAATTAGTATATTATGTTATAATCATAATACATACACTGAATTTTTAGTTAAACATTTTTATGCACTGATTATTTATCAAATTAGTTATACTAATTCCGGAAGAATGTTGTGGTCACAGTACAAATCCACAAACGCAAAGACTTTAACGTGCTTGAAATAAAGTTCATTTTTCTTTATTTTTATTGAATAACAGGATTAGTAATAATACAAATAAAACTGCACTCTTAAAAGTCTTATTGCCTTAAGTTACGGTCCATTTCAGTTTGTTTTGATTGTACAGATTTAGTGTGATTTTCGTAGTTTTAATTATTTTTGGGATAAAAAATTACCCATATTAAAAATGATAGGAATCGATTCAGTAAACGATTCTGAATAAACTACTTTCTCAAAGTGTGCGTTAATTATGTTACATGTTGTATATGGTCATAATCACTTTATGCTTTACTTTGTCTAAATTAACCACCTACTATTTATTATACACTATTACTCATTACTTAACTTTCCTACATATTGCTTAATTCATTTCGAAGGTTTGGGCAGACTGGAAGTCAAAACAAACAAAAACATCGCTAATAAGGCGTCATGCAAGTGGTACTGGTGGTAGGCCAATTAGACGCCAAAACCTCACGAATATTGAGGAGAGGGTATGGGTTCTCATGGACTGTGGAGAGTCAATTCAGAAGCAAGACTTCACAAGTAGCGTTGCAAGTATTTCACTACTTCGTTTAAAATTCAGGGTTAACTGATCACTTGAATATTTAAAAACGTGCACCTACTCATGTCATTAAATGAGTAATGTCACTAGAGGTTTTTTATAAAAATGTTATGGTTAAGGGGATAGAGTAAGTCAGCTCAAATTCTAATTTTGTCCCCACTTGCCCGCGGGTCGTATGCTATGTAACGACATGTTTATAATCACTAATAATGTAAGTAGAAAGGTCGTTAGACACTTATTTCATTAGGTTTATCATATTTATGCCTGTTTCTTAACGCCAAGCCCGTCGCTTCTTATATTTTATTACGGTTATTTCCCATTTTAATTTTAAGTCGTCCTGGTGCGTAACGTATATTCTGATCGTAAGCGACACAACCTCCCCGTTCAAAGGCCGAAGCGAAGTGACCGTGCGGCAAGAATCACGCTTCAAAAGACCGATAGTTTAGGTAATTTCTTTTTACAGTGACAATAATGGTATTTTAAAAAAAAGTAAATAACATAAGCACTGCTTTATAGTTAGTTCAGTTAGTATGCAAAGTTTCATGATCTTACTTTAAAGTATTTTATGAATAACAGCGGTTTATTGTTATTTGAGTACTTTATTTTTTTTTTAAATTTTAAAATAATCCATCTCAATACCATATTCATATTAATAATTCCCCTTATAAGATTTAAAGTAATTTATTCCACCATCCCATCGCCAAACGCCCTAGTCTACCACTCCCTGGCTACACACCAACAAGATGTCAATTGATTCGATTGATCGCAACAGCCGATCGTATGTTTATCTACATCTAAATATTTTATAAATACTTTATTAACGAATTCTTTTCTAAATTCATTTTTTGCAGAATCTGTGGCAATATTGCCACCCGCGCCTGCTACTCCTACTCCATCTACTAGCTGGTAGCCACCGCACACAAACACTTTCACACAGACATCAACATTATACAATCAATCTGTGAGAAGGAGTTCAAGTGTGCAACCTGCACCTTCTACCTCTCCGCCAACCAGCAGGCGACGGTTACCATCAACCCCAGATCTGGGGTAACGGCATCCCCTGCACGGAGGACACTAAGTACACTCGCGCCATTCGATACAGCGACAAGTGAGTTCGTTGCCATCGAACATCTACGTCTTCAGCAGGAGGAGAAACGAGGCAGGCAGGATAGAGGTTGACCACGAGCGTAATCAAGTGTTACGCATGTTTGCAAACATTAAACATTCATGGTTTGACTACTATCGGAGTAAAGACATACAAATACAGAGCAATTAGATCATACTCCATAGGTACGAAATTCATCACGCCTGAATTCTATGGAAGGCTAGGTAGAATTGTACTGTACACCCACATTTCGCCAATTATGTTACAAGTCCCATGTAACAGGGGGTGAGCCTATTGTCATTATCCGGACACAAATTCAGCCTCCAAGCTGCTACTGAGAAATTTCTAATGAAAAAACCCAATAACACTGCCCGACCCGGGGATCGAACCCGTGACCTCACGCTTAGATATCGGCTACTATTGAAATTCGTCCGTAAAAACTAGTTTAACATAATGTTAGAAATACTGTATTTTTAACTGCTTAAAAGATTTTTAAATTTAGTACTTATTGGATTTTTTTTATTCAGATTCCAAGCTACTACTGAGAAATTTTTAATGAAAAAATCCAATAACACTGCCCGACCCGGGGATCGAACCAGCGACCTCACGTTTAAATATCGGCTACTATTGAAATTCGTCCGTAAAAACTAGTTTAAGATAATGTTAGAAATACTTTAGTTTCAACTGATTTAAAGATTTTTTAATTTAGTACTAATTGGATTTGTTTTTAGTACTGATAGTATTTTAAGTTTATTAAAGGTCATTTATTTAGTAAATGGTTAAGTGTATGTAGAGTAGTTATTATTAAGTTATTATTCAAGTAGGTCCAATAAAATAAAGGAGTTGGTTAAATTATAGAATTATAACATTTTCTTTTGACGATTTTTTATTTTAATAACACATACAGAATGGGTGAGCTGCGAGTGTGTAGACTATACAAAGATGACGGCTGAAAGAGTATGAAAGGAAAGTGCCATGTACGCCACTAACCCCAATCAAGTTAGGACAAGCACAGGTGAATGATGACACCCAAAAAGAAATATTTAAAATGTCGCTCTATAAATGTAGTCTGATTTATTAATTGATAGATCAATCCCACCAAAAACGTAACAACCAAAAAATGCAAGTCTCGCAATGGAATCCTTCTATCACAAAAAGTTGCGAGATCTACCTAATATACAAACATTGTAAGCTAGTAAAAAACTTGTAAAATGAATGGTCACATTACGTTAATTTTACTTTTTTAATTGTAAGTTTCCTAGTCCAACCAAGCAACAAATTAAGCATTTAGTAAAATGTTATACATTAGTATTTTCATGGGGATTCATGGGAAGAAGTTTTTAATATTGCACAAGAAGGTTTAATACCGTCTGTCAGTGGCTAGCCATAAATTCACTTTCACTTAATGTTGATAAAACCAAATATATATTACGTTTTCGATTCGAAAATTACCAAAATATATTAGCAATTATAAAATTATAGCTCATTCATGTTTTCAATTTCCTAGTTCAAACCGCAACTGCTAGTTAATATAATAAATACACAAGAAATTAAATATTTAGGAATAACAATCTTAAATTCAAAGCACACATAAGAAATTTAACCCAAATAGTCAAAAAAATTTACTTACAATTTTAAAAACTTAAGACATGTCACAAACTGGATATTGCTAAAAACTGTTTATATATCATTGTGCCAATCTATATTAACCTACGGTATTACTGTTTAGGGAGGTTCCAAAAAAACACACATGCTTGAAAGATTGTGTTATGGGGTACTCAGCGGTGTACATATGTGGATATTGAATCTTCAGAGAAAGTTCCATATCCTACACCTTCATTTGTATTAGGGCCATCCGTGAAAACTCTAAGCTCTATTGGAATTAATCCCTCCGGCTGGCTAGTTTCATTTAATTGTGTCCTTATACTTCTTATCGAATACAAATTGCTTGGGGATCTTATCATACTGATGTACGATAGGAAGTTTAAATAAATTCTATCAATTACACTGGTATGAGGGACTCTACTCTTACTCCAAAGATTAAGGTACTTGAGTCTAATGGCAGCTAAAGTAGCTTCTTGTTGTATGGTGAGTGTAAATAACCGAAGACCCTTTTTGCTGGCAACGAGGCATTCCATCTAAGTCAACACATCAACACAATGACAACACAAGAAATCTGCTTTTTGATTCTTAATCGAGGATAAATGTAGATGTCTAAGGGCCACAGCATCCACTTAGACTCAGGGAGACCGTTTGTTTATCACCCTTTTGTGTAAAATAAAAATAAAAAATAAATAAAATAAATTATACTCAGGTTGTTTGCAGTGTGTATTATGATATAAAATGTGAGCCGCAATATGCAATACAAGGAAATTATAATTACCTCAAATTCACTTTTTTCATTCGCCTCACCACCCCAAGGTATAAAACCAAGACCTAATGATGGAACAAACTTGCCAGGGGTAAGTGAACCCCTATGTGGTGCTCTTATTATATACAGTGCTTCTTTTTCATAACCACCAATTATTGCTCCATCTGGTAATTGATGATCAGCTGGAAGCCATTGTGGCTCACCACCCATCAGAGTTTTCAACTTTGGTTTATTCAACATTGGTGGTACTGAAAGATATAAATTAAAATGTTTTCTATATGGTTTTATGTTATTATGCTAAATTTCTGGTAACTGTTAAGTTCAGCCATGCCACAGAATAATTTGAAAACAAAATGGGGTAGGTATTCATTATGCAGAATTTACCATCATTTATTCTTGAAATATGCAAGACAAAAAAGTCATTATTAAATAAATATACACACCAGATATATTCTTATAAAAAACAAAAGTGAACAAAATTAATTCTGCTTAATTATTTATCACATTCGGGTATTATTACATTCACAAACATTTACAATATAGGTATTATTAATATTTCCTCAGTAGTTTGTTTTATGTATGGCCTACATATAATTGTTACTGGTCTGCGTTATGCACATGTGCAATTGGAGTAAGTAATATGCTTATATAATACATAAGGAATAGACGAAAAAAAAAGTAAAACTAACATTCAAACTTCCAATGTACAGGATTTCTTGCTCTTCTTGTTCTTACATCAAATGTAATGTAATTTAATCCTGGAACTTTATTGGCATATACAATTATTGGAGTACTGTCATCTCCACGACCAAGCCTTATAAAGCTTCCATTCCATGAGATCCAAAATTTTCGATATTCTTCTGCACTGAGAATACCAGGAGTATGAACCTTTTTTCGAGGTTCAATTCCTCTCTTTATATAACTGTGTGGATGATTACTTATAACAATCTGAAATTGTCATTTTATAGTAAAGAAAATATATGTTGAATTATTTATAAGTTGACTGTAATAGACAAATCCAAGAAAATATTTTGTACCTGTTACAACATAAAGCAAAATAATACGACAACACACAATATCCATTAGCATGTTCACACTGTGCCCTTTTTTGTTCATCAACTTACCGCCGCTCATGAACAACTGCAACACCAGAGGAATAGCAGATGCGTTGCTGGCCTTTTAAAAAGGAGTAGGCTCTTTTCTTGAAGGTTCCTAAGTCTTATTGGTCGGGAAAAATCTTCCGTGGTAGTCGATTCTACAAGGAAGTTGTGTGTGCGAGGAAAGAAAACTACTTTTAAATCGCACAGTGGTGGCCGATCAAGCCGATCAGTAAGAGCTCGGTCGCCGACGATTCGAACGGCTCTGCGCTGGATGAAATCAAATGGAGGAGCTGGCACTGGGGATCCCCAGCCCAGAGATGTGAACAGTATTCAATATGCGGCCGAACCTGCGCCTTGTAAAGTTGCAGGCGATGTGCCCGCATGAAATACTGTCCGTCTCTGCTGAGCACGCCAAGCTTTTTAGAGGCCAATTTGGCCTTCTCTTCCAAGTGACCACGAAACTGCACGTCATTCGATATAACCACGCCGAGGATTCCGATTCTGGCTGAGGCAACAAGGGGAGTGCCTTGAAACTGAGGAGATACGACGAAGGGGTTCTTTTAGCGGTAAACGCGCAGACTTGTGTCTTTTGGGGATTGAACTGGACTAGATTTATTTGCTCGGCTTCGGTCTCGGCTTCAGACACAAGTTTGTTGCGAGACGAGTTGACGCTCCGATCTGCAAGAAAATTGGTGATCTAATTGCACAATTCGGGAATCTCGGGAAGCCCATAGGAAGGAAGCTTCGTAAGTAGCGCTTGTGCCAAACCCCATCCTTCCTATGTCCAAACTGATGGCCAAATCTGACCTTTGGACTCTATTGACTCCATCCATCCATGAGTTAGGTAACCCAGAAGATCACTTGCCGAGCAACCCGGACAGGAACCTTACTGGTGGTCACTAATCAGCAGGTGATCCCCAAGGTACCTCATGAGCTGACACTTTATAATGGATTCCATTATTTTGGACAAGAAGACGGTGATAGCGATAGGCCTGTAGTTAGACGAATCTGAGCAGTCGCCTTTTTTAGCGATTGGGTGCACTAAAGCTGACTTCCATAATTTAGTGACTACGCCTACCTACTTAGCCGGTGCCAACTCCTGAGCACACGTCTTTATCACAACAGGAGTGACGCCATCAGGCTCTCTCGACTTGTTAACGTCCAAGCAGAGGAAAGCTCTGCGCACTGAGCGCTGGGTAAACAGCATATCCTGCATGGAGCACTTGCACCGCGGGATGGTCGGCAGTGTGATCCCTCTGTGATCAAGAGTCGAGTTGGACGCAAGGGGAGAGCCTAGCAGTTCAGCTTTGTCTTTTGCGGTATGGGCCAGTGAGTCGTCCTCCCTGTGCAGAGATTGGAGAGGTGGTTGACAGAAATTCCCTTGGATAGCCTTGGCGAGAGATCAGAATGCACACGTTCCC
The DNA here is from genome assembly GCA_907164705.1 of Parnassius apollo. Taxonomy (NCBI): domain Eukaryota; kingdom Metazoa; phylum Arthropoda; class Insecta; order Lepidoptera; family Papilionidae; genus Parnassius; species Parnassius apollo. Next base: position 32,272,646 of record CAJQZP010000693.1, read on the forward strand.
GAAGGAAGTCGAACTAGTTTCTAGCCAATTACGCCGATGAGCCCTGACTTTGCCTTGGCAAAAACACTTGAAGGACCTGGAGGCAGTATTATACTTCTTTTTAAGAGCGCTGGTATTTGCATTCCGAGACGCCGATGCGTCAGCCCAGACCTAGTAGCACTCCTGCTTATAGCGGCATGATGCAATTTTGCAGGAGCAACCAAACTATGGCTGGGATCTGCTTCCGATAGGTACCACATATGATGGAATAAAAAGTTCCATTGCCTGTAGCACCACATCAGCGACAGAATCAAAAACAATGCTGGGATCATCCAGTGAGAGGCAAGACCGCCCAGGGTAGGACGCAAAAAAAGATCGCATCCCGTTCCAATTGGCTGACCTATACTGCCAAACATGGCGACAACCTGCAGAACTCAACCGTCATTGGAGCGTGAGTGGCACCATACTCCGGATCAGACAATGGCTCAAGGAGCCAAGAGAGGCATCGACGGAGATCCATCCAGTTGCGAGGTCAGCAGAAGGTCCAATAGGAAAGGTACATGATCTTCCACAAGACCACATAATGTCACCTAAGCAACTAATCAATGTGGGGACAAAAAAAAACTTCAGCCCAGGGCACAAAGGAGTTCTAGACTAGAAGGAGACCCCGACTAGGAGGGATACAAAGTGTCAGCCGGAGAGAAAACCTGTATTTTGGTTAGAAAAAGCAAGGCCGGCTTCGCACGATGCTAGTGGTTTGAATAAAGTGCCCTGATGTTGCAGAAATTTACAGATAGCGTAAAAGGGGCGCACCTTTGTCTTATTGCTCCATTTGCTCTGAGCAGGTTTAGTCTCAAGCGGAATTTTGCACCCGCCAGAATATGCAGGGTAGCTTGAGTATCCACACAGGAGGAATATGGTAGCTTAGGCATGAATGCTCAGCGAGGGATTCTCCACCACTGTGGGTCCTGGTGCCCTCCTGGAGTAGTTCTATTTTACTCTGTTACCATGTTAAGGTAAGGGGGGGGGATTGGGCTTCCGTCCACCTCCACTCACCAGATGAAATGCAGAAGTAGTTTCTACTTCACACTGGTCTTCTGTGAGGTTGTGGTACGTACCAAACCGATTTGAGCCAGTCCATACATGCAACAGCAACTGCTGCCACGTGGCTCTACCACTATTGCACATTGAAGTTGAAGATGAGAGGGCATAGTATGAACATACTTAATGATTATTTCACCTTTAGTTAGTTTGTGTAATATCAAATAATGGAGTTAAATATTTTTATGAATTTGTTGTAAAGTATAATTGTTATGCTCTTACTAACAGTGTATTCCTTAACAATTTACCCATAAAAGAAAAATATTCTTTTCATAGAGAACTCTATTTATTATCTCTATCATATTTCTAGATGGCAAGCCATGGTTTACTGGTTGCATTTGATAAGTAAGGCAGCAGTAATATATTTAAACTATCCACTATTATTACTTCATATAATAATTATGGGCTTACCCAATAATCACAAGTATTAGGATATGGTGTTTTAGATAAACCTATCACAGCATTTCTAGAAGACTTCACAAAGAATACCAATGCACTACTTGTAATTTCATAAAAAACATTTTGGTGATCAGGCCATGTAGAAATTTCTGAAAAAGAAAGTGCTATATTGAACATAAAGCTAATAGCAAGTGAAAATAGAAAAAGGAAATTGCTATACCTAATATAATTAATAAAAAATGAAAGTGATAGTACTGCACACAGCCTACATAATCTCAGAAATAAGAGGCCCTGGCCTCTCCCCTATATCTAAGATTATTGTTGGAATTAATTTAATACACATTACAATATACAAAATATTACAGAAATATAACAAGCTTCCTTTAATTCAATGTATATTATTCTACTACTAATACTGATGATATAGAATGGTGACAAAGACTGCGGAGGCAGTCACTAGTAAAAATTATTTAAAAAAACTATACAAGTAAATCAATGATTGGGTTTTTCTCTAGAAATTATCAGTAGCAGCCTGGAGGCAAGATTTTGGTGGAACCCCATGCTCTGGAAAGCACGTAAAGCTGGTCGTGTCGGATTGCCGTCCCATCCAATTCCGATTCCGATAAATAAGTGCACATTGTAAAATATCTAGGATAATTGACAATCGAAAAGTAATATTTTTAGAAAGCTGGAAATTTTACCGACGGTATCTCCCATTTTATATGATTAACGATTGGAAGTTCCTTGTTTCATTACGTTATTACATGCATTTACAAGCAAAAAAAAAACTTTTAAATTTGTATTGTTTTCACAAAATAAGTTGTTATCCTTGGCACCATTTAAATATATACCTAATAATAATAACAATTTTCCGTATATACATATACACTTATCTATGATAATAGTCTATGCATGGGTGGCACCGTAGACATAGGTTTCTCTGCATAGACAGAGAAATTTTCTGTCTATACAGAGAACTGTATATTCTTGTACGGGTGGCACAGTACCACAGAATAAATAATAGTACAGTACGAAATTCGCATAGACGTAATTACGTAGACAGAGAATGAATTATATCATCATCATGATCATCATTACAGCCCTTCACAAGTCCGCTGCTGAACATAGGCCTCCCCCAAGTAATTACACAAAGCACGGTCCTGAGCCACCTGAATCCATCGACTTCCTGCATGTCTTACCAGGTCGTCACTCCATCTAGTGGGGTTCGCCCCACACTACGCCTACCGGTACGAGGCCGCCACTCGAGAACCTTTCTTCCCCATCGTTATCAGTTCTTCGAGTTACACGGCCGGCCCATTGCCACTTCAGCTTACTAATCCGTTGAGCTATGTCGGTCACTGTGGTTTTACTGCGGATATGCTCATTTCTGACTATATCACGCAGAGAAACTCCGACCATAGCCCTCTCCATAGCACGCTGAGCGACCTTGAGCGTCCTCATACGGCTAGCAGTGAAGGACCACGTCTCAGATCCGTAAGTCATCACTGGCAACACGCACTGGTTGTAAAATTTAGTTTTCGGACTTTGAGGTATATCTGACGAGAAGATGTGTCGTAATTTCCCAAACGCTGCCCAGCCGTGTTGAATCCGTCGATTGACCTCACGGTCGAAGTTGGACTTACCTAGTCGGACTATTTGTCCCAGGTAAACGTACTCGTCAACAACTTCGAGCAAAGTGCTCCCAACAACTACCGGCATAGGTGTGACATGGACATTAAACATGATCTTTGTTTTGTCCATGTTCATCGTAAGACCTATCCGTTGGGAGACACCATTGAGGTCATTGAGTATAGTGCTCAGGTCCTTCAGCGATTCTGCCATAAGGACTATATCGTCGGCAAATCGAAGGTGAGTGATGTACTCGCTATTGATGTTAATACCGTATCCTTTCCAGTCCAATAGGTTGAAAACGTCTTCCAATGTAGCGGTGAAGAGTTTCGGGTAAGAGTTTACACCTCTCTGCAGTTGGATAGGTTTCGAGCTCTGGTTCTGTACTCTGGATAACCATCGTAGCCCTACTGTACAAACACTTCAGCACTGCGATATACCGACAGTCAACTTGGCACCGCCCAAATTTCGACGGAATCAAAGGCTTTCTCACAGTCGCATAAGCCAGGTAAAGTGGCAGATTGTACTCTTCGGTCTTCTGTATAATCTGCCGCAGGGTATGTATGTGGTCTATGGTACTGAAGCCTTTTCGGAAACCAGCTTGTTCGGGAGGCTGGAAGTCGTCAAGTCTGCGTGCGAGACGATTCGTAATGACTCTCGAAAACTGCACGTAGACGCGGCTCAGTAGGGAAATCGGTCTGTAGTTCTTCAAGAGAGCGTTGTCGCCTTTCTTAAAGAAAGACCACCGTACTTCTGCTCCACGCCTCCTGAGTAGTGCCACCACGGAGGATGGAATTGAAGAGCTTCTGAAGGACTTTAAGTACCGGTGTTCCACCCGCTTTCAGAAGGTCCGCCGTAATTGCATCCTCGCCTGGGGCCCTGCCGTTTTTAAGGTGTTGGAGAGCCATTCTAATCTCGCTCAGACTGATGTCCGGGATATCGTAGGAATAGTGGCGGATAAGACTTGCTCTTGGATCATTACTCACACTTGCATGTAGCTCCAACGATGATGTGTACAACTGCCCATAGAACCTCTCAATCTCATTCAAAATCTCATCATCATCATCATCATCATCACAGCCCTTCACAAGTCCACTGCTGAACATAGGCCTCCCCCAAGTAATGCCACAAAGCACGGTCCTGAGCCACCTGCATCCATCGACTTCCTGCATATCTTACCAGGTCGTCACTCCATCTAGTGGGGGGTCGCCCTACACTACGCCTACCGGTACGAGGCTGCCACTCGAGAACCTTTCTTCCCCATCGGTTATCGGTTCTTCGAGCTATATGGCCGGCCCATTGCCACTTCAGCAGACTAATCCGTTGGGCTATGTCGGTCACTCTGGTTTTACTGCGGATATCCTCATTTCTGAGTCTATCACGCAGAGAAATTCCGAGCATAGCCCTCTCCATAGCTCGCTGAGCGACCTTGAGCGTCCTCATACGGCCAGCAGTGAAGGACCACGTCTCTGATCCGTAAGTCATCACTGGCAACACGCACTGGTTGTACACTTTAGTTTTCAGAGATTGAGGTATACCTGACGAGAAGATGTGTCGTAATTTCCCGAACGCTGCCCAACCGAGTTGAATCCGTCGATTGACCTCTCGGTCGAAGTTGGACTTACCTAGTCGGACTATTTGTCCCAGGTAAACGTACTCGTCAACAACTTCGAGCATAGTGCTCCCAACAACTACCGGCATAGGTGTGACATGGACATTAAACATGATCTTTGTTTTGTCCATGTTAATATTAAGACCCATCCGTTGGGAGGCACTATTGAGGTCATTGAGCATAGTGCTTAAGTCCTCCAGCGATTCTGCAATAAGGACTATATCGTCGGCAAATCGAAGGTGAGTGATGTACTCGCCATTGATGTTAATATCGTATCCTTTCCAGTCCAGTAGCTTGAAAACGTCTTCCAAAGCAGCGGTGAAGAGTTTCGAGGATATAACGTCACCCTGTCTTACACCTCTCTGCAGTTGGATAGGTTTCGAGCTCTGGTTCCGTACTCGGATAGCCATCGTAGCCCTACTGTACAAACACTTCAGCACTTCGATATACCGACAGTCAACTTGGCACCGCTGAAGGGACTGCAGCACCTCCCAAATTTCGACGGAATCAAAGGCTTTCTCATAGTCCACATACGCCAGGCAAAGTGGCAAATTGTACTCTTCAGTCTTCTGTACAATCTGCCGCAGGGTATGTATGTGGTCTATGGTACTGAAGCCTTTTCGGAAACCGGCTTGTTCGGGAGGCTGGAAGTCGTCGAGTCTGCGTGCGAGACGATTCGTAATTCGGAAATCGGTCTGTAGTTCTTCAAGAGAGCGTTGTCGCCTTTCTTAAAGAACAAGACCACCGCACTTCTGCTTCACGCCTCTGGAGTAGTGCCAACATGGAGGACGGAATTGAAGAGCTTCTGAAGGAGTTCAAGTACCGGTGTTCCACCCGCTTTCAGAAGCTCCGCTGTAATTCCATCCTCGCCTGGAGCCCTGCCGTTTTTAAGGTGCTGGAGAGCCATTCTAATCTCGCTTAGACTGACGTCCGGGATATCATCGGAATAGTGTCGGATAAGACTTGCTCTTGGATCGTTACTCACACTTGCGTGTGGCTCCAACGATGATGTGTACAGCTGCCCATAGAACCTCTCAATCACACTCAAAATCTCAGGTGTCCCGGAGACGATGCTGCCACACTCAGTCTTCAGCCTTGACAGTTGGCTCTTACGGGCAGACAGATCTCTGGCAAAGACTTTGGAGCCCTGGTTCCGCTCGATCGCTTCTTTAATACGAGCAGTATTAAAGTTGCGTAAGTCTCGCCGCATGCATTTGGAGATCTGTCTGTTCAGTTGCCTGTATGCTGTCAAATCTGTTGACGATTGCAGCCTCATCTCCCGTCTAACAGCCATGAGATTAAGAGTGTGATCGGAGAGTTTTTGTGTTCTTCTGCGGCGGGTCTTGCAGAACTTAGCTCCGACCGCATGGACAGTTTCCACGAGCTTGTCATTCATATCGTCCACTGCATTGCAACCTTGTAGGCACTGAAAGCGGTTGTGTAACATGCGGGTGTGTCGAAATCTCAGGTGTCCCGGAAACGATGCTGCCACACTCAGTCTTCAGCTTTGACAGTTGGCTCTTTCTGGCAGACAGATCTCTGGCAAAAACTTTGGAGAATTATATACGTCTATAGAAATTCGGTAGAATCCACTAGATAGTCTGTGGTTAACTTTCAGGTAGACAATTTCAATCTTAGGCCAGCCACACACTTGACGGAAATTTCGACGCGGATCTTTCCCAACGGAACGACAATATATTTTTTTTTATTATAGGATAGGATGACAAACGACCACACAGTCCACCTGATGGTAAGTGGTTGCTGTGGCCCATAGGCTATCCTCGATTACGAATCAAAATGCAGATGCGTTGTCATCCGTGAGGACTTAGGTGGAATGCCTCGTTTCCAGTAAAAACGGTCTCCGGTTCTCTGCACTCACCATACGAAACACAGCAGCATTAAGCTACTATTACAGTTATGTAATGTAGGTAGATCAGAAGTTAACAATTCGTCGTTGTATTTCAAACCGTCCCGTCTCCGTACAAAGTTGTGAAGAACACATGTTTTTACTATATCTGTAGCAAAATCGGGATCAGTAAGCATGGCCGTATGAAGAACTCTTCACTTGTTGGTCAATATACCGGTACATTCCACATACCGCCATGCCCGAGATAGTAGGCGGTATATAAACGTACGTTTTTCTGTGTCTAATTGGTTATGCGGAAACGATACGTGTATTTTAATTTTGTTCGAGGGTATATTTGCCAAGTGTTTATCCATCCTTTGACCTAATGTCCGCTCCGTATACACTGAAAGAGGAAAGGGGACAGTCTAGAAGATGACGCGATTCTTTCGACCAATGAGACGCGCGCCCGACCGAGGTGCTTTGGTGGGAAAGCCGAGGCAATAAAGGCTCGCGCGCGGCCCTCGAGCGGCCTCTTCCTTCGTACCACTGGCCTGGATCGCATCTCTGGGGCGCCCCAGAAGAACCACCTCACGTCGCATCACCGCAACGGAAGCGTCGTCCGCCGCATCAGAATCACACCCCGGTAAGTGTGTTTCCTGTAATTTTGCTCCTACTTGAGCATTTTGTTTGTTAGTTAACCGCCCCATTTTGTTTCTCCTAATGTGCTCAAGTAGAATTCCATCATAACCTTGGTAAGCAATACAGAAACAGAAACTTTTTTATTCAATGTAGATTGTAAGCAATACTTATTGAAAGTCAATTTTTTCATTTACCACTGGTTCGCAAAAAAAACCTCTGTCCTGGGAAGAACCAGCAAGAAACCCAGCGGGACTGTTTTTTTTAAATAATAGCTTACAATCATGTTTACAATTAACAACTCAACACAAATTAGAAATAGCTTGGTAGCACACTAAAAACAACTAGTGACCTCATAAAGAAACACTCCGAAAAATTAAATCTGGACGTAAAATGGATAATACCTACGTGCGCCAAATCACCAAAATTGTATGAGTTACCAAAAAATACACAAGCCCAATGCTCCATTACGTCCCATAGTGAGCCAAATCGATTCACCAACTTACAGATTGGCTCAACACTTAGCGAAAATACTCTCACCGCTCAGGGGACATACAAGAGCACACATAAAGGATTCCTACCATTTTGTCAGAGAGATTAAAGACCTACATCTGGCAGACAATGAAACTATGGTCAGTTTTGATGTGCAGTCAATGTTTACATGCTTACCTGTTGAAGATTGCATCTCAATTGTAACTAGAAGGCTGGAAGAAAACAACATGCCCGTAGAATATGCAGTTTTACTCAGACACTGCCTTACATCTGGCTACCTATTGTGGAAGGAGGAGTTCTACAAGCAAGTAGATGCTGTGGCGATGGGCTCACTTTATCTCCCATTGTCGCCGACATATTCATGGAAGACTTTGAGGAGAAAGCCCTGCTTAGTTCTCCCATAAATCCAAGATTCTACAAGCGGTACGTAGACGACACTTTCACAATTCTACCTTTAGATAAGGTAACTACATTTTTAGACCATCTTAACTCTATAAATTCTAAAATTCAGTTCACAATGGAGTTAGAGGCAAACAATTCCTTAACTTTTCTAGATGTGTTACTAATTCGGAATCCTGATAACACCTTGAGCCATACTGTGTATAGAAAAAAAGACCCATACAGATAGATATTCAAACGGTGATTCTCACCACCATCCTTCACAGTTAGCTACCGTGGGTAAATCTTTGTTTCAGAGAGCACGAGGGATCTGTGACAGTAAACACCTGGCTGCCGAGCTCCACCATGTCAAGCAAGTTTTGCATGACAACAAGCTTCGAGTCCCGCGCCTACGTCACAGTGAACGAGTGAAGCCGGCCACAGTCGAGCGTGTACCTGCTGTACTGTCATATGTTAGAGGAGTCCCTGACAAGATTGGCTACATCTTGAAGCGTGCTTCCATCAAAACATACCTACTTCAAGCCGCTGAAGAAGATTGGTCAGTTTTTACCATCAGTCAAGTGTAATGTCCCTCTGCAAGATGCAGGAGTGTACAAGCTTGATTGTGAATGTGGTCTCTCCTACATAGGACAAACTAAATGATCAATAAAAACCCGCGTTAAAGAACATATAGCTGATGTGAAGAATCGACACTCCGGGAAGTCTGCAGTCTGTGAACACGTACAGGATCGCCCCCGTCACTACATCAGATGTGATAGACCGCAAATCCTCGCTAAAGAACATCGATTCCTTCCAAGGATGATTCGCGAGGCTATTGAAATCAAAAAAACATCCTAATTTCAATAGAGAAGATGGCTGGGTGCTACCATTGCTTGGGATCCAATAATAAATAAAATTAAATCCCAACCCAAGCATACAACTGCAAGACTTCAAGATACCATAAGATCATACTGTATAGATCGGAACAAAAGTTAAATTTTTAATCTATAGTAACCGCGGTTAACTATGACATATGGACGTTGAACATCTCAGTCCCGCCCGTGACCATGAGTGCTGTAAAGCGTTCGAAACGTCGGGTATTTAAAAAGTTAAATATACGCGATGAATTTCGTAAAAACTAGTATTAATTCAATGTGTAGTGTTCGCGTAAATATAAGAAATCATTATCCATAAATTCCTTAATATTATAATAACCCTTTTTATGCAAACTTAGTTTAATAAAATTTTTGAACTTTGCGTATGACAAATTTTGTATATTTTCTAGGATTTTGTTGTAAAAGCGTATATATCGCCCCAAGAATGAATTACTGACTCGGTGGAGTCGAGTAACTGGTACTACTAGCTTGTGTCTGTTCCTAGTATTTACAGAATGAATATCACTTATTTTTGCAAAACTACGTTTATTCTTGTGTACGTACATTACATTTTCATAAATATATTGAGAGGCCAGAGTTAATATATTAATTTCCTTAAATTTTTGTCTCAGTGACTCTTTTGGTTTTAAATTATATATTGCTCTAATGGCTCTCTTCTGTAAAATAAATATAATTTCAGTGTCAGTCGCGTGTTCCCATAGCAAAATACCATACGACATAATGCTATAAATAACTAAACTATTCTAGCTGTTTCAACACTGGTAAGAGTTCTAATCTTTTTTTACAGCATATGCTGCAGAACTAAGTCTGCTAGCTAGTTTTGATATATGGGGGGAGCCATTGAAGCTTTGCATCTAGTGTGATTCCAAGAAAATCATGGTGGTATCAACAAGACTCAGTTCTTCCCCATTTAAAATTACATTCGTATTAACATGTTTGACATTAGGAGTTACGAATTTCATACATTTAGTTTTAGTTCCATTTAAATGCAAATTATTAACATTAAACCAATTGACTACCTTAGCTATAGCATTATTTACTTCGTCGTAATTTAATAACTAACTAAACAATAACGTGTTGTAATGAAAATTAATGAAGTATCATCAGCAAATAATACAATATCATGGTTATCCCCTACTATGTAAGGTAAGTCATTAATATATACAAGAAACAGAAAGGGGCCGAGATATTGAGCCCTGAGGCACGCCCATTTGTACAGTCGACCCGGAAGAACTCCTACTATTAATTACAACTTTTTGCGTTCTGTCACTTAAATATGAAATAATTAATTTAAGAGCATCACTTCTTACACCGTAGTGTGGAACACAATCGAAGGCCTTGGATAGGTCACAGAATATACCCAAAGCATCCTGTGAATTCTCCCATGCATTAAAGATATATTTAATAAGCTCAACACCAGCATCAGTTGTTGAGCGACCCCTTGTGAAACCGAATTGATTTTTATGAAGTAAATTATTTACATTAAAAAAATTTAACATTTGATCACGAATAATTTTTTCAAAAAATTTTAATATGTGTTGGCAGTATAGAAATAGGTCTAAAATTAGCGGGGTCCAATTTATTGCAAGATTTAAATAAAGGTATTACTTTACTATGCTTCATTAAATCGGGAAACACACCAGATTTGATACTAGTATTAAAATAATAGATAGTTGAGGTGCGATTGCATCTATTATAGACGCAATGACTTTAACGGAAATCCCCCACAGATCGGCGGTTTTCTTAATATCAATAGTCTTAAAATATTTTAGAATATCTTTTGATGACATTTTATGAAATGTAAAATTCTTTGTACACGCATTTACATTTTGTTTAAGTAATGATTCGGCGACGGCAGGAGAAGAATTCAGTGACTTAGTGGTTAAGATAGGAATATCAGTAAAATATTTCTCGAAAACCATTGCAACGTCCTGATCTGATTCAATTAATTTATTGTTAAAACTTAACTGATAGTTCGAATTGCGAGAGCTAACCTTCCCAATTTCACTATTAATTATACTCCACGTCATTTTAATTTTATTAGAAGCTGTCTTTATTTTGTGGCTCAAATACAAAGAATTGGTTGTGGAGCACATTTTTTTAAATATATTTTACATATTCCTTAAATTCGACGCTAGGATTATATGACCTTTCATTTTAAAGTTCATATAACCTTTGTCTACTCTTTTGGACTCCTACTGTCGCCCACTCATTAAATGCCTTGCGATTGTTCAAGGAGAATGTTTTAGAAGTAAAAGTATTATTAAATTCATTGCAAATAAGGTTAAATAATGTTCCATACAAAAAATCTGGATTATTTTGGTACGAAAGTGATGGAAGTTTTTTTACTATGTTACTTCTAAACTTCTCCAAGCGACGTGAATTTACTGAAACAAACACTACTTTTTTATTTACTTGCTTTTTGTGAACATAAGGTAACGAAACTAATTGTCCACAGTGATCAAAGCTCAATTTTTGAATAATACATTTATTGAACGGCTTAACATTTGTAAAAATGTTAACTATACATGTTGCACTGGATTCAGCAATACGCGTTGGCTCCAAAAATAAATTAAAAACACCATTAGATTTAAACAATGATCTTAATTTAATATTGGTGGAGGAAGCTTCTAGGAGATTGATATTAAAGTCTCCACATATTACAACACATTTATTCCGTTTATTAAGCTTAGCAAAAACTTCCTCCAAAAAAATTTTTAAAAGTGTCGTATAGAGAACATGGAGGTCTGTAAACGCTCACAACAATGAGGTGCTCAAACTCAACACATGCTATTTCTACAGTTCGCTCAACAGAGAGGCTCACAATATCTTTACGTTCTTTACATGATAATAATTTACTAACTAAAATTAAGGAGCCACCTCTTAAAACCGTTTCTCTATTGAAAGAAATAGATTTGGAAGAGCGAGTGCATTGTCCAAGGATGCAGCGTGCCACGTCCGCCCTCTTGTTGAGGCATAAGACCCAACAACCGCAACCGCGTATACAGTCCACCTAGTATAACATCTCGCACAATAGGGTCAAGGCTCGACCTGGGAATCGAACTCGGGAACCCCTAGGCCCGCCGCCCAAACATTTTTTCTGGTCCTCCGAGCCGGATTTGGAACTGGTGCCCTATAGCCTCATCGAGTCGAACTGCTCAACCAATTCCTTGGACAATACACTCTAATTTAATAATGGATAGATTTATGTAGTTTGTATTTTAGTTTAAATTTAAATTTTGGTTAGTTTATTCGCATAGGTAAATAGATACTTATTTATTTAAATAGTTAGACCCGCTAAATTTTATTTATCTTACCCGCTATTTGTAACATTATACGAGTTCTAAATTCTTACCTAGTCGACGCGTGTTATCTCGTTTGATTGCAAGTTACCTTCACGCAAGAAAAAAAATATTACTGACAAAGTGTTCAATTTAACGACGTAATACGGCACGATAAGACAATAACGTGTTGTGAGATATAGTTGTGGCGCATTGTGTTGATCTTCCAACGTTGTAAAATATTGTTCGTGATTAATCTAATATTAATTATAGTAATTCAAGATGGCAGTTAGTGGAAATTAAATTAAACTTAAAACTCTTTACGCCAAGAGGGACGTACTCTTTTCACGTATACAATATATAAGTGATCACATAAAAAAATATTAACGTAGATTCAGTGTGGGAAACGTTTTTATGTGAAATCGAAACGGTGGACTCTTTGCGATCGGATTACGAAAATATATTAGACAAAATTAATAGTTTAGAATTACAAATCGACCCTAAGTATACAGTGAACTATTAACCACTTCTATCATTTGAAGATATGTTGTGTTGCATAAAAAGGACGGCAAAGCTCTTACAGTCTCCAGCCCAAAGCGAAGCAAAACCAGAAATTCAGGTACGCCCACGTGAATTACTTAGATTGCCCCCCCATAGATATTCCGGTATTCAATGGAGATATTAAAACTTGGCCGTTGTTTATTAATAGCTTTCAAAACACCATACATAATAATCCATCGTTATCGGACGCTGAAAGATTGTATTATTTAATTAGTAAATTTAGTGGTAGGGCAAAGTCCATTTGTTCGGGTTTCACACCAACAGCAAACAATTATTCGTTAATATTCGAAATGCTTAAAAACAAATATGAAGATAAGCGAATGTTAGCCTCTTCATATTTAGACCAGATATTCGATCTTAAAGCTATATCATCCGCGAACATCACTGGCTTAGAGCAGTTTTTAGATAAATTTGTAGCATCGGTGGCCGCGCTCAAGAACCTGAAATTTAATGACCTTATGGACGTGGTGTTCTTCCATATCACCTTAAAGAAACTAGACTCGGACACCGTGCGTGCGTTTGAAATGGAGCATCGTTGCTCTGAGTTACCGTTATTCGACTCCTTCCTTCACAGCTTCCTTTGTACGAGATCAAATTAAAGTGATACAGCGTTCCTCGAATGTCAAACAAGAAGTTAAGAAATGTGTCGATCGCAGACAGATCTCATCAACTAGGACCGCTGGGTCTCTGACGTACGTAACCGCTGCGCCTACATCGCCTCATAGCGCCAGTGTTCTATGTAAGAATAAACAACACGGTAATTTGTGTAATTGTGCGACCTTCCGTAAACATTCACCCAGCGAACGTTATAGAATAGTAAAGACGAACAACTTCTGTTTAAATTGCCTAAGGGATAGACATGCTAAATGCAATCTAGTTCCGTGGGTACTAAGTGCGCCAGCAGACATCACACGTTATTACATTTCGAAAGTGGCAACATATTCGCGTCGAGTAAATCCGACAAGGAAACTACACATACTAAAGTCGACGCTTCTAACGGTCGACCGGGTGACGTCGCCCTGTGCTCACTGTCGAATACGGGAACGCAGTCTCCTTCCACCGTGTTGCTGGATACAGCCCGTATCGTAGTTAGGGATTCGCGTGGAAACGAACAAAGTGTTCATGCGTTGCTAGACAGCGGATCACAGAATATCTTTATAACGCGACAATGTTGCCAGCGTTTAGGATTGCTAATAAATAAGATACCTTCTTGTCCCGTAGTCAAAGGCATCGGAGGTACTAATAAAATTACCCAGGGCTCTATAAATTTGAAATTTTATTCTCGGCTAGATCGTAGTATTAACTTTAATATAAATGCATTAGTAGTAGATAAAGTCACCGAGCGTCTGCCAACCGTTTCGATCGACACTTTGGCAATGATTGAATTTGAGAATTTCACTCTGGCAGACGATACTTACGCCGTCCCCGGAGATATAGACATGGTCATTGGAGCATCGGTTTTCCCTCATCTTTTGTTACACAATAAGGTCAGGGGCAACCCCTCGTATACCGCGCCTTGCGCACTGGAGACTGCCTTAGGCTACGTCATCGTTGGTTCCGCCCCTATCATGGATAATATTTCGGCAACATCCTGTTGTTGCACCGCCGCTGTCGAACCTCCCGAATTATTGACTCGCAATTTTCGGGAAAAAGAGGAGGGAAACATCCCGTCTTTACATAGCTCGGGTAATAAATTATGCGAAGGGTCGAGAAGCAAGACGTTAGAGTCTGTTGTTAGTAAACTTGTTATAGTTTCGTAGTAGCAGAAGGGAACGCCGAGTAGGGATAGGCCATGTCCCTTCCGTACACACTGAAAGGGGAAAGGGGGGAGTCTAGAAGGTGACGCGATTCTTTCGACCAATGAGACGCGCGCCCGACCGAGGTGCTTTGGTGGGAAAGCCGAGGCAATAAAGGCTCGCGCGCTGCCCTCGAGCGGCCTCTTCCTTCGTACCACTGGCCTGGATCGCATCTCTGGGGCACCCCAGAAGAACCCACCTCACGTCGCATCACCGCAACGGAAGCGTCGTCCGCCGCATCAGAATCATACCCCGGTAAGTGTGTTTCCTGTAATTTTGCTCCTACTTGAGCATTTTGTTTGTTAGTTAACCGCCCCATTTTGTTTCTCCTAATGTGCTCAAGTAGAATTCCATCCTAACCTTGGCAAGCAATAGATTTGCAAGAGCGAGTGCATTGTCCAAGGTTGCAGCGTGCCACGTCCGCCATCTTGTTGAGGCATAAGAAGCCAACCGCGTATACAGTCCACCTAGTATACCATCTCGCACAATAGGGTCAAGGCTCGACCTGGGAATCGAACTCGGGAACCCCTAGGCCCGCCGCCCAACCACTAATGTTTTATTGGGGTAGGGTCGCATAACATGTTTATGTAAAGCGAAAGCCTCGTCAGCTACCAGTACAAATGGTAGTGCTGGGCCGGTAGTACCTGGGAGTATTTTATCCTCCGGTAGGTCTAACATGTCATGGTAAAGTTTCTGTCCGAAATTTGAACTTCTAAATACATTACTATCAGTTTCTTTTCCAAAAGATCCAACATCGATTGAAATGAAGCAATAATTAGAATCTGCGACTGCCATAAGAACAATTGAAAAATATTTTTATAGTTAAAATAGTTAGATCCGCTGTTGTGAGGGTTAATTATTCTTATATGTTTACCATCCACGGCTCCTAAACTTTATAGAAATCTTCTGCCACTTTTAATTACGATTCCTTACTTGGCTCGGGCATTCAAGTGGTTGCAGTAATTTCCAAATTACTTAACAAGTTTCTTTTACTATTTCTGCAACAGTCGATCGTCCCATCAAAACATCGTGAGATAAACTGATAAAATTCATTCCGGTAGACAAATAACAGAAACAAAAAAAATGTTAAACTAAAGTGATACCAACAAATACAACAAAATTTCGAAATAATGTCTGATTCTATGGACCTATGGTATTAACCTACGGTACCGTACCTACCTAATGTCCATCATTAGAGCACCGTCCAAGATTAGCGTTTTAAATATCTGGAAAACCGAACCAGTTCGTATGAAAGAGCTCGCATTTTTTTTATAAATCTTCCGCACCTAAACTTGCTCTCTTTCTATTGAAACTCAAGTTCATCCAATTCAATCAAGCTGAAACTGAAACAGCACACTCAATTGAGGAAATAGAGGAAATATTGCAGAATATGTCCAGCAATTCAATTCAATTAACATTAAAGATTTGATTAATCATAATAAATAATTTGTCTCATTTACACTATTTATCTTACCTTAATGTAGCCTTTCTTCGGGAGATATAGCCGTTCTAAGTTTTGTATTTTGCTTGGTAATATAGTCCTTCGTTAAATTTAATAATATATCAAATGATTGTATGGACATTCAGTAATATTCAAATGCTTTATCTGGATTATGTCTTAGTTGCGTATACAAAGTATGAAATTGCCCAATTTCTAGTCGAAGAGTAGTTAAGGGATGAACCCAATATTTACGCTTTCTTTTTCTTTCTTCTTCTAATGCCTCATAAATAGATATCACTTCTATCGGATCCATTACGACCTCACCGTATAAGCGTTGGCAGTCAACTAATAATCTGCCACTGAATATACAGTGTGACTGCAACGTATGGTAACGGATCGACTCCCGCGGAAATTCGCCGTCTGAATTTCCATCAAGTGTTGCGCTGGCCTTAGACCATTCACCCAATGGACGAGTAATGCGCCTAATGCTACGAACAAAAAATTCTGTCACCTTTGGTGCGGGGGAGGAAACACTACATAGACAGTATTGCACACCTACTCAATAAAATTTTGTGTCATTATGGCACACACAAATCAAAATCTCCAACACTATAACATTTTACTCACACGTGTAGGTTAAATACAACAACAACATTAGAGGTAATGGAGGAACGGTGGTTCCGCGCCGTAGGCCGCTTCTCCTAGACAGACCAAACGTACCAAACGTGCTGCCTATGCACCAACAAATCGAGCATTGATACTAATAGGGGACATACTTACTCAACGCGATGAAATTGACATATTTGCAGACAGTATGACACGTCTGCTGAATCTTTTTTATAAATAATAATAATATACACTCACGCCCACAGAGTACTTTTTTATATAGGGACTCACGCCTGTCCCCTCTGGGTAGGCAGAGACTACGGACTTCCATTTGGCACGATCCTGACATACCTCTTTATAAAATTTATTTAATTTATAAAATTATCGATAATATGACAATTAATAATTCGACAATTTAATTTGCTTGACTATGTACTATTTATTACTTTGTATTTAAGATGTAATTTTTTTTACTGACATTGCATTATAAATTGATATGACAAAATATTTCATAGCCTGACATTGTATGATTGCGACCTTTTTCTTTTTATATTCATATTTTAATATTTTATTTTCATATTTTAATTTCTCAAGACGCTCTGCTAAAGGCTTAGAGAATTTATAACACTAATATTGCATAATTGCCTCGTTGGTCTAGTGGTTGTATTAGTGCGACTGCTGATCATGAGGTCCTTGGTCGGCCCAAAAAATCAATTATTGAGTTTTTTTTGTCAAGAAATTCTCAGTAACTGCCCGGAGTCAGGAAGTTAGCGGTGTCTCACCCCCGTGCCTCGGAAAGCACGTAAAGCCGTTGGTCCTGCGCCTGATCTCTCTCCCGGTCGTGTCGGTTTACCGTCCCATCGGATTACGAGAGTGAGGGAATAGAGAATGCACCTGTGCTTGCGCATACACTTGGGCACTACAATCCTGCCCTGCGCCGATGGCTAGCCTCCGTTGAGGCAGGCCGCCGTGGCCGAAGGTCGGTCTGGAGGACATTATTATTATTGCATAAATGTTTAATTTATGATTATTATTTTTAATTATTAATTTATAAGTGATAACTATTAATTCTTTTGTTATAATTGGATACAATTTTTTTTAAATATTTTTTCGTGTAAAATTAAACCTTGTGTGCGTGTTGGATTTTCTGTAAGCCACAAGAGTTTTTGAATTAAATAAATAAATAAACATAGAAAAGGTTATGAGTTAATGAGATTAAACACTAACCCTACAGTTATCGCGTGGATTACAATAGTAAACCACTGTAAAATAATCTCTTTGGATATTTCTGGAACCAAATGATTAACTGACACATGAATGTCTTTCACAGAGTCATAGATATAGTATAATATCTATGCACAGTAAGCATGGGCATTTTCAGTTTTTATTTGCAACGGTTATATAACCGATATTTAGTTTACACATCGTTATTGAAAACCGTTTTCATATATCGATATCAGTAGTAGTAGTTTGTTATTGAAAGCGCAAACGACAAACGAAACATAACCGCAAACTAGAGCCAGTGCAATATTAATTTTACGAATTACCTACATTATTCTAGTTTTCAAATCAGAGGTTCTAATGTTACCTTAGATGTAATATTTAGACATGTATGTTAATATATAATTTCTGTAAATTCATTGTTATGCAGTAACAAATTATACACATAAAGTATATAGTAATATAATAACTATCACAAGATTACAACGGTCTTTCGTTCAAATACTAAGCTTATACATATTAATTAAAGACAGCTACCAAGGGACGCATATTTTAGAACGATTGAACAAATTTCAATGATAGCGCCATCTACTACATTCTAATGGTAAAGTCATTTTATCGAATAAAAATTGATTGACCCTCAAGGTGATACGTAGAGTAGCTGCTAGATGGCATAAACACAAATAATTTATTCTCTTTCATTTTTTAAAAACGTAACCTCTAGGACTAGAGGGAGAGAGACTAGAATGATATACACAATCTATGCTATTCAAAAGTCTTTGATTGCTTTGATTATTTTGTCAGAAAAAAAGTCATTGATGAACAATTGAAATTTTACCTGTAATACACAAGTTTCATTTCTGTCGTGTGTCTTCTCGATACACACTGTTTTTAGTCTTTATTAGGAAGACGTTTCTGTCTATCTCCTGACTTGTTTCCTTCTGTCGCCTTCGACACCCACGGGATGATATGGGGTAGCGGATATTCTTACACCGTTACTACAAGGTATAATAAATTATATACTTACATATATATTATAAAATCTAAATTAACTTAAACTAATGTACAAAATGCACACAAATATGTAAATAAATGCACAAATGCAACGACAAAAATTAGTAATTTTATAGATAGGAGAAAAGAAATCGAAGGAGAAATGCCGTTAATTATCGCGTTGATGGACATTGAATATAGGTGTGGCCACGAAAAACGCGATAATTTGACAGCGGCATTAACAATGCCGTTTCCCGTTTGCCGATAACTCGAGTGGCGGTACATCAAAAGATTAACGCTCGAATTATCGCGTTGAAGCGGCCACACTACGTTTGTCTCATTGTGCACGGTGAGCAAAGAGTATAATAAGTATATATAGGAACGGTACGGTAACATATACGGTGAGTGCCACGGGGTTGCACGTATGGCTGCGATGGAGTGGAGTAATAAAAAAGCTTTTCGAGATTGAATTAAAAAAATTACTTCAAAAGTCACTTTAATTTACGGTGAAATAGTATAACAGTCATAGAAATCTGTGTCTATTGAACTAAAGATCATTTAAATTTGACAACTCTCACAAACTTAAAAATTAGGTAATTTTAACCATTTAAAATTCGACCTTACGGCTCTAGGTAATTATATCTACTATGTCCATTTTGCACCGCGTGTGAAAACTACCAAACATCGCAACGTAATCCAAATTCGCTTCATCTCTTTCTATACGTATTTATGACATCGACGCAAGAACGAGAAGCAACGAATATCAACGAAGGACATCGGTTAGTTCGTGGGCCGTGTCGGCATATCGTTATCGTTACCTATCGTTCCAGTTAGCGTTTTACGTTTCGTAACTTCCGTACGTTTTGGTTTCTTGGTTTTGGTTTGATATGTGATAACGGTTATGTACTTGGGTGTATCGATATGATATAACATTTTGATAACGTAACATTATTAGTTACGTTTTGATATATCGGTCTCATGCCTATGCACAGAGTAGTTTTCATATCGTAGACAGTTCTTTATCTACTGAAATCTTAGACCATTAAACCCAATGGGCTCGGCTCACATGATTATTCCCCTCTGCGCAAGTATTGGATTAAAAATCTTGTGCGTTTCTAACAACTGTTTACGGAATCGAGTTCGTCATTACAAGAATCGTTTCCGTCGTTGTATGTGCTCTTTAAAAAAATGCCGATTTGTGCGGTTAACGTCTGCAAAAAGAAGTCTAAAGCGGGCTACATACGACACGATATCGGTGGCGATCTAGGGTGGAGTAGTGGGGATGCCTCCTAGATTGCCTCTAAATCGTGTCGTATGTAGGGCCATCCTAAGTCGCGGCCGATATCGCCTCCTTAATCGGCTGGCAGGAGCAAAAATGCTTCCTAGATCAGCTGATGCTTCCTAGATCGGGGCACCGCCCCCTCCTTACTGCGTGTGTGTAGGCGCATCGGCCCGATTTCTTTTGGCAGTCGCTGTCGGCAACCCTCGCGGAAGGAAGTTAACAAAACGGTGATACTGAATGACTTTTTTATATAACAAAATTTTTACATTTTAATCATATAAACGGAGTAGAAACCTATGGCACTGATATTTTACAAAAAACCAAAAAAAATGAATAAAATAAATAAATTAATTGAAATTTTATCGAAATTCAAATCATATACACCCTATCCTGTGACCCTGCGAAGTGACATGGTCAAGAATGCCTACTAAACTAATTTTTTTATTGTCGTTCGTAAAGTAGAGTGTATGATGTAAGAAAGGAGAAGATAAAGCCTCTCCTCAACAACTAACTCCTATTTCAACGCTATCAACACAAGACCGCACTCATATCTCTTACAACTCCACAAGACCACACTTCGATCTCTTACGTGCCTTCATCCTCTTATCAACAACTAACTTCTACTCCTTCACCATCTCCACATCAACAAACAAGTTATATAAAAGGGAGTATGTCCGAAATTAAAGGTTTCTTTATGTTTAAAAAAAAGATATAAGCTATTTTATTTTCTGATAGTTTTAGTCCATAAATAAAGATTACATTAAAAAAAGTATACATATTATTATACAAAAGTATTTTTTTTCCTTGTTTGTTTGTGTAATACATAACCAGATTTTGACCAAAGCAGAAATGAACAAAGAGAAGAAATAACTAAATAGCATAGGTAGGAGAAATTGACGTTTTTATATAAGTGGCGAAATCATTTCTAGAAGGTTATAAAAACTGTCTTCATCCATTCGAAGAAAATTAATCACGTCCTTGGATTACAGGCCATTTAGTACGTTTATGTGGCTTAATTTTTATCTCTTTTGGAGCCATTTTTTCACCCAGCAACTTCTCTTTTTCTATTTTCGAATAAATTAACCGAGATGGCTAATTCCAAACCAACACGTTGGTGTTTTAAGAGAGTCGGAGGCATTTTGAAGAACTCTACCGCATATGCGTTCCGCTCGAAGTCCAAACGCGTACTGCTAGGCAGGCCCGTGTGTAGGGTCTGCCTCGATAAAAGCCCCGATTTCTTTCCACCCTAGATCGCGACCGATATCGTGTCGTATGTAGCCCGCTTAATACTTCAAATTTACAAAGGATGGAGTTATATTCCATATGTAAGTAATTTTTGTTGCGATATATGCCTTCTTTCTATTATAATCATTTAAAATAATATCATATATAATAATCGAGAACTTTACCGATAAGATAATCGAGTAGGTACATAATATTTCATAAACATCGTAGTGATAATCGAAATGTGACAAGCACACTTCCCACGACATTATTGTATGTTTATTTTTTTAAAGTCAACCCTTAGATGATACAAATTAGGTTTAAAATTGAACACGCAAGCACAACGGTACTCCTAACGCGACTAGTTTATATAAGCAACATATAAACAATAAAAGAGTAATGAGACTACTTAACCCTGCAGCAGTCGCGCCTTATAAAATAACGTAAATGGTCGCGTGGATTACGTATGTAGTCCAATTTAAAATAAGGAGAAAGCATTAAAATATCAATTAAAATGTATTTTTATTTTATTATAAATATGAAACAGGGTAACATTTAGTCAACGGTTAATCATATTTATATGTTTATACGTCACCATTTATACGTCCTACTTTATTCAAATTATAATATTTATATATATATATATATATATATATATATATATATATATATATATATATATATATATATATATATATCGGGTATCCGGTAATGAATGGATAACCTTGAAATGTCTTATAGTACAACTTATGGCCGTCCTGAAAAAAATACGAAAAATAATATATCATAAGTAGTACCTTTGATATATTTTTTTTAAAGAAAAGTCGATTCTTTTCTATCTTATTTTACTCTCTTGAACACTATGACCAAAAATGAATAATTTCTATTGGTTTTTTGTTATATTATTATTATTCACTAACTGTGCTTATAGGTAAAATGTAAACAATATGAATAGCTTTTGCAGTTTTTATTTAAAAAAATTCGCAAATCAATTTATTTCTGAAAAACATGCAAAAAATATTATTTAAGCGAAGTTCAAACCTCTTGGGTATGAAAAAAATGTATGAATGTATGGGTGACCAATAATTTTACAATAATATCGGTTTTGTGTAGATTTTATAATGGTATAATTCATAAATGTATCTTCCATAAATAGTGACTTATTGCCATTAATGTAGAAAAGGAGAAAATTTGACTAAGTAACAAAATATGTAATATGGGAACATTTATTAAATTGAATTGTGTCTGATCATTGGGGATTAATAAATAAAACAACATTTAAAATTAAAATATTTTATTTTTCGTTAATTTACAACAAATGTTCAAATTGTTTGCCTGACACTTATGCATGCCCTACATCTTCGGATAAATGATCTTCTGAGCAGTCTAGTGTACCGTCGCTCGCATATTTTTGATGCGGCTTCTCTGACACGACTGCGTAGTTCGTCCAAAGACCGCACGGGCTTACAGTATACTTCCTCTTTCAGACAGCCCCAGTAAAAAAAATCCAATGGATTTAGATCTGGTGAACGTGGAGGCCACAAAATTGGCCCTAGACGTCCGATCCATCTATTTGGGTATCTGCTATTTAAATATGCACGAACCGAAACAGCATAAAGCGCAGGACAACCGTCATTTTGCAGCCAATACGATTCCGTCAGCTCCTCGGGAACCTCTTGTAATAAATTGGGGAGATCATTTTGAAGAAACTCCAAATAACTTTGCCCCGTTAAATTCCCCGGTAATTCAAATGGGCCAATTATCATACCATTTAATATTCCGGTCCAATAATTTATTTTAAATTGGTATTGTGACCTGTCTTCACGCATAAGATGGGGATTTTCTAGTTCCCAACTATGTAAATTGTGTAAATTTAAGTAACCCTCTCTTTTAAGCGTTGACTCATCGCTCCACAAAATTTTATTAAAAAATTGCGGGTCTTCTTCCATCTTTGCCAGCATTTGCCGGCAAAAAAACGCACTCTTGAGAGATAATCTCTTGGTTGGAGAGTTTGTACGCGTGTAACGTGGTAAGGGTGGAATTCGTTTTTCTTTAAAATATCGTGTACGGTCGATTTTCCAATACCTGTGCGTCGAGCTATTGCTCGCGTAGAGGTTGAAGGATCGTTTTCAATATCCTCAAGCACCACGTCTTCTACATCAGGACGAGCGATTCTTCCAGCGCAAGCACCACCGACACCACTACCCGGCATTCTTCCTTCAGAGTAACAACCGTGGACTCTTATAAATACACGCCAGTCTGGGTGGCGAGTATTAGGGTACCTCTCCCTATAAAGAGCTGCGACTGCATTTGCGTTGCCTCTGCATTCTCCATAAATAAAATGCATGTTTGCATATTCTTGTGCCGTGTACCGATAACGTGGCATTTTGATAGGTACATAAAAGTCCAGTTTAGTCCAGAAACAAGCCAAATCGTCGCAAATATCACCAAACGCAAAACAAGTCCAAATCAATAAGAAAAACAAATAGGCCGGTAAAATAGCCAAGTGGTCGTTTTAACACTGATTTAAATAATTGCAAAGGAGACAAAATAAATACATGCGAAGTCGAGCAGGTCGTGTGACGCACTAAGTTCTCTTTTACATTTAGCTCTTCTCTCTCCCACTTACCCAATTCAGACCTCTCTTTGTCTAACACAAAAGGCAGCAGGTAGCAAATATGAAGGTCACACGACCCATTTCACGCTAGTAAAGTAACCATTTCAAGATTTAAATTGGTTATTTTATTACATTTAAATAAGTTAATTTCTAATACTTAATTTGGTTTCAATTTGCTTAAAAATAGCTGTTTTCATGTATGATCAACTCCTGATGTGTTTTTATTAATTCCCAATGATCAGAGACAATTCAATTTAAAAAATGTTCCCATATTACAAATTTTGTTACTTAGTCAAATTTTCTCCTTTTCTACATTAATGGCAATAAGTCACTATTTATGGAAGATTCATTTATGAATTATACCATTATAAAATCTACACGAAACCGATATTATTGTAAAATTATTGGTCACCCATACATTCATACATTTTTTTCATACCCAAGAGGTTTGAACTTCGCTTAAATAATATTTTTTGCATGTTTTTAGAAATAAATTGATTTGCGAATTTTTTAAATAAAAACTGCAAAAGCTATATATTGTTTACATTTTACCTATAAACACAGTTAGCGTATAATAATAATATAACAAAAAAACCAATAGAAATCATTCATTTTTGGTCATAGTGTTCAAGACAGTAAAATAAGATAGAAAAGAATCGACTTTTCTTTAAAAAAAATATATCAAAGGTACTACTTGTGATATATTATTTTTCGTATTTTTTTCAGGACGGCCATAAGTTGTACTATAAGACATTTCAAGGTTATCCATTCATTACCGGACACTCTGTATATATATATATATATATATATATATATATATATATATATATATATATATATATATATATATATATATATATATATATATATGTTTCTATGTTTATATATATACAACATGTAACAAAAACGCTGTGGTTTCCGTTAAGTGCGTTATCAGAATCAGAATCCAAGCGTATAGAAATAATTTTTTTTTCCAAAAACACATTTAAAAAAAATTAATTTTAATAAAAAAAAAATTAATTTGCAAATTGTATGTGGTTTTATTATCTCTGCATTGGCCGAGGAGTAAGAGGATTGTCAAAGACCTCGCATTACCGATATTCGTGTGAATTAGAGGAAATCAAACCAAATTATATGTGGTTTTACGCCTGCCTCATGCAGGCGGGACATCATCGTGGGGTTTTCGACACAGTCCACACGTAATTTATCAAAAATATTTACAATCCTTTGGCGCATTTCGTCAGCACTATCACACTCACGATTAAAAACCCTTTCTTTCACATATCCCCACAGAAAGAAGTCTAACGGGGTGAGATCAGGTGAGCGAGGTGGCCAAGCGTGTGGTCCTAGTCTGCCGATCCGATACTTCCTGTACCTAAGTTCGGATTCCGGCGAACGACATCTAAAATGCGCTCCTCAGAGTGAAAAGTGACTTGACTTCCACCTCCTGCCGCTACCGGAGCAATGGGCCGATTTTCCAAAACTCGCTGAAGATATCGATAAAAAATTGTTACAATTTTGGAGAATTACATTTAAGCAAGGTAAAACTAAAATTGAGGATACTTCAGTGGCTCTTCTTTTATTTTCAATTTCTTACCACGTGTAACATAACCCATTTCTTGTGCATGCTTTATAAAAAGTTAAATTGTACACTGCTAATTTGCGGCTGTAATAAAGCATCATATTTTTGCTGTGAGGCGTGTTCAAGATTTTTGTAGGTCAAAAATTGTCATCCTTGTTTTGAATATCTCAATGTGCTTTGAATCTTTCAGTTGTTTCTTCTGTGTCCTTCAAATGTTTCAGTTTTTCTTCTTCGTTAATGTTTTTGTCATTCTCAAATTGTGTACATTTCAAAAACTTGTCGTTTCGGGGGATGTAAAAATGAAATCCTATGTTATGCTCAGTAGTGAAAACTTTTTTAAACAGCTTTCCTCCTATGTACTTTAAGTAATTTTTCTCTTGATTCTCTTTGTAAATTTGATATAAGTTTGTTAAATTTCTGAATGCCTGAGACAAATACGTTCTTTTACTGTTTTTTCTGCAGTAGTGTGAGGGCAATGCTGGTAACTGCTGTAAAATGTAAACTGTATATATTTTAGTAAATTTTCAATGACTAAGTCTGGGGTTTTGTTACTGGGCACATGTTTGCCTCTCATATCTTTACTCGCAGAGCCATAGAGTCTGCAAATGTATTGTGTAATGTTTTTTGTCTGATATTTAGTGTGGGAAGCAAAAATTGTCGGTACACTTGCTAGCCTTCGTTAATGAAGTAAACTTTAATATTGACTGCCTCGTTGGTCTAGTGGCTGTAGTAGTGCGACTGCTGATCATGAGTTCCTGGGTTCGAATCTCGGGCCGGGCCAACAGAATCCAATTATTGAGTTTTTCCGTCAAGAAATTCTCAGTAGCTGCCCGGAGTTAGGAAGTTGACGGTGTCTCACCCCCGTGCCTCGGAAAGCACGTAAAGCCGTTGGTCCTGCGCCTGATCTCTCTCCGGTCGTGTCAGTTTAATACCGTCTCATCGGATTATGAGAGTGAGGGAATGGAGAGTGCACCTGTGCTTGCACACTTGGGCACTATAATCCTGTCCTGCGCCGATGGCTAGCCTCCGTTGAGGCAGGCCGCCGTGGCCGAAATTCGGTCTGGAGGACATTATTAAACTTTAACATTGTTTTCGATTAATTTCTAAGCAGCAGCGCCAGCAAAAACACACGTCCTGTCACTAAAGTTCTGTCGAGCCGACTGACTTTTATAAAGTTAATAATTAGCCTTTAAATACGCTAAGCATGGATTAGGAATGGTATACGTGTTATGTACGTGTTTGTGAGCATTTGTTACTTGTACGTTTATAATGCATTGATGTATGTTAGAGTTCTGTGAATATTTGTGTATAGTATAATTATGTCAGTTTGTATATAAATGTGTGTATGTACGTATGTTCGAGTAAATAAACTTAACAAATATAATAAAAAAATTATGGAAGAGTCCGGGAGGGACGTCCTAGGCGAAAGTTTATCGACCAAATTGGTGATATATTGAAAATGGGCCAAATTAGGAGTACCCTTAACCGACGAGCATGTATGCGTAGGTATATGAATGTGGAGAAGGCGAGAGAGGTGTGTTTATGTTATGTTTTTTAATTAACAGTACATGTTTGACAAAAACTAGGGATGTAACGATACCGATATCGATATATCGGTCGATATAATCGGCAGACGGTTATATCGGTACCGCCGATTATATACAACCGATATCAAAAGTTTGAACAATGTGCGCGCCACATTCTTGCTCAGCGCAGTTGCCTCAGACCCTCAGAGTGTCTGTTTTCAACTGCAGGTCTCTTTAAAAATGATTTGCGTAAAAGATTACGTGCTAATAATTTAAACAAACTTTGTTTTCTAGACAAAATCTACCAAAAGTTAACTGTAATTACTGACTTTATCTTTTCTCCGGGAGTTAAACCGGCGACGAGGTTCGCCACCCGTCACGTTCTGTCTCCCAGAGGGGCGAAAAGTGGATTGTGGAAGCCCGTCTGGCTACGCTGAATGTATGTGAAGCAATGAATGATAAGATGGATGAAGTATACGAAATGATGAATGTCAGTGGAATAGATGTGTTATGTGTAAATGAGACGAAACGAAAGGCAAAGGATGCCAATGCACATGGCACGTATACGTATACGTATATTGGTCTGGCGTAGACGAGGCCGAACGGGCATGCCAGGGTGTCGGTTTCATCCTTTCAGAAAGAATGGGTCAATGTGTGAAAGAGTATGAATGTGTAAGCCCGAGGCTGCTATGGATACGAATGAAAGTGGGCTTAAAGAAGCTGTTTCTGCTAGGGTTGTACGCCTCAGACATGTCTAAGCCCACTTACATCTGAGAGCAGTTTTGGGACATGGTAAGTATGATGTTGACGAAATGTAAGGAAAATGAAAATATTATGATGTTAGAAGCCTTTAATGGAAGGGTTGGGGTGAAGAGATCTGGTTATGAAAGGGAACGTTTGGTGATGAAAGTATAAATGAGAATGGTGAAAACCTCCTCACCGTATGTGTGGAAAAGAATCCTTTTGTGACGAATACTTTCTTTCGTCATAAGAAGATTCATATGTATACGTGGGAAAGAGGTGATGATAGAAGCATGATGGATTTCATAATTGTGGATTAAAGAATGAGGAGCGCAGTCGTAGATACAAGGGTTTACCTGGGTCCAACGTAGGGACGGATCATTAATTGGTCCTGTGTCGAATTAATGGTCTCTTCAAGCGTTGGCGGCATCGGACATCTGTCTACCACTGCGTTAAAGCGTATAAGAATAGAGAAATTACAAGATGAAGATGTGAAAGAGAAGTATAAATGTAGACTGAGGGAAAATATTAGGTGTTTGTATGAGTTGTGTATAATGATTTAGACTTGAATACTGTGTGGGATAATGTTAAGAAAGGTTTGGTAGATGCAGCCACCGAAGTATGTGGTGCAAGTAAGAGAACAAATGAAAGGAAAAATAATACGTTGTGGTGGGATGATGAGGTACGGATGGAAGTTGAAGCAACGAAGAAAGCATGGTTAGATTTACTAGCAACCAAAGCTGGTAATTCTGGTAGTACGAATGATGAGACTGAAAGAAAAAAGGCAGAATTTAGAAGTCTAAATAAGAGAGTAAAAGAAGTAGTTGAAAGGAAAAAGCAAGAAAGAGCGGATAAGAATGATAAAAGGATACCTGATAACTTCTAGGCCAATATAAAAATGTTTTGTAAACTCGTAACAACTGCCAAGGGGAAACAAAACACAAAACAGCCTATAATTAATGCTATAAGAGACGAGAATGGATGTATCCTGAGTGACGAAGTTTCGAATTTAAAGTGATGGAAGGAATACTTTGAAAGCGTGTTTATGAGTGAAGAGTCGTCTGAATTCAGTGAACTAGAAATTCCGAAAGAAGTGGAAAGGGGTATGGAGATAAGTGGAGATGAATAATAAAAGCAATGAAAAGCATGAAAGCAGGTAAGTCTGGATATGATAGAGTATCACTCAAGATGCTAAGGGCTGGAGAGGGAGTGGTGGCAGGCCTGCTGTACACATTGTTTAATTTATGTTGGGAATTAAAACGGGTACCGGAAGACTGGTGTAAAGCAGTTATAGTACCTGAAAAGGAACCAAATGGTGTGTAAACGTTCAACTAAGAAACAGAAGGGAGGAATCGAGGCTTCTCTCGATCCAGCCTCCTATAACGCCTACGTTGGGTTCGGGAACAACGTATGTGATCTCTGCAACGGAGTAACACACAAGGGCGATAACCTCTTCCTTTTCAGCAAATGGGTTCAGACGGGGATTACGGGTCTTCCGAAGTCGTCTCGGTACCAACGCCTTAATTCTTCGATGTGGACTGTATAACTTGAGGGATGAATTTCTTGGGAATAAAACAGCAATTATCTTCAAACCGTTCCGTGAGAGAGTAATTACTTTTCCCTATCACTTCCCTACACTTTTTCTTTCTTCTTCTTATTGACTGCTGGTCTGATTTCCGAAGTTTCTCCGAACTTTCCCGAAACTTCCCCGAACGATTCCCGAACTATCCCGAAGGATTCCCGAACGAATTGCAATAAAACTCATTTACTGAGCTACCCCAGAGCTATACGCGAAAGTGAGCTGCGCCATTCGCGCGCTTGCGCAACTCAATTACATGAATTTGTTCTATTACTCTCTCACGTTTTACTTAATTACTTTATTTGCATAAGTCATACATCAACATAATTTACCTGTATAGATAGCACAAAACAATATCTACACTACGATATACATTACATTTTCATATCACAAAAAACCTATTATTTATTTAACAAAATATGCCTATTTTACTCACAAGTTCAAAGTCGAAATTTCTTAAATATTTAACATAGAAAGTTGAAACAATGTTTTCCACTTGAAATTATACGTAAGTTAACCAATACAATAGTTTAATTTACATTTTCTCTATTCATTTCACTATTAAAACACTATTAAATTTCTTATACAAAACTATCATTATTTCACTTATACATAGGAATTTTCACATAAAAATAACACAGAATTCACCTTTTTAGCACGTACAATCAACCTGAAATGTTTTACAAGTCATTTTCACATAAATTGCTGAAATTACAAATATTTAAATTTTTACATATTTGGCCTCCTAATGGCGTGGCTTAGCGTGCGTCCGTGAACTCAAACTATTTGAACAACTAACTTTGCACGGCTCTCGACTATCAGACAAAATGAAAAGTCTAATATACACCAATATCGACAGTATTAGGTGAATAAATGCTTCTACACAATTTTCAAACTGTAGGAAACTATTTCTAATCAGATTCTTATCAGTTATCATGTTTCTTATCAGATAACAATATAAGTGAATGTTCTCATAAATCAATCATAGCAAATAGGCATTTATTTTCATACAAAACATATCAAACTCATATAAGGCAATACTTATGCAATTAATTTCCGTTAATTCTATTTATGCACAGAGTGATCATCTCGACCGGGGAACAAATCCGATCTCTAACTTCACTTTAATATTCCTTTGAATTTATTAAGAGATATTACTTAAGAAAACAATAAACTAGTCCGGCCTGGGAGTCGAACCCAAGACCTTCATATCATTAATTCGATATTTCTTTAAGATTCAACTAAGCATTGTCTTATTAGAACATTGCTATTGGACAATTTGCCTTTTAAAAGCTATTCGTCATCGGTTGACTTAATAAACTGAAATATTCTTATAGGCGCGTCGCCAACAGTACCAATATATAAAGGAAAGGGTCACAACAGGACTGCAAAAACTACCGCGGTATCAGCTTGCTTAGTATTGTGGGTAAACTGTATGTATGTTAATTGAAAGAGTTATGAAAGAAACTGATGAAAAAGTTTGGGATGTGCAAGTGGGATTTAGAAAGGGAATGGGGTGTACAGATCAATCTTCTTCGTGTTTTCAGAGTTGGTTTAGGCGAATGGAACTTTATGTAGAGCATGATGGAGAATATTTTGAAAAGATGTAAAATAAATATTAGTAGTAGGTATCTAGAATACTTTTTGTATATCTCGAAACTTATTCAGTGTCTACGTATGCATGTCCCTAATAAACAAAAAAAGGTACTTATTGATTAGAAACATGCGCCGATACGTTGCTTTTATTTTGTTCCTGCGCCGACATATAATTTTTTTCATTTACTCCTTTAAGTTTTCTCGGCCACCCCATCATAGAGGAATTCAGTTTCCCCGTTCTCTCTCCGACCTCCTTCACCTTCAAAAGGTGCACCTTTGAGTATTAAACCAAAGGAGGCGGCATTGCAAGGCATACCACTCAGTAAAGAGTCCGACTCGTAGCCGTTATATAAAACTAGCTCCGCGTCTTGCGTGGATTCCTTGCGCCCCCTTTTCCCCAAAGGGGGTCGCTTCTGGTATGGCAGAAAGGCCCTCCAGACCAAATTCAGTCCCTGGTGGTGTTTAGTGGGTAGGCACTTAGGTTTCATCGTGAGTCCCATATAACCATGCAGCGGGCTGCGTGGTATGCTAAGAGCAGTCATCACCTCCCTCCCCCGCTTCCCGGAGGGTAGCCCTTTACTTTGTTTCTGGGT
Organism: Parnassius apollo; assembly: GCA_907164705.1. Taxonomy (NCBI): domain Eukaryota; kingdom Metazoa; phylum Arthropoda; class Insecta; order Lepidoptera; family Papilionidae; genus Parnassius; species Parnassius apollo. Next base: position 32,304,253 of record CAJQZP010000693.1, read on the forward strand.
GCAAAAAAAAAGTCGTGCGTGCGCCATTCCGCAAGCTATCGTGTCAGTCAATTGAGCCCCGACCAAAAATACCGAATTGCAGTGTATTTTCATGCAAAAAACAATAATTTTTACAAAAAAAATTATACGTGGTAGCATCACGCTGCAGCTATAATATGGTTGTAGCACGAATGGGTCGGCTCGACCGGGGAAGGACCACGCTCCAACAGAATACCAGCGTAAAATAGCAGCTCAATGCTGCTGTGTTTTGTATGGTGAGTGTAGAGAACCTGAGACTCCTTTTACTGGAATCGAGGCTTTACATCTTAGTCCTCAGGGGTGACAACGCATCTGCGTTTTGATTCTTAATCGAGGATAAATGTAGATGTCTATGGGCCACAGTAACCACTTACCATCAGGTGGACTTTGTGCTCATTTGTTACCCTTATCCTATTAACAAAAAACGTGAAATCTACAAAGTGAGAACGTGACTTCTCATCTTTGATTATTTTTTACGTAATACTATCGTTAAAACTCGTATTTTCTGAATATTTTTGTAAAATACCAAGTGTTGCCATGATGGTTCATGAAGTGAAAAATAAGCTGTTTTAAAATAAATATAATATACTATACAAAATAAATACATTAATGAAAATTTATATCCTATTAACTAAGTCAGTTTGTGATGTGTAGTGGATTTTGTTATATAATTTAAATATTCAGCTCAATCTCACCACGATTCTGAATATTATATAATTTAATGTAATCGATAACAAGTGTTTATCAAAATATTATACGAAATAAAAACCAAAAAAGTCGAATCGATACTTGCCACTTCGTAGCAAAAGTATCCAATTTTTATAAAATCACTGTAACCGAAAGTACTGCAATGTAGTGATGTACTCTACAACTTTAGCTATTGGTAAGTTAACTAACCATTCGGGTTTGTCTGCCGAACTGGTTTTTATTTATTGTTTAAATTTTAGGTAATTAAAAGAATTAAAAGTAAAGTATTATAAAGCAGTAAAGGGGGGATGCCCATTTTCGGCCATGTAACGCCCAACAATGTGCATTTGTTAAAAAAATATATCTTTTTTTTGGTTATTAATCGCGGTATTCATTTATCCTAAAAAGATGGGAATATTTTTGCACAAATTAAAAGTACCGAAAAGATAAGAATAAAATTAGGTAAATCAATGGGTGCGTTTGGCAGAAAAAAGCGCCAGCAAGCGCTTACAAGTGCTGAAATAGTTTTCGGCCAGGACACGATTGCTACTTTAGTAGCGCTGACACAATCCGCCATTTTGCTTATTTAATTTGTTTGTTTTGAAGTAGAGCTTATAAGTTTTTTTGTGCAATATTAGTTTTAAGTAATACAATGACATGTATAGACATATACATGTTGTTAAAATTCATGATTGGTAAGTTTTTAATATGAATACTTTACTAACATATATTTAAATTAGGTTAGGTTCCCCGCTTAAAACTAACTTCGTGTCCTAGAGGAAAATAGCTACTTACGATTTGACAGCGCTTACCGCTTACTATCGCTATTTTGCTTACAAGCGCTTGCTAGCGCTTTTTTCTGCCAAACGCACCCAATAATTCATTAGTTTGTGAATAAAATAAAAAGTGTTGCCAATCACAAATCTCATTAAAAAATCGATTCCCCTTTTTTGATCGATTACTTATGGTGTCATTATTACAATGCTAATATAATTTTTCGATAATTATTATGATGTTACGATATATACTTAAAAGGACCGTTGACAATGGATATTTATCCAAAGCAGCCGATACGCAACCGTTATCAACCAGTTGTTTATCCAACTACAGACGAAAAAGGATGGTTATGTTTTTACTGTGTGTGCGGGTTAGGCCATGTTGAATCGTTTTTTGTTATGGTGCTTAAAAACGTAGGATGCATTTTATTACAGAGGGCGCTACTATCAAAGTAAAATACTGGACCAACTGTGAGAATTCTTTCACCACTAGATTGTTATGTATAATTTTAGATATCTAATATAGGATGAATTTTATTATAGAGGGTGCTACTTTCAATGAATACGTTTTTTGGCTAATCTCAAAAATTACTAGACCGATTTTGAAAATTCTTTCACCATTATATTGCTAATGAGGGCATTAGTTGTGTGATGAAATTATATTATTACAATAATTAATTGTGAGATTAATATTTTCTAAATAAATAAAACTAATTACCTACCTAAGATGTTCAAATCCAATTATTATTTTTACAATTTAATAATCGTATTTGCACACTTTACTTACTCAGATTGATTGTTATAGATAAAGAGGTAATAAATCTAAAGTAAAAGTGCTCCACTTAAACGAAAAAACTATTTATTAAAATAAAACTAAAAGTTGAAAAAAAAAACTGGTTCAGTGCGAGTCGGACTCGCAGACCCATGAAGAGTTCTGTAGTAACAAGCATATATTTTAAATCGAGTCAAAAATACCACTATCATTATCGCCAGCAACAAATTATTTTGTTTTTCATATTGTTTGTGTTAATAACAAAGTTGTTTTTGCGGTTCTTTAAAATGTGCTACTTGTATCTAAAAAAAAGGACTATTATACATTATATGGGTTTCTGTGCTTTATTCATTACTAAAGAGAAAAAACTTATTGCACAAAATGGGTTTTTATCCATTTCAAGTCATCAAAAGCGGTAGTCAACCGTTAAAAACAAAAACAACCGTTGTTATAGGCTCGGTTGAAATCGATGACAACCTTCACATTTATAGTTATGATAATTAAACAAGCGAATTACTACCTGATTTACCAAGAATTCTTTAGAGTATAACAAAACGCTACTGCACAATTTAACTGTTATTCTTATCTGTTCTTAACATAACACTTAAAATGGAATTATGTTATGATAATTCAAGAAGTTAATTTCTAGCTGATTTACCATGAATTCTCTAAAGCATAACAAAACAATACAGCACAAGTTAACTGTTCTTAAAAATACGTTTGAAATAGAATTTCAATAAATACAGGAAATTATATTTTAAAAAGCGTGCAGAACTTAAAACGCGTCAAAGATTATTCTTTTTATGATATTATTAATCGAATAAAAATCGATATCGTTTCATAGATTTTATGACAGTTAAGTGGCAACATCGAATCTGACAGGTAGGCCCCCGTCACTGTTATGTCACAAGAATTCAATTGCGTGTTATCGTGTTATTTTGTTTTGTTGGAAAATGCAATTGTTGATCTCTCAACAATTGGATATAATTTTGGCGGTAAGTGTTTAACATTTTTCAATTTATTAAGTGTGATGCTCATATCTGATAATTATACATGTTTTTACACTGATTGTATATCAACTCAAGAACTTGTTTTATTTTTTCACATCTGCACAAGCTATATCTGACAAACATACTAGCTTATTTATGAGATTGACCATTTTTATCAACTACCAAGAAAGGAGACCGTTGATTTTTCATTGTTTTTGGACTGCTGGTAGTCTGTCAGGTCTTAATTATTAAATAATATAGGGCATTAAGTCCATCCTTATGCAGTAACATTTAACTTGATAAATATTTTATTTATATTTGAGTTTAAAATAAACAAATTTTTTTTTCACTTTGACTTCATTTTTTGTATTTTACATTATTTCAGTTGCCGTTGTCATGCCGTGTGTATCATAATTGCTGGCAATGAACTGATAGAACAGCGTCACATACAACTGCAGAACGGGAACCATCTGAATCATCTAGTCCATCCTCGTTGCAATCTGAAGTGAGTAATGTATTGCACCCTGAACAACAAAGATTAGATCATACATCACACAGTGTACTGCTAACTAATTATTTAAAAGCGCCACTAACACCAAATCAATGTTTTTTACCTGGTTGTAACAATTCCAATGGACTCAATGTTCCATCAGCATTGCGAGTATGTCTCTTTTGTGATTACAATTACTATGTACGTGTGTTATACGTGGTAGAGAAATGCTGCAGTTATATTAGAAGTATAGTTGTAGCATGAATGGGTCGGCTCGACCGGGGAAAGGACCACGCTCTCACAGAATACCAGCGTGAAACAGTAGCTTAATGCTGCTGTGTTTTGTATGGGGAGTGTAGAGAACCAGAGACCCTTTTTACTGGAAACGAGAAAATGATCTTAGTACTCACGGGTGACAACGCATCTGCATTTTGATTTGTAATAGAGGATAGATGTGGATGTCTAAGGGCCGCAGCAATGTCTCCAGCAGATGGTGAATCTCAGTTAATAACAAGATATGCTAATAAATCCAGAGCCGTGACTATGTGTCGATATGAGTAGTAGAGGTGGTGAATGGCATTTTTAAAACTGAATTTAAAATATTTCATCAAAATTACTATAACAGGGCTTCTACACATTTGATGATAGACTGCTGTGGCTGCTGCTATAATTAATAAATTCCACACAAAAATAAGGGACAGGGATGATGGGGCTCAAATACTTGAAATAGTTCACCAAAATATGGAGATAAATAATGATTTGTCTGAGTATGCTAGGGAAAGCAATCTAAATAGAGCTAGGGCAGGCAGACTTTAGAAATATAAATGTAGACTTTAAAATGTTAGGGAATTTCCTGTTTTAACTTACAGCGACTTAATATTAATTGCTTGTGTCACATACCAATTAAAGCAAGATCGCTACTATTATGGTGGGCATATAAGATTTAATAGTTGCTACCGGATAGAACTCTGTGATAACCAGAGGAGCAGCATTATGGAAGGAATAAACTTAAGCCCTAGCTGATATTTACTTAGGGCTAGAATTGCAAGTCATCACCATTAGTCGTAAAGTGTATTTTATGAATATTTTAATTAGTGGCAATGGTTCTGGTAGAAGTGCAATTAAAAGTACTGTCGGCCGTCGAACTGTTGGATGCTGTGCCCATGTTATGACAGTAATATGGTATTTGGGTTGGGCACAGCATCAGACTAATATTTTTCTTCCTGCTCAGTTCCTGAATGATGTATTGGTGTGTAAATTAGAGGCAAATAATTCCTTAGCTTTCCTAGATGCGTTAGTCATCCAAAATTCTAACAACACCATAGGTCACACTGTATATAGAAAACAATGAATTTCGCCATTATCCTTCACAGTTAGTTACTGTGAGCAAATCTTTGTTACAGAGAGCACAAGGGATCTGTGGCAGCAAACATCGAGCCGTCGAGCTTCAGCACGTCAAGCAGGTTCTGCACGTCAACAAGCTTCAGGCCCGCGCTTACGTCACAATGACCGAGTGAAGCCGGCCACAGTCAAGCATGTGCAGTACTAGCATTTGTCAGGGGTATCACAGACAAGATTGGCTACATCTTGAAGCGATCTGACATGAAGCATCAAGGTTCAGGGAAGTTTGCAGTTTGTGATTATATCCTGGACGGCCCCAACCAGATAGACGTATAAAAAAGATTTGATAAACCACAAATCCTCTAAAAGGTACATCAATTCCTATCAAGGACCGATACCTGAGACTATTGAAATAAAAAAAAATTCAATAGAGAAGGAGGCTTGGTATTACCACCTGCTTAAGACCCTGTAATTAATGAAATTAAAATGAAACCCAAGCATACCATTGCAAGACTTCAAGACACAGTTAGTTCATTCTGTAGATCGGACCATAAATAAAAATTAAAAATCTGAAGGTGAAGAGTACAATCTGCCACTTTGCCTGGCGTATGTGGACTATGAGAAAGCCTTTGATTCCGTCGAAATTTGGGCGGTGCTACAGTCTCTTCAGCAGTGCCTAGTGGACTGTCGGTATATTGAAGTGCTGAAGTGTTTGTACAGTAGGGCTACGATGGCTATCCGAATACAGAACCAGAGTACGAAACCTATCAAACTGCAGAGAGGTGTAAGACAGGGTGATGTTATATCCCCGAAACTCTTCACCGCTGCGTCGGAAGACGTTTTCAAGCTACTGGACTGGAAAGGATACGGTATTAACATCAATGACGAGCACATCACTCACCTTCGATTTGCCGACGATATAGTCCTTATGGCAGAATCGCTGGAGGACCTTAGCACTATGCTCAATGACCTCAATGATGTCTCCCAACGGATAGGTCTTAAGATGAACATGGACAAAACAAAGATCATGTTTAATGTCCATGTCACACCTATGCTGGTAGTTGTTGGGAGCATTATGCTCGAAGTTGTTGACGAGTACGTTTACCTGGGACAAATAGTCACTAGGTAAGTCCAACTTCGACCAAGAGGTCAATCGACGGATTGAACTCGGCTGGGCAGCGTTCGGGAAATTACGACACATCTTCTCGTCAGGTATACCTCAATCTCTGAAAACTAAAGTGTATAACCAGTGCGTGTTGCCAGTGATGACTTACGGATCTGAGACGTGGTCCTTCACCGCTGGCCGTATGAGGACACTCAAGGTCGCTCAGCGAGCTATGGAGAGGGCTATGCTCGGAGTTTCACTGCGTGATAGACTCAGAAATGAGGATATCCGCAGTAAAACCAGAGTGACCGACATAGCCCAACGGATTAGTAAGCTGAAGTGGCAACGGGCCGGGCATATAGCTCGAAGAACCGATAACCGATGGGGAGGAAAGGTTCTCGAGTGGCAGCCTCGTACCGGTAGGCGTAGTGTAGGGCGACCCCCCACTAGATGGAGTGACGACCTGGTAAGACATGCAGGAAGTCGATGGATGCAGGTTGCTCAAGACCGTGCTTTGTGACATTACTTGGGGGAGGCCTATGTTCATCAGTGGACTTGTGAAGGGCTGTAATGATGATGATGAATGATGAAGGTACTCCGGGTTAACACTGACATTGGGACGTCAGTCACCTCAGTCCGCCGTAACCATGGGTGTTGGAAAGCACCCCAAACGTCTGGAATTAAAAATCAAAGAAATAAAACGCGATAAAATCGATAAAAATAGTTGTTAAAAAAAACTGCATTTGTGAAAATAAAAACTTATATATCTTCAAAACCCCGACTTTTTTAAAGCAATTCCTTAACCATTTCATTGTTTTAATTGCATATTATCATATCTATATGCTTTTATATGTGGGCACCCATGGCCGAAGTGTCTATGAGGAGTGGGCAATCCCCTTTTTCTGTTATTGGTTTGATTTTTCATATTTCCAAGAGATCCTCTTTGGTGGCAGACTTGGATTGCAGCTTGTATAAATCATGAATCTTGGATGCCTAAACGGAATAGTACCATTTGCTCCAAACATTTTGATAAATCATATTTCATACCCCTATCAGGTTTGCCGATACTGCTGTTGCCGATTATGAAACGCCGCTACATTATGTATCAAATTATTAAAATAATAGAAAACAACTCATAAAATCGCTAAGCAGGTACGGATTGTATAATACATATTTTTCCTTTATTGAAACTGTCACTAAAAACATATAAGTACCAAATTATGTGCATATATTTATTTCTACTTGGATATTTTCAATTTTTTATTTATTTAGGTAGGTAACTTTTGTACGGCTATACTGTAAGACGCGAAAGTGTTAGTAACAAAAAAAGTTGAATAGTTTTCAATAAATTTATGCCTAACGCATTACAACACTAGCGGTCTAACATAGACGACTTTGGCGTGCTGGACGTAGTATTTGCTTAGATAAAAATCCATTTTTTTTTAGTTCAATGTTTCTTAGTACTTGTGGCTCTATGAGACTTGTTTTATATACTCTCATGTTACTGAGTTATTCTTTTTTGAGGGGTGTAGAATTAAAATACCAGTAATAATTTTCCAATGTCTATATTTCATATTTTTGTGGGCCGGGTTTTTTTGTCAACTATAGACGTCGTTGGCGCTCAGGGCACGCAGGTGCTGGTCACGTATAGACGACTTTGGCGCTCAAAAGGTTAATATCGCCTTTGCTTTGTAATATCGCCGTCTATTTCATTCTACGTAAAGACATTTTATCGAAAAAAATGATTAACTTTCAAGGTAGTACGTAAAATAGACGCTAGATGGCCTAAACACGACTAATTTAATATAATATTCTATGTCATCCTCTTGCAGGCTAAATAAAATAGACGTATATTATGTTTGACTTTTTAAGTTTCATCGACTTTCAAATCACGATTCTAAAGTAGTTTTCACTTCAAAAATTGTGTGATAGCTGATAGTTCATATAGTCTAATGAAATATTTATAATACGTATTATTATTTATTTATTTTAGAATAAACAATGCAATTAAGAATAAACATAAGTTTGACTGTCCAAAGGAAACATCAGTGTTTCTCTAATATTTTTTTAATATTTGGATCGCCGACATAGCGTATTGGCAGCATAATACGTATACATTTCTTTCAATATCGAGCAGGTATCATTCATTATCAAATTCATTCGATACTAAAATTACTTAGTATCGAAAGAAAAGTATTGATTACTTACTTCAGGAGCTAAAATTCAAAACGTGATTTTTCACTTTACTAAAAAAATATTTTATGCGCTAATCGTATTCTCTATGGTTACTTGGGGTATTATGTATTAGTGTTCTGTGCTTGTAATTGTAACTAAAAACTGTCATATCCGAGCAAAAACAAATTTGTCCCTTTAGAAAAAATTCAAAAATATAGATTGTTTGCGCAAAAAAGTCTTGTCCTTTGACAGTTGCCTGGAAGAAGAAATTGCAATTCATATTTGACTATTTTTTTTAATAAAAAATACTATATGGAAAAATTATATTTTAATTTATTTATCGTTACCTGGAATAAGCTGAGTAGATTAAACTTTTTTCTATGGAATCAAAAGCAAAACGTGATTTCTCCATACCTATTCATTCAAAACATGATTTGTCCAAATTGTTTTAAAAAAATAATCTAATTTTGTATGGTACATTATTCAAAACTTATTTGTAAAATGAAATATGTGTAAAGTGTTAATAATATAAAGTTTTTGTTGGATTCCCAACAATCTGATCCGTGACAAATCACGTTTTGAATTTTAGCTCCTCACTTGGAGATACATTGGTACATACCTCTTAGTCATTCACTAGTAATTTTACCCTATTTTTATAGGATTATTTGAGTTTATTGTTACTTCTTGGTAGTTAAAGTTAAAGCCATGAATAATTTTCAAAAAATAATTTATTAAACACCTAGTAGTGTTATCTCTAGTAATAGTTACAATATTATGCAGTGCATTCAAAATAACATAATGGACACAGCGTGAATATTGGATTCTATATTTGATATCGCAATTTCACTGCTCAATAAAAAGCTTACATTCTATGTGAACGTTATAATAAAACATCTCTTGGTTTTATTTTTGTCATGATGTATTAGGCCATAAGAACTTCATAGTCGGGGAAACCGAGTTCCTGACCACCGAAGGGGATGTAACAGACACCATGTGAGGGCTGGACCTTTCCAGTAGTAACACTACCTTCGTGACGTACACGGCCAACGTACAATGGCTCCCCGTCTTCTGATTCACCTGCAGGGAAAGCTCCGGGTGGCACATTTGATCCACTTACTGGCACCCAATTATTTGGACCTCCAACAAGAACCTGTAAAGTTAAAGAAGAAAGGTTGTACAACCTATTATTTTACATAACTTAATGTTTATGAACTTTTTATTAAGTAACACTAAAGAGATTGTACTCGTATCTAAATAAATACAACCCATCTATTTCGTGTATAACTTTATGCATAGTTTTATTTCTTCTTATTAAATACTGCATTCGAATACAAACAAGACATTGTAAGTTGTTACAGGCCATCACAAGGATATTGCTGTATAGAATAACCTAGTTTAACCTACGAAAACGCTTCTGATTTAACGATTTAACTACTAGTATTTACGCCAGATTTATCTAACAATTTAACTACTAGTATTTATACCAGATATAAAGTACTCAGCCCTGTATTCGCCAATGTGCCTGCTAAAGGTGTCAATCACGACAAATTCCTACCTACGGTTCTAGAGACCTGAACCAGACCACCAGGACCAGAAGTGTAGCATGAAGACAATACAACTAATTAAATTAATTAAATAATATAAAGAAACTGAAGTAAATAAACCAAAAACTCCGAAAAGAATGGAGGTAGCAAAATAAGTATGAGTAAATTTCGTATGAAAGTAATGAAAGCAGGTATGTAACCAGTAACAGCATTAACATCATCTGAAACCAGACTGAGTTGGGTATGATCACAGAAATCGTAATAATAAGACAATAGAAGTCGCATAGACGCGTGACCGCTTATGTGGGTTGACGAACATAAAATTCACCATTTTGTGATTTAGTTGTGCGGCGAACGTGAATTTTTGTTATTAATTATTATAAATTTATAATAGTGCACTGCAGTATTATAAATTGTACAGTTGTAAAAACTCATCAAGGACGTGTAATTAAACTAATAAAGGCATAAAATTTTATCATTAGGTTGATTATTTACTAATTATCATTGTTTTAATTAATTTACATCTAGATGAATACATTACTATGACATTTACCTTTGCAATCTCATTTATTACTTTTCGTTTTATATAATTACCATTGCTGCTTTTATTCTACCGTAATAGGCGACACACGCGACGTTGACAAACTCGCCAAGCAATGTAATGTGAAACATTAGATATCATTGTGCATTGCGTATGTTTATAATGCGGTAAGATGTGGTGACATTGGTTTCGGAAGTAATCGGGCGCTAATTCATTTCTATTGCCTTATTATTACGATTTCTGTGAGTATTATAACACTGACGGCTAGGAAGAGAGTAGTGGCAAGCCATACACATTTCTTCATTTATGCTGGGAACTTAAACGAGTAATTTAGGACTGGTATATGGTCGTTATAGCCCCACTTTACAAGGAAAAATGGTATCAGCTGCTCATCATTGTTGGAAAACTGTGTACTAAGGTACTGAAAGAAGGTGATTAAAAGATTTATAAAAGAAAGTGATGGAAAACATTAGGATGTGTGTGCTTTGGATTTGGAAATGGGATGGGATTTGATATTTTTGATCACAGAGATGCATGATCACTCAGAACTTTTTGGCCAAATATCAGAGAGTTTTCAGTCCTATCACTTCCAGTCTATTGTTGTGTTTATCTATTATCTACAATTGTTTATTGATTTGATTTTAAAGATGCTCCGCTTAAAATTATGAATTAACAATATGAGAAATAAGAATAAAAATAAAAAGGTCGAAAGTAAAATAAACATTCATCTATGATAATGATTGTAGGTTTGAGGTGGGTGAATGGACGAGTTTGTGTATTTAGGGTGTTCTTGGTAGGAATGCAGGCATGACAATGATATAGAACGTTTTTTTACATGGTGGAGCCATGCTGCAGCTATATTAATTATATAGTTGTAGCACGAATGGGTCGGCTCGACCAGGGAAGGACCACGCTCTCACAGAATACCAGCGTAAAATAGTAGTTTAATGCTGCTGTGTTTCGTATGGAGAGTGTAGAGTACCAGAGACCCTTTTTACTGGAAACGAGGGATTCCATCTTAGTCCTCACGGGTGACAACGCATCTGCATTTTGTTTTGTAATCGAGGATAGATGTAGATGTCTATGGGCCACAGCAACCACTTACCATCAGGAGGACTGTGTGCACGTTGGTTACCCTATCCTATAAAAAAAAGAACGAAGAGTGAATGTACAAAAATTGAAGTCATAATGTGTCAAAAAAGGCACGTATTGCATTGTGTTACTCCCTAACATCTTTTTACTATGGTATGGTAGTAAAAGTGAAATCTGGGTGTGGCGGAAGTAGCATGAGGAGTGAAATGGGGTCAATAAGCAATTTGTGAGGGGGGATTCTGAATGATAGGGTGATATTTGAGAAAAAAGTATGGTTTTTCAAGATGTCGTGACCATGATTCAGAAAGAAATTTTTCGATGGTTTGGACAAATATAATGAATGAATGTAGGAAGTGACAAAACAAATTTTATGGTGCATAAGTGAGTGGCTGAGCTAGCCAAGCTCGCCTGACTGAATTTTATGAACCAAATACGCCATATTTTAAAGTTGGGTAAAATTAAGAGCATCTTTAACCGACGACTATGTATGCGTAGGTGTGAGGTGTGTTTTAGAGTCGTCCCAAATAGAAGTTCATAGTCTCTGGTTTCTCTTCCGTGTGACAGGCGTGAGGGTTTATGTATTATGTAATTTTGTTATAAATTAAGTTTGCAACATTATTAATTCGACATACAGTTCTAAAGTATGAAAACAATTGACAAACCTGATACGTTGACTTTCCGTGTTCCTGTCCACCCCAAGGAATGTAAGCACATCCGTGTGAAGCGACTAATTTTCCGGGTATCATGGCACCCTCATGCTGAGCTCTTGCAATATATAGGGGCTCTCCGGAACAATCTTGTCCGCCAACTACGGCACCGGGAACAACTTGACCGCCACTTGCGTCCATCCACACACCAGCACCACCACCATGCATTGCTGACATCATTGGTGCTCCACCAGGGTAACCAGGGGGAGCACTGTAAAGAGCAGCTGCTGTCGGTGCTGAGGGGCCCACTGTAGGAAATGATCTATATTAGAATTTAAGATTTTTTTGCTTGATATTAAAAGCGCAGGAGAAAGATAGTGAATCTATTCTAAAATAGAGTGAAATAATTTAAAAGGAAGTGTTAACAAAACTTTGTATTGAAATGTAATGTTCATTTCTTGCATGCATTTTCGTAACAGTGCTTAAAAGTTTTTTTATATTTACGCGAACAGTACACATTTAAATAAAACTAGTTTTTACGGCGTAGCATTAACTTATTTTATATTTCCGACGTTTCAAGAAATTTACAGCGCCCATGGTGGACCGTGGGGGGGGAGAGTTGTTCCAATATACGAAGTACGAATACTGATTAAAGAACACCGATTCTAATTTAAAAATTAATGAAAATTAAATCCCAACCCTGGCATACATCTGCAAGACTTCAAGATACTATAAGTTCATAGTGCTTAGATTGGAAAAAAAAAATTAATCTCGAGGTAGCCATGGTTAACCATGACATGCGGACATCGAACACGTCAGTCTCGATGAGTAACGATGGGTGCTGTAAAGTGCTCGAAACGTCGGGAATATAAAATAAATAAATATACGCAAAAGAAACCGGCAAAAACTAGTTTTAATTTAAAATATTTAAAAGCGTAAAATTAATTTTAAAATATACTTTAAAAGTATCTTAAACTTAAAAAAGTAATTAAGAGGAAAGAGTAAGTACGTCCTCTCGATGTATAGAAGCAGATGTTGCGAAACTTAACTAGGGCAAGCTAGCATACAAACTGAATTACAAGATATACTATTGTTTCTCGATGAAAGGTTAGATAACAAACACAGAAATGTTTGTTGAAATGCGTGCACGAAACTAAAACAAAATATTATGCAATATAAAGTGAAAAGAATAACGAGCCAATATTCAAAATGTACCCAACGTACCACGGAAATTATTCAACATCCTGAAGTAGTTTTGCATTAATTACGGAGGTTTATTATTAAGATAGAGACAAACAACCTTATACCATATAACATCCATTCATTGTTAATTTGTGCTATACTCTGATTTTATTGGATTAATAACAGTAAATCCTAAATTAATAAGAAATGTATAATCAGCAATTAACATCAGAAGCAACAGTCTGTTAATATTTAAATTTAATTTGGCACTCAACATGGTTGTTGTCCATCTTTGAAGAAATGCTTTATACGCCAGATGCCCTGTGCTCCATAGCCCGTTCGCACTCCAAAGTGTGTAATTGGGAACGGTTTCGGGTCAACCCATTCCATCATCAAACCTCCAGTGAATCCATCACGAACCATCAATCTACCGCATCTCCATTCTATGAGGAATTTCCTAAATACGTTGGGGTTCATAAGTCCAGGTGTCGGGAGAGTTACCTACGAATCGTCACATGTATTTAAGCCTATTATCAGTTGGATACTGAATACATTTTAGTACGACACTTATTGCCATTTTACGCTACCTTATCGGGTTTCTGTCTGCAATGCCTTATTACTGATTGAGAGTTATCCCAACCACCGAGAATAATTTCATACATAGGGTCGACTTCAGCCGGTCCAGGTGTCAGACACACGTGGCAGTTGTGTGGTCCGCGGTATTCGAATTCAAGTGATCCAGATGCTGCAGGTCCGAATTTATATTCTAACTTGTCTGGAGTGTTGAATTCGGCTGCGTCTGCATCGGTAAACTGAGATTAAGTAAACGCCGTTGGGTACATTTTGGAATTGGTTTTATAAATTACTAACCTTCAATTTTCCAAGTGCCGCTTGCGCCCCAGCCAGTACACACACCAACGAAACCAATTGGGAAAGGTTGTGGGTCAGCCCAGGAGATAAATGGGATAGATTCGCCTTCCCGACCAGCGGACACGATTCCACTGTCCCAACGAACCCAAAAGCTGCGGAATTCACCGCCATTTAGAATTCCAGGTGTTTCAACTTCTACTTTGTCTGGCTTTGTTTTGTTTTTCCTAATTACACTTTTTGTGTTACCCCAACCACCAATCATAACCTAGAATATATAAAATAAAAAACAGATTTTAATTATTTATTTATATTAATAGTTATGATAAATATGATGTGTACAATTTAAAGCAAGGAATTCATATACGAATCATTTAAGTTAGAACATTCTTATGTTTAAAAAAAAAGTTGCCACGGATTCCTCAAATTTTTGCTATAGAGCTTTTATTATGATGTGTGTTTGATTTAGAATGTTCGTATTAGGGTCAGTTCACTCAGAGACGCAACGCGACGCGACGATGCTTGAAGAAGCCAGTGGTTTCGCACCACACAACGCGCCGCTTCTATAGTCCTTTCGCGTTAAGAAAATAGTGAGTCATCAGTGCAACTACAGGGTAAAGGTGTATTCACAGTGGAGTAAAAATACTTTTTTTTTTCAAACATTTAATTAAGTTTAATGGAAATAAATTTTCTTAACATTACTTAAATCACTAATCAGTATCGCTAGATTCTCCAGTTACATTAAATTATGAAAGAATTTTGTTCTGCAAGTTCCATGATGTCATCCAAATTCCACATGGTATTTTCTTCGCGTATCACGTGATCGCAGTACTTTTTCCAACGATTAGCGTCTATTAATGCTATTACGTCATCTAATAATTTTTTTATGTCACTCATTTTGAACGTGGAGTTATTGGCACCAACATAATTTTTTATTTGGGCCCAAACCAATTCAATTGGATTAAGTTTGCAATGGTAAAGCGGTAGGTGAAGAATTGTAATGCCATTACTTTTGGCAGTCTCATCTTTTAAATATTTATTATATTGTGCGGCGATTTCGGCAACTTTCATTAATAATTCTTTTTTTAAATAAGTCATGTCCATGGATTTGCCTTTGCTTTGCAGCCAATCTATTATTTGCTGCTTGTTGGTATTTTTTCGACTCTTACCGAATGATAGGGAGCGTTATCCATGACAACCACACTTCCTCGTTCTAGCTTAGGCATTATATTATGAACCAATTAAGGAATCTTTCACCATCCATCTCCTCATAATAGTCTTTTGTAGACTTAGATTCAAATACTAGTAGACCATCTTCCACGAATCCTTTGTCGCTGCCAATGTGCAATACAATTAACCTTTTACCTTTTCCTGTCGGAGCTTTTGGACCGGCTGATAAGCCATCTAGAAAGGCTTCCTATTTTACGCTGGCTTTCTGTGAGACCGTGGTGCTTTCCCAGCTGAGCCTACCTATTTGTGCCGCAACTGTAATATACCTGCAATTTGACTCCACCACGTGTGTTATATTTAGTTCATAATGAGTGTGTCGTATAAGGCGACAGAAAGGAATGAAACGGAAGATGGACGCCACCATCATTCTTATTACAACTCGAAATAATAAAATTTATCCTTCTAAAAATGTGCTTTTTATATTATTTATACGTTCAATATGTTTGTTACACACGATTTCATGCAACAAAACGTTGGATTCTTGATTTTTAGGCGCTAGTAGAGCATACGCGCTTTGCGCTTAAGGCATGCAAAATTGCGTTTGCCAACGCCACACAATAAATAATAGTACTACGTACCCAGCCGCCTTAAGACTGGCAACTATGGCAAATTCCCTTGGGCAATACGTGAGGGAAGTCTATGTTTATGTATTTTATGGACTCTGATAGGCTGTGATGAAATGAATTAATTATATAATTGATTAATACGCCTTATTTTGTAGCGTGGGTGTCGTAAGAGGCGACTATTGAATATATCGAACATATATTATGTGAAATGATTAAAAGCTCTTATGGCTTCTAATAGTAGACGGTAAAACAATCCCGTTTACGCAAGTCGTGAAATAGAATTTTCATGTTAGAGATGGATTTATGTGGTTTCGAAAGAATAAAAATTATTACCTCATAAATCGGCTCAGTATCTTGAGGCCCCATGGTAAGAGCAATGTGGGCATCATTGGATGCCCGTACTTTAAACTGGACGGAACCGCTCGATACTGGAAAGAACTGGTACTGGAGGTTGTCTGGAGTCGACACTTCTGTAAAAACAAATATGGCTTTGTTGCATAAAGATTTTTTTTTAATTAATTAATTTATTGATATTTTTCCTAGCAATTATTTTAAAGTAACATTTAAAGAACATTTTGTTCGTTATGTTCGTAACCTAATGTAACGGTATTTACATTTTTCACTGGTGATAAGAAGGAAGGTAAGCCCAACTTTGACCGAGAGAGGTCAATCAACTTATCCAACTCGGCTAGGCACCGTGAGATTACGACATATTATCTTCTCGTCATCGTCACGTATTCTTCAAAAGAAGAATTTAAAACTTAACGTTGCCTTTCAAAAGATTTCTGGGTGTTAAGTAAATAATAATAATTTCTTTATTGTTTGTAATTATTTACTGAGAGAGTAGGTAATTATTCACACCGGTGTCACTTGCCCTTACGCACACAGCATGCATTCCTCACCGGCATTAAAAGGACACACCGGCAATCGGACTGCACTATCTGAGCAGGGGGGTGATGTGGCGGCGCTGTCGTCGCGCCGCATGCGAAACACACCGAAGCTTAAATCACGCTATCAACATTCCGAATCATAAACAGCATATATAGAACATCTCCGAACTATCACACGGAGTGTGAGCCGCTCCCCGGACAGAACACCTTGCCTGGCGGGAGATCTCCCCTTTTCCTTCCACAGCCACAAATGCAATATAACTGTTGTGTATGTGCAACAAACACGTAGTATAAAAATACCATAGAAGTATTTATACTTCCATGGTAATGAATTCCATGGAATGTTGATAGCGTGATTTAAGCTTCGGTGTGTTTCGCTTGCGGCGCGACGACAGCGCCGCCACATCACCCCCCTGCTCAGACCGGAGGTCGATAGTGCAGTCCGATTGCCGGTGTGTCCTTTTAATGCCGGTCGGGAATGCATGCTGTGTGCGTAAGGGCAAGTGACACCGGTGCGAATAATATGCCGATGTGTAATGCATGCCGTACTACGCACTGGCAAGTGATGCCGGTGAGAACGATGTGCCGGAGCAAGTCCCAGAAGTCTGCCTTATAAATCTGCGGTGAGTCGAGATGAAGACAAGTTGGACTGGCTTGCAGGAACTGAAGACTGCAGAAGACGATTCTCAATAGTGAATGGTAGGGGTTCTTGAGGATAATGACGAAAGCTTGAAGTTGTAGTTTCCGAAGGTGTTTGGTTGCGTGTTCAGATCACGTCGGTTAGTCACCACTGTGGCCGTGGAAAGAAAAGGGGAGATCTCCCGCCGGGCAAGGTGTTCTGTCCGGGGAGCGGCTCACACTCCGTGTGATAGTTCGGAGATGTTCTATATATGCTGTTTATGATTCGGAATGTTGATAGCGTGATTTAAGCTTCGGTGTGTTTCGCTTGCGGCGCGACGACAGCGCCGCCACACATTCGTTTTTCTTTACCCATTTAGGTATATAATACTTCTTTTATTTACTCGAAAACAGTGCATTACCTTTTAATGCGAGTGGTATTGTTATAATCGGAGAGCAATTATCTACCAAATACAACACCTTACTCCCCCAAACTCCTGCCAAACAATTCTAAATCCAACCTACTAGCGGAAAGGACCCCCCCCCCCCCACCTAAATAGACGGAGTGATGACTCGGTAAGAGATACAGATAGTCGATGAATAGACCATGCTTTGTGGCGTTCCTTGAGGAGGCCTACCCTCAGTAGTCGAATTTAGATAGGCTTCAATGATAATGATTATGGTGATTAATAATGTGCATAGGTACTTATAACAAACTAGAAAAAAAAAATTGCAAATAAACTTGCTTTTATTATTTCATTTCATACTTTAGAGAATTATTTCGTTCCATACTTCACTGCAGTTTTGCACATGCATTTGTTACTTTTCATGACTATTCCTCAAATTCCAGAATTAAATTTTGTGTAAATGAATATGACAATGTCCCATATACACAATGTCGTAATATTATAGTATAATATTTAGGTAATATTTCCATTGTTACAAATAAACATGATTTTTGATGAATTGCATGATGTAGTTTTATTTTTATTTATAAGTATTATTAGTAATTTTATTTTATTTTTCGTATTTTGTACACAAATACATACCTACATAAAATTACGTAGTAACTGATCTACAATTACTCCTTGAAATAATAACTAAAAATTCATCTGCTTTACGAAAACGAATTCGTTCTTAGGAATGCGTCGCTGAAAATGTTTATTCTTGAACCGATCGCTTTTAAAATCAACGTCTGAGCGCATGTTATCTATGAATATGATTTAGTCGTTTTAGAGCTGAATAAAATTCTCGCCATTTTTTTTAATGGAGCGTGCAATATTTGAGATCCCACACGGTCTACGAATATCTGGAATATACAATATCTGTATACAATATCTATGTCTATGAATATGAATTATGTAATTATCGTATCCTTTTTAAAAATTTGTAATGCTTCTAATTCTAAATATCTTTGCCTGCGATTATAATATACTTATAGACAGTATAATATGATATATTAACAAAATGTAGACAATAGTAAGCTTTATCAACATACTGACAGTTTTTTCGTAATAACAAAACAAAAACAAGAAAATCTTATCGTCGTCAATGTCATCTGAAACGTCGTACCTATTAGGAATTTCATGGCAGGTCTGCATATTATAAACCATAATACCAACTTTACCCTCATAATAACTTAGTCGAAAATTATACTAAAACTATAAAATCATAAAATGTGGAGATCTACTAGTAATAACTCAGCTGTGTAAGTTTAATATATCATAGCTTCTTTGCCAATAATCTCTAATACGTATATAAAAATTAATGTTTGTTCGTATTTTATGCGCTGTCATACCGTTCATCAAATACTTATTGCGCGAAGGTTATGGAGAAATATGTATATTTGAAAGTTCTATATCAATTAATTACAATACTTAATTGTTTTATCATTCCTAATTAAACAGTTTAACGCTTCCAAATTTAAAACATTTCAACATTTATTTATTCTACGGCAGCAACGCGTCGGGTACCAGGTAGTTCCAAATATTAGCTTCTGTATCGGTATTGCTTTACAACTTTAGGACTGTTACTTTAATATTCCTTAGACATAACGTAGTTGAACGCTCCTAACGGTGATGCCACATTTGTACCGTATGATGAAATCAATTAACTAAGATACGTGAGGGTACGTAATATGGTCACCTTAAGGTGTAAATAAGCTTTGCCGCCCTATAAAACCAAAGCTAGGAGGAGGACAAAGACAAAAACACGAAGTTGTATACTATAACTAATATACTATACAATATTACGAAAAAATAGCAAACAAGCTTTAGCGATAATTAGGAACACTTCGAAAAATCAACTTAAAAAAAAACTAAGTAACTATACTACATCATACTAAAATGGACTATTATATCGTCAGCTGTTAAAATGGTGTCGAAAAAGCAGCGCACTTTTGATTTTGACCCTTTATTATTTGATTGACGGATGAAGAGCTATCGTATCACAAAGCCATCTATCCAGATAAGGCTGTAGTTTTTGAGTTATAAAGAAGGGACCATATTAACCGGATGACCATATTACCCTCACGTACTATTTACATATAATGCAACGGTAAGAATGTTGACAATGATATTAATGTTGAATAACGATGAATGTTTAACTGTAGGTACATAGCGTTCCTTGGACCCAATTACGAAATTCAGATGATGTCATTCGATTAAAATCAATGGTTAGCGACCTTCACGCGTTAGTACTTGTATTACTTCAGAGTATGGAGTGAGGAAGTGGAGGCACCTTACGTAATAACTGGGATCGATACAGTAGTAGGTATCACTTAACTTTCTTTTGTGTCGGATATCCTCGTTCGGCGTTTACTTCCTATATATATATATATATATATATATAAATATATATATATATATATATATATATATATATATATATATATATATATATATATAGCAAATAACTGCTTTAGAATACGAGACGTGTTCAGTTAAAAGTAGGTTATACATTATATTATTGTATTTATTATTTTGCGAGAAATTTATTTGCTTTTCAAACGTTGAATATGATAAATGTCAATTCAATATCTTTAACACCTTTGGACAATTAATTTCATATAAGTTTGAATAATTAACATTTTGAATCCAGCACTTTTAGAAACTGATCCGAAAACCATAAATAGAAAACATATAATAACATACTAAGCGAAACAAAGGTTTAAATTTTAATAAAGGCTGAGTATGAAAGGTTCAAAAGCAGCAAAAATTAAGTCTTTAAAAATAAAGTATTAATTTGAAACAATTATATTTTAGATTTATGTTTTTCGCTATCTCTTATATTTTACAGGTAATAGCTGAAAATAATAGATTTAAAAAGACTGTTTGTTGATACGAGTTGTCCATGTTCATGTTCATTTAGCATCATGCATGAGTCATTATTAATTTTAAATTAGTTAGTTACCTATCACATTTATCTGAATCTGTGGTGTATCGTGAATCATTATTTTTGTGAGAACATAATATCTTAATTGTGCGAATTATCTTTGAATGGCTCTAATGACTCATTATGAGACGGAACATTGTTTCCATCATTGGAAAATTGCATGAATGATATACCTAGGTAGGTTTTAATTTGAAAATATATGGCCTTATTTCGCTTCGTTTGTAAATACGTGACATTAAGAAATATTAATAGGCAACTCGATACGAAACCTTAAATTTTCTATTTAAACTAAGTATTTAAACTAGTAAAACAAATTAAATATGTAAGTATAAAATTAATCCTCTCAGCTTTCAATAGTCAGTTTGAGTCAGCTCTCACGTATATTTGGTATATTACCTACCTACTTTACATCGGAAATTAAATAAATATTGTTTGCTAATTATCGCAGTATACAGAAGTGTAAATCATCATCAGTCCACAGTTAGCGACAGATACGAACTGGATACGGCCTCGCGCTCGCATCGACGACTTCGGTTATGGATATGATTAGTTGTTTTTTGACGATTTATTTCACTGTCGATTGAAGGTTAAAACCATACTATTTGATATTTATTACTCATAGAGTGCACTTAAAGGGATTAGATTATGAATATCATCTTAGAACGATACAGTAGAGCCGCTGTCTTAGTACATAATGGCAGCGGCACGGTGCATGAGCGGTACCGTTGCGGTGCACACAAATCTACGAATAAGAATGTAAATATCCGTGGCATGAAACCCGTACGATTTTTTTTATATAGGATAGGGTGACAAACGAGCACACAGTCCACCTGATGGTAAGTGGTTGCTGTTTCCCATAGACATCTACACCTATCCTCGATTACGAATCAAAATGCAGATGCGTTGTCACCCGTGAGGACTAAGATGGAATGCCTCGTTTCCAGTAAGACGGGTCTCCGGTTCTCTACACTCTCCATACGAAACACAGCAACATTAAGCTACTATTTGACGCTGGTATTCTGTGAGAGCGTGGTCCTTCCCCGGTCGAGCCGACCCATTCCTGCTACAACTATACTACTAATATAGCTGTAGTATGGCTCTACCACGTCAATAAAGTAGTTGTAACGGTTAGAATAAACAAGCACTTAAAACTAAAAGTATTCGCGAATTATGTGATGCATGTGAAGGCCAGTACGAATCTAAAATAAAGTGGTACAAGAATAATTTTATAAACGTCTTGCAACTGTGAGAATATATTACTATTCCTTCTTTCTAGCGATTTTAATATGATACTTTTTATTTATTATCTACAAGTAGTTGAATAGGGCTTCAATATGTTCTGGTTTCCACGGATTTGTCTCAGTTTTAAGCCGTAATTTTGTGTCCAGTGAACACCTACTGAATCGACTTGACACGAAGGATAAAAGCCGTGTTCACCTGCTAGACCTCAATTATGGATTGTTGAGAAAAGACCGATAAGCTCTCCTTCAGCGCGTCGCTCTTCTACTGAGGGTTACGATATCTGCCATTTTTCCCTTTCCCTCTCTGCAGCCACTTTCCGCGACATACAATCACAGCCATAATCTAGGCTAGGAGCGAGAGGTCGACCTCATGATTGGAGTAATCATGAGGTGAAGTAGCTCAGCTCAAGCTGGGAAATAAAATACCGCCTGATCATCCAGGAAAATCCCCACGAATATCCTCGACACTTCTGATTCCTGCACTCAGGTGGACTAGTCGCAATTTCTTTTTTTATTCAAGAATAAACTTAAAGACGGAGGAGTTCCAGGCGTCATACTTATAGATGAACGTAACGAACTCTTACAAGATCCAGGGAGAACTACGAAGCAAATATTTCAGTTACGTTTAGTTAGTTAGTCATATGACCTATGATTGGTTTATTTCATTATAATAGTATGATTGTACATATAATTTTAAATTAAGTAATTTGCAGAATCTAAGGTTTATTATAACGTTTTACTAAATAAATGTTTTACTGTAATGCTGTCAAGCATTGCTAAAAATAAAACAACAAAAAAGCTATGCAAAGCTAAGCTAAAGCAAGTTAAAAATTTGTTTTTATAAAAAATTAAGAGTATCCGGGAAAGAACTCGATTTCAACCAAATATGCGAGGTTTTTATATTTTTGTCAGGCATCAGCAATTTTGGTGTTACAGCGCTTTGTTGATAGCATTTAAAGTTGATAGAATATTTTTTGACGAAAGTACATTTAATGTACAATCTTGACCGTACTTTAAAGTACACGTTTATAAACTAAAGCTATAACTAGGGTAACTAATTTTTTACACGTAATAAAGTATAATATACAGATAAAAGAAAGTGTAATGGTCACCACACACGGTCATTTCAACTAATCATTCCAACTAGAACTGTTGATATTTTTTAAACTATTGGATTTTTGATATATCGATAATTATAAATATATCAATATCGGAGTTTTATATATAAGTTTATTTATCGATATACCGAAAATCCTATATTTAAAAAAATACCAACAGTTTTAGTTTGAAGTGATCAGTTGGAATGATCAGTTGAACTGACCGTGTGTGGCGTCCATAAGGAGATTAAACTATGTATAGAAATACGTAATTTTTTTAAGTAAAGTTAATTTAAATTTGTATTTAGGCTTTAAACACATAAATTTCTGTTCTATCATTTCTGTCCCAAGGTCTTCTATAGGCGTAAAATTAAGAATGAATGGTTATATTACGATGTTTTTATTGTATCTTTATGATGTCACTATTATAAGCTTTCGATTAGAAATTTACTTAACACGTGTTTATTAAAGACTTTTGATACTCAACCCCTAAGGGGGAAATTGGGGATGACAATTTTATAATAATCTATTATAAATTGTAAACTATTTTTGATTCGGATTTCAATGAATCAATCAATATATTCTTTATCATACACCAATGCACATTAAAGCAAAAACAAATAAGTAGAGAAGATAAAACAGGTGTTCTTATCGCTTTGGAAACAATTTCTTCCAGGCAACCTTTTTGAGCAAGTTGTGTTCACAATGAATGACTAGAAGGTAGGTGTACATTTTAAACTTAACAATAAAGTTAAAAAATAAAGAAAAATAAAGATGATGTCAATTGAGGAAAATAAGATAGGTACAAGGGAAGACGAAAGAAGGTTTGAGTAGCTTTTTAATGGCAAATAGGGAGCATGGCGAATTTTAGACGCAAGAAGTTCCATAAGCATATACATATATATGTATCTACATAAGCGTACAGCTGTAACAGCAAATTGTTTATTGAAGAATAAGGATAAATGTACTGGAGTATGAAGAGAAAGATTGTTAGAGTGGCTTGTATTTTTCGAAAAGATTTATTCTTACTTAAATCTTCGATAATTTTTTAATAATTATTCCGAAATATGAGAAAGTTTCCATGTGATATAATGAACACGGGTCATCATGACCGTCTGGACATTATAACTTGGACGCGGGTAACACCGCGGGGCGAAAGCGAGTACTTCAATATTTTTCATTGCGTATTCCTTATAATATATATTCTGTAAATATGATTTGATTGTGCTACCGTATACACTTACACCATAATTGAAACGGAAATGAGCTCTCAATTTGAAAAAGCATAACGGTATACTAAGTATAGGTATATCAATTCTATTTAAATAATAAAATATTCGTTATTATGTTCCTAATTTTGCATCGTTACATCTAACTGTCTTTCCAATTAAAATTTCAATCTATAACCTGACCTAGATATTTGTACTTTTCAGCATACCGGTTGCCTAACGTTACATATACAGTAAAGAGTAATAAACCCTTGAAATACGTAAGCATTCGTAGGTGTGTCCCAAATGTGTCCTAACCTAACTTTAATATATCACTATACTCTGTGTTTTTTGTAATTCAATCCTGATATGGTAGGATGAATATATAACATAGTAATCATTAGTTCATTAGTTTTCGTGACAGTGATGTTAATGAACGTTTTCTTATCAAATAATAACCAACATAATGTAAACGATACGGTCATTGACATCACTTAGCTATTTTATCAAAATAGATTTAATATTGTGTTAAATTTTCAAAATCCACTTAAATATTATTTGTAACATTTGAGATATTTTGATGCATATTGTATAAATTAGACGCATGCACAGAATAAATAATACCCATGGTAATCGTTAGTGTACATTAAATACATTTGAGGAGTACATAAGCTATGAATTAGACTATCCTCTACAATATGAAATATGCATAGAATAATGAAAAATGTTATTAACAGAAGGTACATAAATAAATAGTTTTACTTTTTAAATGTGCGGTTAATTCTGTATTAGGAAATGTGTTGAGTTGTTCATTGCTATATTCGGACTAAAATATTTTGAGATTTTATTGTCGTTATTTAAAAAGTTAAGTCTGACTAGTCACAGAATAAATAATAGTACTACGTACTATAGTTTTCTATCCCAACATGCCGCCCCCTAGAATTTTGTCGCCCGAAACCGTGTCACCGTGGCTTTCCCCTCCTCTTCCCCCCTCTTACCACGCCACGTCTATTATTTATTCTGTGGCCACGTTGTCACAGTCTGTGATTTTTGGGATGGGTAAGTAAAAATATCGATATATATCGTATGATGTATCGCTATATATCAATATATCGTATCAATATGTTTAAACAGTATCGCTATATATCGATATATACAACACGTAACATAATTAACGCACTTTGAGAAAGTAGTTTGTTAACAATCGTTTACTGAATCGATTCCTATCATTTTTAATATAGGTAATTTTTTATACCAAAAATAATTAAAAGTACGTAAATTACAGTCACACTAAATCTGTACAGTCAAAACAAACTAAAATGGACCGTAACTTAAGGCAATAAGACTTTTAAGAGTGCGGTTTTATTTGTATTATTACTAATTCTGTCATTCAATAAAAATAAAGAAAAATTAACTTTATTTCAAGCACGCTAAAGTCTTTGCGTTCGTGGATTTGTACTGTGACCACAACATTCTTCCGGAATTAGTATAACTAATTTGATAAATAATCCGTGCATAAAAATGTATAACTAAAAATTCAGTGTATGTATTATGATTATAACATAATATACTAATTGGGGTGTCTGAGGGTGTGCGTTAATTACATTACATATTGTATATCGATATATATCGTTATGTATTGCATGATGTAGTAGGATAAGGCCCAAAATTATAAATTGCTGGACGGTTGGATGACCAAAAAAACAACAAGATTTGTAGCTACTTTTGTTGCTTAATGTTTTGTTGATTACAAAACTCTAAAATATATCGAAATTGATATGAATTCGATACTTCAAAATAAATATCATCGCAATTTAAAAATATGGGCGATATATAGCGATATTATCATGAGGAAATATCGATGTTTTTTACCCAAGCCTTGATGGGCGATATATAGCGATATTATCATGAGGATATTTCGATAGTTTTTACCCAAGCCTTGATTTTATAACTCTAAACAGTGTTGTCAGATCTAGAGGTTTTTCCTCAATCTAGGGGTTTTTGGAGGACGTTGAGGTTTTTTTAGAGGTTTTAATATCACGAAATTAACCTAAAGGTTTTTCTGAAGGTTTTTCACTAGTATTACCAACTTCCGAATTCTTTTTCAAAAAAGACAATGCCGACAATTCATTATCGATATAAAATATCGATATGGTAGTATCGCAATTAATTTGTCCGTCTTATACTCATAACTTTTACTATATTGATGTATTTAACCTACATGTGTGTATAAAATATAATAGTGTTGGACATTTAGATTTGTGTGTGCCTTAGTGACACAAAATTTTATTGAGTAGGTGTGCAGTACTGTCTATGTAGTGTTTCTTCACCCACACCAAAAGTTACAGACTTTTTATTCGTAGCATTAGGCGCATTACTCGTCCATTGTGTTGAATGGTCTAAGTACTGGCTTGTATGTAGTAGAAACTTTTATTTTTTATAAATCTGATTCACACGAAACTTGACCGAATAAAAATTCAGAGGTTTTTTAACCCCCTACATAGGGAAACTAGGAGTTTTTTGGAAAAATCTGGGGGGGGGAAGGTGAAAAAAATCTGGCAACACTGACTCTAAACCAGAACAGGTAGTGCGGTAGTGGGTGCAATTCAGCATTTTAAAAACTTACTTATTGGACTTCAAGGAAAAAAGATCAAAACAATCAAAATTTGATATTTACCTAAGACAGAAACGATAATTTGTAATTAAAATTCTCATTAATTATAAACAACACAATATTATATGAAATACAACAAATTAGTCTGCCGAGTATTCGGATGGCAAGCATAAATTTTGATCGATCTACATTCCTATCAGCTATATTGAGTTACACTGGGTAGTACAATATATGTAATTCAATGTCTATAGTACTACCTACCTATATCAGCAGGCATACGAAGTTTTTAATGTGAAACGAAGGACATCGTGTGTTTCGGTAAAAGGTACCACAGAAAAAAATAAACGACTGTAAACAAATATAATATAAATGGCCTTGCTTTTCATGCCCTATTGTCGCACTAACGATCTATCCAATGAAATCGACGCTCAGCAAATATGAAGTCACCGTCTAAGAATACTTAGCGATTGGAAGTTACCATAAAGATAAATATTAAATGTAAGTTGTTATTGTTATTTCTAATTTTATCTCACAGCAAGATAAATAAGACAAATTAATATAAGGTATTGGATGGATTTTGCTAGTTTGATGTAACTCGCTTTTATTTAGATACGTACAGTGATCGATGCATTTTCATTAAATATAAGCCACACCCGGCTTTGGCCTTCGTCCAGAAAAACACCGGCTAATTTATTTACAACTATTCTAATTTATACTTTAGACGGTACTTATACTGTTAAAGTAGACTAAATTGCATTTAGTAAGTTTAAACGTGGTTATTTTTATTGAAATAATCGGTTCATCATTAGTGTGACGTAATAGTCAATATGATTATAAAAATATTTACTTACCCATGACGTTAGCCATGATTGATTAAAATATTTAACTTTTTTAATATATCAATCGAGAAAAAACCCGTGTGTCTTCGCGCGTGCTATTTCAAAACTGAGCGATTTTGAGAGCAAGAGCGCACCGCGGCACCGCATTCATTCCGCGGCCGCGGCCTCGGGCTCGGGTTGAGCGACGCAACGCAGAGCGAGATGATGTCATACCGGTTACACATAGGATATAGGTATACAAAGCGGCATTTTTGGGTTGTTTTAGTAGCAAATACATTAGTAAATGTTTTTCTACAATAATATGGAAAAGAGGCAAAACTACACTTGATTATGAATTGACGCCACTAGTTTATTCTTTTTAGGTCATCTTTGGTTGGAACCATGGAGCGTAACGACTTTGTAACATAGGCAGAGGCACATAGTTTAACTGGTTTAAACGTTTACATTTTATGAGTGCGTGACTCCGTAGAGGCCGGTAAACATTATAATAATATATTTATAATTTGTTATTAACTACAAGATATTTCTACTACATATATTCGTTATTTGTGGCACCTAAGGAAAGTTAGATCTATAACTACTTATAAATAAAAATAAGCTTAGCTTAATGAGCCATTATTGCTCCTGAACTTTGGTCTCTATAAGGAAAGCAATAGCTTGTAACCGCGTCGTTTTTTTTTAAATTATTTTGCGCCCAGAAGCAAGTAAGGGATACCATCCGGTAAACGGGGGAGGGAGGTGGTGAAATGGGACTCACCGAGAACACTCTAGGTGCCTTACCCACTAAACACCACCTTTGAAATTGGCTTTGACCTGGTTAAAGATCTTTTTAGCCGTATCGAACGCGACCCCCCTTGGGTGAAAGGGGGGCGCAGGCGGCAAGTAGTCGCTGAGAAGTGTGCCTAACTAAGGCAGATTACGAGATGAGGTAGGGAGGCTCGGCCTGAGCCGCCAGCAGGCAGTTCAGGTCAGCCGAAAGCTTGTTGGGGGTGTCCGAAAGAGAGTTTCTCCGCCTGCGGACACTAGCGAGTGGGAAGTGGGGCACCACGTTGTTACAGTTGATGTTTATTTTATTCTCGTAACACTGCTCGTGGCCCCCTTTCGCTTAGTTCCCATACAAAGTTGTATGGACAAGAAGGAGGGGTCTTGCTATAAATACTACGCCTAGGAATGCGCGTTTGTGATCTTAGTGCGGATTATTATTTTTGCTCAGGTTATTTAGATGCCCATAATTTTGATTTGGTACCGACCTATATACATATTTACCCAAATTTATTTATTCCATTTGAACTGTTTGTGATGTGAGAAGATTAGTTTTGTCTAGGCGGCATAAGATAATTCGTCACCCTGTTTCATCCCATTGGTGTCATAACATAATAAAAGGCTTAATGATATGTATGACTAGGTTTTACGGTCTACGGCGCATTGTACTCAGCCACTTCTGCAAGGCCTCTCTCTGCTCCTGCTCCTGCTACTCCTACTCCTTGCTACTCCTGCCCTTGGATAGACGGTAGTATAAACATCTGCACTGCGACGGAAATAGCCGCTAGCTGTGCGAAAAATCTAATATTGCTATCGCCTATCTACTTGTCCGTAGCCAGCATTTGCTTACTTCCTTTTTCAAATATGACCCAACCTGGCTAGTCAACGTAGGGCTGAAGACCTACGCCCTCTAAAAATAAAATACACATAAAATAAAAATACATATAGCAACGTTATATACATAACACTAAAAACGTAAAAAATTACTTAAATAATTTATATTCAATATATAAACTATAATCGGGTTGAGTGAAAAAATAAGATTAGGAGTAAGTATAGAAGAGAATACTAACAACATTTTTATTTAATATGTCTGGGAAAACTAAGTACAGTACGGAGTATGCATTATTTAGCGCTTAGACCATTCAACCCAAATGGGTTGAATGGTCTAAGCGCTAAAGGCATATCAATAGAAGTGTCTATGGATAGGAAAAACGGCAACAACCTTGTAAAAGAAAGAAGGTGAGAATAACACAGCTGTCTTATTTTGTACCACGTAAACCGTAAAATATATAAAGAGTTCAACTACAAGAATTTTGTTCTTATTTTAGGATTCCTTCTATGCTAGTAATTATTCTGAGGGCGTTAGGACAAGAAAGTTCTTAAGACAGAAAATATTTACGTTACTTATTTTAATATTCCATTTCATTATGATTACCCATACATGACGACTTGAAGACGACATATTCAGATGTCGAGGGCTTAAGACCGGCCCCCCGTCACGACCGGCTTACCGTGTAGCATTGGACTCCCCTACGTTACTTAGATAACCTTATATTATCTTGTAATAATCAAATGTCCCTAGAGACGGACAGTAGAATAACAAATACTTGTAACCGTTATTGACCATCTAGAAATAATGAAGGACAAATCGATATCGTTCAATGAAAAGTGATTCAATATAGGTAATATATTAATTATTTGTAATTTTCTGTGTCTGACAAATATTTTTCAATCTGTAAGAAAAATATGCAAAAAATTAAGGTATATTAACACAAAATAGAGCAAAGCATAGAAGAAATAAAAAAAATCAGTTTTATAATTTTTAGAGAAAGAACTTTGGCACTACACATTTAAATTAAACTATTTTTTACGGATTTTTTCGCATATATTAACTTATTTTAAATTCCCGACGTATTGAGCACTTTACAGCACCCATGGTTACGGGCATAGATAAAATTATTAATTTTTGTTCCAATCTACGCAGTATGAACTCTTGCAGTTATATGCTTGGGTTGGCATTTAATTTTATTAATGATAGGATCCCAAGCAGATGGTAGCAGCCAGCTATCTTCTCTATTGCAATTAGGATGTTTTTTTTATTTCAACACACTCGCGAATCATCCTTGGAAGGAATCGGTGTTCTTAAGTGAGGGTTTGTGGTCTATCAGTGATCTGATGTAGTGATGGGAATCAGATTTGATCCCCGATCAGACTTCACTACGTCAAAATAAGTTAATATACGCGATAAAATCAGTAAAACTAGTTTTATTTAAGTAGAAGTTAAATTAAAAGTTCAGCAATTTAAAGTGGACTAGACATATTATGATAAGAGAAGAAATACCATGAACACCTGAAAACAACTTCGAAAAGCCACAGATGTTTATGATTAAAGAAACGTGAGAGATTTCATTTTACAGATTTTGTTAACGGAGGAATGAGGTATAATTAGATAAGTACAAGGATTTACCGGGACTCCAATGTAGGAGCGGATCATTAGTTTGTCGTATGAAGTTTGTATGAAGTTTGTATGAAAGATTTTGAGTTTGTGATTGTATGAAATAAAGTTAAAGAAGATTTGGTTAAATCCGCAACCGAAGTATGTGGCAAGCAAGAAAAAGAATAATAGGGGTAATTTATTACGTCACGGTAGGATATTAAGGTACGAAAGGAAATTGAAATAAAAATGAAAGCATAGCTAGTGTAGCGGCCAAAGCTGGTAATAAATTCTTATTGTATGAATAATGAAATTGAAAGAGAGAAAGTAGTTTTAGGCGTATAAAGAAGAGAGTAAAAGTAGTCAAAATGGAAACAGCAAGAAAGAACAAAAAAGAATGATAGAAGAATAGAAGATTTTCTCCGTGATAATTTTTTAATTAATTTATTGTCATCTATCCTAAGAACACCAGGAAGAAACCCAGCTGAACTTTTTTCACAGCAACATTAAAAAAATAAAAAAGGTTGTGCAATTATTTACAAAGAAACAACTCACTTCATTCCCAGGGGTTATTATGAACCATTTATCATTTATTGTATTAACCCTTTTTATAAAGTATTCGTTTAATATAAAATTAACTTAGTATTATCATTATCATCAGCCTGCGGCAGTCCTCTGCTGGACATAGGCTTCTTCCAAGGCGCACCACTTAGCCCGATCTTTGGCTTCGCACATCCAGTTGGTGTCAGGCGCCTTGCGTACATCGTCGCTCCATCTTGCCAGGGGGCGTCCCACACTACGTTTACCTAAACGCGGTCTCCACTCTATAACATGCCCACTTCAATGGTTATTGTTGCGATAGAGCCCATTGCATTGAAGGCTACTTCAGTGACCTTGGTTCTCCGGCGGATTTCTCCGTTACGAAGAAATCTGCTTTCTTCATTATTCAATAGCTCTTTCCATCGCCTGCGCGGTGATTTTGAGTTTGTGAAGTAAGTAGTAGTACCGTTTGTGTCTATGTTTCGGCACCATATGTAGGTACAGACAGAGCGCACTGCTGGAAGATTTTCATCTTGGGGAGATTTATTTAGGCTGTTCAACAAGTCTCGTAGTTCCTGCAGCGATTCTACAATGACGACACTATCATTGGTGAAGCACCAATGTGAGATATGTTCGCCGTTTATATTGATGCCATGTCCATTCCAATATATCGTCTTAATAACATCTACCAGTGCTTTTGTGAACAGGTTCGCGGATATTGTGTGCCCCTGTCTCCCTCCACGATGCAACTGAATCGTATGTGTAAGACCACCCTGTACTTGAAAGGACATCGAGCTTGTGGTGTTTAAATGCCTCAAGACATCTAGTCAGTCAGTCAATCCAGCAACGCTGTGAGGAATTCATAACAGCTCAAGTATAGTTCATAACAGTTCTATGGAGTCAAAGGCTTTCTCATAGACCACAAAGGCCAGACAAAGAGGCTGATTATACTCATTCGTCTTTTGTATAATTTTCCTCATTGTGTGGATGTGGTCTTTTCTTTGATGTCATAGTCTCTTCAAAACCAAAACCGCTCGCGAGTTGATTCGTGATGACCCTCGAAAACAACTTATAAGTGTGGCTCAGAAGTGAGATGGACCGATAATACTTTAACGTTTTCTTGTCATCTTTCTTGTAAAACAAGACTGTGATGTTTCTGCTCTACGCCTTTGGAGTTCTCCCGTCTCGTAAAACGGAGTTAAAATTCGAATTCGACGGAGCTTTTTTAGCATTGGTTGTCCCCCGCTTTCAAAAGCTCTTTGTAACTCCGTAAGTTTACCGAGGGCCAACTTGATCTCCTCCAGGCAGCTCGTCGGTACAGTGGCGGATTAGTGTGGCACTGAGTTAGGTGCATTTGGGGTCAAGTTGCTGGTTTTGGGAGGCATACAGTGTACCGTAATAGCCTTCGATCTTAGCAAGAATCTTAGGTTTCAAAGTGAGGGTTTTATCATTAAATGTCTTTACTTTCGTAATAAAGCTCCTCCCAAGCTACCGAGCAAAGACTTTGAAACCCTTGTTTCGCTCTATTGCCTCGTGAATAGAGGTTGCATTAGCGCGCCTCAGTTCCTGCCGTACAGCTTTCCTTACGTGACTGGTGAGTGCCAGCTGTTCTGATGGCATAGCTTTTATTAGTGAAGTGTCTCGTCTGAGAGCCTAGATTTCCGGCCAGTATATTGCATACTAAATAACCTATTTCCATCATCCCCTTCAAGATCTTAAATTTTGACCACACTAGTAAGGTCCTCGTCTATGCCCGATGTGGGTTTTAGGGCATTGATCATTCCGCTATGGTTTGAAATGCGTTTAGACGGTGCGTGGACTTCATCAGACTTCGAGATCGAGATCTTGAAATCGATATTCTTAGTGCCTAGAACAAATCATTGATTGCTTCCTGTCTTAAACCCATTGATTACTGAGACATCTCTGAATATGTACTTTTTGTCCGTCATGATGAAGCCGATCTCATTTTTCGTTACGTTGCCGGGTCTGCGCCAGGTCCACTTCCTTTGGAGTTTTTTGACATTAGGTATTCATTAAATGATGCCCCTCTTTTTCGAGTAAGTTGATCAGTTTTTATGGTGCTCACCATTGGAAGATTATGCCCTTAATCGTCACACTGGGCAAGCGGGTTGATGATCGCAGTGTCAGACACGTCACACCTGTGACACTGCAGCCCATCAGAGATCTAGATATTTTTAACAAGACATAAGAACTGAGATCGTTATTTCGCCACCTGTCGGATGCTAAAGCTTGTTTTGTTTGACTTTTCTTCTTTAGTCGGCTTTTGCGACACCCACGGGAAGACAGGGAGTGGCAAGATTCTAACGCTGCTGCCACATGGTAAGTATAACTTAAATATTAACTTGGTAATAGAGAGATTATTACACCGTGATTGAATTACTTACTCTGTGGATTCCAATAACCGGTATCACTGTGTTTTTCATGGTGTTTACAGAGTGTTTATAACTTTTTTATTAAAACTACTTCTGTTTTTATGAACATATATTGAATTATCGTAAATATATTGAGAGACCAAAGTTTATTTATTTATTTCCTTGAATTTTTCTTTGGTTGAAGTTAAAAATAGCTCTTAGAGGCCTCTTCTGCGAAACATAAATAGTTTCTTAACGAGCCGCATTTTCCTATAAGAAAATTCCATAAGACATGCTATGAAAATAACAGAAATAATGTAATCTACTTCGATACTAGTAAGCCTTTTTATGTTTTTACAGCATATGCTGAGAACTAAGTCTGTTTGCTAGTTTAGATATATGTGGGCCGCGCTAAAATTTTCCGTTGCAAGTACCTAATGCCAGGAAAATAGTAGAATCAATCAATCAATCTTCTTTAATAACTATTGCATCGATATTCAGATTTTTAACATTTGGTGTTATTAATTTTATACACCTAGTTTAGTTTTCGTTTCAATGTAGATTATTAAACTATTTTGATATAGTATTATCCACTTCGTTAATTCTAACGGTTGCCGTTTAAGTTTAAGTTTAAAAATCAATAATTGCTGTCAGTTATTGATTTTTACCGTGACGTAGTGGCATAATTTGAGAAGCAGCGCTGACGATCGCGGGTTTGAATCCCGCAGGGAACAAATGTTTGTAAGGCAATTGCCTGAAATTAATTAATTTGTAGAGCAAATTTAGAATTTGCTTTTTAAATGCACCTGGATGTGATGCCGCAATGTCTACAGAGTAAGTATACTTTTCCGAACAATACGATGTATACCGGTATATACTACGGCAGCAAAGTGTTCCACAAAATTAGGTCAAGGATTACGGCAGTGCGTTCCAGTGGGTATTCCATAACAAAGTCAATCCGTTAAAAGCAACGACTACACAGCTCGGTGTAGTCGTTGGTTAATACAATCGCATCTAGTATGGCACAAATAATAAAGTAACATTGTTTAAAGTTGTTTTTGTCTTTGGTAGTTCAAATGTTAGTAGGTTATATTTATCAAAAAGTTGTTCGTTGGGTAAACGATTATGAAAACATTTGCTATACATAAGTACTGTAAAGATTTCTTTTCTAAGCGTCTATACTCTTCTATACTCTATAAGAATTAGAATATTTTTATAGTTAGAATAGTTTAGTTGAGAGTAAATGAAAGTTTTATAAAAATGAAGGGAAAAAAATGAAGGAAAGTGGATGGTCGTGTAAATTTTGTGTCGGAACTCACGACAAATCCATACATTTTATAAGCTATAAAATCTTTACTTACTATAATATTATACAAATCAGAATGAATCAGAAAATGGACATCAGCGTATTCCATATAACGACTAAAATAAAAACTGCACTTGCCAACCTTTTTGTCAAGCGTTGCAACTATGGCAACTGTGGCATGTACTAAGTAACTTTGAGGCAATCTATGGGGGAGACCTATGTTCAGCAGTAAACTTTAAAAAGCTGTAACAGATTTACTATATTGTCTTTGTATATATCAAGATGTACCTTACTGTGCAATGTTATTCCGAAATCGGTAATGCCAGATTCCTATATTCACAAAACGTTTAATTCTACGTGACGATCCGTTTATTATATATATAGTTCATGTAAAAGCAGTTCTTCTTACAAACATTAAAGGTTCGTAAAGGTTATTTTTATTTTTTATTACTGTTTAAACTAAATTTTTTTCAGTCAGTTTATTTTGACTACCTACAATTTTTTACATACGATTTTTAAAAAGATTAATACAATATCTCTTTTCGGGTTTGTATGCAACTCTGAGTTCGTAGCTCATAACTATTTGATAAGGTACTCTTAATAAAGTAACTTTTAAAGTTAAACTTCTGCGGGGATATTATTTAGAATGTTAGGCAGAATGTGTCTCCATACCTTCATTCCGAATTTGCTTTCTATTACCAGTCCTTAAAAAGTATGTACTTTAACTGATCCTAGTAATTTACAATTCGTACTCATTACCAAACAGTTGGGATAACCACTTTCTTAAAACTCATGTTATATAATATGTTGTAAGGGTTAATGTATTATTGAGACAGTTACTATGTTTAAAAAAATCGGTGGAAAATTATCTAATCTAGAACTTGTTGTTGTGTCTAATGCTCGCAATTCCTTAAAACTTGCGTCTTTTGATATTAATTAAATACTTATAATAAGGTGGAGGTTATGATTGATATGCAGAAGACTATTTATATCGTAATCATCTGAAATACAGAATTGTTTGAGTACAGATAAATTGAAAAATATAAAGAAAAAAGTATATACCACTACTTAATGTAACTATTTAGGCGACATTGTGATGTTGCTTAGTCCACTCAAAAGAGTAAAAAAAATATAAAAGCCGACTTCAAATGTTACACAGGTCAGGTGACACATTCTGAAGACGGGGCCGTAATAATCTATGGACGGGGTTGTAATCTATTATCTATATCTATACTTATAATAAATCTGTAGAAAAGTGTATGTAATTCTAATATTTTTTTGGAAAAAAACAAGTCCAGGAGACTAAATAAAGGGCACTGAAACTAAATTAATGGGTTTTAGAATTTTTGTCTGTCTGTGTATTAAAGATTCACTCAAAAACTACTGAGCAGATTTACATGAAATTTTGTGTATAGTTAGAGAAGCGGGGCTACTTATAGGCTACTTTTAGTCCGATTACGGAGCTTCAAAGAAGGAGGGTTGTGTATTCCTTCCTTGAGATGTTCATTTCTATTTTATACGATTGATTTATTTTATTAAAATAAATAAAATATTTATGAATAAAGCCCAAAATTAGTTTTAACCGTTGTGTAATAAATTGAACTACGCCGACAATTTACGATATTATTGTTGTTTTCACTTTTTCAAGACAATGCCATCTTACGTAAAATTATAAAAGTAGTGACCTTTTGCTTCATTTGCATTTATAAAGTTATTTAATTAAATTCATAATCGACTTGAAAATTCTAAAGTACATTTTTTTAGTTTTTTTTTATTTCATTTTATTAGATATACATTTTATATAAGATTTTATAGTAACTAATTACTACTTAAATAGATGGTAGTGACATCTATCGAATTTCGTAAAATTAAGGATGTTTCTAAGTTTAATTTCTAATCTTCTAAGTTTTTTATCTATAAATAAACTGATAAAATTGCAATTAGTATGTACAAAACTCTTATTATCCTTATAGTTTAAATAAAAAGAGTTTTATATATGTATCGGTCAGATCTAAGAATTTACTACGAATTTATATCTTAAATTAAGCGATTATTGAAAGTGAAATGGCGGTAGGTATTTCATAAAATTTAACAGTGTCGGTTGACTATATCATGGTATAGCTTGACCCAATCAATGAATAGAGATTGTTTGGCGATATTAACAACTAAAATAATTTCATTACACACCGCTAGCGGCGCTGATTGCGTGTATTTGATAAAACCGGAATTTTTATTTTTATTTATAGATCACTTTATGCCAAATTTATGTATTATTTAAATGTTAGCGGCTTTGTTGTGCGATTGAGCCTCTCCATTCGCACCTCAACTTATAGAGTTTGAGTACTAGAAGGTAAAGTTTTGGTTGTTATAGTTTTAATATAATAACAGCGCCATTTACTAGTGCTAAATAAACTAATAATAAGAATAGAGCTGGTCAAATTAAACACAACTATTAAATATGTGGGTACTTATTGTTGCAGCATCAAAAATTGTGAATCCGGAATAGACCTGTGGCCACTGTCTGAATGTTTTATCATAATTTTCAATTTTAGCAAAATTACTAACAAAAATGTGTAGACAAAACTATGATTAAGAGAGAAGGTCTTTAGTTTAATATGTTGTGTGCTTATCAGCATAGCAATGTTTCACAAATTTACTTTTAATAGGGCTTTCCACTGCTGATCGTAGGCTTACCCCATTGTATGACAAATGGACCGGGTATTTGCAGTAGTATTCACGCTTGGCAAGCGGGTTGGCAACCGCAGCTTTTAATTACTTTGCGCTGTTAACAAGAAGATGCCACCCATCTCCTGTTCCAGTTTCCCTCTGTCGCCTCTTAAGACACCCACGGGATGAAATGGGTAGTGGTTTCATTTTCGTCACGTCTACATGGCTAATATATTATTTCTACTTCCGTTCATCAATTGGATTTCCAATGGTTAATAAAGTTGGATATTTGCCATAGCAGCCACGCTCAGCATGCGAGTTGCCAGATATATATTTTTAATATATTGAGCTATGATCAGTTAAACACTGCTGCCCATCTTATATAGATTTCTACACCTGTTCATGAATTTAGTTCTTCTCACACGTTATCCGTGAATAGAACCACATTTATGAAATTTTGAAGTCTACTCGAACGTAAAAAAACACTGGCGTGTGGTGCTAATTGTGATTAATTGTCAATATTCAATGGGACCAATATTAATAAATACCATGAAATTAAATCTTATTTTATCAAGAATATATCAACTTTAATAATGAATATTATGTAAATAACGCATTTCCGATTCCAGAACAATTTTCCGTATATAAAGACACATCGGAAGACGTGCACTTCACGATATAAACAAAAGTGTTGCTTGACGTATGATAATTATGCTTTCTTTTTTATTCTGGTTTGGTTTGGTTCGGGTACATTATTTATTCAATGTTAGGTATATTAAGAGAGTATACTGAGGCGGGAAAAATCCATTACACACATATGATAAAGAATTTTGTAGATTACCTTATAAACTTGATGACCAACAAGCCTCCTCCAGACATCCTCCAGACATAAGTCGAACTACATGCAATCAGGGTGGAAATTTCTTAATTCAAAGGATCATAACTTTGATTTACACTTTTAGATTTATACATACATACATACAGGGGACATTATTAAGTGTTACTATAGAATGCAGAAAAGCTGATCCTAACATAGTTGTTTATTTACTTCCGCTGAAGGATTAGTAAAAGAAAACAATATCTCATTATTGTAGCCTTATCTCACTATTGTAGCAGGATGGGTTAAAACAGCTTTAGCGTAAATAAAATTGGAAAGGCAGTAATAATTTCTTTAAATATTATTGTAAGATAATATAACTATTAACTGATGCTATGTATTGTATGCTTTTGGATTATATATTCGGGATTATCTATGTTTATATAAGAAGGTTTTTTGTTTGTGTTTCTGTTTTATTATGTATATGTATATGTTAACATTTTTGATATGTTAAAATTAGTGCACATTGAATGTTCTGCAGTCCTGGCCGCTCGTAAATGTTTTGTATTTTATTTATAGACACAAGATAAATTGGTTTTATTTATTTACTTAAATTTTATTTCAAAAAGTTGTACAATTAACTCAAACAATGCCTTAATTTAAAATCATCTATAATAACAGGCACCTCAGGATAAACCTGTATCTCAGGTGAATGTGCTAATTGATACACTAACAAATATTTTTTGTTTCTTATACAAAATGTAAAATATACTATCATTAATTAACTTAAAACAATTAAGAAATTTTCCACATCATCGTATGACAAATTTCGAACGTTCGAATTACATTTTTACAATCTGGCATTTTTAATGGATTCAGGTACAAAATTGCATTGACTTAATTGTACAAAAAAGGGCCAAGGAATGTAAAAAATCTATGCATGAAAGAATGGCTTATTGTAATTGTAATGTTAATTTCACCTACTTTATCTTCTCGATTTTTATCAGTGACTTCTCATCTGTAGGACATTTTTAACTGCTGTTTTAGTAACGTACTCATAAGGAATAACATTATAGGGTTTATATAAGAGATGAGACGGGAATGAGATAGGGGGAAATGTAGCAATTTTTAATACAGCTCTTAGAGCGCGTTCCAGTGGTAGCAGTGAAGTTTTAGCTGATGTTTTCTGTGAGGTTATACCATAGGTGAAAATCGATTAATATAATGCGAAATATACTTGCTTTACTACCTTAATAGCAGCAAAAGAACGTATCTTTTTCAAAACAAACATTAGTTTTTTTTTATAAAAGAGGGGGCAAACGAGCATGA
This sequence comes from Parnassius apollo, assembly GCA_907164705.1. Lineage (NCBI taxonomy): Eukaryota > Metazoa > Arthropoda > Insecta > Lepidoptera > Papilionidae > Parnassius > Parnassius apollo. Next base: position 32,344,405 of record CAJQZP010000693.1, read on the forward strand.
GGCTCACTTGATGTTAAGTGACTACCGCCGCCCATGATCAACCGCAACACCAGGGGCATTGCAGGTGCGTTGCCGGCCCTTAAAATAAGAGTAAGCTCTTTTCTTGAAGGTCTCCAGGTCGTATCGGTCCGGAAAAATCGCCGGTGGTAAACTATTCCACAGAGAGGTCACACGCGGAAGAAAACTCCTTGTGAAACGTACAGTGGTAGACGGCCAGGCACTCAGATGGTGTGGATGGTATCGAGACGTTTGCCGCGTAGTGCGTTCACGAAATTTGGCGGCTGGGATTAATCCGAACAATTCCTCAGAGCACTCCCCATGGTATATGCGAAAGAAAATGCAAAGAGATGCAACATCTCTTCGCAGCGCCAGTGAATCGAGCCGATCGGAAAGCACTCGGTCGTCGACGATTCAAGCCGCTCTGCGCTGGATGCCGTCAAGTGGAAGGAGCTGGTACTGGGCAGCTCCAGCCCAGAGATGGGAATAGTATTCCATGTGCGGCCGGACCTGCGCCTTGTAAAGTTGCAGGCGGTGTGCCGGCATGAAATACTGTCCCGCTCTGCTGAGCACGCCAAGCTTTTTACAGGCCAATTTGGTCTTCTCTTCCAAGTGACCACTAAACTGCACGTTACTTGATATGTCGACGCCGAGGATTCCGCTGGCTGAGACAACACGGGGAGTGCCTTGAAACTGAGAAGACACGACAAAGGGGTTCTTTTTAGCGGTTAACGCGCAAACTTGTGTATTCTGAGGGTTAAACTGGACTAGATTTAGTCGCCCCCAATACGAGACTCTGTTCAGCAAAGACTCGACTTCAGACACAAGGTTATCCCGGTACTCGGAGACGTTTTCCCGAGAAATATTGGCACGGCCGGTGTACAGAGCATCACCAGTGCTGTCATCTGCATAGCAATTAATATTACGGGTTTGCAACATATAATTGATATGCAGATGAAACAGCGTTGGCGATAGCACGCAGCCTTATGGAATACCAACATTAATAGGCTTGTAATAGGAGCTTGCACCGTCTACAACGACCTTGATGCTCCGATCTGCAAGAAAGATGGGGATCCAATTGCACAATTTCTCGGGAAGCCCATTGGAAGGGAGCTTCGAAAGAAGCGCTTTGTGCCAAACCCGATCGAAGGCCTTCGCAATGTCCAAACTAACGGCCAATGTTAGTGTGAGTTAGGTAGACCAGAAGATCACCAGCTGATCACCCACGGCGAAAACCGCATTGACGATCACTAATCAACTGTTGATCCTCAATGTACCTCATGAGCTGGCAGTTGTCAATGAACTCCATTGTTTTGGAGAACAAGGAGATGATGGCGATAGGCCGGTAGTTGGACGGGTCTGAGCGGTCTCCTTTTTTAGAGATTGGGTGGACGAAAGCCGTCTTCCATGATTTTGGGACTACGTCTAGGGAGTAGGAGTACGAGAAAAGACGCGTTTAAACCGGTGCCAACTCTGGAGCACACGTCCTCAGCACAATTGGGGGGATTCCATCAGGCCCACTCGACTTGTGGACGTCCAGGGAGAGGAGTACTTTGCGAACCGAGCGCTGTGTGAACTGTACTTCCGGCATGGAGCACTCACACCGCGGGTTGGTTTACGGAGTCTACTGCACAAGTGGTCTATGTGGTTTTGAAATATAAAAGAAGAATCTTTAATTATTCCAAGACATTTCATCATACAGACTTTCACAAGTCCATAGCTGAATATAGGCTTACCCCAAGGAATGCCGCAAAGCACGGTCCTGAGCCACCTGAAATGTGTGTGAAATGTATAAATTATAGTGAAATGTAATGTATTGTAATCTTTTTTTGTTTGATTCCAAAAACACTTTATTAAGCTATTTGCTATAATTGGAACTAAATCTACAGTGTCTCAAAAATAACACTATACAAGTAGATTTAACCCATTAATAATATATACTTTCAACATAATAAAACAACAAATAAATTATGAAAGACATGGCATTACTCAATTCCAACATTTCAATACAGTAGATACTTCGAGTACCACTTTAACGAATGTTCGGCGATTAAGCCGAATATTCGGCCGAATACGAATATTCAATAAAAATGCCGAGTATGCCGAATACAGAATATAAAACGAATATTCGGCCCATCTCTAATTAAAATAGCCTTTTGCTTCAACGACTTGTAGTGTCCTGCCATTAGAAAGGCTGCATTACTAACCTGTCGCAATAGGGAACTGATTCTCAGCTTTTATTCAGAGTTTCCCTTTCTAGGCAATATGGCACACTTTATTAAGACACTGTTCGATTTATTCACTGGTCATTAAATTTTTAATTTCACTAGTGGCTAAAACTTCAATAGAGTTTGCAGGAACATGGTATGGTGCTGGAAGCGTGCTGGACGGACTACGAGGAGAATGGGGCTCCGGTTGTAAGTGCTATTTTTGTATAAATTAGACATGATTTCTCTCAAAAATTTTTCATTATAATTTGCTACTGTAAAATCACAACTTAGCAAACATTGTCCAATGGCTTATCAAAATCACAATTTATTGAAAATAATTACACTTGTATGATAATTGCTAATAGGTACGACGGCTCGATTCGAGCTCCGTAAGCAAATCCAAAATAATTGTTTACGGAAAAGTTAAAATAACTATTGGCGCGTGTCAATTGATTTTTTTCACAAGTAAATTTTTTTCCTCGTATAACTTTCTAGTGAAATCGGCAGTGACTTATTTAGACTTCCGAGGTTAACTATGAATATGGGCCCCCTCTATCGGTCTGTTGTCTGTGCTTGCCCAGCCCACGCATATGTTTACTAGATTTGTATATTTTACTAGATTTCCACCCCTCGGTTTCGCTGAAATTAAATCAAAGTTTCCCGATAGTAAGTGTCGACTATCGCACATGACTGCAACCTCAGGAAAATTTTAAATGCGTTGCTGGCCTTTTTAAAAGGAGTAAGCTCGCTTCTTGAAGGTTTCTAAGTCGTATCGGTCAGGAAAAATTGCCGGTGGTTGATGATTCCACAAAGAAGTCTTGCGATGAACTCCCAGTAAATCGCACAGCTATGGTGGACCTCCAAGTATCCAGATGATGTGGATGGTACCGTGAGTTTTGTCCCGATGTACGTTGGAGGGATTTGGCGGCTGGAATTATTCCGAACACTGTGTCTAAGTACTCCCCGCGGAAAATGTGGTAATAAATGCAAAGGGATACAACATCTCTTCGCAGTAACAGTGAATCGATCAGAAAGAACTCGGTTGTCGACGATTCGCAGCTGGCACTGAGGTGTCCCGGTCCAGAGATGAGAACAGTAATCCATGTGATGGTGAACTTGCGCTTTGTAAAGTTGCTCACGTTGTGCCAGCATGAAATACTGTATCGCTCTGCTGATCATCCCAAGCTTTTTAGAAGCCAATTTAACTTTCCCTTCCAAGTGACCGCGAGCCATACGTCATTCGACATGTCGATATGACAAGCATTCCGATGCTGGCTGAGGCAGCATGGGGAGTGTCCTGAAATTGAGGCGATACGACAAAGGGGGAGACTAGAGTCCTCTCCAATCCGAGATTTTTCTTATTAAAGACAAGACTTCAGACAAGTTTGTTCCGATACTCTATGACTTGTTAGTGAGAAGTATTAACACGGTAGGTGTAAAAAGCATCACCAGTGTTACAACCAGTAACAGCAACACATAATTGATATTTAAAATAAACAGCGTAGGCGATAGCACGCAGCCTGGTGAAACACTAACATTAATAGGCTCGTAGTCAGACTATGCAACGTCTACTACGACTTTGATGCTCCGATCTGTAAGAAAACTGATTATCCAATTGCACAAGTTCTCGGAAAGCCCATAGGAAGGAAGCTTCTAAAAAGCGTTTTGTGCCAAAGCCCATCGAAGGCATTTGCTATGTCCAAAGTAACGACTAAACCGCCTCCCTCTTGGACTCTACTGCTTCCGCTCATATATAAGATGTCAGGTAAATTAGAAGAATAGAACAAGAACCATCTGTTTAGCAACCGTATTGGCATCCTCTGCTGCTATCTTTTGAGCCGGCAGTTTATAATGGATTCTATTATTTCGAATAATAGAATAGAAGACGATGCCGATAAGCCTGCAGTTGGACCGATCTGAGCGGTTGCCTTTTTGGGGATCAAGTGCGCTAAAACATCCTTCATAAGTTTTGAATTACTTCTAGGGAGTAGGATACCGGAAAAGAAGAGGTAAAACCGGTGCTAACTACGGAGCACCCGTCTCCAGCACAATAGAAGGGACTCCATCAGGCCCACTAGACTTTTTGACATCCAGAGTGCTTTGCACACTGAGCGCTGTTTAAACTGCACATCCATCATGGAGTAATCACACTGTGGGATGGTCGGCGGTGTGTACCCCCACCATTGAGAGACGAGTTAGACTCAAAAACAGAACCTAATATATCGACTTTCTAGTTCGTAACATGTACCATTGACTCGTTCTCCCTGTGCAGAGATGGAACAGATGGATGACATGACAGAAGTTCTCTTGGGCAGCCTTAGCAAAACACCGTAATAAAGTTAGAGGTAGAGAATAGAGCTTTAGCAGTTTAAAATCTTAGAATCCGTCCAGTCAAGCAATGAAAGGTACCAAATAATTCAAATATATATTTTTACAATGTTTTTTATTTGTTTTGTACAAAAAATAAAGAGCAACAAGTAAAATACTCGTGGCACTTCCTATTATTTATAGCGAATATTATAGTAAATTTTATTCTGTACATTAGTGGTGGCTCGAATTTTGCGCCCTGGGCTCCAGCCTGTGGGTAAATCAGGCCGTGGGATCAGGTACCACCAGCCATTTTTCCGGACTGATACAATTTAGGGACCTTCAAGAATAAAACCTACTCTCTTATAAAATGCAGGTACACCTGCAATTCTCTTCGCAGGATGCCCAACCGAACAGCCTTTTGAAGACAAGCAGTGCAGCTCGTCTTCAAAATACTTTTAGGAGGAAGCACCTCATTTGAGCACCAGTACTACGCAGAATTTGATCGTGACTTTTTTTCTGTTCATGTTGAAATTAGTGATGTGACGACCCTCACTACGGTCACTGAGGAAAATGTGGCTATTATCAGGCAACTTAATATATAAAACAAACACAACACCTACGAGGAGATTCAATGTTTGGACGTTTGGGTTTTGGTATGACCAAATAAAAAAAATATTAACATTTAAAAATTTACAAAACTTTGTTGCCACTACTAGTCATTCCTCATAAACAAACTCCAGGACAAATACGGGTTCGAATAAACTTCCGATCACCAGATATCTGGTGACTAATTGACACTGAGGTGAATTTTTTGCTACACGATATCATGTACCTATAATTGATAAAATAGTTTTTAATAAAAGTTTATCACTTTCTAGTGTATCCTATACCTTTAAACGAGCAATGCTTGTATTATATATATATATATATATATATATATATATATATTAAAAAACATGTCCAGATTTGGGCAATAAATCGATCTAGCTAGGATTTATTTTTAGAAAACGTTTTTTTGTCCGTGTTTTCAGGCAATGAAAAACTGCTACAATATAAGAAGGTAAATTTTGACATTGTGATGTTGATCGTAATAGCTCTTTTTTCCTTTTTTTTTCAAGTTCCCTTCTTTTGTGAGAAAATCTATTATTACGAGCCCTTTTTTTTAAATACGAAATAAAAATACATATAAAATTTTAATTAAACTAATTGCACTCATGATTTTTTATTCAAATAACCAGTTCAGTTTTTTCTATGTCAATAAGATCAAAAAAAAAAATTATTCATCAGTATGTAATTTGTATCTAAATGTAATTTCAAAAAAACCGAGCAAAGCTCAGTCATCCGGGTACTTAATTAATACACGAGACAATACCTCAGTGGTTTGCTCTTTAACTTTTTGAACATTTTTAACCCTTTTTGTAATTTTTCTACCTTTATCATCTATCCTTATCTGTGGTTTGGTTTATTTATTTTTAATCTAATAATATAACAGTGGTAGAGCCACGCGGCAGCTTTGCTGTCGCACGTATGGGCCGGCTCAAACCGGGGTGGTACCACGACCTCACAGAATACCGGCGTGAAGTGGAAGCTCTGCTTCCGCGTTTCGTCTGGTGAGTGCAGGTGGCCGGAGGCCCAATTCCCCCCCCCTCCATCAACATGGTAGCGGAATTAAATGATAGACTACCCCAGGAGGGTACCAGCACCCCTGGAGAATCCCTCGCTGAGCATCCACGACCATGTTTCTCCACTTCTGAGCGTGGGTGCTCAGGCTGCCCCGCGTATTCTGGGGGGGGGGGGGGGCAATATTCCGCTCAAGACTAAAACTGCTCGGGGCAAACGGAGCAACAAGACCAAGGCGACCCCTGCCACGCTGTCCGTGAATTTCTGCAATATCAAGGGACTTCACTCTAACCTAAACGCCGTCCACTACCATCTCGAGACGGCGAGGCCGGCTCTGCTCTTTCTGACCGAGACGCAGGTGTCCTCTCCGGCTGATGTCTCGTATCTCTCCTGCCCGGGGTACAAACTGGAACACTCCTTTGTGCCTCGGGCTGGAGTTTGCGTTTACGTCAGAGAGGACATCTGTTCTCGATGCCTCGGCAGACTTGAAGGTTCGGACCTGTCCATCCTTTGGCTACGCGTAGACAGCGACGACCATCCGCGCGTCTACGGGTGCCTCTATAGGTCCCATAGCGGTAATGCCGAAACAGACCGACTCTTCGACCACGTCCAAATGGCTGCAGATTCGTTGCTACAGCAGATCCCCTCCGCAGAGATCGTGATCCTCGGCGACTTTAACGCCCATCACGCGGAATGGCTCGGTTCACGTTTAACCGATCATGCGGGGAGTTCTGTTCATGATTTTGCCTTGGCATATGGTCTGACACAACTGGTTACTTCGCCTACGCGGATTCCAGATGTGAAGGATCATGCACCTTCCCTGTTGGACCTTCTGCTGACCTCTCACCCGGACGGATATCAGATTTCCGTCGACGCCCCTTTAGGCTCCTCGGACCATTGTCTTGTCCGGAGTGTGGTGCCACTCACGCTGAAATCGCGGTTGCATTCTGCAGGCTGCCGCCATGTTTGGCACTATAGGTCAGCCGATTGGGATGGGATGCGGTCTTTCTTTGCATCCTACCCTTGGGGGCGAGTTTGCTTCTCGCCGGATGATCCCAACGTTGTTGCGGATTCTGTCGCTGATGTGGTACTTCAGGGTAAGGAACTTTTTATTCCTTCCTCTGCCCATTGGAGGCAAATCTCAGCCATGGTTTGGTCGCTCCTGAAAAATAGCATCATGCTATAAGCAGGAGTGCTACCGAGCCTGGGCTGACGCATCAGCGTCCAGGGATGTAAACACCAGCGCTCTAAAAAAGAAGTATAATTCCGCCTCTAGGTCCTTCAAAAGAGTCATTGCCAAGGCAAAGTCAGAGCACATAGGCAGAATTGGCGAGAGACTAGTTCGTCTTCCTTCTGGAACCGTGCATTCTGGTCTCTCGCCAAGGCTGTCCAGGGGAATTTCTGTCAGCCATCTCTTCCATCTCTGCACAGGGAGGACGACTCACTGGCCCACACCGCAAAGGAGAAAGCCGATCTTCTAGGCTCTTTCTTTGCGTCTAACTCGACTCTCGATGACGGGGGGAGTACGCCGCCGACCATCCCGCGGTGTGAGTGCTCCATGCCGGAAGTGCAGTTCACTCAGCGCTCGGTTCGCAAAGTACTCCTCTCCCTGGACATCCATAAGTCAAGTGGGCCTGATGGAATCCCCCTAATTGTGCTCAGGACGTGTGCTCCAGAGTTGGCACCGGTTTTAACGCGTCTTTTCCGGTACTCCTACTCCCTAGGCGTAGTCCCAAAATCATGGAAGACGGCTTTCGTCCACCCGATCCCTAAAAAAGGCGACCGCTCAGACCCGTCCAACTACCGGCCTATCGCCATCACCTCCTTGTTCTCCAAAACAATGGAGTCCATTGTAAACTGCCAGCTCATGAGGTACCTTGAGGATCACCAGCTGATTAGTGACCGCCAATACGGTTTTCGCCGTGGTAGGTCAGCTGGTGATCTTCTGGTCTACCTAACTCACAGATGGGCGGAGGCAGTAGAGTCCAAGGGGGAGGCATTGGCCGTTAGTTTGGACATTGCGAAGGCCTTCGATCGGGTTTGGCACAAAGCGCTTCTTTCGAAGCTCCCTTCCTATGGGCTTCCCGCGAAATTGTGCGATTGGATCACCAGTTTTCTTGCAGATCGGAGCATCAAGGTCGTTGTAGACGGTGCAAGCTCCGATTGCAAGCTTATTAATGCTGGTGTTCCACAGGGCTGCGTGCTATCGCCAACGCTGTTTCTTCTGCATATCAATGATATGTTGCAAACCCGTAGCATTCATTGCTATGCAGATGACAGCACTGGTGATGCTCTTTACACCGGCCGAGCCAATATTTCTCGGGAAAACGTCTCTGAGTGCCGGTACAAACTTGTGTCTGAAGTCGAGTCTCTGCTGGACAGAGTCTCGGATTGGGGGCGACTAAATCTAGTCCAGTTTAACCCCCAGAAGACACAAGTTTGCGCGTTAACCGCTAAAAAGAACCCCTTTGTCGTATCCCCTCAGTTTCAAGGCACTTCCCTTGTTGCCTCAGCCAGTATCGGAATCCTCGGCGTCGACATATCGAGTGACGTGCAGTTTCGTGGTCACTTGGAAGGGAAGGCCAAATTGGCCTCTAAAAAGCTTGGCGTGCTCAGCAGAGCGGGACAGTATTTCATGCCGGCACACCGCCTGCAACTTTACAAGGCGCAGGTTCGGCCGCTCATGGAATACTGTTCCCATCTCTGGGCTGGGGCTCCCCAGTACCAGCTCCTTCCACTTGACCGCATTCATCGCAGAGCGGCTCGAATCGTCGACGACCGAGTGCTTTCCGATCGGCTCGATTCACTGGCGCTGCGAAGAGATGTTGCATCTCTTTGCGTATTTTATCGCATCTATCACGGGGAGTGCTCTGAGGAATTGTTCGGATTAATCCCAGCCGCCAAATTTCGTGAACGCACTACACGGCAAACGTCCCGATACCATCCACACCATCTGGATGCTTGGCGGTCCACCACTGTACGTTTCAAAAGGAGTTTTCTTCCGCGTACAACCTCTCTGTGGAATAATTTACCACCGGTGATTTTTCCGGACCGATACGACCTGGGGACCTTCAAGAAAAGAGCTTACTCTTATTTTAAGGGCCGGCAACGCACCTGCAATTCCCCTGGTGTTGCGGTTGATCATGGGCGGCGGTAGTCACTTAACATCAGGTGAGCCACATGCTCGTTTGCCCCCTCTTCTATAAAAAAAAAATATAGCTAATAGTACAGAAAGTAACATTAACATTTACATTTTTCGAACAAATTAACTTATCCGCTATGAAATCTGTCAAATATTTCACCTCTTTTTCAAGTGGCGCCGCCCTCGTGGCTCATTGGTGGAAAAAAATGTTATAGTATGATGACGGACGTTCAAATGCAATGACTTTGTGACGGGAGATATTCTCGTAACATGGATTTATTGTTTGTTATATTCCGGAAAGAAAGCAACAGTCTTCTGCATGGGTGTTCGAAGACGAGCAAACAAAAAAATGTCTTGTCAAGGCTTGTCCTGAGAAAAGCCTTGTCGCTATTCTCACGGAAGAGATACCTACTGACAAAACGCGGCTCGGCTCGAAGTGCGTTCCGCGCCGCTGACCACTTGCCGGCCGTCCGATTCTGCGAGACGGAAACAGCTATCTTTTTGCTCTCTCACACTATTTAGTAGCTAATTGAGTGGACGTCGAATCTTCACCATCACAGTTTACAGCTTGCATTAATTAAGGAAAAGCGTAATTTCCGATGTCAAGGCTTGACAAGACCTGCAATAAGAGTTTTCCTCTCTTCGGGGTAGAAAACGTATCTATTATCTAAATTAAAATTATTTCTACTAGTTATAATGTTTACTTATCTAATGTCGCCTCTACACGTTGGCCAACACAATGGCGAATGGAGTGGCGAATATATTGGCCGAGAGTTGGTGACGGCGTCCACACGTTCAGTTTACTTCGGTTCGGGCTTTTTTTTTTGCGCCCGAAGCAAATATGGGCAACCCTCCGGAAAGCGGGGGGAGGGAGGTTGGGAATGCTCATAGCATACCACGCAGCCGGCTGCGTGGTTATGTGGTGACTTTTACCCACTAAACACAACCTTTTAGGAAATGGCTTAACGATCTGACTAGAGATCTCTAAGCCGTATACGAACGCGACCCTCCTTGGCAGAAAGGAGGGCGCAGCGGTTCGGGCCAATGTGCGGACGAATTTATAAGCACCGTGGCGCAGTGGCTCAGCAATGAGTGGCAGCGCCGGGCGCCGCGGGTTTGATCCCGCACGGAACAAGTATTTGTATGTCCTACAAATAATTGTTTCGGGTCTAGATGTGTGTCCTTGTGCAATTTATGTTTGTAAACTGCCTGCGCGATACGGGAGAAAATCCTAGTGTGGGGTTAACGTTTTTATAAAAGAATTATAAAATAATAGTGGATATTAATGGGGCTGTAAATAGATATACGATATACGATTAGCTTTATTTATTCTTTACATGCATCATAAACTGGAATAAATACCATTAATAATAACTTGACTTATTTTAAAGTTAAAGGAGCTATAATCGATTAGTCTATGTTTTAAAATTGGGTTTTGATTTTAAAGTTTAGCAAAATATGTACTTGCATTTCTATCAGACATTTGATGTGTATAAAAAACACCTTATAATTTATTTGGTAATTTAATTAATATTTTGAGAAAGACAAAAACAATAGCAACAAATATAATTAACACTGACTTAATAATAGACGTACTAATTATAACTTAGAACATAAATGAAAAACTCATGACATGGCCACTACATTCGCCGCTGTGTGACCAACGTGTAGAGGCGCCGTAAGTAGGCGTGTGGTGGCGGTGTTACTGATATCAACTATCCCACATCATCCAGTCTTTGAATATCATCCAGGAGGTTCCGTAAGAGGAAAAAGAGGAAAATAAAACACAATGAGGTATTACTACTCACGTTAGTAATATATGCATAGTTCGATGATAAAACAGGATATAGTAGCAGCCTTTTCCTTATAACATTACAAAAAATTAAAAAAAAAACTGTGTATGCCGTTATAGCGAATATCGCCTCTACGGCAATCTATGGGGGAGGCCTATGTTCAGCAGTGGGCTTTTGATATGCTGTGATAATATCAAAGTCTATAGACTATTCAATGGATTTGTCCTATAAATCTAATATATCATCATCATTACAGCCCTTCACAAGTCCACTGCAAAACATAGGCCTTCCCAAGGGATGCCATCAAGCACGGTCCTGAGCCACCTGCATCCACCGACTTTCTATAGGTCTTACCAGGTCGTCACTAGTGACGAGTCTAGTGGGGGGTCGCTCCACACTTCGCCTATCGCTACAAAGCTGCCACTCGAGAACCTTTTTTCCCCATCGGTTGTCGGTTCTTCGAGCTATATCGCCGAACCATTGCCACTTCAGCTTTCTAATCCGTTGGCCTATGTCGGTCACTCTGGTTCTACTGCGAATATCCTCATTTCTAAGTTTATCACGCGGAGAAACCCCGAGCTTAGCCCTCTCCATAGCTCGCTGAGCGATCTTGAGCGTCCTCATACGGCCAGCAGTGAAGGACCACGTAATACATAAAATATAAAAATAATTTTTGTTTATTCGTATTATATGCACTGCCATACTGTTCAGATCTCAAATTGGGTTAAAACTTTGTCAACATATTACTTGCACTCCCGCGAAGTTAATAGGCATAGTTGGACCCGGTAGATGGCGTTGTTGTAGAATCCTGATATCACCCGTGCGGAGCCGGGACAGATCACTAGTTACATATAAAATGAAGCGGGGCGCTTCAGCCGTCAATCTTAATATGATGTCTGATTAGTGATCAATACTGTTTTTACACAAAACCTATAACAAACAAAAATTTTATGATATTCTATTATTTGATTTTCAATTGTTTTTATATTCATTATTTTGAATTGAGCATGGAGACTACAAAATTGGATAATTTTCGAAAACTAGTTCCGACCTGGTTTTAACGCAGCAGAGACAGGATAGCTCGCGATATTAATATTACGTTTGGAGACGATACGATTAATTGTGCGTTTTTGTTTGATCACTTTTATAGTGGAAACTTTGACTTGGAGAATGAATCACGAATAGGTAAAATCAAAAGTATTATCAAAGTAGATATTACTCTTTTATCTATAAAAACCAAAGACTTGGCGTCATACTATTATTTATTCTGTGGTCATGGTTTGACGTTAGTTCCCCAACAATATTGGCTCATATACATCAAAATGGTAAAATAAAAAATAAAAACCCAATAAATGGGTGCCTCCTATTTCCATTGAGAGCACGCGTTGAAGCTTGAAACTTGCCTTGCTTTGATGAGTAGGTTGAGAGAGATGAATAAATTTTGTACATAATTGTGACGTGTGATGTAAAGTACATTCTTTACGATATTCGCAATCGTAAAACGCAATGGGAAACTCTTCAAATATCGGAAAAATACTTAAAAGCGAAGCTCACCTAAAGTCTTTTTAAGGTTCGGTGTATCAATAACCACAAATATTTATTATGAATAACTTTCAACAATGATAGAGAAACTCTCAGAGCCGCGGCTCGTCAATCTATCTTCGCCCTATTGCTCCATGATAACGCAAGACCTCCTTTGCCGTGTAGTGGCGGTTAAGAATATCCACTACCCCATATCTTTCCGTGGGTGTCGTAAAAGGCGACAGAGGGAAACAAGCAGGAGATGGGCAGCAGCATATTCCTGATAACAGCAACTATACGACAAAAAAAAACTGCGGTTGCCAACCCGCTCGCCAAGCGTGGCAACTATGGCAATATACCCCCCATGAACAATTACACAAACAGACGGCCCCCAGTCCCCGGCGGCCCCGCTATTCCTGGCTACGGTGGCGACCATGGTAACGGCGGGGCAGGGGTGCTAAGAATACCCGGTGGAGGTTCGGTTGCCACCTACGACGACTCGACCTGGCAACATTTAACGCACAAACACTGAGAACTGACGAGAAGATCCTGGAGCTGGAAGAAGAGATAGATAAGTTGCGCTGGAGTATTATAGGATTATCCGAGGTCCGAAGAGAGGAGGAGGACACGGTGATTCTCGAATCCGGCAACTTGTTCTATCACCGGGAGGGCGACCATCTGTCCCAAGGAGGTGTCGGATTTATCGTCCACAAGTCTCTCGTCAACAACGTTGTAAAGATTGGGAGTGTGTCGACGAGGGTCGCGTACCTGATACTCAGAATCACCAAACGGTATTCGCTGAAGGTCATACAGGTTTACGCACCAACCTCGGCACATTCCGATGAGGAGGTGGAGGAAATGTATGAGGATATTTCCAAAGCCATGCATTCCTCCAAAACCCACTACACGGTGTTGATGGGAGACTTCAACGCAAGACTAGGCACAAGAGAAAACGGTGAGCTGAAGTTAGGGAAATTTGGAGTAGGGCAACAGAACCGAAAGGGCCAGCAGCTGGCCGACTTTATGGAGAAAGAGGGACTCTTTATGATAAACTCTTTCTTCCAGAAGCGGCCCCACAGGAAGTGGACCTGGTCGAGCCCCGACGGTTCGACAAAAAATGAGATTGACTTCATTATGACGACCAGACGCCAACTGTTCAGTGATGTCTCAGTGATCGCAAGGGTGGAAACTGGCAGCGATCACCGAATGGTTAGAGGCACACTGAACCTAAACGTTAAGTTGGAGAGGTCTCGTCTAATGAAGTCAACGCTCCGTCCCCCTCGTGCTCTAATCCAAAATCCCGAAAACTTTCAGCTCGAGTTACACAACCGCTTTCAGTGCCTACAAGATTGCAATGTAGTGGACGATATGAATGACAAGCTCGTGGAAACTGTCCATGCGGTCGGAGCTAAGTTCTGCAAGACCCGCCGCAGAAGAACACAAAAACTCTCCGATCACACTCTTAATCTCATGGCTGTTAGACGGGAGATGAGGCTGCAATCGTCAACAGATTTGACAGCATACAGGCAACTGAACAGACAGATCTCCAATGCATGCGGCGAGACTTACGCAACTTTAATACTGCGCGTATTAAAGAAGCGATCGAGCGGAACCAGGGCTCCAAAGTCTTTGCCAGAGATCTGTCTGCCCGTAAGAGCCAACTGTCAAGGCTGAAGACTGAGTGTGGCAGCATCGTTTCCGGGACACCTGAGATTTTGAGTGAGATTGAGAGGTTCTATGGGCAGCTGTACACATCATCGTTGGAGCCACACGCAAGTGTGAGTAACGATCCAAGAGCAAGTCTTATCCGACACTATTGCGATGATATCCCGGACGTCAGTCTAAGCGAGATTAGAATGGCTCTCCAGCACCTTAAAAACGGCAGGGCCCCAGGCGAGGATGGAATTACAGCGGAGCTTCTGAAAGCGGGTGGAACACCGGTACTTGAAGTCCTTCAGAAGCTCTTCAATTCCGTCCTCCATGGTGGCACTACTCCAGAGGCGTGGAGCAGAAGTGCGGTGGTCTTGTTCTTTAAGAAAGGCGACAACGCTCTCTTAAAGAACTACAGACCGATTTCCCTTCTGAGCCGCGTCTACGTGCTGTTTTCGAGAGTCATTACGAATCGTCTCGCACGCAGACTTGACGACTTCCAGCCTCCCGAACAAGCCGGTTTCCGAAAAGGCTTCAGTACCATAGACCACATACATACCCTGCGGCAGATTGTACAGAAGACTGAAGAGTACAATCTGCCACTTTGCCTGGCGTATGTGGACTATGAGAAAGCCTTTGATTCCGTCGAAATTTGGGCGGTGCTACAGTCCCTTCAGCGGTGCCAAGTTGACTGTCGGTATATCGAAGTGCTGAAGTGTTTGTACAGTAGGGCTACGATGGCTATCCGAGTACAGAACCAGAGCTCGAAACCTATTCAACTGCAGAGAGGTGTAAGACAGGGTGACGTTATATCCCCGAAACTCTTCACCGCTGCGTTGGAAGACGTTTTCAAGCTACTGGACTGGAAAGGATACGGTATTAACATCAATGGCGAGTACATCACTCACCTTCGATTTGCCGATGATATAGTCCTTATGGCAGAATCGCTGGAGGACTTAAGCACTATGCTCAATGACCTCAATAGTGCCTCCCATCGGATAGGTCTTAAGATGAACATGGATAAAACAAAGATCATGTTTAATGTCCATGTCACACCTATGCCGGTAATTGTTGGGAGCACTATGCTCGAAGTTGTTGACGAGTACGTTTACCTGGGACAAATAGTCCGACTAGGTAAGTCCAACTTCGACCGAGAGGTCAATCGACGGATTCAACTCGGCTGGGCAGCGTTCGGGAAATTACGACACATCTTCTCGTCAGGTATACCTCAATCTCTGAAAACTAAAGTGTACAACCAGTGCGTGTTGCCAGTGATGACTTACGGATCAGAGACGTGGTCCTTCACTGCTAGCCGTATGAGGACGCTCAAGGTCGCTCAGCGAGCTATGGAGAGGGCTATGCTCGGAGTTTCTCTGCGTGATAGACTCAGAAATGAGGATATCCGCAGTAAAACCAGAGTGACCGACATAGCCCAACGGATTAGTAAGCTGAAGTGGCAATGGGCCGGCCATATAGCTCGAAGAACCGATAACCGATGGGGAAGAAAGGTTCTCGAGTGGCAGCCTCGTACCGGTAGGCGTAGTGTAACGACCTGGTAAGATATGCAGGAAGTCGATGGATGCAGGTGGCTCAGGACCGTGCTTTGTGGCATTATTTGGGGGAGGCCTATGTTCAGCAGTGGACTTGTGAAGGGCTGTGATGATGATGATGATGATGATGAACGCAAGACCTCATCCTCACAGCCTCACACTGCTCGACAAACTGTTTTAACATTACAAGAGTATAGGAGAACAATTAGAAACCATACATCATTTTACTAGGTACTACTTACCTACTTAAATTCTTCCTGTGTAGGTACGAGTATAATCTTCTACAAAAGGGAGGGGTGTGCAAGTGCACCCATTATAACTGGTACTCACGTAGGTAGGTTTTCTAGTTTAGTTAATTCTAGCATCAACAAGTACACACACAACAAGTTTTGTTTTTATTACAGATAGTATCAACTAAACTGCAAAAGTTCTTTGATTAAGGAGAAATTAAATAATAACAATTTAATAAATAAATTGAAACGAAGGTCACAGACTAAGGTAAGGTCTATTTAAAAGGTGACGTGGATCTTTTGGAATTAATAGATATAACTAGGTATGCCGACAAGTACCTAATCTGTATTATACTATGCTGGCTGTTTTTTATTATGTATAGTATATGTTTTTCATTGATGAATCATGCACTACAAAATTATCTCGAATAAGTTATAAGACATAAAAGCAAAAAATTACAATATTACAATATTTTATCGGGTGCTACTTATGTTTTTATAAAAATAGTAATTAACAATCTAATACCAAGGTCTCAACCTCAAAACTTTTCTTTTACGAACTGATGAAGAAGAATAATATATCCCACTGTTGGGCACAAACCCCGTATTTCTCAGAGGGTTTTAGGACGAGGAAATATCCAATGCGTGTTGATGGACTTTATATGTCTTCGAAATATTTTTTTAATTTCTCAGATATGCAGTTTCCTCACATTTTCCTTTGCAGCCGAGCATGTGGTTAATTGGTTAAACGTAACTCCACATTCTGGTTTATAGCAATTAGACGTTTTATCCACCACCTAACTTTATTCGTTTGGTCCTCGTACCAGAACATATCACTAAGCCCCGAACACTACCAGCTAGCAGCGATATTGAAGTCAGGCATCTTTCTACATAATGTAATATAATAAGCAATGTTAAATGCACGACTTAAGTATAGAAATATAATATAATATACATAGGTTTAATCCGTCTTTTATAAGAATTTACTGACAGTATCGCTGAATCGGTATGGAGCTTTTAGAAATGTCATCACCGGTTTTCTCATACGACAATCTTATGTAATTTTATCAGGAAGATACGTATCTATGTTTAATAAATAGGTTAAATCATAGATAAATAGATATGTAGCAAGCTAGGTTGAATGGTAATGCTAGAGCATCAAATACTTTTTCATCGGCGTGTATAATATAAAAGACGAATTTTTATTATATCACAACAAAAACAAAAAGTACTGTTGAATAAAACTAAATTTACGGATTTTATCGCGTTTATTTCACTACTTTTACTTATTTTTAATTCCCGACGTTTCGGGTGCTTTACAGCAACCATGGTCACGAGAGGGACTGAGATGTTTGACGTCCCAATGTCATAGTTAGTCCGGCTACCTTCAGTTTTTGAATATTAATTTTTGGTCCGATTTACGCAAAACGAGCTTATAGTATCATGAAGTCTTGCAGTGGTATGCTTAGGTTTGGGTTTAATTTTGTTAATTATAGGGTCCCAAGCAGGTGGCAGCACCCATCCATCTTCTCTATTGAAATTTGGATGTTTTTTAATTTCAATAGCCTCGCGTATCATCCTTGGTAGGAATCGGTGTTCTTTTGCGAGAATTTGTGGTTTATCAAAACGAATGTAATGGTGGGGACGATCTTGAACATGTTCGCAGGCTGCAGACCATCTGTCAAGTGTAATATCCCTCTACAAGATGCAGGAGTATACAAGTTAGATTGTGAATGTGGTCTCTCTTACATAGGTCAAACAAAAAGATCCATAAAAACTCGCGTGAAAGAACATATAGCTGACGTGAAGCACCGACGCTCCGGGAAGTCTGCAGCCTGCGAACATGTTCAAGATCGTCCCCACCATTACATTCGTTTTGATAAACCACAAATTCTCGCAAAAGAACACCGATTCCTACCAAGGATGATACGCGAGGCTATTGAAATTAAAAAACATCCAAATTTCAATAGAGAAGATGTATGGGTGCTGCCACCTGCTTGGGACCCTATAATTAACAAAATTAAACCCAAACCTAAGCATACCACTGCAAGACTTCATGATACTATAAGCTCGTTTTGCGTAAATCGGACCAAAAATTAATATTCAAAAACTGAAGGTAGCCAGACTAACTATGACATTGGGACGTCAAACATCTCAGTCCCTCCTGTGACCATGGTTGCTGTAAAGCACCCGAAACGTCGGGAATTAAAAATAAGTAAAAGTAGTGAAATAAACGCGATAAAAACCGTAAATTTAGTTTTATTCAATGTGTAGTGTTCGCGTAAATTTAAGAAATCAAAAAGTACTGTGTTATGTAAAGTGTACTTTTAACTTTTGCTTTTCTCTTGCTTTAACAAACCTTTCGTCCAGAAGTCGAATCTCGGAATAATATTTGCTTTGGATGTACTTAGAAACTGTTTTAAAATAATTAAAAGTTGTCTCGCAATATTGTTTTATATATATTAAAAAAATATATATATATATATATATATATATATATATATATATATATATATATATATATATATATATAAACACTCACGCCTGTCACCCAGAGGGGTAGGCAGAGACTACAGACTTCCATTTGGCACGATCCTGACACACCTCTCTCGCCTCCTTCACATCCATACATCTACGCATGCATGCTCGTCGGTTAAGGGTACTCCTAATTTGGCCCGTTTTCAATAAATCGCCAATTTGGTCGATAAATTTTCGCCTAGGACGTCCCTTTCCGACTCTGCCATTCACTTCTGCAACATAAATTTTCTTTGTCACTCTTTCCTCATCCATTCTTTCCACATGACCAAACCACCGAAGCATTCCTTTCTTAATCCTGGTCACAACATCATCTTGCAAACCACACTCTTCTCTTATCACATAATTCTTCACCCTGTCATTCAGATTCAGCCTTAACATACTCCTTAGCGACCGCATTTCTACTGCGTTTATTCTACTCTCGTGCTGCTTCTGCCACACCCAACTTTCACTACCATACGTTAAAGTAGGGACCAACACAGCATTGTGAATTGCCATACGTGCCTTTTTTGACACATTTTGACTCTTCACAATAAAGTGCAGGGCCCCATTTACTCTGTTTCCTGCGTTTACTCGTCGTTCTATATCCTTATCATATCTCCCATCCCTGCTAAATACGCAACCCAAATATACAAACTCATCTACTTGCTCGATCAACTCCCCATATATTCTTATTTCACATATCGTTTTACTTTCATCTCTTTCAAAAACCATAATTTTCGTCTTACTTGCGTTCACTTTCATACCGCTTTCTTTTAATGATCTGTTCATTAATGTAACCATCATTTGCAACTCAGCCGCCGACGACGCAAGAATAACTTGATCATCGGCGTACAAAAGGCATTTGATGGTTAACTCACCCATTCTTAATCCGCATTCTTCAACTTTCAAATTTTGCAAACAACTGTCCATAAATAGGTTGAACAACCACGGGGAAGCCACACAGCCCTGTCTGACACCTTTATGGATGCCAAACCAGTCGGAGTAGACCCCGTTGATCCTAATACAAGCACTAGAGTCCCTATAAAGAAATTCCAATGCCTGTATCAAGCCAGCGCTCAACCCAAATGAGTTCAGTGTTTGCCATAGCACATTCCTATCCACTCTGTCATAGGCCTTCTCCAAGTCCATGAACGCACAAAAATGGTTTTTGGCCAAAAACTTCCCGCGATCACGCAGAGAAGACATGTACACCCACCAACCCCCCACCTCCAACACCAAAAAGTCTCCCGGTACCCGCTTCAGTTCCCAGCATACATTAAACAAGGTGTGCAGCAGGCCTGCCACCACTTCCTCTCCAGCCCTTAGCATTTCGAGTGAAACTTTATCATAACCGGCAGCCTTACCTGCTTTCATGCTTTTCATTGCTTTCATTATTTCATCTATACTTATCTCGCTACCTCCTTCCTCTTCTTTCAGAGTTCCTATTTCATTCAGTTCATACGTTGTCTCCTCACTCATAAACATGCTTTCAAAATATTCCTTCCATCTCTTTAAACTCAAAACTTCATCATTCAGAATATAGCCATTCTCATCTCTTATAGCATTCATTATAGGCTGTTTTGAATGTCCCCTGGCAGTTCTTACGAGTTTCCAGAACATTTTAATATTTGCCTGGAAGTTATCCGATATTCTTCTATCATTCTTATCCGTTCTTTCTTGCTTTTTCCTTTCAACTACTTCTTTTACTCTTTTATTTAGATGTCTAAAGACTGCCTTTTTTCTTTCAAAATCATCATTCGTACCGCTAGAATTACCAGCCTTAGTTGCTAGTAAATCTAGCCATGCTCTCTTCTTTGCTTCAACTTCCGTACGTATCTCATCATCCACTCCACATCATCACATCCACTTTTCGCCCCTCCGGGAGACAGAACGTGACGGGTGGCGAGCCTCGTCGCCGGTTTTCCTCCCGGAGATTCTTCGCACCCCTGCCCCATTAAAGGGGCGCCGGGAACTCGGGGCCATTTCTTTAATTTGATTCCTCATGGTGCGAATGGGATGGCATATTTAACGCCGCTACCACTTCGAGGAGCCGAGTCTGTGCTATCGGCTTGTCGCTCATTTAGCACCACCTGGGGGACACGTGTAGGGTGGGCCTAGGATTAGGTGGTCAAAGCCTACGGACGCGAGCGACTTATCCCCCATTTTGTATTTGTTTTAATAATTAATATATTGTAGTTTAACATAATTTTCTTCGTCACACCCTTTTATTTTATGTAGGTAGTCAAAGAATTATCAGAAACTTCATTTCGTTCACTCATTCATAACAGCCGGGCCAGCTATCTTATCATGGGCCTCCCCATGGAATATAACCTCAAATGGCTTAACAAGATCCTCCGTTATGACGAAAATATTGCAGAATTAATTTTGAAATAAATATATGGTAAAGTTGAGGATTAAGGTTAAGTATACTATGTTAGACGAAAACATGATTCCGTAAAATTGGAGTCACTTATGGCCATGGTTGGCGCGCCTAGCAGGCGGGTTGACAACCGCAGTTTTATTTTTATTTTCAAGTTGTAACCTATTAGAAAAAAGCTACTGACCATCTCCTGGTCTATTCCTCTCTGTCACCTCTTACGACACCCATGGGACGATACCTATGGAGTAGTGGATATTCTTACATTGTCGCTACACGGTCACGGAAACGGAAACTTCCATAAGCATCAGTAATGCCACGTGATACGTATTAGTTTTGAAATCATTGCTATTAGTACACGTCGATTCCACAACTTTAAATTTAGTACAGGTTTCATAAGAAACATTGTATCTGTTATATTTTTTACGCACAACAGTAATAAATCCATTTTAGTTTACATCCTTAATGCTTCTATTATTAGAATCTAATTCCGCACTCTATGAGGCGCCGGCCGCTATTAGAATGTCAAGGTATAGAGGTTCAAAACATGACTCAACAGTTTGTTTGTGACAGTGCGAAACCGGTTTAGCACTTTTAATACACTCGTTACAATTTTACGTCACAACAATGCTGCATGATCAAGACTTAAGCCGACTGCGATTGTTGTAGATCATCTTGTTGAGTTCACTGTTTTGTTTTTTATTGGCCTGCAATTTAATAATGACTTATTTTATTTGGATTCTCTTTGTCATTTAATTTCGATCTTCACCTTATAACTCCTTAGCGCTTGTAATTCCGTCCTAATATAATTTATGTCATTCAATAATTTAGCAACGTCTTTATCTATTGTTTGACCTTTGAAAAATTTTGACCCTTGAAAACATGATACGTTTTCTAATAATCTGGTGACATCCACGTTGTCTAAGGTAACAGAGGGAAGGCGATTTATATATCTTGTGACGAAAATCGGCTGAGAATTAGACTCGAGTTCTTTAGTAGCTTGATAACGTCTTTTGTGTATTTTTTTTGTGTCGTCTCCATTTCTATGGACATTTTTTCTCAACAGGATGTAGGTACCTATAAAAAACATTTTTGCCGTTTTCCCACTTCTTCGTTCGCGAAATTAGCGAATAGATAGGTACCTACCTACATATTCTAAAATAATTTGTTCGTTTAGACGACATAATTACATGTAAGGATGTCAATTTTTTTGTAGAGTAATTATGTATACATACAATATACAATTAAGTACATGTACTTAATTGTATATTGAGTAAATGTATATTCAAAGATTAAACGTAAGAGCTGGTTCACATTAGGTCGGACCGACAGTTTTACCGGCCCGACAAACGTGTCGGTTCCATATTGGCGTATTTAAGTCAATAGCGCCGTTCACATTAGGGCGAACCGACCAAACTGTCGGAGCCGACACTTTTACCGTACGTCAAGCCACGATTTCTGTCGGATCGGACATAATATTGGAGTACTAGCAAGTATGGGGCCGTTCACACTGATTTTATGGAATTAAATTAAAGAGAAAGACACAATTTTTCAGACAATTTCTTTTTTCTGCCTTTTATTTAAATACCACATTGCAATGAAAACGTCGTCGTCGTCCATCCTATACGAAAGCCAAAACAACACTAAGACCCTTACTCACAACTGTTTTGTGACGACCCAGAACGACCGTACCGACAATTATTGTTCGGGTCGGCGGCGTTTAGTGTGAACAGCAACACCCGGCAGTCGGTGAACGGCAAACTGTCGGTCCGATCCGGCCTAATGTGAACCAGCGCTCTAAGTGCTTCACCAACACACACAACTTCAACTTTTATATATGAAGTAAATGATGAATGTCTGCCAGGTTGCAAACCCACATAGTCACACCTAAACTGAAATAATGGCCTGAAATAAATGCAACCTGTTTGTCCACGTATTCGCGAAGAACACCTCCCCTCCCCCGCCCCCATGGCGGATTCATTTAAGGCATGTCGGATTAAAGGGGGATGCGGATTAGCCAGGGGCCGGATTACCGGGGGTCTACTGTATACGTCTATGAGTATGAAGTATGAACGTAAGACGCTTAATCCGTCACGTCATCGCTTGAGTCACTTGCACAGAGTAATCACTTGGATCACACGTCATACAAGCGAATCATGGAGTATCGAATATACACGATACTTTATTATGCACTTACGCAATCCACACCACACGCATAATACTACGTCTACGCAACCGACCGCTAAAGTTATTATAATAACATTATTATCATGTGTGACCTACGGATTTAATTTCGAATTAAAGTGTACTCCGTGCTTCAAATTTTGTAGCACAAAGTAGCGCCATCTAGAAGAAACACTATAAAACAACTTTCCGCGCCATCTATAAATATGTGAATGTTTTTTTAGTTATTACTTTTTTAATTAGCGACTCTCATACTTAGTGTATAAAGTATAAAGTAGTTCCATAGAATTACAATAGATGTCGGTAGAAGGTCTCTAATTTTAAGCTTTTTCGTAAAAGATCTTTATTACTACTATATTCCTGATTTCTATAATATAGTGTATAGGCGAAACTTTTCAAACATGAGCATTTGGGACAAAATTTCCAATTCCGCATTCAACCACAGTACGTTTAATCCTTATGTTCTTTTTCTAATTCTACAATCAATCACAATTAGGGCTGCCATCCGTTCGGGTTTTCCCGGATTTGTCCTAGTATGGAAAACGTCCGGGGTGTCCGGGTGGGGTTTAAATATAAAAATCATAAAAGTCCCGGTTTTCGATCAGACCCCGTTCCCATAATTTATGTAAATAAAAGCTATGGGTTAGGTATTTTTGTCTTGTCGTCACAAGAACGATTAAACACACTATTTCATGCAACAAAAAAGGCTCAAAATTAAAGTTTTCTTCAAACAAGTACGGAGTAAAATATATTTTAATCAGGATGTAAGTGAATGAAAAAAGTATTGAAATGTCCGGGGTGAAAGCTCCAAAATCCGGGGAACTTACGCTTCCGGTACTGGGGGGCAGGTTTTAGAGATGGCAGCCCTAACCACAATACCTACGTTTAATCCTTATGTTCTTCTTTTCCATGTCCATTTATGTTCTTTTAAATCCGAAATTAAGTACCTAATTTTTTTTATACTTATTCATTTTACGTACGTCCAAGCCTACGATCAATTGATCGAAGGTCCTCCAAGCACACGCGTCATAACTTAGGTAATCTTATTTGTTAGAACACATTTATGCGGCAAGATTACATGTAGGCTAAAAAGCAGTGTCAGAGAAACGACACAATTACAACATTATCAGGAACGAAGGTACCTACCCAGGCAACAACTGAAATTCGAATATAGGCCGTTACTCCGAAGCATAAGAAAAAAGGTTTTATGCGGTCAAAACAAGTCCTTAGACTGTAGAGTTTCTGTAAATCTAAAATAATTTTTAAACAATATTACTAAATCTAATTGTATTCCTATTGGATATGAGAAGACAGCACCCTTTCCTCAAATATAACTTAAGCAAGTGGGCTAAAGAAACCTTTATCAACATAGAACAAAACTAATTTTACGAATTTTATCGCGTCTAGTACCAAAATGGCAATTAACAATGCTGTGTTGGTCCCTACTTTAACGTATGGTAGTGAAAGTTGGGTGTGGCAGAAGAAGCACGAGAGTAGAATCAACGCAGTAGAAATGCGGTCGTTAAGGATTATGTTAGGGCTGAATCTGAACGACAGGGTAAGAAATTGTGTAATAAGAGAAGAGTGTGGTTTGCAAGATGATGTTGCGACCAGGATTAAGAAAGGAATGCTTCGATGGTTTGGTCATGTGGAAAGAATGAATGAGGAAAGAGTGACAAAGAAAATTTATGTTGCAGAAGTGAATGGCAGAGTCGGAAAGGGACGTCCTAGGCGAAAATTTTCCGACCAAATTGGCGATTTATTGAAAACGGGCCAAATAGGAGTACCCTTAACCGACGAGCATGTATGCGTAGGTGTATGGATGTGAAGGAGGCGAGAGAGGTGTGTCTGGATCGTGCTAAATGGAAGTCTGTAGTCTCTGCCTACCCCTGTGGGTGACAGGCGTGAGTGTTTATGTATGTATTTATGTAGTACCAAAATTAGTTTCAAATCAGAATTAAAGAGAGTATAGATTTAATTACATATATTATAGGGGGGGGGGGGGTTAACTTGTAAAACCGGTTATCTGCATTCTGTTTGTGACAATAAGTTTAAATTAAGACTCTTCAACTTAGATTATTTTATAATGATTTCTTATATTTACGCGAACACTATACATGATTAAAACTACTTTTACGGATTTTATCGCGTTTATTTTTACTTTTTATTTACTTTTATTTTTAATTCCCGACGTTTCGGGCGCTTTCCAGCACCCATGGTCACGGGGGACTGAGATGACTGACGTCCCGATGTCATTGTTAAACCCGGAGTACCTTCAGCTTTTTTAATTATTGTTTATGGTCCGATCTATGCAAAATCAACTGACTATGTCCTGAGGTCTTGCAGTGGTATGCTTGGGTTTAGTTTTAATTTTATTGATTATAGGATCCCAAGCAGGTGGTAGTACCCAGCCTCCTTCTCTATTGAAATTAGGATGTTTTTTAATTTCAATAGCCTCACGTATCATCCTTGGTAGGAATCGGTGTTCTTTCGCGAGGATTTGTGGTCTATCAAATCTATAATATAATATATAATCTACCAACCATTACATCAGATTTCAATCAAATTCATCAATTAAATTATTATACAAGGTGTCTCAAAAGAAAGTTCACATTTAAATCTTTTTTTAAAAGAAAAGTCTTAGCTTTATTGAAAAAAATGTTTATTTTATATTGAAGTACACTGTTTGGGAATTTATTTTTTAAAAATAACATTGTCCAAATGTAAACCGTTGCGCTCTCGGCATTCATTTAGTCGGGCACTAAAATTGCCTATGACAGCTCGGCAGGTAGTCTCCGTGATGGCTGCCATTTCATGACGGATATTTTCTTTTAATTGTGCCAGGGAAGTCGGTTTATTAGCGTAAACTTTTGATTTGACATAACCCCACAGGAAAAAATCCATAGGCGTTAAATCGGGACTCCGTGGAGGCCAATTTATGTCACCTCGCCAGGAGATTAATTTGTTCGGAAAAATTTCTCGAACTCGAGGCAGAGATCTGTTGGACGTGTGTGAAGTTGCTCCATCCTGCTGGAACCATGTTCTTTGGTTGTAACCAGGAAAGTTTTGCAGTTGGGGTACGAAAAACTCGTCTAACATCTCCACATAACGCTCTGAATTCACTGTGAGTGTGCGTCCCCTTCCATCTTCAAAAAAGTAAGGGCCGATAATTCCTCGCGCCGACATCGCTGCCCATACGGTGACTTTGGGTGAATGTAGCGGTTTCTGATGTTTTTGTTTTGGGTTGGTTGCACTCCAGTAACGACAATTTTGCTTGTTTACATGCCCATTCAGGTGAAAATGGGCTTCATCGGAAAACAAGATGTTGGTGAACGTTGGAAAGCGCTCAATCATCTGATTTACAAAGGCAAGCCTCTGACCAGCATCTTGAGGCTTCAGTTCTTGCACTAACTGAATTTTGTACGGGTGCAGCTTTAAATCTTTGTGTAAAATGCGGCATAATGAAGATCTGTGCACATTTAAAGCAACAGCACTCTTCCGAATCGAGAGGTTTGGATCATCTCGAATAGACTGAGTAACACTGTCCACGTTTTCGGCTGTTCTTGATGTTCTTGGTCGCCCAGATTTTGGTTTCTCCAGAGTTGACCCAGTCTCTTCAAACTTCTCAACCCATTTTGCAATGAGACGAGTGCTAGGCGCATCATTTAAGTGACGAATATGTCGAATACTGCAGAATTTTCTACGCGCTACAGTCGCCGAATTACCGTTTTTGTAAAACTCACGTACGCACAACGCACGGTCCGCACCAGAGAAACGCTCCATAGCGACTAAATTCCCAAGAGCCAGACTACCGACTGACATACCCCCCGCGCCCCTCAGAATAGTTGCTTTCGCGTAATAAGATAAGCAAATGTGAACTTACTTTTGAGACACCTTATATAAACGCATTTTTAAAGTTTCATTTTACAGTTAGTTTAGTTACGTTACCAACATTAGGCCAGGGTTGGATTCAGACCCTCAAAAATATTGTACATGCAAAATAAAATTATACTATTTTTAAAAAATTACATCGCGTTTGACGTTTCATGTTTCTTTTTTCTCATGTGCCGGGATTTTGGCGTCACGCGTCTAGTTTATCGATACGTTTCGTTTTTTGATGCTTTTATTTTTATTTCTGTTTAATTTTTGTCTTAAGAACATAGTGTAAGTCAAATTTTGAATATTGGTACCTAATACTTATATTTAATATTCAATAAGGGTAAAACGAAAAGAGTACAAAAGAAACCATACCTGCTTAATTGAATGTGAAAATCTGATTCATAAAATATTTTGATATTTTGTTTTCAAACTTGATTGCTTCTGGAGCACAGAGTTTTTATCGTGGTGGCTCCTCATTATAGTTGTATCAAGAATACAACATAAATTCATCAATCGAGCACCGATTGACTAGAAAGGGCGTTAATTCTAAATTTTTATTAAAAAAAAAAAAAAACGTGGTACTCATGTACAATACAGAAAATCTCGATATCATAGGATTAATATTACAAAGTAAAAGGACCCAATAATAATACAAGTCGACCTTTAGTTAAAATTATGGTATTTTCGTTTAGTAATATTACGATATTATACTCTACCAAAGAGATTTAAATATATAATACACTATAGAGCGGACATTAGGAACATTTGCATATAAAAGCTGTGACCACACGCATGTATTACACACTCTAGCGAAATATGGCAATACTACACTGAATATTTATTTAGAAAATATTTTAGCTATTTCCCAGTAGGTATCCCTGTAGGCATCTTCAATGAACTTCGGGTTATCTGGTGACACTTGTCGTGCTAAATATCTTATTTGAGTTTTATCTCGAAGATTTTTAAAATATATTATATAACTTGAGTTTAAAGATATGTCTCTTTGCCCTTTACCCTGATGAAATAAATTTTGTGTTAAATAAAATACACTGAGATTCCTGTGATGACTACCTTTTGTAAATATATCCACAATTCTTCCATCGAACTCTCTCATTAGATCATCAATAATAACAAGATGTGGATTTTCAAAATCAAATATATTAAGATTTGGAATTCCTTGATGATAGTTAACATTTGGTAAATTATATAACGGTTGCATTTCATCAAAGCACCATGTGATCTGATTAAAATCACAATTTCTGTAACTGATTTTACGAAATTTGTTACAAATTTTGACTTCCCATATCCACTTGGTCCTGCCACAATAGCAGTAAACGGATGTATAAAGTGAAACATTACACACGTCTAAAGTTTTAAGGGGTGAGGGTGAAATAAAAAATGAAAGTGTTGGTGTAAACAATTATTATATATTGTGTAATATAACTAATGTTTTTGGGAAATCAAACAAAATTTATGATTAATTTAAAATTTTATTTTCAAGCAATAACCACTTGTAAAAAACAATGTACAATTTTGTGATTATTGTTTGCAAATATATGATTATTGCACACATAACGTTTGTTTTTTTTTTATTTCGTAAATTTGAATTTATGTTACAAAAATCAAAAGAAAGAACTTAACTAAAATAATAATTAAAATTATAATATTTACGATTAAAACTAATTATATACAATATAAAAGAAGAAACTATAATATAGAAAATCTAAAACAAAAATTTAAATCGTAAAAAGACATGCTCCCCGTGGTATAGTGCCAAGAACGCTGGCTGCGTTTCCTCGCTGAATAGCTATATTTAGCCTTTGAGCGAGGAAAGAACCAGCCCTCTTATCACCAGCAGCGACGACCAGTCGTGGATACAGTTCCTTTAGAAACTTCATTGCACGTGGACCCCACGGACCGATAGTCTCTACAGCAAATGGCACAAATATGTAGTCATTTCTCAAAGACTCATATTTGCGCCATTTACTAAATTCGGCTGCCTCTGATGCCGCCCCGGCTCTAAAAGAGGTACCCTTGAGATGAGAGGCCGCCAAAGTGTCAACGCAAGTAGCATCCCACACTAGGGCTTTACCTCTCTCCCAAGGGACCAAAGTCATACCGTCAGATCTCTTGCCATCGTCTCTAAATATTCCGCAAGGCTCTAAAACCGAGGGGATATTTATGAGACAAGAGCCCTTCGGATGATTTAGTTAAAAGAACCGTGACGGGAAAACCTACCTGCACTTTTCTTGCATGAAAGTCCGTGGAGCCCAAACTCATCGACGTTGCTACCACAGGGGCACTGGTGAAGTCGACAAATAGCCACTCCTAG
The DNA here is from genome assembly GCA_907164705.1 of Parnassius apollo. NCBI lineage: Eukaryota > Metazoa > Arthropoda > Insecta > Lepidoptera > Papilionidae > Parnassius > Parnassius apollo. Next base: position 32,373,717 of record CAJQZP010000693.1, read on the forward strand.
CCGGATTCCTACGGCGATGCGCAAACTTTCCCCATCAAGCAATGTGCCGAGATTACTTGATGGTAGATCATGTAACCAGTGGCTAGATTCCTTAGTCGAAACAGCTAGAAGGCGAGCCTGATCTTGTTGAATATGGAAATTTTGAAATAATTTTTTCTGGACGCTCGGAACGGAAATCCAACGGAATATCCCACTGTTTTTGTTGGTTAACTTCCAGTAGGACATTTTCGCCGGGACAGAGCGTTAGCCATGTTTGCTTTGCCTCCGCAGCAAAGCACAGGTCTACTTTATTATTTAAAATTGTTTTATATAGGTCATTGACACTGTGCACGGAAGCAAGGAAAGCAGGCAATGCGACGCTAGAAATTTTTCTTACACCAATTCCACCAAATTTGATAGGTAAAGTGGCTTGATTCCAGGCTATTGTATTTAATCTCAAATGTAGAATGTTTTCTAAAGCAATTTTAAGATTACTATCAATATCTTTTAAAATATCCGAACATTTCCAGACTGGACTTGAGCGTAACAAGTATGTAAATTTAGGTACAAGGAGACAATATTTTAAAATGGGCAATACGGGGGTTTAAAATATATAATTTATCAACGTGATTTAAAAATTGATCAAATTTTGTTTTTAAAACAGGTTTAATACTATCGAAAAACAACGGAGCACCGAGCAGGTAAAGCGATTCCGAATTGACAGTTTTTATTCCTGGAGAAATCTGATTGAAATTTTGAATTAAGGTATCTCTGTTAGAATTAGATAAATTATTAGAAATAAATAATTCAAATTTATTTGTATTTGGTTCAAGACCAATATTTTTAAAATTTTGAAAAATATGAGTAAGATCATTAAGGACGTCATCTGCTTTATCTCCCAGTGTACCGTGGTCCAGATACCAGACATTCAGCTTGGATTTGAAATTTGAAATAATAAGTTGAATTCCCAAACTGAAAAGAGCTGGACCTAATGGATCACCCTGCTGAACACCGACAGCAGACTCAATAATATGGTTTTGATAAAACAAGTTTAAATTTTGACTGTAACATTGCCAAACGTAATGATATATTTCGGGGGTATTGTTAGCCACTTCTTTCAGCAGGGTTATCCTATCAATAGAGTAAAAAGCATTTCTAAGATCAACCTTCAGAAGAACATCTGCATTGGAAATAGTTAAGAAGGTACGCACCGAATGTACCGCCGCCTCACAGCCAGCTTTGGTGCCAAAGCCTAGTTGAGTAGGTTGAAATTTTGTCTTAAGGTATGAGATTATGTGCCTGCAAGCTAATTTTGAAGTTAAGCGTCGAAATGTAGAACCAACAGCAATAGGACGGATAGCGTTATCCTTTTCTTTGAAGGCACACAATCTTGCCCCATATAAGTAGGGAATGAAATTGGGATTGACATTACCAGAAAGCATAAAATTACATAATTTTGTTATGTCATTAAGAAGTACCCTACCGGCGTCACCGGCAGATACGCCTACAAAGTCTTTGAGATGCTAAAGCATAATCCCGTCAATGCCGCCGGCAGAGCCATTCGAAAATAACAATATTGCATTTAAAGTGTCTTTTTCGGAAACTTGTAATGGTTGCATAGAAGTATTGGGAGGCAGCGGTAAATTCTGGGAAGGATTGACCGAAGGATGTTTCTGACGAAGGCTTTCAAGAGTTTCGACATTACGAGGAGCGAGGATGTCATTTGAGAATAAAATACGGGATGCATTTTTTAAGTCGCCGTCCATCACTTTTGATTCAACTCCTTTTTTTTAAATCAAATTTAGGATAAGGTCGAGAGAAATGAGTATTAATCGGGTAATTCAAATTTTGAAAAGAATTTTCTTTTAGTTGAGACGTAATTGATTTACTTATTGTTTTACTAAAATGAAAATGGGAATACGCGAATGTAAATAATTTTTGCCAACTTTTTTCACCATTCGTTAGACAATTTTGAATAGTTAATGATAATGCTTTAGCAAGTTGCATCCTCGCACCTCTGGGAATTCTTTTAACCAATGGAACGTTACTATACAAATTGTATAATTGTTCCGAAAAAAAAATGAAGAATTTGTGTCATTAGGTATATTACCAGAAGAGTCATGAATTTCTACGGTAGGCTGTGAAGCCGAAATATTTTGACTATGGCATCGTTTAATGTGTATATTTAATCCCTTTTTACCTTTAAACAGCCTACCGTCGGTACAATTTTGACACCATAGGAAATCCGGCTGTGAATGTATTGAAGCGATAATATTCATAGAAAATGTAAAAAATTAAAAATGTAAAAATCTACAGCACTCAAAAGTCTATAATTTAGTACAAATCAAAATCTTGAAAATTAAAAGAAAAACCTAGTTCTCGAGCTTTGTTTGTCGCCTTAAAGCAATCTAATATTAATATTTTGTACGATGAATTACCAGGCGTTGCATCTTGAAGTGACCTACAACTATAACCGCTTACAGTTGATGGTTTCAAAGCTTCTTTTGGTGACAATCTCACTCAATAAAACGCTCAAGCATCTCAATAAAAACGCGGCATTCGTTGTTTTCTTGGGATCAGAAGAAGTGTAGTGAGCATTGATTTTGTTATTTTGACGTTGTTCTATTTTCTCATTTAATATTTCTTTAAAGTTCTCCCTGGCATTAATGTTGCAAAATAAAATATATTCTTGGTGTATTCGGCCATCGTTATTTCTTGTCAACACTTCAGGCAAACGAACTTGTTAATATATTATCACATATTCATTAACATTGAAATATATTATTTACATAAAACATTATTTTTCGGAATTTCAGGAATAAAATATAAATATATTTTAATTAAAATATTTGTTTAAAATATACGACAGTTGTCACCTGTCACTTTTTTCTTTTTTAAATTTATGACATTTACCAAATCAATGGGTGCGTTTGGCAGAAAAAAGCGCTAGCAAGCGCTTATAAGCAAAATGGCGATCGTAAGCGGTAAACGCTGTCAAATCGTAAGTAGCTATTTTCCTCCAGGACACGATGTTAGTTTTAACCGAGGAACCTAACCTAATTTAAATATATGTTTGTAAAGTATTCATATTAAAAACTTACCAATCATGAATTTTTAATAACATGTATATGTTTATTCACGTTATTATATTACTTAAAACTAATATTGCACAAAACAACTTATAAACTCTATTTCAAAACAAACAAATTAAATAAGCAAAATGGCGGATTGTGTCAGCGCTACTGAAGTAGCAATCGTGTCCTGGCCGAAAACTATTTCAGCGCTTGTAAGCGCTTGCTAGCGCTTTTTTCTGCCAAACGCACCCATTGTATTTTGGCCATTTGTATTCTTCCATACTCGAGTTTCAAGTTCCTGGGACAGGCGATGACTACATAGATTTGTCTCATACATTGTCTCATATAGTAATTTAAGTAAACATAATCACATTCACTAATGATCAACTAATGACTGTCATCGTTAAAAAAGTATTTTTTAACTTTTATACTTTCTGCTATTGTCCTTGTATTTAGGGCTAGGAAATGTCCGCCGCGCTGCTTCAATGCGTGTTGGCGAACTTCACATGCCTTCGAAATTATCTCAGACTTACAGGTTTCCTCACAATGTTTTCCTTCACCGCCGAGCACGTGGTAAATCAGCACTTAAAATTGCAATTAACAATTTAATTGGTGCCGGCGGGGATCGAACCCGGGTTTCGTACTGTGAAATTTACAGCTTGCGCTAAGCATCTGAGCTACCACGGCTTAATCATATACACACACAATATTTAAATATAATTTGTTAACACTAAATCATACACACGTAAGAAAATAAGAGAAAGAAAAGTAAGTTTGTCAATAGAATAAACACTTACATCCATGGCCTTTGATGCGTTGAAGTAACACAAATGTAGTATTGATAGATCCACTGCGGTCAAACGACCATACACTAACTCCATGACTGCAGCTGCTCGGTCTTATATAGCACCATGTAAGTAATAATTCCAATCTAAAGAATTTCTGCAGTGAAACTGATAGTAACTTTATGCGTCAACAAGGTTATCTCACATTCTGTTGTATATCTCAACATTCCTTCGTGTTGCGTCTTACTCGATGTATCGATGATTCAAATACGATTTGTATATCACAAATAATGCAATTTAATATTTAGAAATCACTATAATTGATCATTCCTATGTTAGTCATTGAGTAGATTGGTACCGGTTTAATCTACTAATAGCATTAATATCATGGATAGACTAGATGTACAACATCATCTGTAAAAGATTCACCACAGTCTAGAAAATAATGTTTATGCTGCTAATAGACTACCTCTGTATACCCACGTACCAACATGTATAATATGCAATTTGGATACAGATGATAAACCAGGGTCACATTGGGTAGCTTAATATATCGATACGAATGACGTCGGTCAATATTTTGATTCATATGGACGATAACCTGTACGATATCATCTAGAGTTTTTAAAAAGGAATTGTAAAAGATGGAACTTCAGTTTGTGGCGAATATTGCTTAATGTATTTACTATATAAGTTTCTGGTATGTTCAATGCATAGTTTTACGAGTATATTTACAGGGAACACATTGTACAATGATATTTTAGTGGATGAGATGTTTCTCTCCTATTTTATAGATAATAATAATAAGATTTTGTATTTTGTAAATAAAAATTGTAACAAAATTAGGTAATGTGTTTTATTGATAATTCAGATTAGCGTAGTAATTAGGAAGAAAGAAGTATAATACAATAGCACTGATAAGTCGATGGACACGCCGAGGAATAGATATAGAATAGACAATGATAATAGATAAGAACAATGGGACGCTAATGACGGTGGAGCCTCTCACCGGATATCAATTAGATAAGAGTTAATTGATCTGCATATCTCCGGAACCGTGCATCCTACGCAAAAACGGACCGCAGATTCGTGATCAGAGTATGCCAAAGCCTTTTTTTTTCGTGAGTCGACGAACGTACCACTTCTGACTCTGTGAGCCAGTACTGGTACAACGTAACTACTACTCGCACTCAGATTTCTAAAAATGTTGTGTGTGTTTTCGATTGCATGTTAATAAAGCTGCTAATATGTTGACTTTGGTTTTAATCTACATGTCGGAATATGCAACAGCAGATCTCACTTCTGTCTCTCTTTAGATTTCAGATATCCTCATTGTCTTTATAAACGTGGCTACATGACCAACTCTGACATACTACTGTCCTAGGGCGTGTATCTTCATGAATTCCTGTACAACAAACACTATTAATCAAAAATTCGTCCGCTCGTCTATCCTGATATGAATTAGTACACTGTTCGTTTGACCTCACGCAAACTAACACCGGCTAGGGCGTCTCATCGACTAGACATCATCTCCTATGACAGCTCCTATGGCACTCGACTAGCTAGCTCAGAGAGTGACAGCGTTCCTTCAACCAGTGGCCATCTCATATGGCAATATGGACTGGAGCTGGCTCTCTTCCCGTCATCTCATATGACGACTAACCTAACTCGAAATTAAAATGGTAAAACTTTGTGCCATTAGTTGCAACCATTAATGCAAACTATGTAAAATCTGCTTCAACTGTGATTTAATGTGCGTTGGTATAATACCGGACGGATTTTCAACTAGTCGAAAAAGAGGGCAAGAACTCTATTTTCTCCACATTCATATACGTCAGATTTCTGAAACATGGCCCAAATTGTTAATGGTTAAACGTAGTTCAACTATAAGAAGCTTTTTTTTTTGTAAACTCAACGATTTATGCTTAAAACGTGTCGGAAGACAACACATAATTTTTTAGCATAATGAAGAATTGGTCATCAAGAGGTAAGACCCGACGTAAATTTAAAACCACTTCTACCGCTTAGAGAACAAAGTTTATAAAAGGGATTTGTCCTATCTTTACAGTTCAAAAATATATTTAAATATGATCTGTAAATTACTATATTAAATATATTTATATTTTATTCCTGAGATTCCGAAAAATAATGTTCTGTGTAAATAATATATTTAAACATTAATGAATATGTGATAATATATTTACAAGTTCGTTTGCCTGAAGTGATGACGTGAAATAACGATGGCCGAATACACCAAGAATATATTTTATTTTGCAACAATAATGCCAGGGAGAACTTAAAAGATTAAATGAGAAAATAGAACAACGTCAAAATAACAAAATCAATGCTCACTACACTTCTTCTGATCCCAAGAAAACAACGAATGCCGCGTTTTTATTCAGACGCTTGAGCGTTTTATTGAGATTGTCACCAAAAGAAGCTTTGAAACCATCAACTGTAAGCGGTTATAGTTGCAGGTCACTTCAAGATGCAACGTCTGGTGATTCATCGTACACAATATTAATATTATATAGATTTCTTCAAGGCGATAAACAAAGTTCGAGAACTAGGTTTTTCTTTTAATTTTCAAGATTTTGATTTATACTAAATTATAGACTTTTGAGTGCTGTAGATATATTTATACATTTTTAATTTTTTAATTTTTCTATGAATATTATCGCTCCGATACATTCACAGCCGGATTTCCTACGGTGTCAAAATTGTACCGACGGTAGGCTGTTCGAAGGTAAAAAAGGATTAAATATACACATTAAACGATGCCATAGTAAAAGTATTTCGGCTTCACAGCCTACCGTAGAAATTCATGACTCTTCTGGTAATATACCTAATGACACAAATTCTTCACTTTTTTCGGAACAATTACACAATTTGTATAGTAACGTACCATTGGTTAAAAGAATTCCCAGAGGTGCGAGGATGTAACTTGTTAAAGCATTATCATTAATTATTTAAAATTGTCTAACGAATTGTGAAAAGAGTTGGCAAAAATTATTTACATTCGCGTATTCCCATTTTCATTTTAATAAAACAATAAATAAATCAATTACGTCTCAACTAAAAGAAAATTCTTTTCAAAATTTGGATTACCCAATTAATACTCATTTCTCTCGACCTTATCCTAAATTTGATTTAAAAAAAGTAGTTGAATCAAAAGTAATGGACGGCGACTTAAAAAATGCATCCCGTATTCTATTCTCAGATGACATCCTCGCTCCTCGTAATGTCGAAACTCTTGAAGGCCTTCGTCAGAAACATCCTTCGGTCAATCCTTCCCAGAATTTACCGCTGCCTCCAAATACTTCTATGCAACCTTTACAAATTTCTGAAAAAGACACTTTAGACGCAATATTGTCATTTTCAAATGGCTATGCCGGCGGCATTGACGGGATTACGCCTTAGCATCTCAAAGACCTTGTAAGCGTATCTGCCGGTGACGCCGGTAGGGTACTTCTTAATGACATAACAAAATTATGTAATTTTATGCTTTCTGGTAATGTCAGTCCCAATTTCATTCCCTACTTATATGGGGCAAGATTCTGTGCCTTCAAAGAAAAGGATAACGCTATCTTTCCTATTGCTGTTGGTTCTACATTTCGACGCTTAACTTCAAAATTAGCTTGCAGGCACATAATCTCAAACCTTAAGACAAAATTTCAACCTACTTAACTAGGCTTTGGCGCCAAAACTGGCTGTGAGGCGGCGGTACATTCGGTGCGTACTTTCTTAACTAATTCCAATGCAGATGTTCTTCTGAAGGTTGATCTTAGAAATGCTTCTAACTCTATTGATAGGATAACCCCGCTGAAAGAAGTGGCTAACAATACCCCCGAAATATATCATTACGTTTGGCAATGTTACAGTCAAAATTTGAACTTGTTTTATCAAAACCATATTATTGAGTCTGCTGTCGGTGTTCAGCAGGGTGATCCATTAGGTCCAGCTCTTTTCAGTTTGGGAATTCAACCTATTATTTCAAATTTCAAATCCAAGCTGAATGTCTGGTATCTGGACGACGGTACACTGGGAGGTAAAGGAGATGACGTCCTTAATGATCTTAATCATATTTTTCAAAATTTTAAAAATATTGATCTTGAACCAAATACCAATAAATGTGAATTATTTATTTCTAATAATTTATCTAATTCTACCAGAGACACCTTAATTCAAAATTTCAATCAGATTTCTCCAGGAATAAAAACTGTCAATTCGGAATCGCTTTACCTGCTCGGTGCTCCGTTGTTTTTCGATAGTATCAAACCTGATTTAAAAACAAAATTTGATCAATTTTTAAATCACGTTGATAAATTATATATTTCAAACCCCCGTATTGCCCATTTTAAAATATTGTCTCCTTGTACCTAAATTTACATACTTGTTACGCTCAAGTCCAGTCTGGAAATGTTCGGATATTTTAAAAGATGTTTATAGTAATCTTAAAATTGCTTTAGAAAAAATTCTAAATTTGAGATTAAATAAAATAGCCTGGTATTAAGCCACTTTACCTATCAAAGGGGGACGCCCATTTTCGGCCATGGAACGCCCAACAATGTGAATTTGTTAAAAAATTATATCTTTATTTATGGTTATTAATCGCGGTTTTCATTTATCCTCAAACAATGGGAATATTTTTTCACAAATTAATAGTACCGGAAACATAATAATAAAAATTAGGTAAATCATTATGTCATTAGTTTGTGAATAAAAAAAAAGTGTTGCCAATCACAAAACACATTTAAAAAATCGATTCTCTTTTTCGATCGATTATTTACGGTGTCATCATTACAGTGCTAATATAATTTTTAAATAATTATGATGTTACGATAATTAAACAAGCGAATTACTAGCTGATTTCTAATGAATTCTTTAGAGAGTAACAAATGCTACGGCACAATTTAACTGTTAATCTTAACCGATCTTCTTTGAAAACAGATAAGAACTGTTATTCTTATCTGTTTTTAAAGAAGATCGGTTAAGTTATTCTTATCTGTTTATAACAACACATTTAAAATAGAATCATGTTATGATAACGAAACAAGTTAGTTTCCAGCTGATTTACCATGAATCCTTTAACCTTTTGAGCGGCAAAGTCGCCTATACTTGACCAACACCTGCGGGCCCTGAGCGCCAACGACGTCTATAGTTGACAAAAAACCCGGCTCCGAAAAATATGAAATATAGATATTGGAAAATTATTACAGGTATTTTAATTCTACACTCCTCAAAATAGGAATAACCCAGCAACATGTGAGTATAAAAAACAAGTCTTCTAGAGCCACAAGTACTAAGAAACATTGAACTAATAAAAATGGATTTTTATCTAAGCAAATACTATGTCCAGCACGCCAAAGTCGTCTATGGTTGACCGCTAGTGTCAAACGCGGGAGGCATAGATTTCTTGAAAACTATCCAAAATTCAGCTCAATGGTTTTTTTTTTCTATTATCATTGATATTTGAATAAAATTAAAGGTTATAAACATAAAACTATAATAAGCTACATGAATAAAAAAATGTTATCAGATTATCTTCGCATAATAAATCTAATATCTCAACTCTAGCGCATCTTTAGCGCGTCATCGAAAATCAGTTCACTGGGCACCGTGATCAAGGATAGACGACACCCTGATGACGTCATAAGTGATTACCGAGAAAAGTAGAGCAATGCAACATGAACGATTCCTCAGAACTCATTCGGATTTTGGAAAGCGTCGATGATGATGAATTTTGATTTTTGATTGATGAATTGAATTTTTGATTGATTGGTGAACAAATATGTTTATTTATTCCATGACCAAGGTTTCAGTATTATAAGGCTGATTTACCTAGTGCGAATAATTATATACAATTGTTGATTAATGAATAATTATGTACCTTTTTTAATAATAATACAAAATTACAATTAATGTTTTTTTTACTTAGGGTGTGAAGAGCAATTTTTCATTTTGTGTTGTGCCATTTTCTTTCTCAGTCTCAAAATCATCTAGCAGCATCAGCATCATATCAAATCCCCATTGTCATAAGAGTGTAAGACTTTTCTTCTGTGCGTCACTTGGCCTACGCCTTCCCCGACACATAAAATATTATGAATCGATGTCTGTATATTTCGGTTAGATCGATTTTGAAATCGATACACAACATTCTAAGAATGTTTCAAAAGGGAAGGTCAGCTACGCCGTTGTCGTCCAGTCGCGACAGTGTCGTCATTAGGATGGAGAGTAGTGCTAATGTTTACTACTATTTTATTGTTACTGTTTGTTTTTTATTTATGTTTATATGTACAAAGTACATATATAAAAAGAGTGGAAGACGGCACAAGATTAAATAAAACATACAGTTTATTAAGAGTCATTTATAGCATAAAAAACCAACAAAAACAAGTTATTTCACGTTATCGATATATCAACTCTTGGCAACACTATTTTGTTTTGGCGCTTTGGCGTACAGGACACGGTAATGCGTTTTTGGCGTGGCGCTCAAAAGGTTAAAGCTTAACAAAACGCAACTGCACAATTTTTATCAATTTCAAGACAAAAATAACCGTTGTTATCGGCTTGGTTGAAAACGTTAACAACCGCCTTCACATCTGTAGTTATGATAATTAAATAAGCGATTTAATAGCTGATTTACAATGAATTCTATGCAGTATAACATAACGCTACTGCACAATATAACTGTTATTCTTATCTTTTCTTAACAATACATTTAAAATGAAATCATGTTACGATAATTAAACAAGTGAATTTCTAGCTGATATACCATGAATTTTTTAGAGCTTCATAAAACACTACTGCACAATTAACTGTTCTTAAAAATACACTTAAAATAGAATTTAAATAAAAAAGGAAGATACATTTTAAAAAGCGAGCAGAAGTTAAAACATCTCCAAGATTATTCTCTTTTTATGAAATTATTAATCGAATAATAATCGAATCGCTATGGATATTATGATGTTATGATAATTAAACAAGCGAATTACTAGCTGATTTACTATGAATTCTTTAGAGTACAATAAAATGCTACTGCACAATTTAACTGTTATTGTTATCTGTTCTAACAATACATTTAAAATGGAATCATGTTATGATAATTAAACAAGTGAATTTTTAGCTGATTTACCATGAACTGTTTAGAGCATAACAATACGCTACTCCACATTTTAACTGTTCTTAAAAATACGTTTAAAACATAATTTAAAAAAATAAAAGAAAATATATTTTAAAAAACGTGTAGAACTGAAAGCGAAACTCAAATATTATTATTTTTTCATTAAATTACTAATCGAATACAAATCGATATCGTTTCGTTGTATTTATGTTAGTTATGTGGCAACATCAAATCTGACAGCTATAGGAAATATGTCATGCGAAATGAAATCACAATTCAACAAGTAAAAAAGGTACTAGTGAATTCACAACTAAATAGTTGCCATTGTGTTATTTTGTTTGTTATTTTTCAAATAAATTCTCAAGAACTCATATGGAGTGAGATTGTCGATCACATTATAGTGTGACAACAGTTAAAAGTAAGTGTTCAACAGTTTTTAATTTATTAATTCTAGTGCTGATATTTGATAGTGATGAATGTATGAAATGATGAAGTTGTTTTATTTTTTAACATATGCACAAGCTATACCTGACAAACAAAATAGCTTATTTGTAACACGGCGATAAGATTAGCTAGCTAACACCAGATAGTTACGAAATGGACAATTTTTATCAAATACCAAGAAATAAGACAGTCGATTTTTAATTGTTTTTGGACTACTTATTAAATAATATAGGGCATTAAGTTTTAAGTAACATTTACCTATATTTGAGTTTAAAGTAAACAAATCTATTTTATTTTGTTCACTTTGTCTTATTTTTTTTTATTTAATATTATTTCAGTTGCCATCGTCATCGCGTGAGTGTCATGATTGCGAAGGATTGATAAAGCAGCAACACGTTAAACTTTAGAACGGGAACCATCTGAATCATCTAGTCCATCCTTGTAGCAATCTAAAGTGAGTAATGTATTGAACCTAGAACAACAAAGCTTAGATCATACATCATACAATATACTGCTGCCTAATTTTGTAAGAGCACCACTCACACAAAATCAATGTTTTTTCCTGGTTGTAACAATTCCAATCAATTCACTATTCCATCAGCATTGCGGGTATGTATTTTTGTGAATACAATTACTATGTACCTCCAGAATGTAGAATCAGTAACTACCATTTAAATAGTGTATTAACTCTTGGTATTTACTTTTAGAATTAATATATAACCATATTAAAACATTTAGTGTAGCACAAATTATAGATTTTTCTACATTATTGTAAGATAATATTTACCATCATATAGACTTTGAAAATATTTACAATATGCCCGAATATACTGTACATTATTATCTACGCTTATCAAAGGCACAATGACAATAAATTCTGTCTGAAGTGCCCAAAATGTCAAGTAAACATAGTGGATGCTTTGCACTTGCTGTATATTTGATAAAAGTAAGAACAGGAGATATTCAAGGCATTATTGCAAGTACCAAGAAACAAATTAGAGCGGCTCATGAATATGGCCCAAGAAATATTAAATCAGGATGTTGTTCCTATGAATTTTATCCATCGTTACCACTCTCTGTGCCAAATTCTATTCAGTAATTATGATATTATATCTGAGGCAAATAATTTCTTAGCTTTCCTAGATGTTTTTGTTATCCAAAATCCTAACAACATCATAGGTCACACTGTGTATAGAAAAAAGACCCATACAAACTGATATTTAAGCGGTGAATCTCACATAACTCACAGTTAGTTACCATGAGCAAATCTTTGTTACAGAGAGCATATGGGATCTGTGAGAACAAGCACCTGGCCGCGGAGCTTCAGCACGTCAAGCAGGTTCTGCACAAAATCAAGCTTCGGGTCCCACGTCTTCGTCACAGTGACCGAGTGAAGCCGACCGCAGTTGAGCGTGTGCCTGCTGTACTACCGTATGTCAAGGGTGTCACCCCAACCAGATAGACATACATCAGATTTGATAGACCACAAATCCTCGTTAAAGAACATTAATTCCTACCAAGGATGATATGTGAGGCTACTGAAATTAAAAAACATCCTAATTTCAGTAGAGAAGGCGGTTGGGTACTGCCACCTGCTTGGGACACTATAATTAATAAAATTAAAACAAACCCCAAGCATACCACTGCAAGACTTAAAGATAGAGTAAGTTCAATCTGCGTAGATTGGACTATAAAAATAATAATAAAAAGCTGAAGGTACTCCATGTCCCAATACTGACATTGGGATGGCAGTCACCTCAGTACCCCGTGACCATGGGTGCTATAAAGCACCTGAAACGTCAGGAATTAATAATAATAGTATAATAATAATATAGCCATTTATTTCCGAACTTTGGGGTTACATAATATTTGTGTTTGAGTTCCTATTGTAATACTAGTTAAAGTAAGTCCCTCTGTTCGGTGTGCCTTTTGGCATAGGCCTCCAAAAGAAAAATCACGCGTCGGGAATTAAAAGTTAAAGAAATTAAAAGCAATAAAATTGGTAAAAGTAGTCGTTAAAAAGCTGTATTTGTGAAAATAAAAAGCTTTATATCATAAAAATCCCGACTTTTTTTAAACCAATTCCTTAACCATTTCATTATTTTAATTGCATATTATCATTTCCATATGCTTTTATATGTGGGCACCCATGGCCGAAGTGTCTATGAACAGTGGGCATCCCCCTTTTGTGGTATTGGTGTAAGAAATATTTCTAGCGTCGCATTGCCTGCTTTCCTTGCTTCCGTGCATAGTGTCAATGATGTATGTTACACAATTTTAAATAATAAAGTAGACCTGTGCTTTGCTGCGGAGGCAAGGCAAACATGGCTAACGCTCTGTCCCGGCGAAAATGTCCCACTGGAAGTTAACCAACAAAAACAGTGGGATATTCCGTTGGTACGGAGTGTCCAGAAAAATTTATTTCAAAATTTCTACAGTCAACAAGATCAGGCCCGCCTTCTAGCTGTTTCGACTAAGGAATCTATCCACTGGTTACATGCTCTACCATCAAGTAATCACGGCACATTGCTTGATGGGGAAAGCTTGCGCATCGCCGTAGGAATCCGGCTAGGAGTGGCAATTTGTCAACCTCACCAGTGCCCCTGTGGTAGCAGCGTCGATGAGTTTGGGCTCCACGGACTTTCATGCAAGAAAAGTGCAGGTAGGTTTTCCCGTCACGGTTCTTTGAACGAAATCATCCGAAGGGCTCTTGTCTCCATAAATGTCCCCTCGGTTTTAGAGCCTTGCGGGATATTTAGAGTCGATGGCAGGAGACCCGACGGTATGACTTTGGTCCCTTGGGAGAGAGGTAAAGCCCTTATGTGGGATTAGCATCCCACATTAGGGCTTTACATCTCTCCCGCGTTGACACTTTGGCGGCCTCTCATCTCAAGGGTACCTCTTTTAGAGCCGGGGCGGCATCAGAGGCAGCCGAATTTAGTAAATGGCGCAAATATGAGTTTTTGAGAAATGACTACATATTTGTGCCATTTACTGTAGATACTATCGGTCCGTGGGGTCCGCGTGCAATGAAGTTTCTAAAGGAACTGTATCCACGACTGGTCGTCGCTGCTGGTGATAAGAGGGCTGGTTCTTTCCTCGCTCAAAGGCTAAGTATAGCTATTCAGCGAGGAATCGCAGCCAGCGTTCTTGGCACTATACTACGGGGAGCAGGTCTTTTTGACTATTAAAATTTTTAGTTTTAGATTTTCTATATTATAGTTTCTTCTTTTATATTGTATATAATTAGTTTTAATGGTAAATATTATAATTTTAATTATTATTTTAGTTAAGTTCATTATTATAATTTTTGTAATATATTATAAACTCTTTAAGATACAAAAATAAATCACTTGACATAAATGTTCCAAACGATTCTTTTTTTTTTGTTGTTTTGTGGCATCCGATCTTATCCCTGATAGATAGATAAAGATAGACACACCAAACATGCAATGGTGGATTGGTGTTGGTTACTATATGTATACGATATATGAAATTGAACCAAAAATACGCTATAGTTAATTGTTTTTATTTAAAAAAAAGTATATTTTCTTATCAGGTGAATAGAAGTTATCATAACTGATGAAATAAAACATATTTTTTAAAAGTATTTTTATCGCACTAATAAATCAATCAATATAAAATAGGTAATAAAATATAATTAATATAAAATTTATATAATAATAAAATTATAATAAGTATAAAATTATTAATATAAAATAGGTAATAAATTATATTTAATAGATCATTCATGAATAAACTTAAATAAGAATAATTAATTATTTTGTGTGAAAGTTAAAACGTAGTTTTTATTATAATTTCCAAAATATTTCAAATCCGAGGTAACACACTAATTTACTCCATTAATTATATAGTCTCCCGTTAATGTGGGATAATCACAAAGGCGGAAAAGTGGCAACATTTAACCTAAATCGCAATATTCGATAATTTCATTTAATTATTTGAGGTTTTTACGTTTATATGAAATCATAAACTAAAACTTACGTTTGGAAAGTGATTCCGCTTGATTTATTATGTTTTTGTGACCTTGAATCGCATTCTTTCACTACGCATTAACCCATTTTTTGTCGCGGATCGTTCGGCTCTACTCTGTCGGCGTCACATTGAACACTGAACTGACGTTAGCTAGGCATATGGCAGTGGCCATATGTGCAGTGCCAACGCTTTGGCGCGATAATTACTAATCTAGTGTAACATATAAATCAATGAATCTTAAAAATCGGATAAAATTCACCCGATCTTCACTCGCGCGGGTAAGAATCGTATCTCGGCTTACAGCGATCTTAGCCTTGTTTGGATCAGTTTTATCTGCCTATAACTTCATAAAACTTAGTATTCAGACAAAATAATTACAAAAGAAGAAATATTTTTGCTAAAAATCGCGAATAAATGTGATAGGGAAACATCGGATGGAACAAAAAATACCAAAATTACCATGTTTTATAAAATGCAGCACAGCACACGCTGCGCGGCATTTTATAAAACAAGATAATTTCCCAGAGCGACTGGTAGAAACTTTGGAATAGGGGCAGAATAAACCGGATTCCCGCTTTGTCGTGGTGTAGGCTTAGTAAATGTGGCTTGGTCACCGCGGTGAACAGAGAGAAACCCACATGGCTGGCCAAAGGTGACCACTTCGAGTAAGCTTAGCGAGCCCACTTTGGATGTGAGCTGGTGGGCTGCGGCGAGAGGGGTGTCCTCGCCCCTTACCGCTGCAACCGAGGTGGAGTGGCGTAGGAAGAGGAGTGTTGGTATGGCGACTTCACTTGCACTTCCCCTATCCTCCGCGACTCTAACGGGGCTGCACCGTTGTTGCGGTGGTGGTGGGTCTGTGGGGGGAGAGGAGTGTCGGTATTTCGAGGTGCCGTTCTGCCTACCCTCCGCAGCCGAATCTTGGTTCGCGGTGGACCCATAGACCAGATCCACCGCTGGGGTCAGGAAGGCTAGTGCTTCTGAGTGTTCGTTTTTCCTGGTCCTATGGCCTTCGCGCATCAGACACGGGGCGGCCGTTGCGCTGATGTAGTTGGAGCCGTGGAGGAAGGTGTGCCATGTGTTCTGGTGCGTCTTACTTACTTGAAAGAGAAAGGGGGGGGAGTAGTCCTCCTCCTAGGAGGTGCTGCCATGAGGCGGCCGGCGCTGGTGGGGCCGCGGATGTGTGCCGAAAGCATTCCCGTGGCCCTGCCAATAGGTGACGAAGGTGGAACACCATAGGGTTTTAGTCAGTGCGAGTCCGACATAAAGGCGAATATGCGTAGGCATTTCCTCATGTAAAAAAGGGGCAGAATAAAATGGCGCCGTGTACTATATTGCTAGCATTTAAAATTATATATATATTTTTAAATGCTAGCAATATGCATAATTTGCTGGAAAGAATCATAAGGTCTTGCCACATCACCGATCTTACCACAACGCACCTTGAATGTTAAGTTTTTTTTATCAGTTCTTTTTTTGTCATTAACTGTCCGCTGGGCTAAGCAGACGACAAAATCTAAAAAGTGACGCTCTAGTATATTGAAAAGAGTTATGTGAATAAAATACACGTCAGACTTGTAGCTGTATGGTATAAGACTTTTGCCGGCCTTTTGTAACAACAACAACAATTAGTCAATTTAGTTTTAAATTATATAGTTTTTTTTTCAGACTTCGATAGGCCATAAGTTTGATTAGATAAAACAGTAAATTATTTTATTGTATCTGTAGTGGTGACAATAAAGTAAGCGCTTAATAATGCCATCAACAATTTGCCACAACAACGAGTCAATTTAGTTTTAAATTATGTATTATTTATTTATTTATTTATAAGGTACACCAACAGCAAAACACATGAAACATTAACAACAACACAACCAACAAGTACAACATTTACCGTACTGTGTAGCTTATTATATTATAATGGTACTGAATACAAAATAACTTGTATTAAGAAAAAACTTACTAAGGAATTACTCTGTGCTGAGAGGGTTGAAAAGAAATTGGTAAATTTTTTTTGAAGCATCGGGCAGAGTCGTTGAAAATGTCGATATGTCCGGTATCTTGGTCATAATTTCATTGTATGTGTTACATATTCTGGCTAGGGGATAATGCGCGCCTAAATTTGTTTTGTGGCAAGGTATGCTACATAGTTTGCGAATTGGATATCGGGGATATCTGTACGGAATAACTAATTTGATGTGATTGAGGAGGTGCGTACTTTTGATTTTGTTATGCAGTAACTTGTGTAGAAACATTAAGTCTGCAATGAGACGTCGGTCACGTAAGGTTGTCATTTTGAAAAATGCTAGCCTCTGACTATAGGGGTATCTATGCGATATGCCTGGAGTTGAAAAGGCAAGGTAGCGTGTAAAAACTCTGAATCGTTTTAGATTCGCTGAGAAGACGCACTATAAACTGGATTCCATGCAACACTTGCAAATTTGAGGTGGCTACGTACTAGTGTATTGAAAAGAACCTTCTTAGTTTGGACACATCGGAAGCCTTTTGCGTTTCTTTTTAGGAATCCCAACATACGAGTCGCCTTTTTGACAATATTATCAGTGTGCGCGGTCAGTTTCAGCTTACAATCCAACAAGACACCAATATAAGACGTAATGTATTATGAGTTTTTGCAGACTTCGATAGGTTATAAGCTTGATTAGATAAAACATAGTAAATTATTTCATTGATATCTGTAATGGTGATATAACTAGACGCTTAATAATTCCATCAACAATTTTTCCTCCATTGTTTTTTCACTGAATGCCAAACTATAACTTATCTGGGTACCTTAAACATTTTTAACATATTTGGGTATATTAAGAAATTATAAAAGTTCTTGCGGGTAACTTTAATATAAATCGAACAAATTAAGATTTTAACTTTTGAATTTGGCTTAAAATGCTCTACTTTAACTTTAAACTTTACACGTTAATGGTACGTCAATTTCGTAAATAGGACAGCAAATTTCATAAGCACATTTAACAAAGTCATCACCGCTAAGTCTTTCACAAACAGAATAACCCTGACACTATTCGAAGATTATTTGTGGGCTGTAACGAGAACTTTAACCCGCTTCTGATATCGTAATACACAACAGGAGATCCTACTTCTGATCTCGGAAATACATCAGCAAAGGTTTATTGTTAAAAATAATAAAAGTGTGAGAGCGGATCTTCAACTTGTTCTCTGGCTTACGCAATTAATCATTATCAGTAATTGTCTGTTGTAAATGACTTCACTCATAGAATCACTCCAGCGGAATTTCTAGCGCTCGACACCTGCCCTGGACTATATACTGCACAAACGATTGGGGGTTTCCCGATCTATCCTCAAGTCTATTACGCCACCGTCGATATGACGCTCCGCTAGAGTGACACAACCTCTCGCTCACTCTCGATCCATACCGGTATGTTATAAGAGACGCCAACATACAGATACAGTTTGTGTCGATTTACTTACTAAATACATCAGGTAAATCCAGTAACATTTAAATTTTTTTAAGTATGTGAAATGTAGAAAAGAAGTGTAGTGTACGGGAATATTAAAGAAAACCTTTGAACATGAGAAAAACATAATTTTAAAATGCATTCTCTCAACCTCACACCTTTTTTTTTTCAAAAGTTTCATTTCTTTATTTTAAATAGCTCTGCCGAAATAATCAACGTATTATCATATTATTAACGTTGCACAAATGTGTCTATAATTAGATAAGACTTTGTAATAGCTGGATCTGGTCCACAAAGGTGTGGTCGATGGAAATAGACTACACTCGATTAATGCACATTAGGATCAAATTTCTGTGATGTATGTGCTGATGGCCTTTTGGCTTTCATAGGTTCACCGGTCTCAGGGCTCTTTTAGACTTTTTAGCTAGCGGCCTGTGGATGATGGCTATCTCGTGTAGTAGTTGATGTTCTGGGCGGTGAGACGCCCAGGGACGCGGGTTTACGGTGTGTACGCGGCGTGGAGGGGTGTGTGGCACGCCCGTCTCGCGCCGGACTTGCTGCGTCCCATCCGTTGTCCTAACAGTGTTTGTGGCACTAGATGAATTTGTATTGATTGTGTGTGACGGGCCGACGACATTTAGGTCATCGAAATCTAGCGGAACTGCGTTCTGGTTCAATTTCGAGGACATTGGAGTATTGGTGGCTGCGTTTACCACTAGCGAGTTGGGATGTGTTACGGCGCTCTCGAAATAGCGCCGAGACATTTGCTTGAAATATTAAGAGATCGTAGGAAGTTGACAGTCTCTATGCAAGTCGGAGTTTCGCTGGTATCAAAGTCTGGTGGATAAACAAATGAATCTATTTTGGACGACTTGGAGGTCGCACGCTTAACGCGTAACGCTTGCGTAAGACGTAGGCTTTGTAAAGATGGGGCTTGTGTCTTAGGAACAGTTTGCTCTTGCTGTTAACTAGCGGATGGAGTGACGATTTTGGCACGGTTGTGGACAGAACGAATATGTTTCGCGAAGATCATGCCGTGGTCGAAAGTGAAGTGAAGTCAAATACGGGGTTTTGGCCGTTGGTTGCCAGGAGATCTGGCGGCCGAACAGGGTGATCGATTTCTCGGGGTTACTTTGACGATTGAAAGAAGGGTTCCTTTGAAAGTATATTGCTACACTTTTCTTCGGATTCACTTCGATTATCCGTAAGCGGAACCATTCGCCCAAGCGATTGACAGCTGTTTGGAGCATTGTGGCGAGAATTCTTTTGTTATAATGACCAACGAAGAGCGCCATGTCATCGACGAAAAGAGCAGTATTAACTATCGGGTCGTTCGGGATGTCACTCGTGAAGATTATAAAGAGGACAGAGCCCTGAGGGACACCAACCTTGAGGAGACGCTTTGTAGAGCGGGTTCTCTCTATTCGATAGCGGAAGTAGCGATTGGCAAGAAAGGCTCCGATGATGTGAGTGAGCCTATCAGGCACGTTGAGTTTATACAGTTTGTATAGTAAGCCGTCGTGCCAGAATTTATCAAACGCTTTAGCGACATCGAAGAAGAGGGCACCGGTGTTAGTGGTACTACGATTTCTACTTGTGAGGTTGAATCCTTTCAGAAGGTATTCTGTAAAACGATGTAACTGGTTGGTGCACGAGTGTTAGAGTATGAAGCCGAACTGTTCGTCTGGAAGAAGTTTGTTAGCGAAAACAATATTTTGGAGGCGATTTAGTATGATTCGATATATTATTAGAAATATAATGTGGTGAAGAGACTAATGAGTCTGGAGCTAGAGGCTAAGTTGCGCGATTTCCCTAGTATCGTGATTCCTATGACGTCCACTTCTTTCCAGGCATCCGGGAAGGAGCAGCTGGTGAAAAGGGTGTTGATAGTGCCCACTAGGAGGTAAACACGTGGCGCTGAGAATGACTTTTGCACTCTATTGCTAATGACGTCGGGGCCGGTTGCTGATGTTTTTTAAGGTTTTTGATTACTTCTGTGACTTTTTTGATAGTTACAGGCTCTAAAGGGTCGCTGTGGGTGTTGGCGCAGACCTACGATCGACCTCAGCTTCGACCACTGCGAGGTGAGCGCGATCTATAGGTTCGCTAGAGGGAGAGCATTGGCTCTATGGCTTTTCCAGAATCGTCGAAGGCGTGATCGGGGTCTCCGGGCTTAATGAGAGGTGGCATGGCGTCTTTTCTTTTTGATCTCTGTGGCCGCCGTTTGTGTTAAAGAACGCGATAGTCAGAGAGCGTGGTTTAGTTCTACCTAACTGTTGTACTGCCTTGTGTTGTGGTGTTTAAGAAAGGTGTTTAGGCGCAATGGAAGAACTAAATTGCGTCGATTAGTCCTATATGCTCAATCGTGGCGTTGAGCTTGACCTGAGAGGTGGTGGCTCCCGGAAGTTTGCGGGCTAAATAAGATAATTCAGCAACGTTGATGTTGCTAATAAGGCCACAGACTAGAAAGAAGTCAACGGCGAAGGAAGACGAGCCTTTAGGGACAAGCTTTGGCTTAGGGGTTTAAGGAGGCTGCAATAGCCGTGGGGCGACAAGTAATTACCGGTTACCTGGAACTCAGAAAAAAGGGTTACGGACAAAACACTATTTACACAACAAGTGTCCGATACGCTACACAGTAAGACTGCTATCTCCCGGGACAGCGTGCTTCGCGCACCACTATGAGAGAAACATGCTAAGCACAAAATTATACATGGCAGATAATAGATGGAGAGAAGGGAGTAAAAGCATCTTAAAGGTTTCGCTTAACTTAGATTTTCTGTGAATTTAGACTGAACCGGCACTGTGACTGATAAATTCTTAAAAATTCGAGTATTTTTAATTTTTTAAAAGTGTTTTTTGTAATTACTTCGACACTCTTGTTTTGATCAATTCTATAATCTAATCAGCTCTTCTACTCAAAAATCAACGTAGATTGCCGTGACGGCAATCAGTTGATTCGTTCGAGAGATATTGTTGACGAAAGAAATCTCGAAAAATATTCCTCAAATTATTTTTTTGTAATAAATGTTTTTGTTAAGCTCAAAAAACTGCATCGATTGCCACAAACCGCTTCACAACAAAAAAGCTCGAAAAACCTCGAAGACCTTAAAAACGTAAGTGAAATTTAAAGCGCTTTGCATTTGAAATTAGCGGGAAGTTGCAGAGATGGCCTGTAGGTTCAACCGTATTTTTTATTTGGATGTGGCGCAGGTTGATAAGGTTGAAAAAATGTGATAGCTACACTGCACTATTAACTATATTTATATCCTTTTCTAAAATACTGCGATGTAGTGAAGACACTCTGAACTATATTTATTATAACGTTACACAATCAAACTACCACTAGTTATACTTATATTTAGGAATATATTTTAGGAGGGTTACGGTTTTAGGTGTACGCATGTGTGTACATAATGTGTGTACATGTATCTGTCTTCTTCTGTGCTGTAGCCTAAATAGCTTTACGAATTTTGAATTCATCTCCGTCATAGGCTACATTTTATTTTTATAGTGACAATTCCATCATCAACAATAACAACTATTGCTGGTATTGTTGTTTAAAGGTTTTAACATTAATAACCATTAAAAAGTATACCCAATAATTATTTGACACTTCATTTTATAAATCACTCTTATTGAGTACTGTTTTACTTATAACAAAAACACCCTAATTTTGTATTGTTAATAGATTTCATAATAATTATAAAATAATATTTCTTAGTTAGTTATTATATTATATGATTAGCTAACTGTTATTTCCTCAGCACTTATTGTCGTGATACTTGGATAGTTCAATAAGCAATTTGCTTGTAGCTCATAGGCGCTATGCTTGCAGTAAATTTTACAGTACCTACGAGGGCATCCATGGTTCGATCTCCGCCGTCACAATGAAATTCTGAGGTAGCAATTTTAAATGCGGATTTACCATGTGCTTGGAAGGACGTGGCCTATGCCTAGTTAGCCGCAATTTTATTTTTTGGCGGAAATCTAGTTCATAATGTTTATGGGTTTATGACAAATGTTATTCAGTACTAAATTTCTGTTATTCTTATCTAAAATACTAAAAATCTGTAGATGTTTCTCTAAATTATTTTCCGTAAATAAGTAATTAATAATATCTTTATGCCCAAAAAGCGGATACCTGCGGAGTTTCTTTTGCTGTTTATTTCCAAATTACAGCCACTTCTTTTTGAAAGTGTACGACTAGATAGAGTATAACATCAGAAAATCTATTTCTTCATCAATATTAACTTAAAAAAATTATTGATCGATCTGTTATGGTATAAATAATGAAATCAAATATACGTATGTAAATAAAATAGACCTATAGAAAAAATCGATGTATAGAGACGTCATGCATTACGCAAAATTCAGATTATTTCCATAAAAAAGCTCTCTTTGAGAACCTACCATCTGCTAGCCCCAAAGCAAAAGGGCGGCTTATGGGGCAGCTGTCAGCGCACGCGCACGCTTTACAATAGACTCGATCAATGAACCCACGACCCCCACCCTAAAACTACCACCAACATAAAAATATGCATTTTAACTTTATGTCTATATAACTAAAATCTTATTTCGCGTAACTTAGCTTCTTAGAGGTACACTTTTTGTTTAGGTGTCTGTCGCATTGTTAAATGAACTCAAATATAAGACCAACTTTCGACAATTGGTTTAGAAACAGCTGATTTTTTTCCGGTCAGAGTAAATAGTGGCGCAGAAAGTTATCAATACTCTCATACGAAATTTACTTTAGATCGTTTTGCAGATACACGTGTCGTTATTTTGTGAGTACGTAAGATGCAAAACTCTTATTAATAATTAATAATATGACAGCTGACTTTTTTCTTCAAAGTTCGTTACAGTCTGCTACAAGTTCACTGCCGAACATAGGTTTTTTTTTTATAGAATAGGGTGACAAACGAGCACGCGGTCTACCTGATGGTAAGTGGTTGCTGCGGCCCAGAGACATCTACATCTATCCTCCATTAAAAATCAAAATGCAGATGCGTTGTCACCCGTGAGGACTGAGATGGAATGCCTCGTTTCCAGTAAAAAGGGTCTCCGGTTCTCTACACTCACCGTACGAAATACAGCAGCATTAAGCTACTATTTCACGCTGGTATTCTGTGAGAGCGTGGTCCCTCCCCCGGTCGAGCCGACCCATACGTGCTACAACTATACTACTAATAAGTATCACTGCCGAACATAGGCATATTTGTTATTGGCCATAGTTGCCATTCTTGGCGGGCGAATTGTCAACCGCAGTGTTTTTTATAATTAATAATAATAATAATGTCCTCCAGACCGAATTTAGGCTACGGCGGCCTGCCTCAACGGAGGCTAGCCATCGTCGCGATTGTAGTGCCCAAGTGTACGCGCAAGCACAGGTGCACTCTCTATTCCCTCACTCTCATAATCCGATGGGACGGTAAACCGAGACGACCGGAGAGAGATCAGGCGCAGGACCTACGGCTTTACGTGCTTTCGAGACAAGGGAGTGAGACACCGCCAACTTCCTGACTCCGGGCAACTACTGAGAATTTCTTTACGGAAAAACTCAATAATTAATTTTTTGGCCCGACCCGGGATTCGAACCCAAGACCTCATGATCAACAGTCGCACTACTACAACCACTAGACCAACGAGGCAGTCAACTCCAAAATTCACTCTAGAGTTTTTTTATTATTATTTAGTTGTCATCACAAAGATCATGCCCATTTTCTGTTAGAGCTGGTCTTGCTGCCCGCGAAATAGGTATGGTGGTACGACCAAATAATAACATTGTGACTGAATTTAATTGCATTTCTCCTATAGTCCGTTATATGGTTTCTGTTGTTCTAGGACAGTATGTTGTCCAAAGCTATAAATGTAACTAAAACATATATAATATGAAATATTAATACATACATATATACACAGACCACTTAATTTTAAGCTAATACTACTCAAACGTAACTTATTTTGATGTCTTCAAGTCTCGTGGTTCACAGACACTTTGGTTTAAAATGATAGAGACAGCCAGAGACAGCACGAGACTTAACGGCATCTTAAAATTGAGCAGCGTTTGACTATTGGAGCAATAGACACTTTTACTTAAAGATTAATAACCTTTTTGGAATGTAAGCGTACTTTGGTTTAAATGGTATTCCCACAAGGTGGTAGAACTCTTTTTCTGTCTAAGAGTAACCCTGCGTATGTACTACCCTCTTACCTATTTATGCCGCCAAGCATCAGTGTATGCACACCTGTATTCTGACCTGAAGGGTATAGGGAGCCACTGTGAGTACAGGCTGGAAAGAATTTTATCTTGCTATTCAGAGGTGACAAAAAAAGAATAAATATTAAAAAAGGTATTATTTAAGTATATACTAAATCTAAGATTCAAATAATCTCAGTCCGTTTCACTTGTTCCCTCCCCGTCGAACATCACAGTCCAAATTTCCCTAATAAATGCCTCTGTCAAAAGCTTAAACGAGGAGTTAGCTTAGGTCCTTTCATCGAATCCCAACTGAAAACTTTATCCGTAATTTCGTAACAAACGTATTATGTTTTGATTATTTTTTATAGAATAAGTGTAACAAACTTTCACACAGTTCACCTGATGTTAAGTTGATACTGTGGCCCATAGACATCTACATTTATCCTCGATTAAGGATCAAAATGCAGAGGTATTATCACCCTTGAGGACTAAGATGGAATGCCTCGTTTTCAATTAAAGGGGTTTCCGGTTCTCTACACTCACCATACGAAACAAAGCAGCATTCGTTTACTATTTTGCGTATTCTATCAAAGCATGGACTTTCCTCGGTCTAGCCGAAGCAAGCTGTAGCATGGCTCTAACACGTATAAAAAAAACGATCTGCATTTATTACAGTGAATGACTATGACAGTGTTATTGGAACCATCTTCCACAGTTTTCGTCCAATCAAAGATACGTTAAGATGATTTAACTTTAAGCTAATGAGTGACTTCGAGTTATAGATTTATTCACAAGTTACTATCCCTTACTCTATATACTTTTCTTTTTCTATCAAACGACAGATAGAGTTAACGAGTGCTTTTTAAGAATGTGCCAACTGCATATTATGTATACCTTGTTTTTTTTGGAGATATATACCGGATACTGAATAAATTTTCCAGACCTTTTTTTCTTCATGTTCATTAATATCAGCATCCCGAATCCAGATTTTTTTTCTTTTACTTCGCTATATGCCGGATATAATAGAATAAAACAGTTAATGTAATAAAAAGACTATGTAATCATTATTGACGTAATATGTAGGTACTTACGTACAGTACATAATAGCTCAACGGTAATCATTTAGTTTTAGATTTTTTCGTTATACTTGCTTGCAGACTATAATGTTAATGCTAGTGCGTACTACCTATATTGTCGTATTGTCAACAATTTGTGACAGTGGCGTAGAGGAAGTGCGATCGACATATTCCGCGCAAGAACAATGTGTTTCCCACGTCGTCGGGACACGCTGGCTTCCTGTAGTGCGATACCCGAGTTACTTTTCTTTGCGCCTTTTTGTCCATAAGGGTAAATACAATAGCGTACGATCTTAGCGTTTTGCAAGTTTCGCCGATTTTGTCTATGATGTCGTTTATTTCGATTACAAGAATATAATTCGGTTTCGAAATGCTGGAGCTTAGAATTGTTTACCGTATTGTAGTCCTTATGTACCTAGGTATACATATAGTCAGTTTTTTAAAATTATGTTACCCACCCATTAGAATGCTCTCCAGTATTAAATATATTTATTAAGTATACCTAGAGAAGCACCCGAATTCGAACTATTTGTAGGCCACACAAACACCTTCTTCCGTGTAAGATTCGAACCCGCGGCCTGCAACACTGCGAACAAGAGCTTCGCCACTGGGTCACCGAGCCGTCTCCCCATTTAGGTAGGTACTACACCTTCTAACCTATTCCATTTAACTAGCAGCCATGCATTCAAGAAACGGACTGTCAGTATCATAGAAATATATCTGTGGTCAGTATAATATATACAATGAGGTTCTTTCATGTAAGACTAGGAGTAGATAACACGCTTCTGTGGCAATGCCGTGCAGTAGACACGTAAGTGTCTATCACTCCATTTCGTCCCGTAGGCGTTCTTAAAAGCGACTGTGAAAATTCACAAAAGGATCTCATGGTGGGCGGCATAACCATTCCGTATACGCCGGACGTAAAATATCCGGACCAGCTACGGTGAGTAACGTCAAAAGTGCAACGCATCAGGTTCTGCGATTAGTAATTCGCTTTTTTGGCCAAGTGTCATAACTCATAAGGTACTGAGATCAATAATCCACTTGCCAAGCGTCGTGGTTGTTGCAAATTCAATCGGAGACGCCCATGTCTAGATGGAACTTTCATGGGCTAATGTAGAAGCAGCCGGCCGCACTAAGCCTTCATTGTTTAAAGTTGCACGTGTCCATGAGCTGCAGTGACCGCTTACTGTCTGGTGCACTGATATTTAGTTTGTCATTACAATGTCACAAACAATATGTAGTCCTTGCTCATAACATGAAACATAAGAGAAAAAAGTTATTCACAACTATCTGGTAGGTAATCGGCTCGTTGCTAACGCGAAATAAATAACTGGAAATATTATTTTAAATTTTGAAAAATAATAAAGTTTAATTAGGAATTTCATCATTCAATCTCATTTCAATTTCAAGAAGTTAAATAATATATAATTTTCAGATAAGTCTGTCGGTACGATACTCACGCCACCTAGTGCAAGTTAATTGTACTTAACATTCGCGCAAGTGCAAACAATAAGTTGACAAAGTTCTACCGCAATCTGATGAACGGTGTGGACATGGTAGCGCGAAAAATACGAACAAACAAACATTATTTTTTATATATCAGAATAGATAATATTTATATAAAAGGACCAGAACAGAGGACCGCACTTCATCTTCACTTCTCAGATGGAGTATTGACTCAACATCCCTACACCATTCTTTCTCATCTACGAGTATAGTCAAAGGATTGGAAATCTTACTGAAGGATTGGATACTTTTTAAAAATCATACAATTTTTAATTTCTGCATTTTTTTTATTAGAACGTTAACATTGCAGCCCCACTCGCAGTTTGCTCTACATTTGTCAACGTAATTGTACGTTCGTAGAGTTTAATACACATCATCATCATCATCATCATTACAGCCCTTCACAAGTCCACTGCTGAACATAGGCCTCCCCCAAGTAATGCCACAAAGCACGGTCCTGAGCCACCTGCATCCATCGACTTCCTGCATGTCTTACCAGGTCGTCACTCCATCTAGTGGGGGGTCGCCCTACACTACGCCTACCGGTACCAGGCTGCCACTCGAGAACCTTTCTTCCCCATCGGTTATCGGTTCTTCGAGCTATATGGCCGGCCCATTGCCACTTCAGCTTACTAATCCGTTGGGCTATGTCGGTCACTCTGGTTTTACTGCGGATATCCTCATTTCTGAGTCTATCACGCAGTGAAACTCCGAGCATAGCCCTCTCCATAGCTTGCTGAGCGACCTTGAGCGTCCTCATACGGCCAGCGGTGAAGGACCACGTCTCAGATCCGTAAGTCATCACTGGCAACACACACTGGTTGTACAATTTAGTTTTCAGAGATTGAGGTATACCTGACGAGAAGATGTGTCGTAATTTCCCGAACGCTGCCCAGCCGAGTTGAATCCGTTGATTGACCTCTCGGTCAAAGTTGGACTTACCTAGTCGGACTATTTTTCCCAGGTAAACGTACTCGTCAACAACTTCGAGCATAGTGCTCCCAACAATTACCAGCATAGGTGTGACATGGACATTAAACATGATCTTTGTTTTATCCATGTTCATCTTAAGACCTATCCGTTGGGAGACACCATTGAGGTCATTGAGCATAGTGCTAAGGTCCTCCAGCGATTCTGCCATAAGGACTATATCGTCGGCAAATCGAAGGTGAGTGATGTACTCGCCATTGATGTTAATACCGTATCCTTTCCAGTCCAGTAGCTTGAAAACGTCTTCCAACGCAGCGGTGAAGAGTTTCGGGGATATAACATCACCCTGTCTTACACCTCTCTGCAGTTGGATAGGTTTCGTACTCTGGTTCTGTACTCGGATAGCCATCGTAGCCCTACTGTAGCACTTCAGCACTTCAATATACCGACAGTCAACTGGGCACCGCTGAAGAGACTGTAGCACCGCCCAAATTTCGACGGAATTAAAGGCTTTCTCATAGTCTACATACGCCAGGCAAAGTGGCAGATTGTACTCTTCGGACTTCTGTACAATTTGCCGAAGGGTATGTATGTGGTCTATGGTACTGAAGCCTTTTCGGAAACCGGCTTGTTCGGGAGGCTGGAAGTCGTCGAGTCTGCGTGCGAGACGATTCGTAATGACTCTCGAAAACAGCACGTAGACGCGGCTCAGAAGGGAAATCGGTCTGTAGTTCTTCAAGAGAGCGTTGTCGCCTTTCTTAAAGAACAAGACCACCGCGCTTCTGCTCCACGCCTCCGGAGTAGTGCCACCATGGAGGACGGAAATAATTACTAACATAAAATAATTACTAATTAATATTAATTAATACACAGATCTTACTGAATTTATTGAGTTTTGAATTTTTACTATAATTAGTATTAGATATGCCTTAGATTTAAATATTATTACTGTTCAATGTCCAACCTATCCAGCTGCTGAATACAGGTGACTATCTGGTCGATATCCCGATAGCTGCTACTCAATAGTAATATTGAGTGGCTAGTGCGATATAATAATTCAATTGTTAATAAAATTTATATAGCATTGGGTGACAAACGAGCACACAGTCCACCTGATGGTAAGTGGATGCTGTGGCCCATAGACATCCACATTTATCTTTAATTACGAGTAAGAATCAAAATGAAAATGTGTTGTCACCCCGAGGACTAAGATGAAATGTCTCGATTCCAGTAAAAAGGGTCTCCTGTTTTCTGTTCTGTATACTCACCATACAAAACACAGCAGCATATAATGATTTACTCATGTTTATTGACAGTTTCTTTACTAACTGTGAAAAAAAAATTCATATTTATGTTCAGCAGTAGACTATGCTGTGACGATAAAAGTAATGGAAAATAAATGATTTCTAGGGAAATTATATACACGTATTCCTATACAATTTATATAGCATTCCCACACATATCAACTAGTTAAACAGCACGAGTAAATGGTATTATAGATTATTGAAGTAAATTGAAAGTAAGTTAAATGTAATCAAATAAAATGTAGTCAAATATTCACATAATATTTTTAACCGATTTCGAAAAGGAGGAGGAGGTGATGATTCTTTTTTTATTTGAAAGCTAGTGCTTCTCGTGTGGTCCCATATAAAAATCAAGATCTAATCAGTAAATTTTGAGTTATTCTTAATAATGAGTATTTAATTAACTTCGAATACATTGATGATGTTTTCATATTATTTATATTGAAGTCGTTTGTATAAAATGTTTAATTTTACCACTTGTTAAACGCTTGGACTGTATGTGTATGTATGAGTGTGATTAAACTGAAATCTTGAAGACGTATTAAAAACAGATGAAATAATTATAATTTCCATAATGTCATGAGTATGACCATTTATTATTCTCACTAATATTATAGGTCATGACGATGCTCAATAAATTATATTCATGTTTTTTATTACACTCGGAATACTCGTATAATTTATGAGCTATTAGTTTGCTCTAATGCTAAGTTGGTGGACTTCATATCTCTTCCAAATATTTTAAAATGTTTTCTCGATAATATACGCCATAATCTTCTCAGAAATGAGAAGTCCGTGTACCCAGCTGTTGCCCATAGATATCTACATCTATCCTCGACTACGAATCAAAATGCAGATGCGTTGTCACCCGTGAGGACTAAGATGTAACGCCTCATTTCCAGTAAAAAGGGTCTCCGGTTCTCTACACTCACCATACGAAACACAGCAGCATTAAACTACTATTTTACGCTGGTATTCTGTGAGAGCGTGGTCCTGCCCCGGTCGAGCCGATCCATTCGTGCTACAGCTATACTACCAGCATGACTCTACCACGTTTTTAACACAACACTAGCCTCAACTATACCTAGCATACTAGACATTCATGTTGTAATGATTAATAAGTACTTAGCAAAATTGTTAAGTGTCTTTGCATACTGCTATAGATTTTTTTTATAAATGTAAAATGAAAATGAATAGAAACGCTATCGTACCATATGATATTCAGTACTCATATTTGACTTCAGGAGATAAAAGCAGGGAGAGAACAAATAAAAAAGAATATTTAGCGTAGTTGCCACATTTGGCAGGCAGCTTGGCAACTGTTTTTTTTTGCTAGTTGTATTTTAATGACGTTGCAACCCATCTTTGGGTTTGTTTCTTTCTGTCGCATCTTCGACACCCACGTGATGATACGGGGTAGTGCATATTTTTATACAGCCCCATCACGGTATTTTATAAAGTATAGTGAAATAGACTCATTGGTCATTAGAATCCTAATCTACCGAGAGTCCATCTGGTTAGGTAGTTTTGTGTAGTGTGTAGTGTAGTGCTGATAGCGACCATGTAGCTCGCAGAACTGACAACCGATGAGGAAGAAAGTTTCTCAAGTGGCAGTCGTACCGGCGAGCGTAGTGTATGACGTCACGTATTAGATAGAGTGGCGACCTTGTATGATATGCAGGAAGTCGATGGATGCAGGTAGCTCAGGACCGTGCTTTGTGGCATACCGTCGGTAATGCCTATGTTTATCAGCGGACTTGTGAAGCGTTATAATGAGTGAATGAATTAATGTGTTATATTAGTAATTTTTTTTTGCGGATAGGATCATAGTGCAAGCTATCGATAAAATATAAATGGTTACATTCGTTAAAAACCGTTAGAATAAGAAAACGGATAGAAATCGTTTTATTGATTACCTTTTTTATAGGATAGGGTGACAAACGAGCACACAGTCCAGCTGATGGTAAGTGGTTGCTGTGGCCCATAGATATCTACATCCATCCTCGATTATGAATCAAAATGCGAATGCGTTGCCACCCGTGAGGACTAAGATTGAATGCCTCGTTTCCAATAATAAAGGTCTCCGGTTCTCTACACTCATCGTACGAAACACAGCAGCATTAAACTACTATTTTACGCTGGCATTCTGTGAAAGTGTGGTCCTCTCCCGGTCGAGCCGACCCATTCGTGCTAAAACTATACTATTAAATATAACAGTAGCATGGCTCTACCACGTCTCAGTATATACAGTCTCATTATTTTATATTTCATCACCATCAGCCTCCTGTAGCGTTATTATTAAAATTACATGAGTATTCTGTGGGCTTCTCTACGCTTGTTGATGGTCTGTTGTGTGTAAAGTCCAACATCCTTATACTAGCAAAGTTTTTAATTAGTTCCAGTCTGTGGAACATGTGCTGCGACTAAATGATGGGAGTTTTCCGAATTTTCCATAATTTAGTTGCCAGTGTCACAGTGGACCCTGCACTGCATGCAAGTGAAGTGGGGATTTAGGAAAGAGGTTCGCACAGTCCCTCATTTCCGAATTCTTTCTTGAAATGTTAAATATAAAATGACAAATTATAAAATATTCATTACGTAAATGTAAAAAATCAAAGTTATTTCATTGACGTTGAATACGTCTTTATACCCTGCTGCATATTTCCTTTCTTTTTTGTGCAAAAAACCAAATACATATAACTTATTTTTACAGATGTTATGAAAATGTAATTTTACACTACTTTTGACAAAAAATGTATGTCTTATGTGATATAAGGGTGAAGTCCTTAGCAATTGCTTTTCAACCGACTTCAAAAAAGGATTAGGTTCTCAATTCGCCGGAATCTTTTTTTATGTATGTTAGCCGATTACTCAAAGACGACTTTACCGATTAAGGAAATTATTTTTTGTTTCTAAAGGTATAACTTCCCAGGTGGTCCCATTTAAATTTTATCGTAATTGGTCGAGCGGTTTTAAAAAATCAACAATAAATTATTCTATTTATATTGAAGACAGTTCTACAAAAATTTAATTTTACCACTTGTAAGTTATAACGAAAATAATCTCAAGTGCTGATTTTGCTTAATGTAACATCAATGAATATATTAATATTATATATTTATATTATTTGGGGGGGATGAGTCGCTCGCGTCCGTAGGCTTCGACCACCTAACTTTAGGCCCACCCTACACGTGTCCCCCGGGTGGTGCTAAACGAGCGACAAAGCCGAAAAAATAGACTCGGCTCCTCGCCGTATGGTAGCGGCGTAAAATCTACCACCACCCCTTGTTCGCACCATGACTCAGAAAACAAAAGAAATGGCCCCGAGTTCCCGGCGCCCCTTCAATGGGGCAGGGGTGCGAAGAATCTCCGGGAGAAAAACCGGCGACGAGGTTCGCCACCCGTCACGTTCTGTCTCCCGGAGGGGCGAAAAGTGGATTGCGGAAACCCGTCTGGCTACGCTGAATGTATGTGGAGGAATGAATGATAAGATGGATGAAGTATGCGAAATGATGAATGACAGAAGAATTAGATGTGTTATGTGTGAATGAGACGAAACGAAAGGGAAAGGATGCCACAGCACATGGCACGTATACCGCGTATTGGTCTGGCGTAGACGAGGCCGAACGGGCATGCCAGGGTGTCGGTTTCATCCTTTCAGAAAGAATGGGTCAATGTGTGAAAGAGTATGAATGTGTAAGCCCGAGGCTGCTATGGATACGAATTAAAGTGGGCTTAAAGAAGCTGTTCCTGCTAGGGGTGTACGCCCCAGACATATCTAAGCCCACTTACATCCGAGAGCAGTTTTGGGACACGGTAAGGATGGTGTTGACAAAATGTAAGGAAAATGAAAATATTATTATGTTAGGAGACTTTAATGGAAGGGTTGGGGTGAAGAGGTCTGGTTATGAAAGGATATTGGGAATGTTTGGTGATGAAAGTATAAATGAGAATGGTGAAGACCTCCTCACCGTATGTGTGGAAAAGAATCTTTTTGTGACGAATACTTTTTTTCGTCATAAGAAGATTCACATGTATACATGGGAAAGAGGTGATGATAGAAGCATGATAGATTTCGTAATTGTGGATGAAAGAATGAGGAGCGCAGTCGTAGATACAAGGGTTTACCGGGGGGTCCAACGTAGGGACGGATCATTACTTGGTCTTATGTCGAATTAATAGTCTTTTCAAGCGTTGGCGGCATCGGACATCTGTGTCTACCACTGCGTTACAGCGTATAAGAATAGAGAAGTTACAAGATGAAGATGTGAAAGAGAAGTATAAATGTAGACTGAGAGGAAATATTAGATGTTTGAATGAGTTGTGTATGAATGATTTAGACTTGAATACTGTGTGGGACAATATTAAGAAAGGTTTGGTGGATGCTGCCACTGAAGTATGTGGTGTAAGTAAGAGAACAAATGAAAGGAAAAGTAATACGTTGTGGTGGGATGATGAGGTACGGGTGGAAGTTGAATCAAATAAGAAAGCATGGTTAGATTTACTAGCAACCAAAGCTGGTAATTCTTCTGGTATGAATGATGAGATTGAAAGAAAAAAGGCAGAATTTAGACGTCTAAATAAGAGAGTAAAAGAAGTTGTTGAAAGAAAAAAGAAAGAAAGAACGGATAAGAATGATAGAAGGATATCTGATAATTTCCAGGCTAACATAAAAATGTTCTGGAAACTCGTAGGAACTGCCAGGGGAAATACAAAACAGCCTATAATGAATGTTATAAGAGACGAGAATGGATGTATTCTGAATGATGAAGTGAAGCTTCGAATTTAAACAGATGAAAGGAATACTTTGAAAGCGTGTTTATGAGTGAAGAGTCGTCTGAATTAAATGAACTAGAAATTCCGAAAGAAGTGGAAAGGGGTATGGCGATAAGTGTAGATGAAATAATGAAAGCAATGAAAAGCATGAAAGCAGGTAAGGCAGCTGGATATGATAGAGTATCACTCGAGATGCTAAGGGCTGGAGAGGGAGTGGTGGCAGGCCTGCTGTACACCTTGTTTAATTTATGTTGGGAATTAAAACGGGTACCGGATGACTGGTGTAAAGCAGTTATAGTACCAATATATAAAGGAAAAGGGGCGGGTTTAGCAGGACTGCAAAAACTACCGTGGTATCAGCTTGCTTAGTATTGTGGGTAAACTGTATGCTAAGGTGTTAATTGAAAGAGTTATGAAAGAAACTGATGGAAAAATTTGGGATGTGCAAGCGGGTTTTAGAAAGGGAATGGGGTGTACAGATCAAGTCTTTTCCATGCGCATGATTGCGGAGAAGTTTTTGGCCAAAAACCAGAAAGTTTTTTGTGCGTTCATGGACTTGGAAAAGGTTATGACAGAGTGGACAGGAATGTGTTATGGCAAACACTGAACTCATATGGGTTGAGCACTGATTTGATACTGGCATTAAGGTCTCTTTATAGGGACTCTAGTGCTTGTGTCAGGATCAATGGGGTCTACTCGGACTGGTTTGGCATCCAAAAAGGTGTCATACAGGGCTGTGTAGCTTCCCCTTGGCTGTGCAACCTATTTATGGACAGGTGTTTGCAAACTTTGAAAGATGAAGAATGTGGGTTAAGAATGGGCGAGTTAACCGTCAAATGCCTTTTGTATGCCGATGATCAAGTCATATTTGCGTCATCGGCGGCTGAGTTGCAAATGATGGTTACATTAATGAACTGGGAATTAAAAGAAAGGGGAATGAAAGTGAACGCAAGTAAGACGAAAGTGATGGTTTTTTGAAAGAGAAGAAAGCAAAACGGTATGTGAAATAAGAATAGAAGGAGAGTTAATTGAGCAAGTGGATGAGTTTGTGTATTTGGGATGTGTATTTAGCAGGGATGGTAGATATGATAGGGATATAGAACGACGAGTAAATGTAGGGAATAGAGTGAATGGGGCACTACACTCTATTATGAAGAACCAGAATGTGTCAAAAAAGGCACGTATGGTAATTCATAATGCTGTGTTAGTCCCCACTTTAATGTATGGTAGTGAAAGCTGGGTGTGGCAGAAGAAGCACGAAAGTAGAATAAATGCTGTAGTAATGCGGTCTTTAAGGAGTATGCTAGGGTTGAATCTGAATGACAGGGTGAGAAATTGCATGATAAGAGGTAAATGTGGTATGCAAGATGATGTTGTGACCAGGATTAAGAAAGGAATGCTTCGGTGGTTTGGTCATGTAGAAAGAATGAATGAGGAAAGAGTGACAAAGCAAATTTATATGGCAGATGTGAACGGCCGAGTCGGGAAGGGACGCCCTAGAAAAAAGTTTATCGACCAAATTGCAGATATTTTGAAAAGGGGCCACGTTAGAAGTACCCTTAACCGACGAGCATGTATGCGTAGATATATGGATGTAAAGGAGGCGAAAGAGGTATGTCAGGATCGTGCCAAATGGAAGTCCGTAGTCTCTGCCTACCCCTCTGGGTGACAGGCGTGAGTGTTTATGTTATGTTATGTTATTATTTGAGTCGTGTAATCTGTCATTAGACATCATTTTTATTGGGTTTGATGTAAGTGGGTGTTAACTTAGATTGAAGTTGTAAGTTTGTTTACTTTTCAATAATAACGAACACAACTTAAACTGAGGCTGCGCAAATTGTGGTTTTAGTACAGCAAATATTAATTTAGCATGTCGTAATTAGAGTCGTCCATCTGTTCAGATAATAAATGGTTTTTAGATACTGCTTTATATCAAAGAAGATCTGGATCAGGAAGAAATCGTGTCACTGTAGGGAAGTGACCGTTTCACTGGCATCACTGCGTAATTGGCATCTACGTGATGCAACTATATGAGGAACGTAGAATGGCCATAAGTGACAGTACAGTGAGACGACGTCTTCGAGAGCAAAATATGACCATACATAAACCAGCAACGGGTCCAACCTTAACTGAAGATATGTTAGACTTTAGTTTTCTGGGGAACACATTACCTTTTTTGGACTTTGACACTATGGCAGTCTATTCTCCTTTCCGATGAGTTTCGAACCGAACGTATCAGAGATAGTCACAGGGTACTTGGAGAAGGTCGGGCTTTGAATCAATCGTCGGGCAATGACTGCTAAGATCGGAACTATTATGCTCGGACTTAAACAGATAGAGCATGTGCGGGACCAGCTAAAACAAAAGGTTAGAGCTTGAAATCCAGCCCCTAGGACTCCTGAGGACTTGGAGGCTGATATTACATGACATCTTCAGTGTCACAAAGGCAAGGGGAGTAAATATCTAATATTTAGCCCAATAATTAAACTGCTAAAGACCAATACTACTAAAAAATAAAAATGCCAAATTATTTTTAATATTTCGTAACAAAGTGTAGATATATTTCTTATTTTTTTAATCTTAACCTTTTTTGTTGTTTCATTTTTTTTCTATACTCGAATTTAACAAGACAATATATTATAAGGTAATGGTCTGACTTTTCAATCGTCAGATTTCTCATATAAAAGTAAAAAATTTAAATTAAAATATTACAGAATCAAATTAAACAATTACAATTTTATTTTTTCACGACGGTGATTTTTAATTTGTTTATATCGTAATTTATCTTATGAATAAGTGTTATCTGAGCATTAATAAATCGGCTTAGTTAATTCTAAACCAAAAAGGCCTTGTTTTCTAGAGAGAATTATTTATATATATTACAGGTGGGTCGATTTTTTATGACGTTATCGTTGTTTTATTATTGTTTGATATTAAACTATTACTCGCACATTACTCGTATATCTTTTGAACAAACTAGACTACTTGATACGCAATTTTTAAATGAAACCTAACATTTTTTGCTATACTTCTTTTTCGATATTTTTATCAATGTCTACGCTGGTCTCTTGTAATTTAGTATCTATTAATAGGTTGTATGATGAGGCACACATTTCAGCTGAAGCCACACTGCAACTAAGCATGAAATAAATACAGAGTTTTCTTTACTTTTAATTTCTAACATTTTCCTAAATAGCATGCAGAGAAGTGTTAGAATATTAATGCATTTTTCTATGACTGTGAAATCCACTAATTAAGATACAATTTCAATTCAAATTCCATTCGATTTCTCTAAAGAAACGACGACTTATCGGTGCACTATGTGTTGTGTTGTTAACTCAAATAGTTAATTAAGTTAGTTGTTAAGTAACAAATTAGTTGAATGTTAACTTAAGTGGTTATTATTATTTCAATTAAACACTGAACAAGCAGTTGTGATAACGAGGCGTATCATTACGCGAGTGATGGAGGGTAGCAGGCACAAGTACGAAGCAGCAGGCAGTATAGTAGGGCACGCAACGCATGTGGCGACGTCGGGCGGCCGCGCGCCGTGTCGCATCTGGTGGTCGGCGCGGGGAGCGCGGCGGGGGCTAAAATTAGTACCGGAGCGCCACGTGCGCTCCGACTCCGTGCTGGCATCAGTCCGCGCGCAACCATCAAATCAGACGCTCGCTCGCACCGTAGTCAGTGTTTACACTAAAATCTAGCTCGTAGACTGATCCGCAGTAGCGGCGTCAGTGACAGTGTTCGGGGAGTGCAAGGTAGCCGGCGCAACGGAGGCGGTGCAAGGCATGTTGATGGCGGGCGCTTTGCCGGCCGAGCCCGAGGGGCTGCTGGCTTTGGGCGCGCTGCCCGGGCAGAAAGACACCACATGGACTAAGCTCTTCGTGGGAGGACTGCCATATCACACGACGGACAAAAGCTTACGGGAGCATTTCGCCGTTTATGGGGACATTGAAGAGGCAGTCGTTATCACAGACAGACAGACGAGTAAAAGCAGAGGATATGGATTTGTGAGATATTTTTTAACATTTTTTTTCACTAATCGGTTTTCAG
Source organism: Parnassius apollo (assembly GCA_907164705.1). Lineage (NCBI taxonomy): Eukaryota > Metazoa > Arthropoda > Insecta > Lepidoptera > Papilionidae > Parnassius > Parnassius apollo. Next base: position 32,412,417 of record CAJQZP010000693.1, read on the forward strand.
TATTAATAACAGTTTTGCAAGTGCCAAATCTACACATAATGCTCGTGCGCACTAGCGTCGAGCTGTCGCTGAAACAGTCGTATCGCACCTTATCGCTCCTCGAATGTTACCTATCGTACCTACATATAAGCATCCAAGTTAAACTTACACACACGTACAAGTCATATCGCAAAATTACATCAAACACGGAAGTTTTGCACGTTGTGACTCTTAAGCATTCTTATTTGATACACTTCAAAACAATCATAGCAGTAATCGATTCCTCCACAATTTAACATTAATTGCAAAATATCTCATTTATTGATTAGAAATTAATTACAGTTATATAAATTGCATTCCGCAGTAAAATAATTTTCATCCAATTATAAACAGTCATTCAACGACCTAGTGTTTAGAATGAATTACCACTGAAGCGGAGATTATAGCTTTAATCGTATGGTTACAAGCTTCGCTAGGATTTCACGTTTGATGTCGTTTCACAAACAGAAATGAACAGATGCGTTCAATCATCACTTTAAAAATATTACTATGAGTTTTTGAAACGTAATAAAGCTTTAGGCTTTTGTGTAGTGCGAGTGGGGCTCGTGGGAAATGAATCACAACCCCATTTTCAATTCAGCTGGGGTAGGCCCCGTCTGAGGGAGGGTACAACTCCTAATGCACCCTCCTGTGACATCCAAATAGCTGTAATAATAGCAATGCACCGTTCACATACATCGTGAAATATTTAATCATGAAAACCAATATCCCTGTTAATTATTAAAAAATTATTTGTAAAACTATTACCGCTTAGTGCTCCACTTGCTCATTGGATAGAATCTCAAAGGACGTTAGTACGACGGGACGTGCTGAAGGACTTGTTAAAGACAAAAGGCCGTCATCTGATATTGTACGGGCGGAGGGGGCTACAATATAATCCCTTCACGTAACTTTAGGTACCGGGGAAAAGGTGCATAAGTCATTCATATATTGTAAAGAATTCTTTAAATTTACATTTATTAAAATTTGCTGAAATAACGGCATAGTAACAGTTTTACCGAAATAATTGTCTCATAATTCACACTTAAGAAAGCTTTTAAGCCTTATCACAAGGGATAAAAGTTCAAAATTCTTGAAATGTGTGAATATTATAGAGCCGAACTGCATAATCAAGGTAGTCGCAATAAAAATGTAATTGTATATTACAATTATACAATGTAATTTATAAGATGGTTGGGTGGTCGTTTTCGGTTCAAGAGCTGATTGTACAAGTATCATCCTCATACTCGTCCTACTACCACTAAAAAGCTCTGGTTTAAAGAGTATGAGAGTCAGTATAATTAAAGGTTTGTATGTATACCTTAGTCTTCAGACGTTAGTTTAGTGTCATTTACCAGTCTCCTTTGTTTGAAGTTGATTGCACCATCAGATTTACTTGTTAATAGGTTTAAAAGGTAAAATTTTAAACCTACACGAATTAAAAAGTAAATCATTAACAATTAATTCAAAAATTCAAACAAAAACAAGTATACCTATTATGTTTATTTATAAAACAAGACAGTTCTATTTTTGAAAATTAATTATTGATATACATACTTATATAAAGTGTAAGATTTAAGTTCTAATTTTATTGTATAATTAAGACATTCTTCCATTACTATTTACTATTATATTCTTACTTTACTAACTAAAATAGATAATTTAATAACATTGTATTTAGATGCCGAGGCGTGGCGAACATTTCGCTGCGAAAATGTTGGGCGGCTCAGATATGAGACCGCCTCTCGGCTACGACTCGCTACGTCGTAGATATCAAGTCATTGAGATAAACTCATTTAACTTGATGTGATATGTCCTCAAAATTGGCTTTATGATGTTCAGAAGTTTGTTTTATTCAAAACAGAAAATGAACACTCGGCTGCTATAGAAGAAAGTGTTATATTTAAAATGCATAATTATAATAAATACTAAAATAAAAGCTTCGGGGATAATTTTTTACAGAAATTTATAGAAACAACAACCTTAAAAAAAGTGTAATCGAATTCTGATTCTAACACAGAATTTATGTGAAAAGAGTTTATGCATATTATTTAGTACCTTTTTAAATAAAACACCTTAAAACAGACCCTGAAAACGAGACGGAAAGTGTTTTATTACAAATCTAAAGAAAATATCATGTAATCGTGGTGTTAAGAAAACCGTATATAAAAGTGCTGAGTTAACATTAGTCGTTTTAATTGTTTTATTTACTCTAGTAAAATAAGACATTTCAAACCCCGACGTTAAAGAGCTTAGTAGTACCTAGAAACCTAATTTAATACAGTAAATTTATAATCGGTTTCCCTTAATTGACATATTTGTTTATTAGATTTAATGATAAAAACAATCATTGTTTTCTATATTAACAGAACAAAGATAATATTCAAGGTGCATAACCGACAATTAAAATATGTTATGTTGTTTTTATTTTTATATAAACTTAGGATAGCATAAATGTGTTACATTTTTCGTCTTCATGAGCCTGCATAGGTCAACTGCTGAACATTGGTCTGTCTTGTTACGGAGACGACAAACTAGCACTCAGTCCACCTGATGGTAGGTGTTTGCTGTGGCCCATAGATATCTACATATTTCCTCGGCTACGAATCAAAATGCAGATGCGTTGTCACCCGTGAGGATAAGATTAATGTCTTGTTTTCAGTAAAAAGTGTCTCCGCTTCTCTACACTCACCATACGAAACACAACAGCGTTGAGCTGCTATTTCACGGTAGTATTCTGTGAGAGCGTGGTCCTTCCCCGGTGGACTCCGGTGGACCCGACTCATTCGTGCTACAACTATATTACTACTAATATACCTGCAGCATGGCTCTACCACGTATCCACCATTGTAATAAATATATTAATTGTATATTTTATGAAACCAAGTTACTCGTGCATTGATTATCACAAATATTAAAATATATTTATATAGATAAAAATAATAATTGACTTGTACGTGTTTTTGTAATTATTAAAAAGACACTTGGATTTATTAAAATTAAAAAAGCAATGATAATAGAACTTTTTATAGTTTACTAGCTTTCCAGGCAGACGTTGTTCTGCCCTTTTCGACGACCCTTTGTCATGTCCTATTAAAAATCCTTAAATTCGCAAAAAAAAATTTGGGTCCCTCATGGGCACAAAAAACTATCTTGGGTTGTTGTGCCAAATTGCACACGGTGTGCAAATTTGATTAAAATCGGTTAAGTAGTTTAGGAGTCCATCGCGGATAAACAACGTGACACGTAATTTATATATAATAAGACTAGCTTGCCAGGCAGACGTTGTTCTGCCTTTTTCGACGACCCTTTGTCATGTCTAATAAAAAAACCTTAAATTCGCAAATAAAATAATGTGGGTCAATTATCGACAAAAAAACTATCCTGTCTCTCAAGTTGAACCAAACTACACGTTGTGAAAATTTGATTAAAATCGGTTAAGTAGTTTAGAAGGACATCGCGGACAAACAACGTGACACGTAATTTATATAAAGACGTCGGCGTAAAAGAGAATAAGGTAATATTGAAAGTGGCTGTGGTCGAATTGCGGATTCAATGGAGGATAATATATACGTGTTTCGTGTAGTAAGTGTAGAAAATTGGGGACCCTTTTTAATGGTGGTGGTAACAACGTATCTAGATTGTGATGCTTAATCGAGGATAGATGTAGGTATTTATAGGTTTCGACATTTACTTACCATTGGGTAGACTGTGTACTCGTTTGTCACACTTATTCTTAAAAAAAAGTTTGTAAGTTTGGATATTTGTCATGCAGTCATACTCAAACGCCTGAAGGGAAATGATATTTGGCATAGGTACATTACAATGGAAACGGTCATAGAATACTTTTCAAAGCTGTGGAAAGATTTACTTCGATCCCTGTTCTTAAAATTTCAGGAAATCTATTATTTCACCGTTTTCAAAAATGATAACTTCAATTCGACTGTATATTTTTTTTCAATGTAACACGATTTTTTCAATAATCAGTTAATAGCTTAAACAGTAGCAGTGACCCGAGGTAATTGTAGTTAAAATAAACAAGTTGAAAGTAATATATTCTTGCTAATTAATATACTAAGATCTCAATAATTTGAAACCGTACTAAAACAGTTAATTGAGACTTATTTCCAGGTAAATGAATTATCATAACGCTTACAGCCTTTTTAAAATTGTGTTTCATTCTAAAATTCGGTAAAAAATATATTAGCCCCATATCAGGGGTTAATGCAACTATTACTTCTTACTAATGAAAGATATAATCATATAACAGACAGAATAAGTTTTAAGGCAATCATGATAATAATTATATGTCTACAACAACGCTGGAGGCTCCACTAAGTTTTCTCTAAAAACTTTGTCAAAATAAAAAGCGGGGCTATTGTAGTTATTTCCTATCAAATAGTGTTGGGAAAAAAACCTTAAAAATATGATGTATCGATAGTTGAAAAAACTTTCCTATTAATATCGACAACGTTGTAAAAAAATCTGTTGCAATAATGAAATCGTTTATTTAAATCTTCTTAGTTGCGGTACTAAAAACTATCAAATCGGTTCGGAAGTTTGAATGGGAAAGTAAATGTGAAGATATTTGGGTGGTTTTGGATTTGAAAATTGAAAACTCTGTCCATCAAATAGCTCTTTGCAGTGTTTACTTACCACCTCCGGTGAACAGGCTAATGTTGGAGTATTTTGTAGAAAATTGTACCTCAGTCATAACAAGTAAATTTGATTCACACCTGTGCTTTATTTATAGAGGCCTATGTTCAGCAGTGGACTTGTGAAGGGCTGTAATGATGATGAATGATGATGATGATGTGCTTTATTGGTAATTTTAACTTAGGTAATATAAATTGGAGTTTGGTACATGATTTGTCGAATAACTATGTTGCTCCTAGTCCAAGCCAAGCATTGATAGATTTAGTTCATCTTAACAAGCTTAATCAAATGAATAACATTCTTAACAAATCGGACCGCTTGTTAGACCTTGTACTGACCAACCTATCATCGTCCATGTGTACAGTTGCAGGATCAGTTAATATCCTTAGTGTCGTAGATCCTCTACATCCCCCTCTCGAAATATTAATAAAAAGAAATACTGATACTGCACTACCGTATAACATCGATACTAAAATACACAATTTTAGGAAAGCCGATTAAACTCAAATCCGCCTTTGTTTAGCCGAATATGACTGGAATGTAATGTTTCATAACCTGAATGTTAATGAGATGACAAACTTATTTTATGATATAATTAATAATTTAATAAATAAATATGTACCCTACAAAAAACACACTAGCAAATCAATCTTATAAAAATTATATAAAGAAGACAGAAGATAGTATTAAGTCGAACCCTAAACTTTTTTGGTCATTTATTAAGGCAAAGAAGTACGGGAAAAGTAATTATCCTTGTACAATGACTGATGGTATTAAGAAGTCATCTAGTGCTAGGGAAATCTGCGACTTATTTGCGTACTACTTTGGAGCTGTGTATAATTCTCAAGATAACATAAACTCAGACTTGAATGTCAGCCAATGGAATTTGATTTGCAATTACAGCCTTGAACTAACTGCTCCCTACCTTAGCAAGGATCAGATACTGAAGAGCATGAAGTCCCTAGATCTTAATAAGGGCCCAGGACCAGATCGTGTCCCTCCTTTATTTATTAAGGCATGTGCGGATGAGCTAGTGACGCCTATATATCTAATTTTTAAGAAGTCTCTTCAATCCGGCCTATTTCTTGACGTTTGGAAGTCCGCCAAAGTTGTTCCCATTCACAAGGCCGATAACGTCGAGGTGGTAGGTAATTATAGGCCTACTGTCAATTTTAAGTAAAATATTTGAATCTCTTGTTTATCCTGTGCTGCAGAACCACTTGAGTCATTATCTTACTGAGTGGCAGCACGGTTTTGTTAGATTTAGGTCAACCTGTTCCAATCTGACCTTGTTTACGGAAACTTTGGTAGAAACAGTAGATAACGGGACGGAAGGGATGTTGATGTAATATACACAGACCTTAGTAAGGCATTCGACAAAGTACCTCATAATATTCTTATATCTAAATTGCGTGCATATGGTATTACTGGCTCATTATTGGGATGGTTGCAGTCGTATCTGGATAATCGTAGTTTTAGTGTGGTCGTTAATGGTTTTGAGTCTGCACCGTACAAAATTACGTCGGGGGTTCCTCAGGGATCACATTTAGGTCCTCTGCAAGGTTGTGCAACAATTCGTCAATGACATCCCTAGTTGCTTCCAGTTCTCCATACCATTTATGTATGCCGATGATTTGAAATTGGTTGGCATCTGCAAAACTCTAGAGGACATCGAACAGTTTCAAAGTGATGTTGACCGTATGGTAAATTGGTGTCAAGACAATGGTATGTACCTGAACATAAACAAGTGCTACCATATGAAATTCAGTAGAAAGATCAAGTCACTGAACACATCATACAAAATTAACGGCCACATCATTAAGAAAACAGAGGAAGTCAGAGACCTGGGAATAGTGTTCGATAAAAAATTAACCTCCGTTCCCCACATCGAGAATATTACAAAAAGGGCGTATAGAATGCTAGGCTTTGTTTTGCGTAACGCTAAAGTGTTTAAAAATAATCACATTAAGATCCTACTGTACAACAGTCTCGTACGAAGCATACTTGAGTATTGCAGTGTAGTATGGAGGCCACATTACGCGACACACTCCTTACGATTGGAACGTCTGCAAAAAAAGTTCGTGGCAAATTTGGCCTATTGGAATGGGATTCACAAAAAAATTCGGTCTTACGAAAAACGATTAAGATTCTTTAAAATTTTATCCCTGGAAAATCGGAGAAATTTGCTTCACCTGTCATTTCTTGTAAAAATTTTTAATCAAAAAAATTAACTGTCCCCTCTTGCTCCAAAAATTTAAATTTCGTGTTCCATTGAGAATTCCTCGCGCCCCTATAACTCCACTTTGCCCTCCTTTTAGAAAATCTGTCTTAGGTGCAAACTCCCCAATTCCAAGGTTGTGCAAATTGGTCAATGGACATAGTGACAAAGTTGACATTCACGCCGACTCATTTGCCAAAATTAAGGAAGTTCTAGCTTTATAGCCTGGTCTGAAACCAACAAATAAATAATAATAGCTTTTACCACGTACTTTTTTCATTATTAAGTAATTTATACTTTTTTTATTCGTATTTATAATCTTTCTCGATGCATGTGGTGTTTACCTTAAACGATTGTTACACTTAGCTACGTAAGTTAGTTCTTAAGCCATTTTGTTAAATACAGTGTAATCAAACATTGGTAAACCTTAATAAATTAAAAATAATCCGTTTACTACTTTTCCAGGTTTTAAAATTAACAGTCGATTAAACTTATATTTAGTGACCGTTTTCTTATATTTGTTTTTTATTTGTAAGAATTTGAAATTGAAAACGTCTGCATAAAATTTGTACTTATAAATACATATTCCGTAAATGGATCACAGGCTTTTTTACTAGTGACCTACCTACAGTTTCTTCATACATAATCGGCAATCAATTATTTTATTGTTAGTGGATAAACCTCTTTTTCAATCATATGAAGCAAAGTAGCGAGATGTTATTTTTGTTTCTTGGAAAACAGCGGATTTACGGGGCGCTGACATCTTTGTACCTCGCGTAATGTTTCCACGAGCTACTAGCCCATGAAACATAAAATATTTCCGAGACGCTGGAACTGTTCATGAATTCGTTTGGCTGCTAATTGTTCTGAATTTTTATGTATAATTACGAACCATCAAAAAATAGGAATTGATAGACTTTAAACAAAACAGACAAAACTAAAGTAAAGTTAAATAAATTTCTAAGAGTTTGGTTTTAGGGCAAGGAAATGTCCGCCGCGCGGCCTCAATCCGTGTGCTTATTTTTCAGACACCAGGTCGTGGGCACAGGCCCCGTGTGCCCTTCTGGTAAAGACGGTGCTGTACTGATATTCGGTCTGGAGAATATTATTACAGCGCAACCTCGATATAACAAAACGGAAGGGAACAAGTAAATATTCGTTATTCCAAGTAATTCGTTGAATTGAGGTTTGTTATGTTGAGGTTAAGGTGGTCTAAAATTTGTTTTAAAGAGGTAAAAAAATGATTTTATTCACAACTTCTACCAATAAACTTTATATATAGGTCTTGGGTTGACAAAATTCGATTTGAATTTGAAGGTACATTTTATTTTGGTATACGAAAGGGTCGGTGTAACTTGACTTTATGCGTACTACTCGTACTACCTATATATTGTATTAAAAATATAAAAAATATATATATATATATATATATATATATATATATATCGTAATTTTTAAATATATTATAAACATAAGTATATATATATATATGCGTGATGTCTATCTCTGTTTAGTCTAATGGTTGACTGGGAGAAAATGCCATATGGCATTAAGTCCGCCATATGTACTACTTTGTGCATGAAAGTATAAATAGATAAATAAAAGATGTACATATACATGTATAAGTATATTATTTAATACTTTATCAGGCTCAGTTTATGTAAAATAAGTTGGATGCGGTAGCCCTACAAAATAGTGACAAATGCTCTGTTTTCCAACGCGTAAAGGAAAGGGAAAGTCGTAAATGTAAAATAAATTCAACTAACCTACTAACTGGCTGGCTGCCTTTCAGGCGATAGGCGCTCTTATCACGCTCTGCGCCTAGCTATAATTTGTACATTAAACAACTTTACATTCCATTTTGGTCTCGCTTTTTCAATCAAACCGCATCCAATTAAATTTAAATGTTATTTAAAGTTAATTTTAAAATTTTTGTTAGAATGTATTAAAAAGTGATTACTAGTACCTTATATTATTAATAATAATGAAAAAGTAGTCAGTAATTACAGTTGGCATTGGGTTATTTAAAGAAAATCTAAGAATATTATTAATTATTTTAAGTTTTATTATGGACAATATATTAAATTTAATAACACTGTTGTCTGGAGAAAATAATAGTATTTAGCAGGTACACACTTAATTATTAACTATTAACAGTTCCTAGTAGGTAGGTACTCAAAATTTATAATTATTCTGTAAGAATTCATTGTTATACATTTAATTTAACTCTTAATTCAATGGTTTGTGGGAACCTAGCGAAACTTTACAATAATAATATTCGAATAGGCAAAATTTGTAAAACAACGTATTTTCACATTTTTACTTGCTTTACATTTAAAAATAAAAATAAGGATTTAACAGAGATTCAAAAACGAAAACGTTCTATTTTCAACGCGTTATGTTTATTATGTATGTTCCATAGAATACTACAATACACAATATAATGGCTGTCAACCTTATTTTGTACGAGGGTAGGCGTCGCCGGGAGCACATATACAAGCAATTACGTCGTATTATCGGTTAATCACTACTACAAACCTGATTCGCTGTGTTGACAGACGGATTTTAATACATATTTATTTGTAGATGGTGTGCAATTTTGCATTTTCTAAATAACTTGCATGCGAAATTTGGAAACGATTGTAACGTCAAAACACATCTCGTATTGACATTTATACGTGTGAATTGACGTGTTAGTGCCATTTTAGTGGCTACCTAGGCTGCACTAAAAGTATCGGGAATGGAATGTTTCCACTGTTCCTGTCATATTAAAATCATTTTAATTGAAAACTCCTTGGTTTTAAAAATCGAATACCATTTATTTATTTAAAAAAAAGATTTTCGGTCTAGTCACAAGGTTTTGTCAAACTTTTTTAGTCGTTGAGAAATTGGAATTGACTCGAGAAAATTCAAGAGCGATGATTTATTATGACTTTCGAAGTGGTTTAACACAAAAACAGTGTGTTGACCGGATGATTTCTGCATTTGGTGATGAAGCCCCACCCAAAACCACAATTTATCGCTGGTTTGTCGTTGTCAAGCTCAGTGATGATCCCGTCAAGGTCGTCCAAAAACTGCAGTCGCCCAAGAAAACGTTGATGCTGTGCGTAAGCTGATTGAGGAAGATCGACATGTGACATACTACGAAATTCAGGCAACTTTAGACATTGTCATGAGTCAAATACAAATAATCTTGCATGAACAATTAGGTGTAAAAAAGTTGTTTTCCCGATGGATACCGCATTCGCTCTGTGAATAGCAAAAAGCGGCTCGCGTTACTTGGTGCGTCCGAACTCGCGAAAGATTCCACGCAGGATCCTCATATGCTGTATACAACATCGTATCGGGTGACGAATCCTGGATATACGCGTACGAACCCGAAACAAAAAACCAGTCACGAGTTTGGGTGTTCGAAAATGAGTTAAAGCCAACAAAAATTGTTCGTTCACGGAGTGTTGCAAAAAAAATGGTGGCCACGTTTGTCTCCAAAATCGGCCATGTTGCGACTATTCCTCTTGAGGGACAAAGGTTAATGCAGAATTTTAATATTTTAATAAATTTTAGGTATGCTAGCATTTGTTTGCCACAGGTCGTTTCTGAACTCCGTAAAGAGAACTGCAACTGCCGCATCATCCTCCATCACGACAATGCGAGTTCTCACACCGCACACAGAACAAAAGAGTTTTTAGAGCAAGAAAACATAGAATTATTAGACCATCCGCCGTACAGCCCCAACCTAAGCCCTAATGATTTCTATACTTTCCCTAAAATAAAGAATAATTTGCGTGGACAGAGATTTTCATCAACTGAAGAAGCTGTGGACGCCTACAAAATGGCGATTTTGGAGACCCCAAATGGAATGGTTGCTTCAATGATTGGTTCTATCGTATGGAAAAATGTGTCAAATTTCGCGAAGAATACTTCGAAAAGCAATAAATACATTTTTAAATAGTAATGTTTTGTCACTTCCTTGATTCCCAAAATTTTCAGTGCCGCCTTCGTACACGGCCTCCGCTCGCTCCCCCTTTTTATTATGTGTATGTATTATAGTATTCTATGTGTATGTTCAGTGATTTCATAGAAACGGCTGGACAGAGATTTTCATCAACTGAAGAAGCTGTGGACGCCTACAAAATGGCCATTTTGGAGACCCCAAATGGAATGGTTGCTTCAATGATTGGTTCCATCGTATGGAAAAATGTGTCTAATTTCGCGAAGAATACTTCGAAAAGCAATAAATACATTTTTAAATAGTAATGTTGTGTCACTTCCTTGATTCCCAAAATTTTCAGTGCCGCCTTCGTACACGGCCTCCGCTCACTCCCCCTTTTTATTATGTGTATTCTATGTGTATGTTCAGTGATTTCATAGAAACGGCTAAACCAATGTAAACTTTTTTTTATTTAGTAGGTTTTACCTAGTTCCGGGGTGTTCCCATAAAAATCCCATAAAAACATAATTAACGTAAACATTTGAAGACAGTCTAGTTAGTTACCTTAATTATACTACCACAGAATAAATAATAGCTACTACTCAAAAGGGTAACACATTAAAATTTAAATAAAACGCTTAAAACGATTTCAAAACCTTAAAAGAATAAATTAAATTCGGTAAAAGTAAAAATGAAATCGGTACTTACGTAGTAACATTATTTAATCTGTGCTGAAAAACAGGCTATCAAAGAATTAAAATTCCGACTTCGGAAGCTATACATGAAAATTATTTCAATATTTTCATGTATAGCTTCCGTTTTTATAAATTGGTGTTTAATATTCATTAAAAGTTTAATTTTTAGTTTTAGAATAGTCGATAAAAATCTACTTCATGTACTCTATAACACCGTTATAGATAACTAAAAGATAGTAAACATAAGCTTGCTAATCTAAACTCTAAGGTAGGACAAGGATTCTGCTATTCATTATTTTCTTAAATAATGAATCTAGTAGGTTTTTTTATTTAATTGTTATCCAAAGCGTTCAGTATACGTTATTTAGAGATTTATAGAGATTTTTTTTCGTTGCATTACTTAAAACTTTGAAACATCACTTCTCAAACTATAATTAATTATAGTTATATTGTTTAAATATAAAATTCGTTTTGGAACTTACAATTTATTAAACATTTAGTGACACTCCGTTTTATAATATTAAAAGTCAAAGAAATACATTCTCTGTTTACATGTATAGTAAAAGAACATAGAAATGTTACGTCTTTACCTTATTAAATCACCGTTTTATATAGAAAAATGTTTGAACTTAAAAAAATTATAAAGTGGAAGTTTTTTTACGCTGCAGCTATAATAGTTGTAGCATGACTGGGTCGGTTCAACCAGGGTAGCTGCTCTCACAGAATACCAGCTTAAAATAGAAAAAAAAAGTCTGGAGGAGATGATGGATAAGAAATGATCTCTAGTTGTTGCTTCATTGTCTGTTGCGCAGTATGTGGCCGGGCATGAAGAAGCCATAGCGAAAAGCAGTTCACCAATCAGGGTTGTTAAAGGGCCAGCTTCCATCCTTCATCCATCCACCATCATTAGCTAATCTTGACAATAACGGTTAGCAGTAACTGTGGTATCAGATGGATGATGCTATAGTAAATAACACCAAGAGTACGCGACTCACCTGTCACCGTTGCGTTACGTTGACCAACATTCTTTCTTCTTTACACCATGTCTTAGCACAGACCTAACAAACAGAATTTGTAAATTATTTCGTTCTTTTTGTTCTTTGCAGACAGACTTTACTTTTTGTTAAAAGTTATTTTTACCGACTTCAAAAACGAGTAGATATTCAATTCGACCGTATGTTTTTTTATGTGTGTTACCTCATAACTTTTGCCTCGGTGAACCGATTTTGATGATCCTTTTTTATCCGAAAGCTGGTGCTTCTCGTGTGGTCCCATATAGATTTAATCAAGATCTGACCAGTAATTTTTGAGTGATCCTTAATAATGCGTATTTAATTGACTTCGAATACATTGATTCGGTCGTATTGAAGTCGGTTGTACAAAATTTTTAATTTTACCACTTTTTTATTTAATTAAATCATAAACTGTAGGAGTTATTATTCTGTAACCCGTTGGGACAATCAATCAAAACGGACACATCGCCTTGTACGACAGAAGAACTCCTTGTATGACAAAATAACTCTAAAAAGACGAAATTATTTTTGTTGATGAAAAAGTGTATGAATTTACAATAACATCGGTAAAGACCTTCGATATCTGGAGGTCATCAAGGACTAGTTCGTTTTGGGTTCGAACGCTTGATTTTCATGGTGTTATAATATATTCTACCCAAATTAAATTGAACCGTGTGATAATGTTCTTGCCCTTATTATTCGCTTTTAGTGAAGGTCGTGCAACGTTGGTCGTGCCAGTGTAGGAGCGAGGTTGCGACCTGGTGCGCGCATGCATTACAATAGGTAATGCCGTACCTACGTCACAGTCCAATGTATTATTTTGTATCTCACTCATTTAATACAAAGTTTACGCTAGTATGTAGTGGATTCCAGAAAATACTTGCAATAAAATCGAAATTTAATTAGTTCGTTTCGGCACCGTCGATTTTAGCTGTTGATTTACCATGTGCTTGGCGATTAACAAAAGCATAGTAAGAACACCTGCATGCCTGAAAAATAAATATTTCGCGGACATAAGAAGTTCGCAAAGAACGCAGCTCAGCAGAATTACTGCTCCATTACCTTCTTAAAAATAAGAGAAGGCCTGGGCCAAGCATTGGGACGTACATACATACATATATATATATATATATATATATATATATACGTATTATGGCTGCAACACGAATAGGTTGGCTAGACCAGCGAAGGACAACGCTCTTACAGGATACCAGCGTAAAATTGAGAATCTATGTGACTATAGGCCACAACATTCACTTACAATCAGATGGACTGAATGTTTTTTTAAAGAATATTAACAATGCTATAAACATTACTAATATTCCCCTTAACCACTCGTGGTAAGCTTAAATTGCTTGTGTTACGAGTCGTTCACGCCAGTAGTTTAATGGCGGATTCGAACCCACGACCTTTTTGAGTTCGCGGTCCGCGCCCTGCCATTAGGCTACTGTCGCTTGAATATTAGTTTGTTATTCTCATCCGTTTGCTATAAAAAAGTTAATATTGAATTCAATTTTGTGCATTATTGTTAAGGCGCCTTCATCACGTTAAATACAAAATATTACCGTTATCCACTGTACTGCCCATCGTTTGACATAGTTTTTGCAATTTAAACTACCTACTACGTTATGTGTTATATCGAATTCTCCTTTACATCACACCCATAAACAGCCTTTTTGATCCATAACTGGATGGACCGGATGTTGAGGTTGAGGAACAGTTCGACTGAAAATTCCATTCTTCAACATGATGCAAACTTGGACGCAAGTATTTCGATGTACGTCACTCAGTTTGTGAGATACTTATTGGTCAAACCTTTTTATTTCAGTGATTTGCCGCAAATTATCGAATAAAATTTTCATTTGATACTTACATCAAAAACCGATGCTTGCTGAGGCGTAGCTTGAGATGGATGCGCCTATCGTCTTCAGTTAGTATCAACCTTCATCTCAGGGCGGCCACAAGGCATTCATTTGTGAGCTCAAATTTTCCCAGACGAAAAGCATCCATGTTCCATGCTCATCTCCAAAGCTTTGGCTTATTGGTCGCCTTCAGCGAGCAGCCTCAGCCGCTACGGCTCGCACAGATGCCTATGATATGCTACAGCAGGAGGGGGCTGCTCTCCCTCCGCGCCTACGGCTTCACAAAAACACTCTAGGGGTAGGACAGACAAGACTACGTGGATTCGGGGCGTTCTGAGTGGGTTTTTGTACAGATTCGACCTATCTTATCTATAATTATAACTTACAAAGAACAAAAAATGCCTTATAGTAAGTTAATGGTGGTCCTGGACCTGATAATTACCGTCATCTACATCCGACCTCAATAATCTTTCAGCACTTAATTAGCACTTAATTCCTTGCTATTAATATTTATCGTAGGTATATCTATTAACGTCTCTGCGTTGCTAGCGATACGTTTTGCCAGCAACAGAAATTTCAACAGTTCGTTGCGATGAAAATTTTAGAGCACCTCATGTTTAAATTTGGCACCTAGTTATCATTTAAAAGGCCCCTAATTTTGGCTTTTTCTAAATTCAAATTCCTGACTTTGCGTTGTTGGGAAAACACAACTCTCCTCCGTAGGTATCCTCGTAGGATCCTCATTTGCAACGGTTGGCTGACTGGTGGGCAACCCAGCTTTTTCTTAATTGCTTTTGAATTGTTATTAGAAAGATGCTACTTCCTATCTGGTATATTAATTATAATTTATTGCTATTTTCTATTGGTATAACTTTATATTGTCAGGTAATAATGGGCGATCGGGCGGCCGCGGAGCGGGCTTGCAAGGACCCAAATCCTATCATAGATGGGAGAAAGGCAAACGTCAACCTCGCAATACTTGGAGCCAAGCCTAGAGGGAATTTAGCACCAGGTTAGTAGGCAATTTCGTAGTATAAAATTTTATCATTTATCGTAATACATGTTTATGAAACTTTTATGTCTATTAATTAATCGAAGTATTGACTAAGTATTATTGTTGATGTACTTTAATATTTTATTAGTATGGAGAAGGAAGAAGAACTGGGCGGAAACGGATGAATTCTTTAAAAGTTTTTTCACTGCTTCGTTGGAATTAAAAAAATTCTTCTGTAAAAACTTACCAAATGCCGACAGACACATATTACACGTCATGCAGATATGTGGACAGGCGTTGACGTGGATAAGTAATGGATTAAAAAGCATTTTTGACAAGTCACAGTTGTTAAATAATCTGATGTGAAATCAGAATCTAAATGGCATCAAGTTCTATCAGTGTTGAGTCACAAGCACAAGCAGAAAAGTTTGACTTTGGTCTAGCTGCTGTTTTTAATCATTGTTACCAATGTTTCTGATGATCATACAGGGTACACACGTTTTACAACATGTGATAGTCGGATGCCTTTATCAATAAGATAATAAGACAAGCTTCGATGCTTGTTTTCTGTTTTCCTTCCTAAGTTCGTACTCGCTTTCAAAACTTGTTTATTTTTCTAACTTCATGCAAATGAATCAAAATCGTTTCTTTATTGACGTTTCGAAGACTGCTGCTAATTCTGACGTTTTTTGAGGTGAATTCGCTTATTATGTATTCAATTCAGCATTATTGACTTTAGTATCCGGACTATTCGATGATGAGATCAAAATTTTCTGAACTTAAGCAAATCAACTAAAATACTCTGTGGTCAATATATATTATTGCTGTTGCATGCCTCTTGGGCCGTATGGTACCAAATGAACTAATGGCTGTGTAAAACAATGCCACAGTGTTTTAATTTGACATTAAATTGAACCATATTAGAAAACAACGATTTCGTGCTAGTCAGTATTAGAAAAAAAACGATGTCAGTGGTAATTATCGTCATATTAACGAACAACAATACATAAGTTACGTTAAATGTTCACATATTTTATTTTATTGAAGTGAAAACTTCTTTAGAATCGTTGTGATTTGAAACTCGATGAAACAGAAAAAGCGACACTAAAAAGAGACTAACATATACCTATATCTATAGGATTTCACCTGTGAGCGAATGAGATTTCTAATAATTTTTATAATACTAATTAAATTTTACTAATAATGAATAAAAAAGGTTTTACTTTTACTGCGTGTGACTTTTTTTTACTGTTTGCATTGACAAAAGTATGAGTCAAGCATAGATAATCCTAGGCAGGTAGGTACTAATAATTTTTATGAAATGAAATATTTAATTGCGTTTGGTTAAGGTACACTGAAGATACCACTTAGATACTCGTATTAATCAAACATCCGCTTAATCAGCCGTTATTAATGCATTCAAATTTTACAACTATAAAATAACGAGATAATAGTATTTATGAGTAAAATGTCTAAAATACAATGTAAAAAGCCTTATCCCTGAGCCAGTTGTATAATTCTCTTTTAAATTTAATGAAG
Organism: Parnassius apollo; assembly: GCA_907164705.1. NCBI lineage: Eukaryota > Metazoa > Arthropoda > Insecta > Lepidoptera > Papilionidae > Parnassius > Parnassius apollo. The sequence goes on from CAJQZP010000693.1 coordinate 32,429,343, forward strand.
ACCTACCTGTCTTGAATTACTTGTGCTATCTTATTATATACTGTCATACACATCCAATAGTAATTTTTATGGAATTACGCACACTTGGGAATTACAGCGGAAACCAATCTATTCCTATTTCTAGTGCCTCGTTTGTAAAAGTCTTTGTCTTGTGTGAAATAATACATATTGTTTTTTACGAATTTCGCCGCTTCAAAAATATATAGACAAGGAAGTGTCAAAATTTTCAAGGACTTAAACAAAGACTGACATTGGATAGTTAGTTATTCGTTGTATTGTCTAAAATTATTAGTAGATTTTGTATTTTGGCTTACATTTAAATATGATATTCAGTAGCCTTAAAGTAAATATGATATACAAAATCTGTTTACAGTCCTAAATTATAATATGGATTCTTAAGACCGTGGCGAACGGAGTCCTTCAATATATCAGATTTACCTACTACCTATGAGGATTAGGAATGCATAAACATCCCGGGTCCCGTTTCTTATCAAGGCTCAGCTGTTTGTAAATGGCGCTGTTTTTGTTTTTAGAACGTATGAAACTTTTTTTCTTTTGTTCATCTCCTTTCTTCAACTCGACAGCGTGTCGTCGTCTACGCCGACAAAAAATCACACGATCGCTACGCATGTGACCCAAGAGCGGTCGGGGGGGTCAATATATTCTTGTATGAGGTCTTTTTGTAGTGTAAGTTATGTAAATTTAACCTCTATTATGAGTATGAAATTGTCATATAATTATAAGAAGTTAACAGAGGGTAAATAAAATAGTCGAAGTAGTAAGTTAAAAACTAATGATGAAATATTTTTTGAAAAATGTATCATATTAAAAAAATCTATTCGATTTCATGAGGTGTAAAAACATTTTTATATTAATATAGTAGGTACTAAATGTACTATCTTAAGTGCAGTGCTTATTGGCACTCAATGAACACAATTAAAACCTATGTCTAGTAATGAACTTTAAAAAGACTAATGACATTTTTACTAAATTGAATAATTTTATTCTGAGATCGCTAAGTAATTGAATAATCAATTTTAAATAAAATTGCCTTGTCATTAAAAAGCACTAAAAAGTTTGAAAAATCGCATCTGATTGAATATTAAGTATTAAAAAAGTTATCGCCTATATACGTCCCACTGCTGGGCACAAGCCTCTCATTTCTGAGAGGGTTATTGGAACAATAATTATTAGTTATTCCGCCGTGCTGCTGCAGTACCTGTGTTGGCGGACTTCACTTCTTCGAAATCTTTTATTCCTGCGGGCTTCCCTAAGATTTTTAAAATAATTAATTATAAAAATGAAGTTTAAAGTTTATTTAAAAATGCGATTATTTTTTTATTTATTAGTTTTGATATTTCAGTTTCTATTTGCTAAAATTATTCCGTTCACAAAATCTTAAAATATCAAGAAATTTGTCAAAACGAACGTTAATATAATTAGGTCAAGCAAAAATTAAATGGCACTATCTATAGTAATCTTTACTATTATAAAAATTACAATTGAATTGATAAAATAGCTGATTAATTAAATTTGAGGTGGGCAACAGTAACTGTTAGAGTGATTATAATTTCATATCAGACAGCCGATAAGTTTTATTTAGTCGTTATCACTCGAGTATTTCATACACAGCAGAAGTGCCATTTTGTAGGTACTTAAATGTTTTTGTATGGGTGGTTAAATATGTAAATTATATGCATTTGTTCGGTATAAAACCTGCTGTACAGCTGTTGACACATTGGGCTCTTTTAGTTAAAAATGAATTTTCGTGACGCCTTGTCTCACACAATAAGCTAACGCGATTACAGCTAAAATTCTTCTTACTTGGGGCACTCCATACCCTGGAATAGACGCGTCATTCTTTTGTAATCATATTTTAATACTTCCATAGAAAAGGTCAAAAAATAGTCGCAATATTATAATGTAAGTATTTTATAAAATGTAATAGTATAGGTATTTTCTATACCTACATATATAAATATATGTATATTTTTACCTCTTTGTTTTCTATTACTCCAATTTGCCCAGTCATCTTCGTGCATTATCTGGAAGAAATTGCTGTCAGCAATAAGACCGCCAATTGCATAATTCTTTTGTATATATAATTCCTGTATAATTGGTATGGTGTGCAATAAAGAATATTAAATAAAGAAAATAAATAAAAATGACAATGTTATTAAGATTACAAATTATTTTCATATATTTTATTTACAAAATTTGAGTGACAAACAAACTTACAGTCAACCTGTTCGTAAATGGCACAGAAATCATAAATAAGACAATAGAAACGAATTAGCGCTCGATTACTTACTTCCAAAACCGATGTCGCCACATCTTAACACATAGGTACGCATTAAGCAACAAATAGATATGACTAGCACACATTTGCTAAACACCGCTGAAATGTATATAGCATTATATATTACGCACTAATCTATTATGAACCTTAATTTATAGTAATTACACCGTATCTTACTCCAATATATAATGTTACAGCCACAAAAATCTAAATAATATTGTCTTATTACGAATTCTGTGGTAAACGGCTATACTGCAGCCTATGAATAACTGTAGCCAACTTTTAATAAAGAAGGCTACACAATGTGCGTTGTCACCACTGAGGACTAAGATTCAATGCTTCGTAGACTATAATTATTATGCCGCTATACTATTCACATCGCAACTCAGCAGTACAACAGAATAAAATAAGAGAAATAAAAAAAACCGGCCAAGAGCGTGTCGGGCCACGCTCAGTGTAGGGTTCCGTAGTTTCCCGTCTGTCACAATAAGTGTACCCACTTATGAGTTTAAAGGTGGGTATCCATTATGTTCGCGCTCCAGCAGCGCTCCGCGCTCCTGCAACTGCTCCCGGTAGTGGGTACGTGCGCGAACATGGAGCGTGCAACATTGCACGCTCCGCGACAGGCGATGCCAAGGAGAGACCAACCGAACAATTCGATAATACCCGACCCAATGTAATAAGTACCTACAGCGCCATCTCTCGGGGAATTGGGTTACTAATTAATACGTAGACGTGCCAGAAGTTTTCGGTGGTAATTTTAGATAATTTTTTAATAATTCTTTTTTTGTTTGAAAAAAAGATACGTTCAGGATAATAAAATATGTAAACGAAGTTAAAAAAAATGCCTGCTTAAACGATTATACTACAAACTTAGTCCAGAAATTATTTTGTACAACTTTTTGTCTTTTTTGTACAAAAACCGTTTCCATCCAGGTTCAAAATAATTTTCCTAGAAAGTACTTATAAAGTTCTACATTTCAGATTTTTTTCATATTTTCTAAACCTTTGGTTCAAAAGTTAGAGGGGGGGGACACATTGTTTTTTACTTTTGGAGCGATTATTTCTGAAATTATTGACATTATCAAAAAAATGATTTTAGTAAACCCCTATTCATTTTTAAATACCTTTCCAACAATATATCACACGTAAGGGTTGAAATTAAAAAAAAATCACTTCCCACTTTACATATAGGGGGGCTACCCGAATAAAACATTTTTTTCCAATTTTTATTTTACCACTTTGTCGGCGTGATTGATACACATATCGGTACCAAATTTCAGCTTTCTAGTGCTAACGGTCACAGAGATTAAGCGAGGACGGACAGACGGACAGACAGACATGGCGAAACTATAAGGGTTCCTAGTTGACTACGGAACCCTAATAAGAGATTGATACTTACTCACAGTCAAATTTACCATTTGTTATATGAATTCCATATTTTATTTATTATTATAGGAAGACCAAAATATCTGGACAAATATTGAAAAAGTCGGTATTTTGGGGTTCTTGTCGGGAGAAACAAATATTATAAATAAGAATATAAATTGTTTAAAGACTAGACTGGTAGACTACAAAATATATATTTAAATGTATAGGCTACAAAATATTTGTATTTAAACAAATTTTATAGGCTACAATAAGACAACATTGTTGACACATAACTAATTTAAGAACACTTAAGTTTTAGGTTGCCGTTGATGCATGTATTTGGCATCGGACTTTACTGAGTCCACCAATTTTTATCCTTTATTAGTATCCAGAAAAGATTCAAAATTTAAATGATTTACTTCAAAGTTCAGTCTAATTATTAACGTCTAATTACAATAGCAGCTGTGATGTGAAGAGAAACTGTTTGTCTGTAGATTTTGAGTTTTGTCGGGAGTCTGAGGATCATTTAAAATGTCGGGAGAATCCAGACGAATACCGACCATCTGGCAATCCTATTTACAGGCTATCAACAGCCCACTGCTGTACATAGGCCTCCGCCATAGATTGGCCCATAAGGGAGATAAATATTTACTGTAGTTGTAACGCCTAACGTGGTTGGGTTGACATCCGTAGTTTAAATTTTTAAGTTGTTATGAGAAAGTTGCTGCTGTCCATCTGTTCCATAATCCTACGTGGCCTTAGGAGTTTAGAGAGAGTAAGAGTTGCTTACGAGACCCGCGGGATCATATGGGGAACTAGTGGAATATCTTTCACCTTCACTTCGGCAGTACAAATATCTTATCAGTCTAATCAGATTTCCTTTGTAAAATTTCAAACATCATCACAGCGGTGGTGGTACAGTATAGAGGACCTTTGTTAATAATTATTTGCGGTGAATGTGCTGGAATTGAGATGTCCAAGTAATTTCGTGCACTAACTCTATCTGAATATTGGACACATGTATATGAACTATTCACAGAGGCTTACTTTAGATTTACAGTAAATAATATAAAACTCATACATTTAATAGTATTTAATAGGAGTTTTGAACACACAAAAGTGTTATAACGGATATTTAATACTTTCTTTTTTTTTTCTTTTAACATTGTTAATAGCAAAGAACTCAAATGCAGTGCTCTATTTAAATTATCCATACAAATAAATAAAATTGAAGCGTCTCTTTTCAATGTCAAAATAATAGCTTTTTAATAAATGCATATGAAAGTATAAACGGTACTTATAACAGAAACACAATTTTTAGAATTTTTGTCTATCTGTCTGTCTGTTTGTTCCGGCTAATCTCCGAAACGGCTGGACCGATTGTGACGGGACTTTCACTGGCAGATAGCTGATGTTACAATGAGTAACTTAGGCTACATTTATTTTAGAGGATCAGGGTTCCGCACAATAAAATAAAATCCTAAATTACACGTGGGCAGAGGCGCGTTTAACAGCTAGTTTGTTATAAAATGCCACGCTTGACGGATTGTACGTCAACACTTACCTAAATATCGTACCTTTTTATGTTTTTCGTTTGTTTATTACCATAAAATGTTGTCTATGATACTTCCGGTATAGAAGAACATTTAGGATCAAAGCCATTTATTCTCATAAGAATTTACAAAAAATTCACTTAAATGAGCCAGCGTGCCAGGCAAAGTACACAAATATTTTATGTCACAAAATTATATAAATAGTGTGGGTAGAAATTTTACCATCATAACAGGATTGAAGATCGCCCGTGCAAACAAAAACAAACGGTGCAAGCGAACACAGATACGTGGATTTAAAGATGCTTTACTAGAATTGACTAGCCATCATAATGAGAATTATTGTAATATTGTTATAAAATTTATACCATGTACATAAACCTGATAAATACAATCATCCAACTACATAGGAGAGCCACAGCTACCTATATATTGTGACTGCAGCACGAATGGGTCGACCAAGGATCACGCTTTCACAGAATACGGGTCACAGAGTCGTACGGGCGATTTATAACTTAACCATTTCACTGTCCATTGAGACAATTTTACTGGTAACGAGGGTATTTCATCTTAATCTTCAAGGGTGACATTGTACATGCATTTTGATTACTAATCAATTAGGTATGTAGATGTCTATTGACCACAGTACTCACAATCGTGCAGACTGTGTGATTGTTTTTCACCTTTACTTCTATAAAAAATATTTCCGGTCAGTTGGGTAAAACTAGTAAACATAATTAAATAAAACAAAGTAAAACATGCCTATAAATCTAACTCATTCACCGCACCGGTGACGTATTTCACACCGCTGTGATTAGAAGCGGAACGAGCGCGGTCTCCTACCCCAACCGGATGTCCCTAAACGCTCGGAAACGGAAGTGCTCGGTATAGGAGGTTCGCTAATTGATTGCGCCCCCGCGGTCGACACGCGCAAACTTTGTAAGGCGACTAGTGAACATGGTCTTATTACGATATCAATCAAAAAGGAAAAAGATTAATTTTCGTTAACAGCATTAATATAAAATACGATAATAGCAGCGCCACACATACTTCTCTATTTATTTATTTTTTATCAGACCTTTATTTGCTTACTAGCGATCCGGTCCGACTACGCACTTGTTTTTTTTATAGGATAGGGTGACAAACGAGCACACAGTCCACCTGATGGTAACTGGTTGCTGTGGCCCATAGACATCATCTACATATATCTTCATCAAAATGCAGATGCGTTGTCACCCGTGAGGACTAAGATGGAATGCCTCGTTTCCAGTAAAAAGGGTCTCCGGTTCTCTACACTCACCATACGAAACACAGCAGCATCAAACTACTATTTTACGCTGGTATTCTGTGAGAGCGTGGTCCTTCCCCGTACGAGCCGACCCATTCGTGCTACAATTATACTACTAATATAACTGCAGTATGGCTCTATTCTGGATCTCGACGATGAATCTAAACTATCCTCGAATCAACTTGATCATGCACACACAATTTTATCAAAATCAGTCCAGCTGTTTTGAAGAAGGAGTTCAGTAGCATACACACGGACAGAAGAATTATATAAGTATATGGGGATAAATACATAATAGGATCAAAACGGCATTCTCTGCCAGTTAAGCTTCTTCTTTGTAAGATAATTTCTCTGTATAATACTTTGAATAATCGTTGTACGTGCTAGAGCTATTCTGTAGCTATTATGATTATGCACGAATAAATCGGCTCGACCGGAGAAGGAACACGCTTTCACAGAATACCAGCGTGAAATAGCAGCTTAATGGTGCTGTGCTTTTTATGATAAATATAGAGAACCAGAGACGCTTTTTTACTGGAAACGAGGTTTTTGTTTCTTAGTCCAAGGTGGTGATAACGCATTTCAATTTTGATTTTAAATCTTGGATGGATGTAGATGTCTTTGTGCCACCGCATCCACTTACCATCGGGTGGGCTGTGTGCTCGTTTGATACATAGGTGTAAATGGGCCACAGCAACATTAAACTACTATTTTACGCTGGTATTCTGTGAGAGCGTGGTCCTTCTCCGGTCGAGTCGAACCATTCGTGCTGCTACTATACTAGTAATATAACAGCAGCATGGCTCTACCACGTATAACCTATTTCTATATTAAAAAACTGTTAATTTATACCACCAAGTAGCAGTGCGTGTATGTTCCGGTCAGAAGGGTATAGACATCCAGTATAATTAGATGCTGTGAGGCATTCCATTTTAATCTTCAGAAGTGCCGACGTATCTAAAGCTTTCCTAATCTGAAGTTGGTTGTGACCATTGGCTGAAGTAGCCACTTGTTATTAGATGGATCGCAAGTCCGTTGGTCATTGCAACTTTATCTAAAAAAAATTGTTCCGTGCGACTCGTAAGAATTGTATAAAGGGAATTCCAAACAGATCTCATGGTTTTTAAAACATGGCGACTTTATCAGCTCGCTTATGTCAGATGTAACATACTTGAATCTAAAAGAGCGGATTAGTGTCAAAGGTGCGAGATGACTGGTATCACTGAACCGCCAGCGTTTCATAAAGTATAATGGAAAATCCTCCCTGAAGCCCTGAACGGGAGAGGTTGGGCAGTGTACTCCACGTGCTGATGGAAAAGAATAGAATACATTTTCAAAACACATTTTTCAATGCCAGATGTAATCGTGTGATTCGATGTGTGTTTGAAACTGTTGCAAATCAGGAGCAGGAAAAACAAAGCGTTTAAAAACAGAGAAGCTAAATTACGTTCGCCAACAAAGCGGGCATAACCGATTGTCTCCATAATAGCTACCTGAATGACACGGTAGTAATGAAACTTCCCGCATACGCTATTCGGTGCCTGTTCTCGTTCAGAAAACAGCAATTATGTTATGCGTTTATTGTATTTACCTCAATTGGCTATTACACGACAAAGAAATGATAGCTGAGTATCTTATATAGTAAGCAATCAGGCAAAAAAAATCTATATTTTTACCGACTTAAAAAATTAGAAGGCATTCAATTCGACTTCGATTGTATGTTTTTTTTTAAATCTATGTTACCTCAGAACTTTTCTCTGGGTGAACCGATTTTCATGATTCTTTTTATATTTGAAAGCTGGTACTTCTCGTGTGGTCCCATATAAATTTAATCAAGATTTGACCAGTAGTTTTTGGGTTAATAACGCGTATTTAATAGACTGTTCTAATTTTAATTATATTGAAGTCAGTTGCACAATTTTTTTATTTTACCACATGTACATTTTTATAAAGCTACTTCTTTTTCAACACGCCTTTATTAGTTTCGCGTGTATTTATCTACCTATATTTCTTTGTAACGAAATCTTTTAATATAATTTTCGCTAACTTGTAGACGGCCGGCCGATTGACTTGTACGTGTTGTTGAATTTGCACTCGTATCAAGGTATAATGACAATACAATAATTTAATAACTTTATCTTAGTACCCTGATTTGGTTTGCCAAAATAAAATAAAAGAATTCAATTTCAAGTTACTTCTGGACGTCTTAAAATTCTTAAAATTTTGCAAACGGATGGCTAACAATAATTTCATGACCATGACCTAGTATTCCGTTTAAGACCATCATAGTTCATAAACAATGTCAATGACAATGTCGTGTCGTTTAAGTTTTTTAAGCTATGATATTATTTAAATTTTGTTCGTATGTCGTAATTTTCTTTCGTATGTATAATGATTTATCTCCACTACTAGAAAGTATAATATCATTGCTGTACAGAATTTACAGAAATCACATATTTTGTCATGAGTATCCAAACGCCAATTCCCTTGGATAATAACTATTTCAAAGGATGTTACGAATAACACAATACGTAGCATTGCACCGTTAAAATTCTTCCAGAAATACAACGTTAAATGATTCACCTAACATAATACTCTTAGGAACCGGGAAGTAAGTACACGAGTACAATATGAACAAATACATCTAAGTATAGCATCTTTTACTAAAATTTAATGGATTTTAAAAGGAGTAGCGAACATTATCTTCTTTAGATGTTTTCCTGTCGTTTAAAGTATGAATATTGTTATTATTATACTAGACGATCATACCTATAGCCTTGTAGTTAGAGTACTTGACTACTACGCCGTGGTTGCTGGGTTCGAGTCTCAGCTATGCTGCAGAAAATAAGGGCTGGAATATTACAAATATACAGTATTGTGGCTCACGTTTGCATAGATCGGAGTGAAATAGCTACTGTGTTTCGTATAGTGAGTGATGAATACCGGAGACCCTTTTATTTGTAACGAGGCTTTTTATTTCTGGAGCGACGACGTAACTGCATTTTGATTCTTAAACGAGTAAAGAGGTCTATGGACAGTATCCACTTACCATCAGGTCGACTGTGTCACCCTTACAAAAAAAAAACGTTAACAAAAAGCTATACTTTGTATTGTGCGTTGTAAATGTGATTGCTTCTTAAACGAAATTCTAACCTACCTCCGATTTTATAACAAACGATGTTAGGACGGTGTACACAGAGTCAGAATTTGTTTGCGCGGAATTTTGTGGCAATTTAATATCGCGCGTACAATTGATCGGTTCCGATTGTTTAGTAGTCCGTAGTCGAAAATCGGCTATGAGAAAATTTTCTGCTGTATCTACAGAAATCGTAATATCATTACTATTTCTGTGGCTATATCAGCCTGTTATAATCTAATACTGCACTTGGATTGGACTCTTGCCATTATGGGAAGAATGAACTACAAATTTGATAATAAAATCATCAATATTAAATTTGTTGCACTGTATGGCGGTATTGCACTCTTGATAAATTTCATTCGATTCAAAATTCGAAGGTAAATTTGAACAAAAATTTAAAAATAATGAGATAATTTTAAGAAGAAAAGTCAATCCCTATTATGGATCAATTTTCCAGTTATAAATAAAACTTGATGATATTTTTCACAAGTGGTACTTTGAAACTCGCTCGAAACGCCTTTCGCATCCTCGATATTTGTAGAGGTCACGGTATTGTTCCGTGCACCGAGAACAGTTGCGAGGGGTCGCGGGGAGCGCACAATGGGTGCGGGCGCGCATGACGAGCACCTGGCCGTGGTGTACCGGTCCCGCCATATGCTTCGCTTACCGCACTACATTATCGTATTCCTGTTTTATGAAAAAAATGGACGAAATTCACGCAGGGTCTGTAAGCGGACAGTGTTAAAATGTAAAGCTGACTAATTCTTAAAATTTTCACGCATTCAAAATCGAAGTCTTATAAATAGAAGTACAATCACTTCAGAAAACTGCCAATTATAACTCTATGGTGAATGAAAGTGGAATATTTTTTTCTGGGTGTTATAAAGATATTTGTATACGACCTTATTCATAATCGTTGATTAGCGCTTGCTTAACTTAAGTGTTAATTTATCTCTACCTGTCTTTTCTATTTTCATGTTGACGTCGACTTTTATGAGTAAGTACTTGAATACAATGGCTTGTCTTGAAATTTTAGTTGTATTTACTTTGTCGACTTAATGCATTACATACCAGTTTTTTCCCCCAGAATTAAAACACTTAGTATTATAAGTGCCTTCCAGTATAGCCTTCAAATCCTTCAATGAATTTTGTTTTGTAGACTGAATCGAATTAAAACAGGTGCCATTATATAGGTTAGAAGAAATCGGACGGGACCTTATCTGGGGTTAAAGGTTTGCTCGATGGTATTTGTCGCTTTTGAGACTTAAAATTTCGTGAAAAGTGCAGCACACGTGGTGCAAATCCTGCGAATTTTTGTTAGACAATTCTGTCCATCGTTTACAAAAATGGTTCAATACAACCAAATGGTACACTTAATTAACTGGTTTGTCCTTCCAAAATGGAATCAATTCGATGATCCAAGCCAAGAAATACGAAGAAAAAATTTCGTTACGTTTTTTTACCTATTGTTATGCTAGTCAAACTAAAAATTCATTATCAGCTATGATGCGTTCTATATGAATGTAGTAGATATTAAATATTGGTTTGGTAAACATTTAGCTCACTTTATTATATCGATCATCTCATGCCAAATTTATGTTCTAAATATTAACCAAAAGACACGAGAGACTTCTTAAAAACACGTTACTTTTAAGCTGTAATGTCGAATATTGAACACACATTCTTACTCAAAAGTTTCGTCGTGTATAGTGTAGAATTTGAAGGTCTTCGAACAAGGAACAAGCAACTTCAAAAAAATTCCTGTGTATTTTGATACGCAGTACAATATGAAATCTCTTGAAGGAGTAAAATTGTATAATAAACACGAATACATGATATGTTCCAAGGTTAACCAAAAACAGAATTAATGGTTGTTTATATTTTCGCACACACTGAGCCTGAAACAAACGGCACTTCCAAAACGCGAAAAAAATTATTCATATTATAAAGGCATTCTCGGTCAGTAGAAAGTCTGATGACGGGTCTAAACCAATTAGATTAAATCATATTTCTTAAAATAATTTGTCCAATAAAAGAAGTAAAAATTTAAAAATTGTTTGATAGCTTTTTAACGTGTTCTTCATGAACGAAAATAGCTATTAAGATGAATCAACGATAGCTCCAGAAGTTGAAAGATAAAAGTAAACAAGAATCAATCGCGGGGCATATACTATCTATAAAAATAAGTAAAGAAGTTTCCACCATTTCGCGTTTACTTAACGCTGAATAAACGTATTACCGAAATCTGCTGTAGCCGAGCACCCTGTTTAGTCTACAGTTGTTTGTCTTGTAAGAGGTTTGTGAGAACAGTGCATTGTGTTTACAGAAGCAAAACCTGTTTAAGTACAGACGTATCTTCAAACGTGAGCCATTGCAGAATTCATATTTGGAAATTCTGCAACAATTTCTTTTATCGTAAATCCCTAGGTGCGTCTGTTGTCTGTCTCATTTTCATGGGGCCCAAAGATATTTTGGACTCGGGATTGTTTGCAAACGGTTTTAAATAAAAACGGATATTCGTTCATGACGCTAACATCAGTCATTGTAACATTCATGGTAAACTTTAAATTAGGGTTCATCTTAAAACATGCAACCGTTAAACTAGTTGGCTTTTGTAAGCCTTTTGTTAGGGCAGGATACGTAACCGTTAGGGTTGGCATCAAATGTGAAAAGAGAACACCGTGCAGCCGTTAACAACCTGAATGTGTATTGAATGTTACTTGTCAGTTAGTTATCTAATACTTTTAAACGAGCAATTTTTATATATATATATATATATATATATATATATATATATATATATATATATATATATATATATATATAAAATCGGAATCTCGGAAACGGCTCCAATGATTTTCATAACATTTAGTGTCCAGAGGGCTTCGGGGGCAATAAATCGATCTAGCTAGGATTCATTTTTAGAAAATGTCGTTTTGTCAGTGTTTTTGCAATGAAAAACTGCTACAATTTAAGAAGGTAAATTTTGATAATGTGATAATGGTTATAACAGCTCACAACAGTTCCTGAAATTGCGAGTCCTGTCTTCAGTCAGACTTTTTTCCTTTTTTTCAAGTTACTTTCTTTTGTGAGAAAATCTATTATTTCAAGCCCTTTTTTTTAGTATTTTTTTAAAAACACAAAAATTTAAATTAAACTAATTACAATCATGATTTTTTATGTGGTAAGGCTGCGGGACTAGACAGAGTTACTGCTGAAATGGTCAAGTACGGTGGGCCTCGCGTCTGGGACAGCTTTCGTCTGCTGTGCAATTTGTGCTGGCGGACGGGAGATGTCCCGGATGATTGGCGATCCGCGGTCATTGTGCCTTTATATAAAGGTAAAGGTTCACATTTTGACTGCGGGTGCTATCGGGCGATCAGCTTGACCAGTTTAGCAAGTAAAGTTTACTCGAAGGTTTTGACACGTAGGATGCAAGAGAAATCGGAAAGATTCTTATGGGAGGCACAATGCGGAAATTTAGACCTGGAAGAGGATGCACGGATCAAATGTTTTCTCCGCATGATCACGGAAAAGCTTCTGAGTGTTAACCAGAGGATTTTCTGTGCTTTTGTGGATCTGGAGAAAGCATTTGATAAGGTTATAAGGAAGAAAATGTGGGAACTGTTGCCGGGATATGGTGTAGATGGTCGATTGTTAAGGGCTGTGCAGTCACTTTACTATGACTGTAAAGCCTGTGTGCGGGTAGGGCATGACCTGTCACCCATGTTTAGCGTCCAAGCGGGCGTAAAACAGGGTTGTGTCATGTCTTCCTGGCTGTTCATACTGTATCTCGACAGCTGTTTACAGAAGCTGAAAAATAGCTGTTTGGGTGTGAAATTGGGTGACATAAAAGTAAATTGTCTGCTGTATGCATGATGCAGTGCTTATTGCATCATCAGAAGCAGAACTGCAGGCATTAGTCACGTGTATGAAAGAGGAATGTGAAATTAAAGGTCTCCGTTTGAATGCTAATAAAACTAAGGTTCTGAAAGAGAGAACGAAATGTGAAATATGGGTAAATCAGGAATGTCTAGAACAGGTAAATGAAATTGTATACTTGGGGAGTGCTTTCAGCCGGGATGGAAGATGTGATTTAGATGTGGATAGGCGCGTCGCTGCCGGAAACAAAGTCAATGGTGCCCTGAATGCATTAGTAAAAAGGCAAGGCGTGGTGAATAGTGCACGCCTTGCAATACATAACGCAGTGTTGGTACCGACTTTGTTATATGGAAGCGAAACCTGGGTATGCGAGAAGAAGCATAAAAGCAAGTTGAATGCAGTGGAGATGCGATCTCTTCGTAAAATGTGTGGCGTTACCATAGCCGATCGAAAGCGAAACGAAGAGATTCGCAATATGGCAGGATTGAAAGATGACCTTATCACAAAAATTGATAGTGGCGTACTCCAATGGTTTGGGCACGTTGAGCGAATGAGTGAAGACCGAATGGTGAAGAAAATATATAGAGCGAAAGTAAATATTAAAAGGTGTCGAGGTAGACCGAGACTAACTTTCGAAGACCATGTGAGCAAATTGCTCGAAGAGGGGAAGGTCAAGAGTAGCCCTAGACGTGCATGTATGAAGAAGTTAATGAACCTGAAAGAAGCGAAAGAGGTATGTAAGGATCATGACACTTGGCGATCTGTTCTCTCTGGCTACCCCGTTAGGGATTGTGCGTGAAGATAGTAAGTAAGTAAGTAATGATTTTTTATTCAAATAACCAGTTCAGTTTTTTCTATTCTGTCGGTAAGATCAAAAAATATTATTCATATTTCATCAGTATGTAATATGTATCTAAATATAATTTCCAAAACACACGATTTCCAAAAAAAAAAAAAAAATAAAAAAATACCGAGCAAAGCTCGGTCATCCAGGTACTTTGAATTATACAAGCAGTTAAGAAAATATATTTATATTATAAATTATGTACATAAAATAAATATCTATTATAAATAAAAACTGCTAAATAATACAAAAGCCGTGTGTGTAGCTCTCAGAGACTAAGGTTTCGCTGTAAATTCACAGTACGCGAGCAACCCGGGTTCAAACCTGGTCTGTACCAAGAGCTTAGAGTGAAGGAAAATATTGTGTGGAAACCTGGTTGTCCGAGGACGAAAAATATTTCGAAGACGTGTGAAGTCCGCCAACATTCACTGGACTAACTACTTCCGTAACCTAGGAAAATCCAATACTACCAGAAATGAGAGAAGACCTGTGTCCACTTGATGGGACATATATACCATTTTTACGATCAGTCAAATGTAACGTCCCTCTGCAAGATGCAGGAGTGTACAAACTTGATTGTGAATGTGGTCTCTCCTACATAGGACAAACTAAAAGATCAATTAAAACCCGCGTTAAAGAACATATAGCTGATGTGAAGAATCGACGCCCAGGAAGTCTGCAGTCTGTGAACACGTACAGGATCGCCGCCGTCACTACATCAGATTTGATAGACCACAAATCCTCGCTAAAGAACACCGATTCCTTCCGGTTGATTCGAGGCTATTGAAATCAAAAAAACATCCTAATTTCAATAGAGAAGATGGCTGGGTGCTACCATCTGCTTGGGATCCTATAATAATTAAAATTAAATCCCAACCCAAGCATACAACTGCAAGACTTCAAGATACCATAAGTTCATACTGTGTGATCGGAACAAAAGTTAAATTTTAATCTATGGTAAACGCTGTTAACTATGACATCTGGACATTGAACATCTCAGTCCCCCCCCCCCCGCCCCGTGACCATGGGTGCTGTAAAGCTCTCGAAACGTCGGGTATTTATAGTTAAATATACGCGATAAAATCCGTAAAAACTAGTATTATTTCAATGTGTAGTGTTCGCGTAAATATAAGAAATCGTTATGGGACATATATAGACTGTACCTTCACTTTTTACTTTTATACAATACAACGTTAATTTTACTACATTGATTGCTACTTTATTTAAGTATTTTACTATCACGTCATACTCATATTGCGTGAAACAGATATACGAGTAAATTCTAGAGCGTACTCATATTTAGCTCGAAGTGTATCCCTTAAATCTTCTGTTATAAACCAGCGCAAATATTTTTTATGTGTTTTATATAATATCCTATTGAACGAAGTTAATAGTGGCATAAATTGAGTATCTGTCTTCGGCAAACGCACATCTTAGATTAAGCCAAAATAAATAAAGTTTTAATCTCCATCGTCCCGAAGAACGTGGGCGTTCCAATTATTACTCTGAAATCTACATAGTTCGGAATTTATATAGACTGAAATAAATTTAGCGTTTGTATTATCTAATTAATGTTTTATTTTTAATAGGGATAGGGTGACAAACGAGCACACAGTCCACCTGACGGTATGTGGTTGCTGTGGCCCATAGACATCTGCATCTATCCTCGATTGCGAATCAAAATGAAGATGCGATGTCACCAGTGAGGACTAAGATGGAATGCCCCGTTTCCAGTAGAGAGGGTCTCCGGTTCTTTACACTCACCATACGAAACACAGCAGCATTAAGCTAGTATTTTACGCTGGTATTCTGTGAGAGCGTGGTCCTTCTTCGGTCGAGCCGACCCATTCGTGCTTCAACTATACTACCAATATAATTGCAGCTATCTGGGGGCACGGCAGTGCCCCCGCTAAGTCGAGCAAAAAAGCGGCACGGCCGTACCATATTTTTCTCGAAGCAATTCAGGCCATTTTCGACCTATAACTTCGTAGTGGATAAAACTAGAAGCCTTCAGTAACCAAGTAGGCATTGTATAAACATGGTATATTCCAAATTTCATTCAATTTGAACCAGTAGTTTAAGAATTATAACTAGTCAAAGTTTCTTAATTTTGTCACTCACTGACTGACCGATCAACAAAACTCTAAGGCACTTCTAGCAGACATAGAATCTTCAAATTTAGAATACAATTAGGGTTTAGTGTATAAATCAAGGAAAAACTAAAATATTTTTTAATTTCGGTCCAGTTTTCTAGATACAGCAACTGCATAAATAACTTTGTAATATCATATAAATATATAGAATTACAAAGTTACTTTTGCGGTGAATGAATCAGTGTACTTGTATAATATGTATAATAGGTGTAGATAGGTACGTTGTTGGTATTCAAGGAGTAGAAGGTACTGGAAAGATAAAAAAGTAGGACTATCTTATCTACAAAAAGAAATGAGATGCCATCAAAAACATAACTTGTAAAAAAACAAGTCTCGCAACTCAATTTTTCTACCGTAAAAAGTTGTGAGAACCATGTAGTACCAAGTCGGTTAATTTATTCAGTCCCTACTTAAGGGTCCTTGTGTTTTAAATTATTACGTAATTAGCTAACCTAACAACATTTTATAGTGACCATATCAATGTTAAAAATATTTTATGTTTTAAATACTCTTATAGTCAATCTGACTTGGCAATTGCACTAAGCAATCTAATTTAATATAATATGTATTATTTGGGAGATACATTGTGTTTTCATGCGATGGCCAAGTCAATCTATATATTTAAAACATAAAGATTTTTAACATTGATATGGTGATTATAATGTTGTTAGGTTGGTACTTGGTATTACATGGATCTCAAAACTTTTTACGGTAGAAAAACTGAGTTGCGAGACTTGGTTTTTTTTACAAGTTATGTTTTCGATGGCATTACATATTTTCGAACACACTTTGAAGATGTCTTGAAAGTGTGTGCCTACTCAATGCCCATGGAACATTGATAGCCTTATTTCTAAACGTGTCCTTGTGGTTACAGCTACTGCACGTTTTCAAATAGTATGACGTCGATTATGAAAACAATTGTTAAAGTTTTATTGTCTGGGAGTGTTGATGAGGGCCGAGCCGGCACTTGTCCAAACAACGGCGACATGTTGAATTATTAAGTGAAGCAAGGTACGCTATAATCGATTTACACCTGGCTATGAAAGTATCCAAAATTAAAGTATAAGGAAACATTCGTCGCTAAGCGTTGCTTATCGATGCTATAATTAAGTAATTAACATGTTTGTGCTAATTTGTGATAACATTAACAAATTGCAATTAAAAACTCATATCGGAAAACGAGCTAAATAGCTATAGAAATTAATTCTATTTTCGATTGTCGTTTAGCAAACAGTATGAAATATGCAAAGAACGGGTGGCTAATGTGTTACATTGCAAAACTATGTTTGAATTTTCTATCGGGTGGTAGAGGTGTAACAATATTAACTACCCCATATCGTCAGCTGAATCTGAACAAAACACTGCGGTGGCATGCTAGGCAAGCGTGGTAATTATGGCAAAATCTCTTATATGAGGTAATTTATGTGAGAAACCTATGTTCGGTAGTGGACTATGATAGACTACAATGGATTGGGTGGCTATATTGACGAATATATTTAATTTTTTTTTGGAATAACCTCATTCCCAATTTTTAGTTTAGGTGTGGAAGTAATCGGTTAATACGTGGTAGAGCCACGTTTTGTTTTGGTTGTAGCACGTAAAATAGCAGCTTAATCTTGCTGTGTTTCGTATGGTGAATTTAGATATCCGGAGACCCTTTTCTACTGGAAACGAGTCATTCCATCTTTCGTCCTTTGGGGTGACAACGCATCTCAGTTTTGATTCTTAATAGAGGATAAATATACATGTCTATGGGCCACCGGATCCACTTACCAACAGGTGGACTGTTTGCTCCTTTGTCACGCCTATTCTTAAAAAAAGTTGCCGTAGTCATAACGCCATGGCTACCGATCAAAGGAGCAGACATCAGTACAGCAGTTCATCACTGCTTTTTCCACGGTTAATAGAGGAGAGTGTGTTAACAGGGGCAATCAATATTTACTTTTTTTGTAGAGTAAGTGTGCCGAAGGACACAGTCTACATTTATTCTCGAGAAACAAAATGCAGACACGCTGTCACCCCTGAGGACTAAGATGAAATGCCTCGTTTCCAGTAAAATAAAGTCACCGGTTTTTCTACACTCGCCACACGAAACACAGCCGCATACGAGTATTTTACGCTCGTATTCTGTGAGGGTGTGGTCCTTCCCCGGTCGAGCCGACCCATTCACGCTACAACTTATAGCTGCAATGTGGCTCTACCACGTAAAAATCTTTCGAAAAATCCTTTGCATATAGGTAATTATTTCAACTTTTCCGGTAAACTTTACTGATGTGAAGGTGAATTTTTATTTTGACATTACTGTCTGATGTCTATAGAAGTTGTATAATTAAAAGCAGTGTATAATTTAAAGTTTTCAAAAATCGAATATATTAGAAGTTCAATAATAGTATTGAAACACGATAGCCGATACTAAGCGTGCAACGTTATATCTATGGAATATTGTATGACTTTTATTAATCACTATGAGTACATACGTAGTACTATTATATATTCTACTATGACTGAAACTGGGTCAAACACGTAGTTTTAGTTATTTTACACAATGCATTCTTCTATATGTGTATTTATCAATTTAGTATCTATGCTTTACCCCATGTTAAGCGGGGATGTGGTATATGATGAATACTATAATATAATGTTATGTACACTTGTTGTAGCGACGGAAAATATATTTTATTTATACGTAGATATTTTAAAACCCCTTGTCAATAATTGTTTTTCTTTAACTTTTTATATTTTCTTTTTAATTATCCTACGTTTAACCTCTTTACCTCTTTAGTTCTATTTTATTCGTAACGGATAGCAGTTGACTTGGTAACTGTAGTATTAGTACTATAGTAATAAACCACGAAGTCAACTTAAATGAATGTCGGATGTTGTTACATTTTCCTAAATTTTTTATTTTTACTGCTCGTTATTACCGTGATCTTGACATTTTTTGCCTAACCCTCTATACGTGGTAGAGCCACGTTGCAGCTATATTATGGTTGTAGCACGAATGGCCACGGGAACCACCCTCTCACAGAATACCTGCGTAAAATAGCAGCTTAATACTGCTATGTTTCGTATGGTGAGTGTAGAGATCCGAAGACCCTTTTTACTGGAAACGAGGTATTCCATTTTAGTACTCAGGGGTGACAATGCAGCTGCGTTTTCATTCTTAATCAAGGATAAATGAAGATGTCTATGGGCTCAGCATCCACTTACCATCAGTTGGATTGTTTGCTCGTTTATCACCCTTATTCTATAAAAACATATTTCCGATCAATTGCTCAATTTCTATCTTTTAACAATGTCGGTGGATCAATTTTTAGTTCTTTTACAATTAATAAACAAATTGGAAGAAATTTGCACAAATCGTCGCATTTTAGACACTCCTGATCCATTGAAGCCAAATTTCAAAAGTTAAGCAAGCATGTCATCATTGATTAATGAAGAGATTCAGCCCTTTGTATTCGCGTGGGGCGTCCATGCGTCACGTTGGTAGCATCGCGTGCGCCGCTGCGCGCCCTTCAGCGATGCATTACTTATGCATGTGCCCTGTCCCTGCCCCCAGCCCGCGTACTTCACCAACGCCATTACTTTATTTCGGCTTTGGGTTTAGGCGATGCACTGATGAGTCCGCACGTGCCGCTAGTCTACCCGATCGATATACGTATGACCACGCTTGGGTTGGTATAAATTTAAATATGGGGATGAAAAAAAACCCCTGCTTTTTGTTTCAAGTTTCTAGTCATATTAGTTGCTAAAGAAATGATTTTTAATCTAATTTACAAATACAATTTATTTTGTCTGTGTTTTGAAAATGGCTATGTTATTGTTCGAGATCTTACATTTAACTTGGAATTTCAAGTTTACATAGCGAACTATGCATTTTAGGACGCGGACAATTTTGACACACTATGTAACTAATTCTATCGATTTTTGTTTTTGTTTTTTGCAATTTCGATAACTTTTTACAAGGTAAAAATTCATGAGGCGTTGAAATTCCCTAAAAAATTTTATCGGTTATATGAGGATTTCTATAATAGAGGCAGCAAACTTCTGTTCAAACTGCATCAACAATAATGAATACTAAGAATATTTTTATAAAACGGCTGTTTCGTAGTAAAGACCCATTAGGGTCATATGTGTATGGTGATATTAATATATCATTTCCGGTGATATTAATATATCAGTATCAGTGAAGGTATATCGATCGACATCGCTGCGCATACATATAAATGTATGATGCGAAGCCATAACGGTCAACTAAGCAGCGGCTGACCGTACCTACCACGTGATTCCATCTGATTGTAAGACCACATCTTTATTTTACTGTCAGTGACGGAAACGTGCAATTATTGCATTTATGTACGCCGTCGTACTATCATTATAAATGTGATTTACCTAACCAGAATAAAGTCTAATTCCATGAAAGATTAAGCATATTTTCGATTGAGTTAAATATTTTTAATAACGCATCTCGTAACATTTCTTTATGGCCAGTGTTTGGCCATTGGTTATATTTGCGTTGTTGTCTTACATTGAACCAATGTTTTAAGAAAATAACGTATTTTTAACGTTAGAAGTAAACATGGACGAATTTACCCAGAAGGAATATAGTACGCATCATCATATCATTTCAAGCATCGGGACAGGCGTAAACAATGAAATCATTTATTATCACGCCTTCTGCTGAAAATATCTTCCTCTTTTTAAAGAGAATAATCAAGTTTTATACGACCTAAAAAACTTTCGAACACCCTGTCCATTAAAAAAGATGTGTACATCGATTTACGATACCGCTGCATTAATAACCTCGAAGTTGTTGAACGCAATCCAACTAAATTATAGTGTCTTCCGCGTCGTGAGGATATATGACATTTGGCCTAAAATCTTTGCCTTGACTAAAATTTTTTATCTTACGAAGTACCTAGATATATTTAGGTGACATCGTGTTATTTAAATTCCGATTCCATTTTACGACTTAACTTTTCATTTATAAATGATTAGGCATTTAATGAGAAGTGGTCTATGCATGAAATGCCCCTCAATAGAATACCCCTTTACTAATTTATAAGTAATATTAATAAGATGTAATAAAAGAATTAAGGCTAAGTTCGTCTGAGTGACTCGGACAGTTTGAAAAAATATCAGAAAAAAATATATTTAAAATACAAGTAATCGAAAATACAAATGATCTTTGAAAGCTTCATGTCATCGATTTTACAATTATGAGTAACTAGAGGTGATAAAGTTCGTTTTTTTTTTAAATACAGGAAGTAGGCACTATATATTCGTCATTATGGGGGTTGTCTCCCCTCCTCACGTTTAAGTGTAACGTGATCTCTGCTTCCGTGTGAAGCCATGAAATGATTATTTTCAATATCACAGCCTAGTGTCAATGTGAATTATGTATAAACTGTAAATAACCTTTAGAAAAGCTTAAATCTATCACCATTTGGGACCTACATTTGCTGCATTAATAATTCTACGCGATAATTTTTTTTTACTTTTAGTATGTATGATAAGGTTTCGGCTTTATTCGTTGTTTATTTTTCACCAGTATTTTGTGATCATATTGGATTATTTTCTTGTGGTTAAGTATATATTATTTTATATTTTTACGATAACTAGACTAGATTGAAGTTTGAAGCTAAAGGCAATAGCTCTCTTCATATCTTAATTATTATTTATGTACAACAGCTGGCGAACAGAGGTTGGTCGAGCGCGGCCGAGTCGGACTGGCGAACGATTTGGTTATTTATAAAACAGACTTGCGTCTCGTTTTGTCTTCGGCGTGCTCTTTATTTTGTCTAAATATACGCAGTTTTGGGAACGTCGTCGCAGCCGCTTCTCTCGCGACACCGACACTGGCTTCGCGCCAAAACCTCATAGGTATTTTCTTGCCATTTTATCTTCTGTAGGAGGAGCCTATATAGCTTATGCTTGCTTATATGTATATATATATATTATCTTACACAATAGAATAAATATGATATACCACACCACATAGGAGCAGAAGCTCCTTAACATCTTTCGATCGTATGATCTTTTACCTTTAAATATAAAAATATAAATCCATATATGATTAAGTATATTTTATTTGAAATGTTTTAAAAACCATTGCGCCGCGCACGCGTTGACTTTAAAAATATATGTCACGGGAACTGTGACGGTGACGGACGGGAAGTTATTAATGAATCTGGTTACCGAACTTAGCCAACGATGTATACCTACCTAGCAGATGGCAGATTGACGGTTGTTGGTCAGATCTAAAGTAAGGCCGGACATGCCTAACTAACATGACCATGAGATCTATACCGTGGTCATACAAAACTGGGCCACGAGCCACGTCTACTTGGAATCTATTCTTGCACCAGTAAACTTGCACGACATGATGCTACAATGTTGTGAACAAGGCGGGCCTGTTTTTGTATATACGTTAATGACCAATATTCGACGAATTTTAGAAACAGTTTCACTATAACATGAGCTCGTTAACGGATTAACGTTTACTAGACAATCCTAAAATATCTGCCAGTATTGTTCAATGCACGTACTCGTAAATATGCGGAATTAAGATTCCTTCCTTTTGTTAAAAGGAGAATTTTATGGTCTTCGTCAACGTTAGTTATCGTTGTTATATTGCATAATTATGAAAACTACTTAAAATTGTTAAGTTTTTATAATAGGTAACCTGTAATTTACTTTTAACTCTCAATCTCAATATATAGATATCTATATTAAAAAAACACAATATACAATGATACATACAATAACAAAATATACAATAAACGTTTTTTTTTGCCTTGACATACACTCCACAGATTATTCAAAATAAAACATTAGAAATCACACAATTTACAGCACATCCAGTCAATCTGTCAGTAATTATTTTGTTGGCAACATTTTAAAATTCTTTGGCGAAAATCTCTACTCTGTGCGACGAGACCTATTATGTGCTTGACGATTGACATTGACAGTATAAACCCCGTATGAAAGTAAGCAATTTATGTTTTATTTTTTTATTTTATGTACTTGTAACATACATATATAATATAAACTTTAATTATTATGCCAAATCTCACTCCTCCGGGGGAGCAATATGCTTTAAAAGGGGTACTAAAGTTTTCTCGTATAGTATAAAGTATCGTATAATATAACTATAAAATATAACCGACGAGTTGTTAAACACGTAGGTATATGATACTGTCTCGCTCATTCCTCCTGCGTCTAAAATCGTATTTCCGTAGAATCCTTACAAGCGATATTAAGCACCCTGAGTCGGCTTAGCAGTTCGACGACCCGGACTCCAGAACTTATCCTATAACTACGCAAAAATATTTTTAAAAAAATTAGGTATTGTAACACAACTCATGTCAATTCATCAACTCATATTTTGGATTAACAATAATACCATAATACATTTTTTTGTATATTTTACGTTAAATCAATTGATACATCAACAATTGATTTCGACTCTATAAACTGGGTCATACTAACAAAAGAGCGTCGCATTTAGGGCGAACTACAATGGTTATAAAGAGGAAAAATTTAATGAATCAGATAAGCTTTATGGTGGACAGTGGTTCGACCTCGGCCATCAAACGGCTTGCCATCGATCGGACATAGCACGCGCATTTGTTGCACGCGACAAACCCTTTTAATTCTGAGGATTGTTTGCGGTTGTGACTTCCTCATTATCTTAATTATGGGTATTATATAGAAATAAACAATATTTTCATAGCAAAAGACAATTGTTTATGTTATAAGGTATCCTTGTATAAAAATGTATCACATGGTAATTTACTACTTATAACATTAGCTATTTGCCAGTGAAAGTCCCGTCAAAATCGGTCCAGCCGTTTCAAGAATAGCCGGAACAAACAGACAGAGAGAAAGACAGACAGACAAAAACTTTAAAATTGTTTTTTTTTGTTATAATTACCGTATATACTCTTATATGCATTTAGTATAAAGCTGTTCATCCCACTGCTGGGTACAGGAATTCTTTAAATACCGCACCGGCACCAGTGAAAATATAGATTTTAGATTTATTCAAACACAGCGTAATAAAAAAGCACTTAATGACATAGTCACTTAATTTCCATTTGTCATTACTTAACTTGATACGAGTTCGATCGGCAAATACCATTAGGTGCAGTAAGTAACCAAAAGTACAATAAGTAAAAATTGTAGAGGATCGCTTAAAAATGTGTATGCTACGTAGGTATGTAATTATCACTCACGATGAAGGACTTAGCTGTGGTGAGACCACCATAATATGTGTGATCATCTTCCATGTATTTACTATGGCAGTCGAAGCGCGACACCATCCGGAATAATTCCGGATGTGATCTGTTGTAATCACCGGTAGAATTTCACCATGCATAATGGCCCAGGCCGTTTAAATTCAGAAGAGGTCACGCTCTTTGATCAGTACTTGTTAATCAATTTTGTATGTGCTTGTAACACATAACTATTGTGGAAATTGCACATTTCCTTAAAACGCGACATCGTATGATTGTTTAATAGTTTTCAACAATATTTACAAATGTATACTTGCTAAATGTATAGTTGCATGATAAGGATACGTCGTCTACGTAGTCATATTCGAACCATCGGTGTTGACGACTGAATGCCATTTATAGCAAGGGTTTGTCGTCTTCTTGTCAAGGGGCATGTCCCTGGATGCCAGTGCCCGGGCGGGCGGCGAGCGACCAAAATAGAAGTGCCTCGCGCGACTTAACAATCCAATAAAAAGAAATTAACATTCTAACGTTGCCAGCGCTAAGTTGATTCTTCTGTCATTTGGAAGTAGTCCAATCACGCTATGATATTTCTTTTGGAGACTAGTCGCTTCCGTTAAGTGATACTGAAAATAGACATGGATGCGCGGATGCTGAGAGATATTTTTCGTGGAATTTCTTTAATATTTCCGTTGTCACCTCATTTCGGACGAGCGCTGATGTGATATGGTTGTATTTGTCGCAGGTTTTGGCTTGGCAGCGGCGGCGGCTGCGGGTGTACGGGCCGGCTATCCCACTGTTTTACCGTCCCCATATGGGTGAGTAGAACAATATTCAACAGAATTTTTCTTAATTTATTCAATGTTAAATGGTACAACACTTCCGATTTACCAGCACAAGCGACGCCGTGCCACTCTTACACATCTCACGAGACAAAAATCAGACTTAGAGTTATTGTTTCAGCCATTTCTAGGTTAGTTTTATATGCAAGCAGGGTCACAAATATACAAATGTCATAACAATATATTTTTAGTATCATTATTGAGTGGAAAATCTAACACTAAGCTAGCTCTACACGAAGTTACGAGTTTTATATGATATTTTAGGTTTATTAGTAACTTTATCGTCTTAACTAAAGTAAGGATCAGCCGCTGGTAAGTAATATAAGCTATGAATAGGGTCAGTAAGTCTAAGACAAGTATGTTGAGCTGACTTTTGTCTCGGTAGATGAGGCGAGCGGCATCTCCGGACTGCCAGCGACGCAGCGGCCGGCGGACTTCACCTAATCTATATTATCAAACATTTTCACATAGGTATCTATGGCAAGCGTGAGCGTGAGAGTGGATTTTTTTCGTTTTGGGTGTGAATTAGTCGATTGGGTTTTTAATGTTTACGTTTTATAAAGCTATAATGAAGCATGGGCGGCGCCGGCGCTGACATGCAGGTCACTCGCGGGCGCCGCCCATCGCCGTCACACGGTTCGCATCGACACTCAATGTTTTCTTACCTTTTATTTATGTTTTTTATGCCGTGATCGTGTAAGATTTTGTTGATTTGAAATGATTTTTGTTGGTGGTGGATTTCGTTTAATACACTTACTAAATTTTTAGTGTGTAACCAAATTTCCTTAGCAGCTTGTGACGCGCCAACATTCAAACTCGCTTTCAATGTTTCTGATATTAAATTATTTAAAATAAGCATTGTTTAAATAATTTTATTTAGTCTTATTATTTTTAAGAAATGCTAAATCAAAATTATTTTTGGAATAAGGTAGTTTCCGTGAGCGCGTCACAGGTTACGTGGGGTGTTTCGTTACGCTGCGTTAATCAGTGACCCAAATTATAGAATGAGGATTAGCTTTTACTGTTGTTTCGATTGAATAATAGTCACCTTACTCTCAGATTCTATCATTTGCCGTACAACAAATAGGTGGAATTTTCCTTTCACTTCGCTGACAAATTATATCAACCGCGGATCGATGTTCAGCCCAATGCCACAGTTACGCCCGCCGAGCCAATACAATTACTATTTATTCAACTTAATTCTAGTCTAATGAAATACAATCATGTGAAAGCTTCATTCGATTAATCATTCTTCAGTTTTAATCACAGTAATAAAACCGTAGGTGTAGTATGTGTTGGTTGGCCATTGCGTTTTTAAGTAGGTGTTGCCAACGTTTTCCCGAGATATTATCCGCGTATTAAGTGCATGTAAGTAACTGATATTGTGAGTATTTATTAAAACTAAAATTAAATCTTTAGACATCTAACAGTATTGAATAATGATAGATGTGATTTGAAATAAATTTTAGTTAATATTTATCTGTACCTATGTAGATATGGCAGCTTGTGTGATGTTTCGCCAGTTTTTTTTAATGCTCTTTACGCGTGTTTTGAATGATATATCTTCAAATCTTCCTTTTAACTTTGATACACCTTTTTGTTGTACTAGACAAGACTATGTTTGACGAAACGTCCCAGGCTTAGTTACATACCAATTTTTGATGGTATCATGATGTAGGTATTGCACATGCTAATAGAATTAGCAGACCACAGGTGGGCGTAGTAGGCGGGCGGAGCTTGAAGGCAGGCGTATTCCACGCATGCGCTTTGAGCTCCAGAGCCTGTACCAAGCTAATATATCGAAAGTAATCTCGAATGTCAAATAATCTGTCTCTTTCGATAGCTATGTATTTAAAAAAGACAGACGCTCCGGAAATTGCTTAGAGTTACACCGTGGTCGCAGGCCGAGTGCTCTTCGAAAAAGCTGATGCAGTGAGTTCTTGAGTGCACTTCTTTAACAAACTTGACCGCCTGGCGTTTGCCTGTGATGCGAATTCAGCGATGTCGACGGCTTTACGACGATTGTTTAATTTAAATTTGATAATATGCCAAAGAGAGTTTAATTTATCCAAAGCGAAATAAAATTTAATCTTGTACGAAGTATTTACAAATTTCAAATGAATTGCACGCGTACGAAAGCTAGGTCATGAAATCTATTTATTTTTATATTTTGACCTACATCTCTGAAACATGTCTTTTCAAGATATTTTCCTTTTTTCTTTTAAAGAAATCTTTTAATATACTTCAATAAAAATTCAGTAATGTTTAATGAAAACGTACAAAAATTAAATAGTTATTATATTTTAGCAACGTTCAGTTTATTCCGCTAACTTTGTGTTTAAGACATCGATTAGGTTTTTTTCATAATTTATGTAATATATAATAATTTATAACTTATTTAATTATTGTAACAGCAAGCGTTTGTTGCGTATTTTGTAGGTTTTTTAATATATAGTAAATGTTATCAATACAAAATTTTCTATTTACATTTTACTTTTTAATTGTGCTAATTAAGTTACCTCGACGGTCTTCGAATGAAACCTCGCATCATGATAAATAAAAAAATAAAAACTAGATTCGGATATTTTGGTCGCCGCGGCGCGAATGTTGCCGCCCGACCGACATTTTTATCAGGGTTCTTTTTTTAAATTTTGCTGGCAGTGACGCACGGTGGCGGTTCATCTGCGGCGACAAAATACAGACCACGACTAGTCGCATACTCACATAATACGTAAAGTTTATCGATGTCTACTAAGTACTAACATAACCAGACGAGTTGCTCGTGCCTGACAAGGCTAAAATGGGGTTAGGTAGAGTGTGATGACAGATTGATAGTGTTTAATTTTTCAATGATGGCCTTTCACACTTTGTAGTTTTGTTTTTTAAATAGTCGAATCGTGTGAAGGGTCGTCACGGGAGTTGTTGGCTTTAAATATGCTAGTATATGCAATTGGTTTTAACTGATTCATTGAATTGGCAGGTTGTCCCCTGGCTACATGTATGGAGCGCCAGGGTACGCTGTAGGAGGGGTTGGGGCAGGAGTTGGCACTGGAGCTGGAGGTCTGGTCCAGCTGCCACAGCTCCAACATGCTGCAGCTGTTGCAGCGGCCAATCATTTGTATGAATATCAAGCGGCCGCTGCACAAGGAGCCGCAGCCTATCAGCAACAGTATGCTGCTGCTGGATTTGATCCATATGCTACCGCCGCAGGTATGAGCTTTCTCATAAAAAGTAGGTAATAGAAAGGTGAAACGCAAAGTAACATTTTGTTTATATTTATCTGCTAAACCTCTATTACCGGCATAATGTCTCTATCCCTCGGTCTCAGACCAAAGCAGAAAAAAATAGGCGGAGCGCGTAAAGTCAAAAGCGAAGTCAGGAAAAGGAATACCAAAATGCAAATCCAGTATTCTTTGTAAGATTGACTATATTAAACTAATTACAAAACGTTGTCGCATCAAACCGGCGGCACTTTTTTTAAAGCATTACTTACAATAGGTATAATATTTATACAAATCTAATGAAAACATTTAGAAATAACATCATTGTAGCGATCACTTCATTCCCAGGGGTTATACCTAAATTATAATCAATCATGTACTCTTTAGTAATATAAAAACCCTTTACTAAACAATTTTTGCTTAATAAATATTTTAAATCTTTTAATAGATAAGGTCTGCATATTTTCTAGGACTTTGCAGTAAAAGCGTATATACTCGTAAATTACCTCATGAAGGAATTACTGACTGTTAGTCGAGTAACTGGCTTATCAAACTTGTGTCTGTTCCTAGTATTTATAGAATGTACATCACTATTTTAACGAAATATTTTTGTTTTTGTGTAACATAACATACAATTTGTTTACGTTCGTACCACAGAATAAATAATAGTACTACGTATTCGTACTACCAATGTAAAACGCATAATAGCCTGTGGTCAAACAGTTTCATAGAGTAGAGATTATCGCCAAATAATAAAAAAGCATATACCTATAATACATATTATATGTACTGGCCGTTGAAAGTGCGATACAGTTTGCTTAATAAAGAAACTTAAAAATTGTATTACTGTTGAATTTCGACCACTCGGCGACCACTAGTTTTTATAAAATTATTTGCCGCGTACTATAAGCTTATTATCAGGCAATTTCATTGACTCTGTACACACTTGTCGCCATCGTCATTACCTTGTAAGCTTATAATATTCACTGCTGGGAACATGTCTTTCTAAAATTTGGGGTTATTTGTGAAATTAAAAGGCGGTAAGATACCTTTTCCCTATCTAAGCTACCAAGCAGCAATGCGTGTTTTTTCGATTAGGGGGGTTAGAGTTAATAAAAATACAGGCTACGACGTATGAGATAATAAAGCGTCTGTGCTTTTCTTTGTTTGAGGTTGTTTGCAGGTCGCCCTTTCTCCATTATAAGAAGGTATTTGCCATAGTTGCCACGTTTGATAGACGAGTTTGCCATTTGGTTTTATTTTTTATTTTAAGTTGTTACGCGAAAGATACTTCTGCGCATCTTCTATTTCATTTCCCTCTGATGCGCTCTTACTACATGTACGGAATTATATAAAGTAGTGGATTTTCTTACGCCACCACTACAAGACTAAAGAATACTATAAATATTCTTTAGTCTTTAGTATTCTTTAGTCGTGTAATAAATACTACAAGATTTTATAAGACGTCTTGATGGACAACAACTCGGGTAACAAAATGGATGTGCTACCCCTATTTTAAACTATTATATCAGATTGTAATCAAACGGAAAGACGCTTGAAAGTAGATCCTCTTACCTCGTCACATGACATCTAACACTTATTATATTTTTAATATGACATATGAAAGGTTGTTTATAAAAATGATGTTTAATCGTTTCCAGCAGCTGCGGCGGCAGCAGCTAGCGGCGCTGGATATGTATCACCTTACTACGCGTTGCCAGGTGGAGGGGTTCAAGCACCACTGCTGCCTCATCTTCCATACCCACCTCAGCTGCAAGAGGCGCGAATGCAATGAAATTATATACAACAAGCTCCGTGGCTACATTACAAATAAAGGGTAGAACAATCGAATCGGTACATAGTTCCAATAACCTAATTTTTAACTCACTAATGTAGCTACTATCTAGAAAAGGACTTGAGCTTTCTTTAAGAAATATAATGACAACTGTAAATAATTTTAACTTGCGTATAAAATTGGAAAATTATTTATTAAGATTATTGTGACGAAGGTTCGGTCTAAATTGTCGAGAATGATAATGATTTCTTAAATTTACGCGAACACTACACATTGAATAAAACTATTATTTACGGATTTTATCGCGTTTAATTACTTTAATTTATTTTTATTATTATCCCGACGTTTCGTGTGCTGTAAAGCACCCGAAACGTCGGGATAATAATAAAAATAAATTAAAGTAATTAAACGCGATAAAATCCGTAAATAATAGTTTTATTCAATGTCGAGAATGATGTTAAAAATTGTTACCACAGTTAAACCAAATTTAGCGTATGAAAATGTGTTTGATGAAATACGTTTTGGACTATCGTACATGTTAAAACCAAAAAAAAATCTAAGTGACCAAAGCTATGAGCTTATACCAAACATAGAAAACAACCTTTGGGTACTTAAATAACATTAAGATACTGTTAACGGTGATGGGTTAGAGTTAGTAGTAGTATGTTGATATAAATCGATAGTTATTCATTAATCCAGATCCCATAAAATTATAATACACAAGTTTGTACCAACAGACTGTATATTAGTTTATAAGTTAAGAAGTAACGTGTTTTCAATTGACAGTCTTTTGGTCCAATATGTATATCGTTTTGAAGGTTTTAACTACATGATTAATAATCGATTATGGAAGTAATCGATTATCAACAAAACAAAAAGTTAGTGGACATATATGCTTATTATACGAGGTACATAATATGATGTAGTGTACCTAAAGTTAAAATATAATAGGTAAGCGTTAGCTATGTTAAACAAAGCTCTTGCCTCAATATCTCACCTTCCTGTAATCTTATATAGTTTTACTAATAATTATAGTTATAAATGTATTTATACGTCATATGTATATACTAAGCATATTATGTCGGCTCTCCTTAAATAAAAAAATAAAAAAAAATAAGTAAAAAATAATTTGAAGATGAAACAGCTGTCAAGAGACAATAAATCAAAGTAAAATTTTTAAAAAATAAAACCAATAACATATTTTTAGACAACAACGTGCAGTGCGGTTGGTAACTGTGATGGGAATCGTGGTCAGTTTCTTTGTCATTTGGCATTTGGTTTCTTTGTATTTAATAAATGCTTCAGTATCGATAATAAGCAAATATCTTTAAAAATTAATATCTTCTTTGAGGTTACAAAATATTATCAAAAAATTGTAATGCAGTTGCAGAATGATTCCTGCCGCTTTCCGCTAAATGATTCCCAGCAGAGCACACAATCGCACTGTTTTCTAACCAACTTCATAAGTGGGAGTTTTACAATTCGTATGCATTTCTTAATGATGAAATAAAAGTTTGCGAGGTGAGTAAAACAATGTCGATTTTTTTAAATCAAAAGACAACACTTTCACATTGTCTCATATAAATTGGAACTAGAGTCTTTTGTATCAATGTGATTTATCAAAATAATATTTAATAAGTTGCAAAATAAAACAGCGTTTACTTAATATTCTCAAATAAGTAACTTGACACTTACTTTTCTTACAAAAAAATTACATATTCCCCAATAAAAATTTTCACGATTTTATTTATTATATTTTATTTATGATTAGAAAGTATTTTTAGAATGTATTAAAAGAAATATCAAAGAGGTTACGTAACCGTTACTGTGGTTTTTTTTTCGAAATAAACGGTGACAGTGGTCCTATACTTCAAAGGTCCGATGATAAGATCCGGTTTATATTATTTTATATTACTTAGATACGCATCACGAATCATCGAATAAAGTAGTAAATTAAATATACATACATACCTAGTGACGCGTTATTAAAAAACAAAATATGTGTAAGTTATGTATGCAGAAGCAACATATTAGGCCACACGTTAAATATAATTAAAGCAACATTTTATTTTAACGTAAAATATTTTTTAATTGTTATACAGCATTTTACAAGAAAACAAATGAGAATATTTTATTTCTTGAGGCCCTATTGAAGTTCGATTAGTAAATGTGAAAAACGGGACAAATTTTCATTCATGTTGCGCAGTGTAAATGTAGCCAGTCAAGTCGGTATTAACATGTCCATATTGCTCAATACGTCTTAAGGAAGGACTTGGTATAGCTTAAGTTAAGAAGGAGAGCAATAAAAAGCTAATTAATTAATGTAATAATTATGAATAAATGTACTTACTTTTATCGCTATAAAAACGTATTATGTACTATACGCCCTTAGAAATTTAAATTTGTTCTCCAAAGCGGTATAGGGTACTTACTAGTTAGTTTAATTCAATTACTAGTCCATGTAATTTTAATGATAATGAATTTAGACTTCCGCCGGCCGTTCCGAAACCATGTAGCGTCATTACTTACTTATAAAAGGTACACCGAACCACTCTAAATTTAAATGTAAACACCTTTAAAGTTGTAATCACTATTACGATGACTTATTTTTATTGTTACAATCGGACTTGAATAATTTGGTTTTAATAACCCAATATCCAGTTAAGTGACATATACATGTTTTAAAACTTATTGATAGTAGTGGGAGACTCTTGAGCAGCTGGTGGGTGGCACAACGGTTTGTCTAGGAAGGTAGGAACGATCTCGGACGTGGCCGGCTTTGTAGTACAAGTTAAGAGCACTAGACCGATTTAAGGATCATTGAAACGTAGGTCGTAAGGCTAATATTAATGTAATTTTCTGTTATTCATAATTTATTTTGTTGATATTTGTAAATCTTCATGTTGATAACTATTTATTATGTGGAAGAATAATAAAAATTGTTGAATATTTATCGACCGAATCGAATCTCTTATCACGTCGTCTTGCCGTCTAAGGTTTGAATTGTGATTCGGTCTAATATTATATTAAAATATACACAGTAAACTTTATAATTTTAAGTAGGGTAAAATATTTAATGTATACCAAATTAAACATTAAATAGTGTTAGCCATAAACGTGGCCATCTTGCCTTATATAGACTATGTATTGTATAGTTTATATATGAAAGAATATATTAATGTATTAAAACACATATCATCAAAACAGATGTATAGAAACTTCAGTGCTATCGTGTACTGACCTGTCCATTTTAGTGCATTTCATTCACAGTAATTAAGCACAATTATTTATGTATTACCTACTTATAAATGAGAATACATAACAAATACTTAATAATTGTTATTTTTAAATTAAAATTATACTATAATGTACTTAATTTAGGATAATATTCTAAAGTGGAAAATAATTTTATAAGGTATATTTTTGGCGTTTTTATTTTTCACCTATATTCCTTAAATTTTTCAAAAAATATAATTTGTTGTTAGTTAAGTAACATAAATAAATATGATGTTAGTCTGAGGAATTTATGTCGTCAGAGATTTTGGCACTATTTCAACTCTGATTTAAAACCACCACATAGATCGTCTCGTGTAGTAAATATCACGTTTCTGTATTTATATCGTCACTGGAAAGGCAAAATTACTTAACCGCCAAATTGGGCATAATGAGTTATATACATATTCTGAATCAGTGATTTTTTCTGCATCGATCTATTTAGGTAGCATTGCAATCGAAGCAATTGAGTGGCGCTTCAGTAACCCACATAAAAGCGGGATTATTTTTTTTTAGATTACGTAAACGACTCTTTATTTACTCGGTATTTTTTACACGAGTGTTATTTAGGTCATGTTTATTTAGGTACTGTAAAAATATACAAATTTCAATCAAAGTAAATTTAAGTTTCTGTTGTTAGGAAAAGAATGTTGTATTAGTAGTTGTGCTCTTCTTCGAATTTAATAATAACTTGGTTTAAGTAATTTTGATTTACGTAAATTCGAATGAGGCATGGCGGATAAAAAAAAGATGTCATATTATTTTCATCGAGTGAATGGCGTTTCAGTAATTTGGCATGACTCTTATAGAGCAGTTTTCGGGTTTACGGTAACAATACTTTGCTGTTAAATTTCTGCAAAAGATACAAAAGTATTTCATCCTTTATGTGCAAGTATACACTACCATTTCATAAGTAAAATTATTAATCACAAAATCATTATTATTGCTGAATAAGTATCAACTTGATAGTACAAAATTGTTAATGAACGCGCCCATGTAGGCGGTTAAGTTACTAAGTTAGTTGGCTTGACAGAGCTTTAGTGAAAGGACGTATATTTTTGATGCCACCGCTGGATACAAATTGATCGAAAACAGTGTAACAGTTTACTTTATTAACGAAGGCGAAGGCCAACGGCAAGTGTGGCAACAATTTTTGTTTGCACACTAGATATTAAGCAAAAACATAATACAATACAGTTGCACACTCTCTTCATGGTTCTGCGAGTAAACATATAGAGGCCAACATGTGCCCAGTAACAAAACCCCAGACATAGTCATCGAAAATATATGCAGCAATTACCAGCATTTTACCCTCACACTACTGCAGGAAAAACAGTAAAAGAACGTATTTGTCCGAGGAATTTAGAAATATAGCAAACTTATATCAAATTAACAAATAGAATCAAGAGAAAAATGGCTTACAGTACGTAGGAGAAAAGGTGTTTAAAAAGTTTTCACAACTGAGTTTAAAATAGGATTTTGTTTCCCTTGAAAAAAAAACGAGTGTTTTAAATATACACAATTTTTTTATAGGATAGGGTGACAAACGAACACACAGTCCACCTGATGGTAAGTAGTTGCTGCGGCCCATAGACATCTACATCTATCTTCGATTACGAATCAAAATGCAGATGCGTTGTCACCCGTGAGGACTAAGATGGAATGCCTCATTTCCAGTAAAAAGGCTCTCCGGCCTCTACACTCACCATACGAAACACAGCAGCGTTAAGCTACTATTTCACGCTGGTATTCTGTGAGAGCGTGGTCCTTCCCCGGTCGAGCCGACCGATTCGTGCTACAACTATACTACTAATATAACTGCAGTATGGCTCTATCACGTATAAAATAAATTTGAGAATGCCAAAAACATTACCTTCACAATTTTTGAAATTTTTCAATTTTCTTAGTGGGAAGTCAAAAATAGATGGGTCTCATCAAATTGTGTAGGAACAGAGTCATACCAGTAATGTATCATGAAGAGTACAACAGTTGAACTATGCTTATAATATTCAAGGCTGTTTAATTGATACGGGTACGGAAGATGAAGAAACTGCCGAACAATGGGATGGCCATATACATCATCTACTTTATTGTTCTTTGTTTTTAATTACCTACTTGTTAATATGAGAAAATCTCAGATTAAGATTATTTAGTTATTTATTAAAAATGATATAAAGTTTATTTGATTACATGTTTATCTTAATCAATAGAATTTCTAAGTTTAAGTATTTTTTTAAGTAAGTAAGAAGACTGAAATAAAACATTGATTCTCAACTTTAGCTTGTGCCATGATTTAGATTATATTAAGCGGAAAGGGCTATGCTCGGGGTTTCTCTGCGTGATAAACTTAGAAGTAAGGATATCCGCATTAGAACCAGAGTGACTGAAATAGCCCAACGAATTAGTAAGCTGAAGTTTCAATGGGCCGGCCATATAGCTGGAAGAACCGACAACCGATAGGGAAAAAAGTTTCTCGAGTGGCAGCCTCGTACCGGTAGTAGGTAGAAGTGTAGGGCGACCTTCCACTAGATAGAGTGGCGACCTGGTATACTATAGACATGCAGGAAGTCGATTTATGCAGGTGGCTCAGGACCGTGCTTTGTGGCATTACTTGGAGGAGGCCTATGTTCAGCAGTGGGCTTGTGAAGGGCTGTAATGATGATGACGAAGCGGAGTATGATTAACGTAAGAACTATCCAAAAACAAAAAGAAGATAAAACTATTTTGTTAAGCTACTCGTAATTCGGTTCTATGAAACGACAAGTTTATCAAATAATTGAGATTTATTATTGTGATTTTAGGTATATCTACTACAAATGTTCATCATTTAAATAAAAGGTTACTTTGATAATGTCTCTATTTTATTTAAATAATTACGGCTACGTCCAATAACTACATGGTAAATAATTTGGTATGGACTGGATGCGTGTGGTAGGTGCATGGTTTTTCATGTTACCCTGGTTGGGACCTTAAATGTCCCGAAAGAAAGAAAGAAAGGCCTAAGAAAAAAGTGATTTAGTTAATATTGATAGCAGCTGATACGAAATTTTCAAGTATCTAATTATTTTATTTAGCCTCTCGCATGTCGGGGTCATTTTGGCCAATATGGCGCATCTGTCGAGCACTTTCCGAAGTACTAAGTAAGCATATAACAAGTATACTAAGTATATATACATACACTAAGTAAGTATATTAAAATCCTATATCAATGGAAACGTTATTAAATAAGCTATCAGATTATGCATAACAGATATATATGTTATATATATGTATGTATATATATATCATATATATGTTACAAATAGTTTGCTATCACTCGACGCCATATTCGACAGACATTTAAATCAGTTAAAGTCATCAGTATTTTTAATTTAGTTATTCAATGTGTCATTAGCCTTTTACGTCGTTGATCCCATAAATAATTACGGAAAATTTACTTTAAATAAATTGTGGTTAACTTAGTAAATTATCTGATTACCCCTTAAGTCCTTGTACTGGACATATGCAAATGGAAAATATGTCCTTGAAGTAATTTTACTTCATCGACATAGCAGTATAAAAAAAGAAATTTTATCTACTCCAATTTCTTATGTTATGTGTTATCAGTACGTTTAAATGACAAAGGAAGTTTTCTTGGGGGCGTTTAAGTAAATTTAACTTACTCTGAAATGAGTTCATATTACTTATCCACCACTTATTTCCCAAAAGAGCCTTCAGAGTATCATACAGGATATGAATAAATAAAAAAATGGAAAAGGTTTACATATCAAGTTATTTGATTGAAATCGGACGATAAATTAAAAAGATACGAATTTTTTTGTTTAAAAAATAAATAAATATGGCTTTTTCTCGAAATGGCTTTTTGGTGCTCCAGTAATTTTGCCTTTCCAGTGACGATATACTTAGGTAATTTAATCAATATACTACATCCACTCCGATCCGGTACAAACTGCAAAATTATATTAATACGTCAACACGAAAATTACATGTACCTTTATATATTTATTTTACACACTCTAACATCCTATTTTACACCCACAGGGATTGAATTTTCTAAAATCCTGGTTCCTTTTTCTATAGGGTGTTTATTTCGAGAAAGGAGTATATATGGAGATAGGAGAATTCCTGATGAGTGAGTAATTCAGTGGTAGGTATTTTCCTGTATATAAAAATCAATTGCTGACCGTTAGTTGCTAGCGTTAAAACTCCAAAGTGGCTCGACCAATTGTAATGAAATGGTTTGAGTGTGTAACCGTCGGGGCGGATCGACGGGGTCGATCGGGGACCATATATATATATATATATATATATATATATAATATCAGGAGAGGAATGAAATTTATTTCTCTTTTAGAAGAAAACCGTGAAAGTGAGTATGATGCCGTTTAGGCAAGTAAAATAAAGCATCATGGGTATGACATGATATTTTCCATTGAAAACGCTTCAACTAACTATTAAAAAAATAAATGTTCGAATTTCTCTATGGTAGGTGATTTCTGGTATATCTGGTAACGTGGATAGTATGGTGGATATTCTGGTGATATCTGGTAACTATCCGGTATTTGGCCTATCCGGCCTATAATTACTATCCGGCCGGATACCGGATTAAAAAAAACGCAAAATATCAAATTTAGT
Organism: Parnassius apollo; assembly: GCA_907164705.1. Lineage (NCBI taxonomy): Eukaryota > Metazoa > Arthropoda > Insecta > Lepidoptera > Papilionidae > Parnassius > Parnassius apollo. The sequence goes on from CAJQZP010000693.1 coordinate 32,467,872, forward strand.
TAAGTACTTCATTTATATCACTTAACAAATATATAATCAGTAATCACAAAATTTTCATTTAAAAGCTTACAAAATTAGTACTCGTACTGCGCTAAGGCACAAAATAAATAATAGTGCTACGTAGATAAGGGTAAATTATGTTGACTAAATACTAATTTCTCTACATTGAAAGTAACAAGCGGTTTCGTCTTCATAAACAAGGATAGCTTCAGAAATAAGTCTTTCGCTGTACACACTGCTGCAGGGTGCTGAAAGATACTTTGAATTTGGGTATTGTGTAGCAATAACTGCCCATCAAATATAAGGGTCACGATCGCGAACAGTTTGCACTGACTTTATTTTTCGTTTCTTGCATTACACCAAACGGAAATTTTCGGCGGTATATCCGACTATCCGGTGATAAGACTGGTCGAATATCCGGCATACGGCCAAACAGCTGTCCGTTTCATATCTAATAATTACTTCCTACTCTGAATGATGCGTCGTAATTTTGCTGCAATGCAAACTTCTGCAAACGTTTAAAGCGATGCCGAAACACACACTCACGCCTGCATCTTGAGCCCCTAAAAGTTAAAGCATCATGTCGTCGGTTGCAAATGATTTTAGATTCATAAGGTGTACGTGACTGCGAAGTTCTTACAATAAGATGCGTATGGTTAAGCACATGAGCAGAAGTTTCGTCGTTACTTGAAATGTTAGTACGTAGCGCTTCGTCTATATTTTCTTTTAGGATGAGGATAATGTACCTTTATCATCATCATCACCATTACAGCCCATCACGAGTACATTGCTGAACACAGACCTTCCCCAGGAATGCTGCAATGCACGGTTTTGATTTTAAACTTTCCTGCATTTCTTACAAGGTTGTCACTTCATCTTGTATGAGTCTGCCTTAAACTTCGCACACCGGTATAGGCTGCTACTCGAGAACCTTTCTTCCCCATCGGATGTCTTTTCATCAAGATATATCGCCAGACTATTCCTGCTACAGGTTACTGATCCCTTGGACTTTTCGGTCACTCTGGATCTGTTACAGATCTCCTCATTACGAAGTCTATCACGCAAAGACATTACGAGCATAGTCCTCTCTAAATCGCAGTTTTGTTTTAGTTTTTAATTGATCATGCAATACTTACTTATATTTGAAAAAATAAGGGGAAGGAATCGTTTACTATTAATAAAATTAACGAGTAAAATAAAAATTTAACTCGATAATCAAAAGTACATATACTTAAGCAACAGCAACCAAAGGCCAAAGTAGGTATGATGTTTTATTATGTTTTATTTGACGAGTTACTGTTCAATCGTTTTTGGTGTTATCTTGGTATTACCCAATGCAGATACGCAAAAATAAAGGTTCATCCAACGATACTATATTTTTAAAATCTCCTAATAAGAGTAATGAGGAAGCAGATAAAAGTACATCCGAGTAAAAAAAGATTCTTTAATTAGTATTTCTTATTAAGTAATTCCCGGGAAATAATTGTAACATTAATAATAGATAGTAACATTATAAAAACAAAACAAAAACAACTGCTTAAAAGTAATGAACTGAAAACATAGGTGTAACTTGTAATATATTTCATTAATCTCCTTTTTATTTCCTTAATTTTGATACCCCTATCGATAGGTTGAGTAAAAAAATTAAGGATTTACAATTTGGCGCCAAAAATCCGTCATATTGATTTTAAAAAACCTATATAAGAACACACGGGTGTTTGAGACGAATCACACGAAAGAGTCTTTTTCTAAATAAGCGCCACATTATCGATAATAAGTATAGTGCGCAGCACTACGTCAAGCTGCCATCTTTGTACCAGACTCAGTTTAGGTATACACGTTCCATAGATTACTGTGTATATACCAAGGAGGTCATAAATAAATATATAGGGAGTGCGCACTTCATACTAGAAAAACGGTCCTAAATCGGTGACCTTGATATGAATGAAAGGCACCGAGTTAGGCATTCCGTTTCTTTCTAATGGAGTGTCCATGATACAATATTTTGAGGATATTAATAGTATGTACTTACAGAGTTACAGAAAACGGAATGCGTATTTTTTCAATATGGAAAGCGCTGAAGTGTTATAATTAAACCCCGTTTATTATTTTGATTATAATATTGCTTCGCTACGGTATCAAACCTTACGGTAACCTTAGCGATCAAACAAATCACACTCAACCAAGCATACTTATTAATAGAATTTAAGCTTATATGAAACTCAATTTCTTCTCAGTCACGATGTTTGCCTAATAGGTGGCTAGGTTTGAACCCATCTTTACCACACCAGTTTCACCACAGGAGCCAACATGTCACATGGGCTTCCTGGTTAGCCGAAATAAATTTTTAAGGGTAAAAAAAAACAACGAGTTTTATTATTTTTTTTATTAAAAGATTTATAGGTTACTAAACAAAATGGTTTTATGTAATTTTTGTCGGGATACATTCTTGGAATCCCGCAATTTCATGGTCCTAGACCTTTGATGGTGCTTTATCTTCATGTTCAGGAAACTTATCACTATAGATTTTAGCAATTGAATATTATGCAAGTCTCCGCAATCAATACCCTGGCTTAGAGAATGTGGAAACATAGATGAAATTTTATCAGAAAAATGCTGCATGACTATTTGTATGATCCTTTTTTTATAGTGCTGTTTCATAGAGTTTAAATCTATTTGTTTACATGTTCTTTCGGTGAACTTTACCACTTGGAACACAGATTGTGATGGAAAAAATAGCATGCCTCTATTTACAAAAGCAGTAAACGCTGAATGCTTATTAACATCAATTGTGTATAAGTGGTCAACATTTTTACCTATGTCTTTTAACAAATTTTGACATTCTTCACATGTTATTTTACTGTGGAGATTCTTAACAATACAACCGGTTATATAATATAATATATTATTTTGATAACTGGAAAGCGAGACATTGTTTATCAATGAAATGTAATGTCAAATAAATGTTTCACTTTCATTCTCTTGTTCAATCGACTCTAATTGCATTGCACGTTGAGGAGACCTAAACTCTAAAATTGGAGTTAATTCATAGTCACTATCGTAAGTATTGCTATTTACGCTTGGCATTACACTATTTTTGAAAAGTAATTTACGTAATGTGTATTTCAGTTGCAATGCATTTGGATTGTCATTGCCACCACCTCGGGCCCTTATGCAGGAAAATAACATCTCAATATGATCTTGTGAGCACTTATAAGTTAAAAAATATTTCATAGGATCCATGGTACGTGTCAGTAAATCTTTCGCCAAATTTGAAAAGCTTATCGTATTCACATAAAAACCTAAAGCGAATGTTTTTCTACGATGTTGCATTATACTTTGACCCTCAATTGTTAAATTAAGCAAGAAATTACGTATTTCTTCAAAAACAGGTTCCCAGAAGGTTATATTTTTCAAGGTTAGTGGAGCTTTCAATCCCTTCCCTATTGGATTTTTGCCGTTCATCAAATCAAAAGCTTTGTCTAAATGTCGGATATAATCAACAGTAGCTTCACTATTTTGAAATTTTTTTGTTTCCGCTGACCCTTAAAAAATCAATCGAGTCAGCTACAGAGACGCTTATCAACTGGCTAGCTAATTTTACATTCATTTTATTCCCCCAAAAGTTAACATGTGTATTTGTTAATTTGTTTGCAAACCTAAAACCTTCAGACTCTTGTAATTTATTTAAAGCTTTAATATATTCAAATGATATAATGCCTAAATTAGATTTCATAGGGAATTCACCTAAAGTGTTTCGAGCAAGTTTCAGCATATGAGATGGGTCAAATATACAATGCACCTCAGTTACTCCATCAGGATGTTTAAAATTTGACTTAATATTAGGAACATCAAAAACGCACCCGAGCTGTTCAAATGTTCTTAGATTTACCACAGTACCATCACATGTTATCGAATGAACGATTATGTTGATATCATGCAACATTTTTATAGCTGTATGAACTAACTGCGACTGGATAGTAGCTGTTATTTTGTTTATTAAAAAGTAGCCTATACAGCATTTGAACCTACTTGTGTAAGACACAATTTGAAAAATTAAAGATTCTTTTGCCACCTCATAGGAATCTACATTTTCAATTCCACCCAAATCAACATAACTCCAAGTTTTATCTGAGTTTTTCTCATACACGAGCTCCGATTTAATAGCCATTGAGTCAAAAATCAGGGCAACATGAATTAAAGCGGGATTCGTTTGGACATTTAATTTTAAAAATTCAAAAAACTTCCTTAAGGAAACCGACATTACACTCTGCAGAAGAAAGCATCTTGCGAATTGTAGCAGGATGTGGCAAATTAATGCATGTGCGCAAGAATCTGTATGCCCGTGGAGAATAGTAATTAAGAGTTAGAGCAAACTGCTTAAGTTCCTTGCTATATCTTACACCTGGTGATATCTTAGATTTATTTTTAGGTTTAAATTCTGAATAAATATTGCAAAAATGATCTCTAATGATACTCTCAATATCTTCATAATGCATAGTCCTTTTTTTCACTACACTAAGAAGATTTTTCATCGACGTAATCTTCAAATCTCTGCGTTTTAATTTTTGTTTAAGAATTTTAACTTCTCTTTTTATTTGACTATTTTCTTTACCTCTTGATGTTTGTACATACTTATGCGCGACACATTTCCTTTTATTTGATTGGGGAATATTGAGTGAAGGGCTCAAATCAGACAATGGTCGCTTTCTTAACGTGATTTCCTGAGAAGATGTATTTGGCACTGACTCGTAACACATATCAATTTTCATTGAATTAGCTGGAACATCTTGGTGAGCCATGATGTTTGGTGGTTTTATGTGAATATTACTGATCACCTTCACAGTTTCCATGGGCATCTAAAATAATATGAATTGTTAAATTACACTTCAAGAATTAAATTAGTATAATTTAATGGAATAGTAATATCATTTAATGTAATAGAAACATAAGTAATTAACCAGGACTAGAAGTTGTTAATTATTTATTTATGCTTATAGCGCAGTTATGGAATAACATATTATGTCCAGCAGAGAGAAAAATGGAATTAATTGATTGATGATGCAAGAAAACTAGAAAGAAAAATTATCATAATTTTAGCTCGGGTTAAATATTGTACAATGAATTTCAAACTTTGTTCTTCTATTTTTTTATTAATCTATGCCACATTGTTGCTTCAACTGTAGTTACTATAATTTATAAGAAGTATTATGACATTTATATTAAAATTAATACATACCGTTACTAGAACTGATGGCACTGCATTGGCTGTTAAGCGCTTTCTGGCTCCTTGGATAACAAAATCCTGACTTTTGAAATGGTTAGAGCAAACTTTTTTGTATTTAGTAGATCCTTTTACCGAAACTACTTTGAGCCATGCTTTCAGTGCATCTTCCTTCACCGGGAAACTTAAACAAATATAGATATATAATAATAATTATGAAAATAAATGCTTCCAGCTTATTGTCTCGTATTTCTTAACATGAGAGTACCCAACTTCCTTGAAGGGATTGAGATAAAGAAAGACGTGACATTCATATTATAAATCATTTTATTAACTGTGACTTCATCAAATAATAGAAATTAAAAAAAAAAAAAATATCTATAATGCCGCAGGTAATTGAAATCAGGACTAGATTACATTTTAATTAGGCCAAGGTCCTTCTCACGCATCTTATACTACTCACTAAAAAAAAAATTACTTTTGGATCGTAGCAGTTGGCACTCTGTGGTCTCTGCCTACCGCCATGGGAAAAAGGCGTGAGTTTTGGTTTATGTATGTATGTAACACTTTTTCTTCAATTGTGTTATTCATATTCAAAGTTATTGTTTTTATTCTTATTATTGGTCACTTTACCAACAAAACATTCTATATAATTTTCTTTGAAATATACGAAACGGTAGCAAAATATATATCTGAGAATAACAGGAGAGATCCATAATCAAAATTGAAAAATAGCTGTATTCACGAAATTCAGACTTAAAAACAATATTAAAACTACGAAAGTGTGAACATATCACAATATACTCTATAAATTTTTCTTACCTATGGAATGACAAACCACATCCAGGGTAACTTTCACTTCTACAACCTTTCACACAACACGAAAATACCATTTTCACTAGAAAACCCGAAAAGTTCTGCAATATTAATTAAATCAATTAAATCACATTCGCTGATGACAAGTCAAACAGAGAATAGAAGCCAATAGCGCCATATTTATGCATTTAACAACGTCAAATTTTAAAATAGGTTTGTCATCTATAGCATAAAATGCACCCCATAGTTTTCAGGGAAAGTACATTCGTGTTTTAATGTTTTTTTTTCGTGTAACTTAATAATATGGTTAATTGGAATACAATATGGAATGTACCAATTATAATATGCGATAAATGTAAGATTCTTTCAAGCATACGTCTAAAATACTACTTTAACTCAATAACTGCCTAAATGTTAACATTTATTAATGCTAGAAGGAGATATAATACCAAACTCGGTGCCTCTCTATCTAAGGAAAATGAAGAACGGTTACAATGTTCCAAGCGCTCGCTCCCTATATATTTATAACCTCCTTGGTATATACTAGCTTGCTACATATTTATTTATCTATGGTATATACTAGAGCACGTTCTTTCGTAGGCATGTCATATCCTTTCTTTCTTCTCTAGTCAAAGGTCTGTACTACTAAGAAATTCAGGACTTCATAGGAGTGATTTTTACTGACAGCTGTCGCAGAGATCAAGCTATCTTTTATGAACTATAGTGACAGTGACAGTGAAAGTGAACCCATTACAAATATTGACCCATAGAGGAAAGTATATCGTACGTATTGACCCCACCGTTTGACAGTGTTTCTGAAGAATATGAAATATTATCTGCCTATTTACAAAATAAATACATTAACTCCACAATAGAAAAATAAAAACGAAGATCCCGAATGAAATGAAGACATGGCTTAAAAGATAAGTATCCAATTCAGAAATCTTAATAAAAAAACTTTGTTGTCATACAAATTAAAATTATACTACATTTTTTTTAATATTGAAAGTATATTGTGGTGTACACAAATTGTATGTTAAGTATATTGTTTTAAATATAATGATATAATAAATCAAATGAAAGTGTTGCTTAAAATTTTTAATGATCTTTTCAATAATTATTTGTGTTTTTTATTATTTTCCAGGTCGATATTCGATATTCTTTATTTAATATTATTCTTCTCGTCGACATGGCGGGACAGGGTCACCAGTTTCCAGGCAATTTTCAAAGTAATGCTGGTGCTATGAGGACCGGCTATGGTGGTGGGCCTATGGGAGGTCAAATGCAAGCAATGCCTAACCAGTTAACAGGTAACTCATTTTTTTATGAAATATCAGGCCCACTAGTCAATCATACTGCATGGAACCTGACGGAAAATTGTAATTTCTAGTCATTTTAGGTTAGGAAAATAGTGAGTTATCATTCTACTTTATTATTTTCAGGTGTAATGGCAGGTCCTATGGGTAATGCAGCCATGGTTGGTATGGGAAGTCAGATGGTGCCACCATACGGAGCTGCTATGCAAAACCAAATGAGTAATATGGCAATGGGGCCTCAAGTGAGTATTTGTATAAGTTTTTCTCGCATCAAAATCCCAAATTCAAATGATGTTTATGTTAATTTAACTTTATCATAGGAATACTGTTATTAAAAATAATTGCCTCTAAATGAGATTTATTTTATATTTCTAAACAATTTCTAATTCGTATATACCATACCATACTACATGATGTATATAATTTAGGCATATTATTGATATTATAAGGGCCAGAAGTTATGATAATTAGGTGCACATAAAAATCCAAAAAATTTTTACTTGCTGTATGCACCAAAAAAGCATGAAAAATCATATAAATAGGCTATGATTCCCAGAAGGTACATTCATTTGAATATGAATCATTGAATACATAACATCAAAATAAAGAAATTAAAGCTGTCAGTACTTCTGTTTAAAAAAAATCATCCAAAGACATACACAGTGACTTGGTGGAAACATTGCACATTGTTCCTCCAGTTTGTTCCTCCATATTCCACAGTTGCAAGCTGGGCAGCAGAACATTTATGGAATCCATAATGTGAAAAAAGTTAAATGCAGATTGAAGAGTGACCATCAGGCATATAGCTGAGGTCACCCGGATCTTATATGGCAGTGTTCAAAGAATCTTTGCAAACAAATGGCATATGAAAATAGTTTCTGAGCATTGGGTACCTAGAATGTTAATCGACAAGCAAAAGAAGAAATTCTTAAAATAAAAAAACTTAAAATATTTAAAACTACAGTTGCCAATCTGCCTTCCAAGCGTGGCAACTATGGCAAATATATATCTCTGAATATTTCAAGGAGATGCCCCAGCGCTACTTCGATAGCGCCGAAACCCATCCAAACCCGCTAGTGGCAAACGCAGCCAACTACATCCTAATATCAAACATTGCGCCGACTCTCTGTAGACTGCATAACGTACTTATAGAACCACAATGTTCGCTAGATTGCGTCGACTCAAACAACATGGTCCTTCACTGCTGGCCATATGAGGACGCTCAAGGTCGCTCAGCGAGCTATGGAGAGGGCTATGCTCGGAGTTTCTCTGCGTGATAGACTCATAAATGAACATATCCGTAGTAAAGCCAGAGTAACCGACATAGCCCAACGGATTAGTAAGCTGAAGTGGCAAAGGGCCGGCCATATAGCTCGAAGAACCGATAACCGATGGGGAAGAAAGGTTCTCGAGTGGCAGCCTCGTACCGGTAGGCGTAGTGTAGGGCGACCCCCCCACTAGATGGAGTGACGACCTGGTAATATATGCAGGAAGTCGATGGATGCAGGTGGCTCAGGACCGTGCTTTGTGGCATTATCTGGGGGAGGTCTAAGTTCAGCAGTGTACTTGTGAAGGGCTGTAATGATGATGAATGATGAAATGTCGAAGGAACTTCAGACACAGACACTACACCCACACCAAATGGAACAAGCATCAATAGGATAACGGATGGGGCGCGTCACACCCGTAAGCGGACACGACACGTTTCAACACACATCGCGTAGACACCGTACACCTCCATGCCTGGGTGGCTTTCACCACCCAGAGGCGTGAGTCAGAGGCAGGGGTTCGCACTCCCCTATACAGCAACGCTTAGATAGCTCAAGGACCACTACAGAGGCGACATGATGATTGGTAATAATACTAAATCATAAATATCATCATCATCCTCATCACCATTGCTTTTACATTTTTAATCAGCTCGCAGCCTGAAAGGCCCTGAATTAGATGAAGCTGTAAGAGCCGTGTAGGCTAACAGCACCAACATCACAGAAAATAGATGGCAAATATCACCCACCCCCAGTGAAGAAATGTATATAAGCAGCCTATGATCAGTAGTGAACTTTTGATATGTTGTAATGATATGAATGGTGATTAATGAATGTAATAAAAAATATTGTGCTTATGTCTGACAGCAACACATAATTTACATTATTATATTATATATCAGTAATAATTATTAAAAAAAATAAAAACCATTTGTATAATTAACATAATTTTCTGTTTTCAGGGCATGGGGGTGGGAGTTGCAGGGGGCCCTGGTCCTGGAATGGGTCCACAAGTTGTCCAACAGCCAGGTTTAGAACTTATATTTTGCTTTAAATTTTCTTCACCAATCCATGTCCAATTTAACACTTGAGCAATGACATATGATTTAGGCTTGAATGCAATTTTAGAATAAACACAAATAAACAAAAAACAAGAAAATTTTTGAATGAAACTATATTTACGGATTTTATGGGGTTTAATTTTATTTTTATATATAGGGCATGCAAAAAGATCATTAGGTAAAACCCCCGTAAAAGAACTTATAACTGACGTTAAACACTAACGCTCCTGGAAGTCTGCAATTTGTGATCATGTTCATGAAGGCACATCAGATTTTAGACCAGAAATCCTCATGAAAGAACCACAATTCCTATCAAGGGTGATACTGATTTTTATTCAATATAGATTATTACATAATACTTATTGAAAGTCATTTTTTATGCTTATGGTTCGGAAAATACCTGCGTCCTAGGATGAACCAGCAAGAAACCCAGTGGGTCTTTTTATTAAACATATTTCACTTTACAATTATTTCGTATGTACAATTTTTAATTAATTTTAATAGAACCTGCATGGTAGCGATCCCCTCATTCCCAGGGGTTATTTTCTTTTATTCTTTGACATTTAAACTTGTTTTTTGACATGTTTTGTACATTTTCTCGGATTTTGTTGTAAAAGCGTATACATTACAGCCCCATACAAGAACTACTAATTCTGTGGAGTCTAGTAACTGATATTACAAGCTTACGTTTGTTCTTCGTGTTTTTATTCTTATCAAACATTTTATTCTTATCAAAGCTATTTATGTTTTTATGTACATACATTACTTTTTATTAATAAATTACGATGGCATGCGACAGAGACAGTGGCTGGGACTTAGAATTCTGTAAATAATAAAATTAAAATTAAACCCAAGCATACCACTACAAGATTTCAAGACACAGTAAGCTTAAAGATTCGTACATGCGTAAATTGGACTAAAATTATAAATTAAAAACCTGATGGTACTCTGGGTTAATTTTGACATCGCGACGTCAATAACCTTATTCCCCCCATCACCATGAGTGCTGCATAGCACTTAATTTTTTACGTGGTAGAGCCACATTGCAGCTATATTATGGTTGTAGCACGAATGGGTCGGCTCGACCGGGGAAGGACCACGCTCTCACAGAATATCAGAGTAAAATAGCAGCGTAATACTGCTGTGTTTCGTTTGGTGACACGAGGCATTCCACCTTAGTCCTCAGGGGTGACAGCGCATCTGCGTTTTGATTTTTGATCGAGAATAAATGTAGATGTCTATGAGTCACAGCATCCACTTAACATCAGGTGGACAGTGTGATCGTATTTCACCCTTATTCTATACAAAAAATTAGTCAGGAATCAAAAATAAGTAAAATTAAACGAGATAAAGGCCTATAACTTAAATTAAAAACTTTAAAACCCCCGAAACAAAAAAGCTGATGATCTTCAACTGGCTGAACCGATTATGATAAAACATGTCTAATGGTCTAATATATCAAAAATCCGATATTTAAAAAAATAGCAATATTAGTTTGAACTGATCAGTTGCAATGATCAGTTGAACTGACTGTGTGTGTGTCGTCCTTAAGAACTACCTGTCTAAGAACTACCGCTAACCTTGTTTTAAATAAAAAAAAAACACCCAAAACTGTTTATATATGAGTATTTGTTTATCTGTTCATTTTGATTTTTTGTAGCCTAAAATATTATAGGATAATCTTTGTGGTACAAATACAATTTTTTTTAATAATATAACTGCGAACACGTACAGAAAGAGTGTTGGAGAGAATATGTACATCGAGGAATTATAACCAGCTCTCCGAGGACTGGCTTACTGTTTAGTAAAGCGATCACCTAAGAATGACCACCTGCAACCAATGTCAAACAAAGAAAAAATAAGGCTACAGATGCGTTGTCACCTCTGAGGACTAAAACGTAATGCCTCATAGACTTTTATTACACTGGCTGTCTATGTGGTAGCTCAGATGGTTAACTTTCGCTGTAAATATATATAACAAATCGAACGAAGAAATAAATATAACAAATCGAAGGTGAGTGATGTACTCGCCATTAATGTTAATACCATATCCTTTCCAGTCTAGTAGCTTGAAAACGTCTTCCAATGCAGCAGTGAAGAGTTTCGGGGAAATAACGTCATCCTGTCTTACACCTCTCTGCAGTTGTATAGGTTTCGTACTCTGTTTCTGTACTCGGATAGCCATCGTAGCCCTACTGTACAAACACTTCAGCATTTCGATATACCGACAGTCAACTTGGCTCCGCTGAAGGGACTGTAGCACCGTCCAAATTTCGACAGAATCAAAGGCTTTCTCATAGTCCACATACGCCAGGCAAAGTGGCAGATTGTACTCTTCGGTCTTCTGTACAATCTGCCGCAGGGTATGTATGTGGTCTATGGTACTGAAGCCTTTTCGGAAACCGGCTTGTTCGGGAGGCTGGAAGTCGTCGAGTCTGCGTGCGAGACGATTCGTGATGACTCTCGAAAACAGCACGTAGACGCGGCTCAGAAGGGAAATCGGTCTGTAGTTCTTCAAGAGAGCGTTGTCGCCTTTCTTAAAGAACAAGACCACCGCACTTCTGCTCCACGCCTCTGGAGTAGTGCCACCATGGAGGACGGAATTGAAGAGCTTCTGAAGGACTTCAAGTACCGGTGTTCCACCCGCATTCAGAAGCTCCGCTGTAATTCCATCCTTGCCTGGGGCCCTGCCGTTTTTAAGGTGCTGGAGAGCCATTGTAATTTCGCTTAGACTGACGTCCGGGAGATCATCGGAATAGTGTCGGATAAGACTTGCTCTTGGATCGTTACTCACACTTGGCGTGTGGCTCAAACGATGATGTGTACAGCTGCCCATAGAACCTCTCAATCTCACTCAAAATTTCAGGTGTCCCGGAAACGATGCTGCCACATTCAGTCTTCAGCTTTGACAGTTGGCTCTTTCTGGCAGACAGATCTCTGGCAAAGACTTTGGAGCCCTGGTTCCGCTCGATCGCTTCTTTAATACGAGCAGTATTAAAGTTGCGTAAGTCTCGCCGCATGCATTTGGAGATCTGTCTGTTCAGTTGTCTGTATGCTGTCAAATCTGTTGGCGATTGCAGCCTCATCTCCCGTCTAACAGCCATGAGATTAAGAGTGTGATCGGAGAGTTTTTGTGTTCTTCTGCGGCGGGTCTTGCAGAACTTAACTCCGACCGCATGGACAGTTTCCACGAGCTTGTCATTCATATCGTCCACTGCATTGCAATCTTGTAGGCACTGAAAGCGGTTACGTAATTCGAGCTGAAAGGTTTCGGGATTCTGGATTAGAGCACGAGGGGGATGGAGCGTTGACTTCTTTAGATGAGACCTCTACAACTTAACGTTTAGGTTCAGTGTGCCTGTCACCATTCGGTGATCGCTGCCACTTTTCACCCTTGCAATCACTGAGACATCACTGAACAATTGGCGTCTGGTCGTCATAATGAAGGCAATCTTGTTTTTTGTTGAACCATCGTTGCTTGAGCAGGTCCACTTTCTGTGGGGCCGCTTATGGAAGAAAGAGTTCATCATAAAAAGTCCCTCTTTCTCCATGAAGTCGGCCAGCTGCTGGCCCTTTCGGTTCTGTTGCCCTGCTCCAAATTTCCCTAACTTCAGCTCACCGTTTTCTCTTGTGCCTAGTTTTGCGTTAAAGTCTCCCATCAACTCCGTGTAGTGGGTTTTAGAGGAATGCATGGCTTTGGAAATATCCTCATACATTTCCTCCACCTCCTCATCGGGATGTGCCGAGGTTGGTGCGTAAACCTGTATGACCTTCAGCGAATACCGTTTGGTGATTCTGAGTATCAGGTACACGACCCTCGTCGACACACTCCCAATCTTTACAACGTTGTTGACGAGAGACTTGTGGACGATAAATCCGATAGCACCTTGGGACAAATGGTCGCCCTCCCTTAGAACAAGTTGCCGGATTCGAGAATCACCGTATCCTCCCCCTCTCTTCGGACTTCGGATAATTCTATAATATGCCAGCGCAACTTATCTATCTCTTCTTCCAGCTCCAGGATCTCGTCAGTCCTCAGGGTGCGTGCGTTAAATGTTGCTAGGTCGAGTCGTCGTAGCTGGCAACCGAACCTCTACCGGAGATTCTTAGCATCCACTGCCCCGCCGTTACCATGGTCGCCACCGTAGCTAGGAATAGCGGGGCCGCCGGGGACTGGGGGCCGTCTATTTATGTAATTGTTCATGAGGGGTATATTGCCATAGCTGCCACGCTTGACGAACGGGTTGGCGAACGCAATTTTTTTTGTCGTACAGTTGCTATTATCAGGAAGATGCTGCTGCCCATCTCCTGCCTGTCTCCCTCTGTCGCCTCTTACGACACCCACGGGAAGATATGGGGTAGTGGATATTCTTAACCGTTACTACACAGTGTAAGACAGGGTGACGTTATATCCACGAAACTCTTCATCGCTGCATTGGAAGACGTTTTCAAGCTATTGGACTGGAAAGGATACGGTATTAACATCAATGACAAATACATCACTCACCTTCGATTTGCCGACGATATATTCCTCATGGCAGAATCACTGAAGGACTTAAGCACTATGCTCAATGACCTCAATAGTGCCTCTCAACGGATAGGTTTTAAGATGAACATGGACAAAACAAAGATCATGTTTAATGTCCATGTCACACCTATGCCGGTAGTTGTTGGGAGCACTATGCTCGAAGTTGTTGACGAGTACGTTTACCTGGGACAAATAGTGTGACTAGGTAAGTCCAACTTCGACCGAGAAGTCAATCGATGGATTCAATGCTGGCCGTATGAAGACGCTCAAGGTCGCTCAGCGAGCTATGGAGAGAGCTATGCTCGGAGTTTCTCTGCGTGATAGACTCAGAAATGAGGATATCCGCAGTAAAACCAGAGTGACCGACATAGCCCAACGGATTTGTAAGCTGAAGTGGCAATGGGCCGGCCATATAGCTCGAAGAACCGATAACCGATGGGGAAGAAAGGTTCTCGAGTGGCAGCCCTCGTACCGGTAGGCGTAGTGTAGGGCGACCCCTGTTAATTTTGTATTGTTAGGATGCGGCAATCAAACACGGGAGTTGAGACAAGACTGTCTTTATTATATACCTGCATGCAAAATATTATAATTTATTTTCAAGATACCTACAATCCCCTTCTTAAGAAATTATGAAGGGTCGAGGTTTAACACTAATCTTTTATAAAACCACAAGTAATAATCTTAATATAATAAAAACATTTCTTAAATAAAAGCATGAAAATTAACAATTTGATTTATAATAATACATGAATTTATTCATATAATTATAACGTGTAACTTAATCATATTAATATAATTTATTAATGCGTAATTTATATAATATTTATTAAAAACAAAATCCAATTAACTTGTTGCTTTCGACTTATTGTTATTGATAAAAATAATTTATATATATAATTAATAATAAAAAATCAATCCTATAATTAAATAAAATAAAATAAAGTTTTTTGCCTCACATTATTCATAGCTGTCATTTCTGTGGTGTGGAGAAGCCCCATCGATCAGGAGGTCTCACTTCCCTGCCGGAACGTGTACGATAAAAACAGTTAGTGAAAACAGTTGATCCATCAGATTGTTGCAAGTGAGGCGCTCGCAGCTGAGTACTGGAGCCGTGCGGGGAGGGCGCGTGCGCGGAGGTTTTGTTATTGTTTACAGCGATATCATCGTACTGTGTGCGTAGATTAGATGATTCATCGATTCTCTGGTTTGAATCAACTATGATATGCTTCCTATAACGTCTTAATACACAACCCGTTGCCATGCTTATTAAATATGACCTAGGACCTACAATACTTTTAATAAAACCTGGTACCCATGTTTTGTTAATTCGAACTTTAACTTTTTGTCCAATTATTAGTGTTTTTAATTTTCTAGCACCTTTATCGTAATACATTTTTTGCTTTTGTTGACGGCGTTTTAATTTATTTATTACGTCCGTATTAATTTTTGGTAACAATAAATTTGGAGAACACGGAAGTATACTGCGGAGTTTTCTATTATATAACAACTCCGCTGGACTAGCGAGTTCCTTACTGATTGGTGTATTTAGATATTCAAGGAGCGCTAATGGGAACTCCGCCTGATCATAAGCCGTTTTTCTCATCATATTTTTAATTGTTTGTATGGCACGCTCGACCTGGCCGTTAGATTGAGGATATCTCGGCGATGACGTCACATGCTGGAATTTCCAATCATGTGAGAATTCGCGAAAAGTGTTAGATGCAAACTCAGGGCCATTATCGGTCATAACTATTTCGGGTATACCGTGTCTACTAAAAACTTGTTTAATTTTTTTAACAATTAATTCTGACTTTAAGCAATGAATTTTTATTAATTCTACAAATTTACTATAGTAGTCTATTATGAGGACAAACGATTTTGTTCCGAAGTGAAAAACGTCTATTCCTACTTTAGACCATGCCCTATTTGGTACTTCGTGTTGCATTAACGGTTCCTTACAATTCTGTTTTTTATAAGTTAGACAAGCTTGACAATGTGACAGATAATCTTCAAGTTGAGTATTCATATTAGGCCAGTACATAATTTCTCGAGCTCTGAGTTTACATTTTTCAATCCCTAGATGGCCCAAATGAATCTTTTTAATCATTTCGTATCTCATGCATTTAGGTATTATTACCCTGCTACCCCTCCATACTATACCAAAGTTAACTGATAATTCATCCCTACTATCCCAAAAAGGCTTTATTATGTCTTTTATTTTACTTTTATGACAGGGCCAACCTCGTTTTATTATTTTAATAAGTTCTTGCATTTCTATATCTTCCTGGGTACATTTCTGTATAGATAAGAAGTGCGAGTCCGTCAACGGATTGCTAGCGGTGAGCGCGCACACCTGCGCTTGCGCGTCGAGATGATCGCGCGGCAGTGTCGACTCATGCTTGTCCGGTGCGACTGCCCTCGATAGTGCGTCTGCGACGTAAAGATAGCGACCCGGCTTATAAACCAACTTGAATTCATACGGCTGGAGGCGTAAAAGCATTCGTTGCAACCTTGCAGGAGCGCTTGCTAACGGTTTATTAATAATACTGACTAACGGTTTATGGTCTGTTTCTATAGTAACGTCCGTGCGGCCGTAAATATACGTGTAAAACTTTTCACAAGCAAAAACACATGCGTACAGCTCTTTTTCAATTTGCGCGTATGACTGCTCCGTTTTAGTTAGTGATTTAGAAGCATAACACACCGGTAACTCGTCTTGCATCAAACAGGCTCCCAATCCATTTTTACTTGCATCCACTGAAATTTTTACTGGTTTCTGTAAGCTATAATATTTTAAAAGCGGAGGTTTACTTAGACTTTCTTTTATTTCTTTAAAACATTGATCGTGATTACTATCCCAATGCCATGCTACATCTTTCTTTAACAGTTCACGCAACACAGATGTTTTTTCCGAAAAATTCGGTATGAATTTACTCACATACGTAACTAAACCTAAGAACCGTTCGACGTCTTTTACCGTGGTTGGTTTGGGCATATTTCTTATAGCTAGTATGTGCGAATCATCCGGATACGTTCCATCCTTTGTTATTTTATGGCCCAAATATGTGAGTTCCGTTAACCCAATTTTACATTTTTTTAAATTTAATTTTTTTTTTTTTTTTTTTTTTTTTATAGGATAGGGTGACAAACGAGCACACAGTCCACCTGATGGTAAGTGGTTGCTGCGGCCCATAGACATCTACATCTATCTTCCATTACAAATCAAAATGCAGATGCGTTGTCACCCGTGAGGACAGAGATGGAATGCCTCAATTTAATATTAATTTCCCGACACCTTTGTAAAACCGACCGAAGTCTCTCATCATGCGTTTTTTTAGAATTTGCATAGATTAACAAATCGTCTACAAATAAAATAACTCCTTCTATATCATCAAAATGCTCATACAATTTTTTGTGGAAAATTTCTGATGCCGACGATATACCGTATGGCATGCGCAAAAACTTGAATCGACCAAATACAGTACTGAATGTACAAAGGTCTGTACTAGACTCATGAAGCTTTAATTGCCAAAATCCTTGCTTGGCATCGAGAGTACTAAAATATTTTGCCCCCGATAAATTGGCAGTTATTTCTTGCAGAGTAGGAAGCTTAAAATGTTCGCGCCTAATTGCCTTATTAAGGTCCCTAGGATCAAGACAGATTCGAAGGTCCCCATTAGGCTTCTTAACAACAGTCATATTATTTACCCAGTCGGTGGGTCCCTCTACTTTTGCAATGATGCCCTCTTTTTTGCATTTCCATTAATTTATTTTTAATTTTGTCTTTAAGGGCTAGCGGTAATTTTCTCGGAGCATGTATTACGGGTTTAATATCATGTCTCACCTGAATTTTGTAATTTCCTGGCAAACATCCCATACCTACGAATACGTCGGAAAATTCATTTATTATTTCATTTTCTTTTTTCTCCATAATAGAAAAAACTCTCTTTAGTAACTTTAATTCCTCACACGAGGTTCTGCCTAAAATAGGAGGTGAATCTACATCAACAACAATGAATTTTAAAATATAAACATCATTTTTATAATTCACTTTTAAGTGACATTTACCAATAACTTCTATATTATTGCCTGAATAACCTTGTAATTTTATTGCGGTACGTGCTAACTCTGATTCAGTAATATTAATTTTTTGAATATACTTCTTGGGCAAAACGTTCACATCGGCCCCAGTATCCAGCATGAACATTAGAAAATTATTATTTATCTTTAACTTCACCAACCAGTCCTTACCGTAATTGATATTTACCTGATCGGTGGAGTCCTCCTTTACTTCATAAACTCTGCACATCCGCGAATAATGATTCATCCGATGACATTTACGGCACTGCTGACCATAGGCGGGACAACTGTATTTCTCGTGTGACAAACCGCAGTTCCAACAACTGCGATCGTACCTGGACCGGACGGGACGATGCACTTGCGCGTGCCCACCTTCATCCCGAGGGTGGGTTGAGGACTTAGAGGATCGCGGCATCCGCACACCTCCGCTGCCGGCGCCACGCACTCGCTGCTGGCGCTGGTGGTGCGGGGGCGTGACACGTTGACGGTTCACCCAATTAATTTCTGCGTCACGTTCATCTTGCTCGGAATTAAGTTTTATTTCATGCACGTGGTGGACCGACTTCTCTGACTTTATATTGCTGGCCTGGGCTCGCGACATTTCGGCTACATTGCAAATTTCCACTGCTTTCTTTAACGATAAGTCAGGCTCCCTTAACAGCCTTTCTCTCATACATCCATCTCGTATACCACATATGAGTCTATCTCGTACCAAATCTTGACATAAATCTTTAAATTCGCATCTTGCCGCCATCTTGTTTAATTCGAAAACATATTGCTCGGTTGTCTCCATCTCCCGTTGATCACGAGTGAAAAATATGTGTCGTGTCATCGTCACATTCTTTTGTGGAAGAAAAAATGTATCAAATTTCAAAAATACTTCATTAATCGATTTAAATTCCTTTTTATCATTTTCCAATAATAGTTGTTCGTACACTTCCTGACATTTGTTTCCGATAATATGTAATAAAATGTTGATTTGTACTTTTTCATCCTTTTTTTTTAGTTCACATGCCTCGTAATATATCAAGAATGCTTTTTTCCATTTTTCCCATTCTTTGCATAAATTTCCCGAAGTCACATTTACTAAATTATTTTCGAAAATAAAAGGCGGCGGTGGTTGTAATACAGATTCCATTGTCCGGACGATTGATTCAATTGCAGTTACGTTAGAATCTTCAACTTCTTACTAAAATTCACTCTCACTTTTACAGTTCATCCAATTCAATGGAAAGTACTTATATATTATATTATTTGTAAAATTTGTGTACCGACTGCGCCATGTTAATTTTGTATTGTTAGGATGCGGCAATCAAACACGGGAGTTGAGACAAGACTGTCTTTATTATATACCTGCATGCAAAATATTATAATTTATTTTCAAGATACCTACAACCCCCACTGGGTGGAGTGACGACCTGGTAAGATATGCAGGAGGTCGATGGATGCAGGTGGCTCAGGACCGTGCTTTGTGGCATTACTTGGGAGAGGCCTATGGTCAGCAGTGGACTTGTGAAGGGCTGTAATGATGATGATGATATATATAAATACCACTGACTGTCTGACTCATCACGAGTTCGAGAGTAGTTAGTTATTTATAAACTCTGGAACTGAAATATTATTTCTGAGAAAGTAGTGTTTTCGCCTTTTCTCATACGTTTTTATTTGGAGCCCAAGGAGTAACTTAAAACTAATTAAAAATTGATTGAAATAAAATTTAGCTTTGTTTCTGTGACCTGTGTAGGGGCGGTGTAAGTATATCAACAACCCCATATCATCCCATGGGTGTCGTAAGAGGCGGCAGAGGGAAACAGTCAAAGGTCATCCGTAGACAATTTCAAACAAGGAAACCTACAGATGCATTGCCATCTCTGGGGACTACGATGAAATATCCTACATACTGTAATTATACTTGCTCAAGTATAATTTAAATAATAATCTTTTACTATTGTAAAAGAGGGATTGGAACAACTCCTTGACAGAAAAATAACTACCTTCCTAAAAAAACATTATGATATTGTATTTATTCCTTATTCGAAAGTATCAAGGATTCACATAAATATTCCATTATTTTAAAAATCAAGAAAACTGAAATTTCTCAAGAATGAATTATTAATATGTGTGTAATAAGTATTAAATGCACATTTTTTTTGGCATTAACAGAATACGCCATTAACTAACATTTATTGAAGAAACCGTAAATTTAGATAAGATCACTGCTTTTTGCTGGCAGAAATAGTCAGAGGGCGTTACCTACCCGGACTTCTGGGCTTCTGCATAGGAGTCCATCTGGGTAGGCTGCTGTCTAGTAGTCCGCCCAAGTAGTCAATTTAGACTAAGTATGTACATTATGAACAAATGTAATAAAATTGGCCCTGCTGTTTTAGAAAATAAAAAAATGCAGTTGTCAACCCATCAACCATGCGTGGCAACTGTGGCATATATCCTCTATCAATGATAGCGGTAATGTATGAATGAAATAAAAAATATACATTTAAATAAACCGCTGCAGCATGTAGAAACTTTATATTTAATTTTATAATACAGGTATGCAACCCGGGCCCGTGGCTTCTGCTACTGCTGCGCCTCCCTCCGCACCCGCGCCTCAGAATAAGGAGTTCAATACTGCTTCTCTATGCAAGTATGTTTTGTTATATTTCAATATAAGCTGTTTGAAGAATAAAAGATTATATGGCAAGATTAAAAGAAGATTAAAAGTATTTATATTCCAAGATGTTTAGTAATCGAAATAATTTCATTTGCTAAAATTTTAATTTTAATCTTATTATTTTATTTTATTGTAATTAGTTAAGTATGAAGGCAAAATAAATACTTTATTTTGTTTTCGTAGTGAAACTTTTACATTACTTGAATAAAAGTCATTTGTTTTAATATACATAATGTATGTCGAAATGAAATAATATTTTATATTGTGGACCAAATAATGGATCCATAGCTCCAGTGAATTTCTTCCTCGTAAAACACCTTATTACATGTCGATAGTAATAAAATTGATTTGATTCTCTATTTGAAATTTACCAGAATACAGCCGTACACTGTACAACAACATGATTTTTAAAGAAAATGAAAATTGCATCTATTTTGATTCCAGGTTTGGCCAAGAAACCGTGCAAGACATCGTAAGCAGAACCCAAGACGTCTTCCAGACGTTGAAGGCTATACAACCGCCGAATGGTACACAACATGGTGAAAACGCCAGCAACGACAAAAAAGCTAAGATGCAGGAGCAGCTGCGCACTATCAGGCTGCTGTTTAAGAGGCTTCGATTGATTTACGAAAAGTGTAACGAGACTTGTCAGGTATAATGCTATTGTTTTCCTGCTAATTGATGACTTAAACTGTTGTACGTTTACGCAGATTTAATATTTAGTTGGTATTTGTAATCCTACTAATATTATAAACGCGAATGTTTGTAAGTATGGGTGGATGGATGGATGGATGTTACTCTTTCACGTAAAATACTACTGAACGGATTTAGATGTAATGTTACAGTACTATAGTTTATACATTTAGAATAATGCATAGGCTACAATTTATAAAGATTTTGTATAATTTGGCCATAATATAACGATAAGTATCAAGTAAGTCGGAAAAATTCCTGCCCTCTGAGAGCTATCTGGGCGTGCGCTGCCTAAACCGTTGGAGTTACACGAAGATAATGTACCGTGGAATTGTTTGTCTTAAGTAGTTCGAAATAACAGTCCGCGACACCATATATCTACCTTTTATGTGGAAGCCATTATATCCAAAATAGTGAGCTATAAATACAATTAAATTTCATACTTTTTTACAATGCACATTTTAGAGTATTTATCAAATTATTATCAAAATAGATACATTTGTCGCTTTCAATATTTAATGGAGATGAACTTTGTCTTTTACACAAAATAATTTGGAAGAATAGTTTAAAAGTTATCA
This sequence comes from Parnassius apollo, assembly GCA_907164705.1. Taxonomy (NCBI): domain Eukaryota; kingdom Metazoa; phylum Arthropoda; class Insecta; order Lepidoptera; family Papilionidae; genus Parnassius; species Parnassius apollo. The sequence goes on from CAJQZP010000693.1 coordinate 32,490,104, forward strand.
CGATAAGATAGACATAAATGGAGCATCAGCGCAAAGCGGGGGTGGAGGGGCGGTCCAAGCAATGACGCGCGATCGCCGAGTGCGCGACCCGAACGCGGGCAGACGCGTAGGGCAGACGTCGTTGACGGTTATGTTCAGTTTACGGCCTTTGTTACAGCTAATTCGATTCTCGAAAAGATTTATTATTTAGTACAGTAGGTAGGCATAATTATTATTTTTAGTTAGTATAATTTAAGTATAAATATAGATTACTTTTTATTTTAATTTTAGGTGTATTACAATTGTTTTATTTTTGTTTATTTGATTATAGGATAAGTAATACTTACGTATACTTACAAATACAACGTAAATATACTACAGTAGCTAAATATTGTACAGTTTAATACAGTATAAGTTAATACAGTATAATATTAATAGGATATTATAAACGCGAAAGTTTGCAAGTATGGATGGATGGATATATAAATGGATGGATGGATGGATGTTTGTTACTATTTCACGTAAAAACTACTGAATGGATTTTAATGAAACTAAAATAATATAGATTATACATCAGAATCATACATAGGATACAATTTATAAAGATATTCTGTGAATTGTCCAAAATATGACGATAAGTGTCAAGTAGGAAAAAATCTACCAACTGCGAGCTATTCTGGCGTGCGCTGGCAACACCGCTAGTGTTACACGTATGGCATGGCGCCGCCGGCGTTGGCAGGTGAACGGTGCGGGGGCGGGGCGGGCGGTCCGACGCACGGCGTATGAGGTGGGGTCTACTGGACCCAAAAATTATTTATGTGATAATTTAATGTCATAATGTTAGTTATTTTCTACTCCACGCTAATATAAGCTACTCGAAATACTAATCCTGCGCAGACGAAGTCGCGGGCACCAGCTAGTCTTACATAATTTATAGTTATATCCTCTTCGTTAGGTCTTAGAATTTAATGTATCGTTGGACTGTTAAAGACTTATACAACCCAGCAAAGTCTCCAGAATCGCCAGCTGCGAAACATTACTCTAAATCGGTTTGAATATGTTATTCTTGGCAGTCTTTCGTATGATCAACGAGATTGTTGTAACGCCCATATATCGAAGGCCATGAGTTTTTCTGGCATTTTCCATAGTCGGTTGTTTCAAAAGTAGTGACCGCGACGAAGCGATGGTTGATTATTTAAAGTATTTGAGAATGCATGTTCAATGAATTTTGCATCCGCGACATATTTATAGTATATGTAGGAGGGTAGTTAATATATAATATACCCTACATTATTACGTAAAAGGCTTTCGGAATGAAATAGAATTATTTTTAATCAATATATTTTTTCCACTATCTATGACCACTGGTTCGAAGGAAACCTCTGTCCTGGGAAGAACCAGCAAGAAACCCAGCGGGACATTTCTTTTAAATAGAATTAATTTACACTACTATGAAATACACAGATCAGAGATAATCAACTATAAATAGTCCTGAGACTAATATAATAGCTGATAATAATAATTAATTCGTTTTCACGAATTAATTATCCGAAGACCGAGGATGAGTTAAGTAGCGGGATATTATTCGATTCAAACTTAATGGCGGTCCGGAAGTTAGCTGCGAGTGCAAGTGCGCGCAGGTACAGCCAAGTTGACAAATATTTAGGCTCAATTTAATTATTTTAATAACTGAAAGTTTTGTGTTTAAGTTCTGTACATATAGTACATAAATGTCAGTTAGCAAGTATGAGGAGGGTTCAAGGAAGAAAAATACAGATGAATTAAGAACCTCATCCTTTTTTGAAGTCGGGTAAAAATAAAACGGATTTTATAAACAATATATAAAGTTTTTATTTTCATTTTAAGTTAAGGGCTGTATCCCTTCCATAAAAACGTCTTTGCTTGTGGAAGGAGCTTCCATGGAAACATCACTTCCTTCGTCTTCGCTGGAATCTGATTCCTCCTCAGACTGGGTATCTGATTCATCGTCGCTGACATGGATTATAAATTCGTCCGTCAATCTATCAACGACAAAGTCACTTTTTTTGTACTCTTCCTCTATCTTGATCACTTTTCGGCACAATGCCCCCCATTCATTTTCCCCCATTTCGTTAACTTTTTGCTGGACCAATTCCATGACTGAATTTACGTTCTAGTTAACGTTTTTTTTGCGACGTATTGTTTTATTGCTGCCCATACCATCTCGATGGGGTTTAAATTGGGGTGGTAAGGGGGGAGGCGTAAAACTAAGTGGTTATTCTCTTTCAATATTTTATCGATGTTAAATTTTTTGAAGTGTTCTGTATTCTTCGCAATTAACTTGTATAGTTGTGGCTTCAGCATTGTTTCCTCAAATTCAATATTTTTTTCACGAAGCCATGATTGCATGTCTGCTTTTCTTGAGTTTGAGGTAGGTGCAGGATCTTCTTGTTTTTTGTGATAAGAAGCATTATCTACAACAACGACTGAATTTGCTGGCAAATTTGGAACGAGTTGATTCTTGATCCATTTTTCATAATTTTCATAATTCATGTTATCATGATAGTCGCCGGTTTTTGTACCCGCCTTAAACATTAAAAGTGCGTTGGGTACAAAACCGGCTTCAGAACCCGCGTGCACTATTACAACTCTTTGACCATTCGAAATTTTCTTTTTAACTCCCATTTGTGACCCATCTCCCCAAGCCTTTGACATGCTGTGGGAAGAATCGACATAAGACTCGTCGGTATATATAATGGGTCTGCCTTCCGAGCGATATTTTGTAATACTATGCAGATATTCAATGCGCTGTAAACGAATATTAGACTGCTCTATTAATACTTTTCTCTCATTTTGGGTGTTCTTCCAATGAAACCCTAATTGTTTCAATATTCGGCCTAAGCTGATTACAGAATCGTTGAAATTTATGTCGTCTTTTAATTTTCTTTGTAATTGTTTAAGTGTTGGCAACTCTTTTTTCAGTCACGTGAAAGTTGTGCACGCACCTTTTGATGACACCTTGGTCGAAGCTGTCAATATTCGTCACTCTCTTGACTCCCTTCCTTTTATTGCCAGGAGTACGAAAGACGGCTACCATCTCCGACTCATTTGCTGTTGCAGCTATTCTTTGTACAGTCCTTAGTGAGACGCCTGTAGCTGCTGCGGCTCGTTTTTGAACGAGCTTCAGAGGAATTTGGACGCCGTCTTCACTCTCCTTTTTCATAAATTGCACGACATTATACACCATTTTTCTGGCTTGCCTGCGTAAAACGTTGTATCGTCCGCGAGGCATATTTAAACAAAATAATAAAAGTACTTTCCCACAACCAACAACAGTCTAAAAATTAATGTGTGTAACACACAGATGAAAACAAAACAGTCAATAACAATAAAAACTTAACGGCACAAAAACAAACAAAAAAAACGTAACAAAACAATTAACAAACAGTAACAAATTATGGGCTCAACTGTACGTAAGCAGGAGTGTACGTAACTCAAACACTAAAAGCAAACGTGTCGCGTGAGTGCGTATGAGACAGAGGGCGCGCGGCAGCGCGCGCGGGGATGTGCCCCGCCACCACGTCCCTCTACATCCCGCTGATACCCAAAAATTGTGTTCTGCGCATCGGAACGTACGATGTTCCGTGCCGCCATTAAGTTTGAACAAATGTGTACAACAACTACTGTGCCACGCCAGTGCCAAGACTGCCCTATCGGCGGCCGCTCCGTTCGTTTTATACAAGCGAAACAAGAAGCCACACGGGCGCTACCGCATGTGCAACGACGCAGGCGCCGTCATATATTGTAAATTTGTGTTTTAGTTAGTTTACCTTGTATATCATTAGACAACAATAAAAACTATTATTAGTATACAAATTTGGTTAAACAGTGAGCCATATTACGAATCGAAACACTGACAACCGATAGCAAAAAAAATGTTCTGGAGACTTATCCCTCCAGATGTGACGACTTACTTAATGCATGCAGTAAGTTGATAGTGTAGGTGGTTCAAGACGGCCTTTTTGCAACAATCTATGTTAAGGCCTATTTAAAAGGGAGGAATTGTAATGATGTAATGAGAAATAAAAAAACTCAACATTCCCGTTTAATTATTATTTTTCAGGGCATGGAGTACACTCACATGGAAAGTCTTATACCGCTCAAGGATGAAGCAGATAATAAAACGTTAGACGAGAGGCGGAACACTGAGTCTTATAGACTTGCGCTAGAAGAAAATAGAGAGCTTACTGAACAGGTACAGTTATCTTGTTATAATATATTTACATTTTTTTCGACTTCTAAATGATTCGAAATGTAGATTTCGTTGCAGATATCTTTGATATTTGTTGTATGTTGGTATTGCGGGTGACAGAAACTACGGTTTCCATCATAACCTAAAACTTTGTTACGGTTAAGAGCATGCACAAAGACAGAAAAATGACATTATTACATCCAATGTTATTTTTGGAGTTCCAAATTATTCGAAACTAGCTGTTCTCCGCGACTTCGTTCGCGTGAAATTTATTACGATTGAACTTCATGGATTTGAATTTTTTGCGAAAGACCCCAATTATTTTTCTAAAATCAAAGTAGTCTAAGTTACTCCTCACAACATCACCTATTCTGCCAGGGAAAGTCCTGACGAAATTGTTTCAGCCATTTCGGAGATTAGCCGGAACAAACAGAAAAACAGACACAAAAATTTAAAAAATTGTTTTTTGTTTTAAAATATTTTAAGGTTTCACCTGCGTATATCACGTGTCTGCGCCGCGCGACATGACATGACATCTCGCTTATTTAGTTCAATCATTTTAGCTAAAAAATTGGCAAAATTAATGTATTACTTTTATCTATCGGCATATGTACGTTATACAGCAAAGTTAAATTTTATCTACTCTCCCTCCTGCTCCCGGATAAACGCGCCAGAAAGTGCCCAAAAGTTTTAAAGATAACGGTACACAGTACATGAAAAGTGGTTAGGCACGAAACGATCCTTGATGAATTTTCTATCAACCTTTTATACATACGAAACCGATATCATTTATAGTTTTTGCGCAATCTGCCAAAAAAATATGAACATTTCTTTAATCGATTTTTATTGTTCAAAGTTTAGGTTTCTTAAAACTTTACCGAAAAATATGTATGACTAAAGTAAAGAATAGAATATTCTCTTTAAAAAGAGGTACAAATTATTTCTTAACTCTCTTTCATTATGATAAAACTATTTATTTGAATAAGGATTAATACTATGATACGAATGTTAACGACTTTTGTTTCGACCGGTGATCTAATAAAATTATAGAACACAAAAGCTACTATTATGACTTAATTATGATAGTTAGATATATTCCTTATGCGGACTTTTTTTGCAGGTATTAATGAGTACTTTAATCATGTAGCACATAATTTTTATGTATCATCAAGTTTTCTCAGCGCATGCCAAATAATTATTTTTATAGGCAAAATTTTGATACCATTTTTAGGCGTTACTATTGCATATTTTAACATGAAAAAGTAGTTATTGTGACATAACTGTAAAGACCGATTTACACTTCGACAAGTACTGTAGCGAGTTTAGTTGCAGGGCAGTTTACAGTAAACGGTTAAGTGGGCAGTAGCGTTCAAACAATGTCTTCGTGGCGAGTTTAGTTAAGGACATTAGTTCATAGAGTTCGTTGGAGTATGACGTTCCAAGACTACAGAATTTTTCCGGTTTTCGTTTAAGATGGTTCTAGGATTACGTCAAGAATTAAATGATCTAGTCAGAGAAGTATTAATGGTTGTTGTTAAATAAATTTTTAAGAATTTTCATGAGTGCAGCATCTCGAGCAGGTTTAATTTTACAATTTGAACTTCTACTATTATGTAAACATTCGTGTTCTAAATTCTCTTGTACGAATTTATACGTGATATCTTCCGTCCATTTTATTATTAAAACTCAATATAAAATGTATAAATATTTCAATAAACAGTATCGTACAAACTTTGTGGCGAGTTTCATTATAAAATTACAATTGTACGTATTGGCACGCAAATGTTGCGTCCTGTAAACTTATGCACTGAACTAAACTCCTCGTTTACACGAGCGGCGAGTTTAGTCGCGGGTGGCGGGAGACGCGCTGGAGGGCAGCACTTCGCACTTAAATTGCCGAAAAATATCTCGGCCGGCTATCCCGTTCAACTTAATCGTAACTTGCTACTTAACTCGCTTATTGCCCTTCAAACGAGGTTCAAACTTAACTCGCCAGGTTTACAGGTTAACTCGCTACTGTACTTGTCGAAGTGTACATAGTAACAGAATCGCGGACTTTTTTATAGATATGATTTTTTTTCAGGTTTCTTTAGATATAGATACACAGTGTGAGTCTTTATAAAGTGCACATATCAAAACCGGGGAACTACATATAATTTCATATATAATTTTTTTTATGAATATTTTAAAACTTCAAATTGCAGCTGTTTAAATAAATTGTTATAGCTTTTAAACTGAATGTCATATCAAAATGGAATAAATTTTTAAATGATTGTTAATAATAGGTTGTGCCAATAAAGTAAAAATTTCCAATAAAATGAACGTCATAAAATTAGAATAAGGAGGTTTTTGATGAAAATCTGGTATTTTTTCCATCATTTTTGCATTAACTTTAAAATTTCTTGAAAAATCGTCCCCTTAATCCTACTTTTTTAAAATCTTATGTTATTCTACATCGTATTAGCTTTCTAATGATAAATGCACGTTTATTACTCAGATACAACTTTATTAATTAGCATTTAAAAAAAGCACATAACTCAGTTAAGCACCGTAGCAGGTAGAGAGAACTACATTTTTAGAAATAAAACTAGATTTTATCTACAATAATTTATTAAAACAAATTGAAAACAAAAAGCCTAATGAAGCAAATGTTCAAAATGAAGACCCCGTTGTTGCAAACACATTGTGGCGCGAAACAAAATTTGCTCTGTGGTTCTTCGTATCATTTCGGGGTCGTTTCGAATTTCATTAGCAACACGCAAAACTCACTTCGAGTTCCACTTCGCTGTTATACACCCTTTGTTTCATTGTCCCCCATAAAAAATAGTCGAGCGGCGTCAGATCAGCAATTTAACTTGATATGTTGAAGCACTTTTCAGCTTAGGGTTTTCACCTTTTGGACACCACTTATGTAAATTACGACAGTTTACGATTCCGTCTCTCGTGAATTGAGCTTCATCCATCCACAGAATTGTTTTAGGGAATTCGGGATTGTCCCTTGTTTTTCTTAAAATCCTAACGCACCTTGGACGCCAATCCACATCTTCATGTAAGTGCTGCACCCTTTGATAATGGTAAGGATGCAAGCCTTCTTTCCTCAAGATGCGCCATATTGATTTTTAGGACACGCCAAAGTCTGGTACTAGTAGTCGGGTCAGCAAACAAATCATTAAAAATGGCTTCCTCAATAGCAGCATCAATAATAACACCAGGTTCGCGGCGATCTTGGGCAAAACCAAGTCCAGTGTTAGCCAGTCTTCTATGGACTTCCTGGACACCCGCACCTACAGCCCGCTCGCCTCTACAATGACTCACCCAAAAAAAAAGGGTCTCTACTTGCCTGATAAACAATGGCGGGTGTGTAGCTAAACGATGCGCAAACGCAAGGGCTTTTTCAAACACTCATAGAAATGGTTATATTTGAGTAATAAACGTGCATTTTACAATTAGAAGCTAATACGATGTAGAATAACATAAGATTTAAAAAAAGTGAGATTAAGGTGACGATTTTTCGAGAAATTTTAAAGTTATTGTAAAAATGACGAAAAAAATACCAGATTTTCATCAAAAACCTCTTTATTCTAATATTATGACGTTCATTTTATTGGAAATTTTAACTTTATTGGCACAACCTATTATTAATAATCATTTAAAAATTTATTCCGTTTAGATAGGACATTCAATTTAAAAGTTTTAACAATTTATTTAAATAGGGTTAGAAGCTGCAATTTCAAATTTTAAAATATTCATAAAAAATAAATAATTTTTTATATATTCTTTTTTATAATTTTTCCGTCGATGAAATTATGTGTAGTTTCCCTGATTTTGATATGTGCACTTTATAAAGACTCACCGGTAGTTACCAGAAAATCTACGCCACCCCGTCGAACGTCGATACCTGATACATTTCTTGTAATCAGACTTAGCTTTCTTTTATAGTAGTCTCCATCATTAGAGGTATTCATGGCCCTGTTCAGGGCTTTCCTTACCTTCTTACATTTTCTATCTAGTTTTTTTCCTTACCGCGGTTACTTGCACTCAGCACTTTATGTGATTAGAGATTTCTGGACATGCTTTATGGTAGCTGTCTATTATGGCTTTTGTTACAGCTGCTACGTGTTATTCTAGGAGCGATTGATTTGTTATAGTGTTTGTCCCCTGAAATCCGGCGAGCGAAGATGTTAGCCTGTAAAAGGTATATAGTTTATCTGTCTTGTGGGGATTTTTCCATGGTAGTATAGTGGGGATATCGAAACAGATCAATTTGTGGTCTTAATATGAAGCTCTTGATACATGCCATCCCATGATTAATTTAGCTGCTCCTTCTGTCGCAAGGAATTAATGTTCGATTTCGTATGCTTATAAAGGTTGGTTCGGATACTGTATTTTAAATAGATTGATATTGAACTAACACCTTACCTCGTTCATTGGGTTTTTCCATTCCGCAGAGAAGATGATGCGCGTTGGAGTCCGTCCCGATCACTATCACTAGTCCAGGCCTTTTGCAGTAATTCACTTAGATCGTAAGATGTGAGGGAGGTGGAGGGAGACCCCCAGGCACGCAGACTGAAGCGTTGACTATTTTTCCCTTCTGTGTGTTTTGTATTTTTACTGCATACATGTCTCTGGAACAGAAATTTGTTATAGGTTGTGCACGGGATTCAGTTCAGTGTTGCAGAATAGCTTACCTCTTATCTTGCTTAGGCCTTTGATTTTATAGTTGACGCCACGAGTCGTGAGCACAGATGAACTATGGTGGGGGTTGATCTAGCGTAGGTACACTGTTGGCGAAAATTATTTGGTACCTTTGTTATTTCAATTCGTAATTGAATATTTTCGCTGACTTTTTTTTCGAAATTCTGTTTCGTTAACTCCTTTAAATATACGCCGTACAGTAGCTATGTAGACATTAGGCGCCTCAGCAGTCTGTTTCTAAACGTCTATCATGTTTTTCGCAATACCTAATTTTTTCATGTAACAAAACGCTGAATAGACCATGATTTCTTAAATTTACGCGAACACTACACATTGAATAAAACTATTATTTACGGATTTTATCGCGTTTAATTACTATAATTTATTTATATTATTATCCCGACGTTTCGGGTGCTTTACAGCACCCATGGTCACGGGGGGGGACTGAGATGTTTGACGTCCCAATGTCATTGTTAGCCCGGCTACCTTCAGTTTTTGAATATTAATATTTTTGGTCCGATTTACGCAAAACGAACTTACAGTATCTTGAAGTCTTGCAGTGGTATACTTGGGTTTGGGTTTAATTTTGTTAATTATAGGATCCCAAGCAGATGGCAGCACCCAACCATCTTCTCTATTGAAATTAGGATGTTTTTTAATTTCAATAGCCTCACGTATCATCCTTGGTAGGAATCGGTGTTCTTTTGCGAGGACTTGTGGTTTATCAAATCTGATGTAATGGTGGGGACGATCCTGAACATGTTCACAGACTGCAGACTTCCCGGAGCGTCGGTGCTTCACGTCAGCTATATGTTCTTTCACGCGGGTTTTTATGGATCTTTTTGTTTGACCTATGTAAGAGAGACCACATTCACAATCAACTTGTACACTCCTGCATCTTGTAGAGGGATATTACACTTGATGGATGGTAAAAATTGACTAATCTTCTTCGGCGGCTTGTAGTATGTTTTAATGGAAGCTCGCTTCAAGATGTAGCCAACCTTGTCTGTGACCTCGTCTGACATATGGTAGTACAGCAGGCACACGTTCGACTGTGGCCGGCTTCACTCGGTCACTGTGACGTAGGCGCGGGATCCGAAGCTTGTTGTCTTGCAACACTTGTTTGACATGCTGAAGTTCGGCGGCCAGATGTTTTCTGTCACAGATCCCTCGTGCTCTCTGAAACAAAGATTTACCCACGGTAGCTAACTGTGAAGGATGATGGTGAGATTCACCATTTAAATATCGGTTGGTATGGGTCTTTTTTCTATACACAGTGTGACCAATAGTGTTATCAGGATTTCGAATGACTAAAACATCTAGGAAGGCTAAAGAATTATTTGCCTCTAACTCCATTGTGAATTGTATTTTAGAGTTTATAGAGTTAAGGTGGTCTAAAAATGCAGTTACTTTGTCAGATGGTATAATTGTGAAAGTGTCGTCACACCAAAGATAGGAGCAGTAAGAAGGGCTTTCTCCTCGAAGTCCTCCATGAATATGTCGGCGACTATGGGAGATACAGGTGAGCCCATCGCCACACTATCTACTTGCTTGTAGAACTCTTCCTTCCACAATAGATAGCCAGATGTGAGGCAATGTTTAAGTAATACTGCATATTCAGCAGGCATGTTGTTATCTTCTAGCTTCCTAGTTACAATTGAGATGCAGTCTTCAATAGGTAGGCATGTGAATAGTGACTGAACATCAAAACTGACCATAGTTTCATTGTCAGCGAGATGTAGGTCTTTTATCTCACTAACAAAAACACGCAAAAGAACACCGATTCCTACCAAGGATGATACGTGAGGCTATTGAAATTAAAAAACATCCTAATTTCAATAGAGAAGATGGTTGGATGCTGCCATCTGCTTGGGATCCTATAATTAACAAAATTAAACCCAAACCCAAGTATACCACTGCAAGACTTCAAGATACTGTAAGTTCGTTTTGCGTAAATCGGACCAAAAATTAATATTCAAAAACTGAAGGTAGCCGGGCTAACAATGACATTGGGACGTCAAACATCTCAGTCCCCCCCGCGACCTTGGGTGCTGTAAAGCACCCGAAACGTCGGGATAATAATAAAAATAAATTAAAGTAATTAAACGCGATAAAATCCGTAAATAATAGTTTTATTCACTGAATAGACCATTTGCGGGATTGCCTATTTAACACCGAATTCTTTCTTCTCTGCATATTTAGACTAAAATCTGAATGCTTAAATTATGACAAAAAATATATAACAACAATAAATATCAAAAACAGTTGAAAACTAGCAATACACAAACAACAATTAACAACGAGGTAACACTACAATTAACAAAAATAAACTAATTAAAAAGTTGTCACTAAAATTGCTCTGAAGTGTACGCTAGGCGAATGATACGTGCGAACCCAATAGACGACGAGAATCAGCTGACGAACCAATCACGTTGAGCGTCAGCGTTGTCAACGTCATATCGACCAATAAAAAGTGTGCTCACGACTTGTGCCGGCAATTATACCAGCCTTTGCACACGGGTCCAGAATAAAGCGTTGGCCACGCTAGAGCGACTGCGGGAGCGGAGGAGACCTGTGGAGTCGGAAGGCGTGAAGATGCTGCGCCTTGCCGCTGTAGTATGCCACGTTGAGGCGGCTGTATGACGCGTGGTTTTTTCCTGCTATTTTAGCGCGCGCTATCATGATTTAAACTAAAACAAGCATCAGTTTGGTGAATATCGTACGTAGAATGTATGATGAAATACGTCAATATCCATAAAAGTTTTGAAAATATAATGTGCATAATTTTCATGCTTACTGGACCATATTGCAGACTGAGACATTATTTCACTAATAAACATCTCCGTATTTATGTTTTGCATCTCGTAAAAATCAACTTGATTTTATTAAAATGCAAGACGCGCGAACACGTACTATGTCCTACGCAGGTCGCGGTCGCCTGACGTGCACGCCAGACACTCCAACGTGGCATCTCCCGTTTGTCTGGTACTCGTATTATTATTTTTCCCACTCATCGCAGGTGCAAGACGCGTTGCACTAGCGTGGTATTCGACTAAGGGCTATGCCCCTTTGTTGAGCCTCCAACTACTTGCGTAGTTTAGTTGACGCAGTTTCGCTGTTATGGAGGTTTAGCCGAAGGGAACTCTATCACGCCATGACTGTACTTTCTGTCTCCACTCAGGAATAAGCCTGTCACGGGTCTCGGTGTCAGCCACCGAGTTGGAATTGGACGGTAGAATGCCATCCTTCTCGTCCATTAGTGTCTTCGCTATTACAAGCCTTGCTGATTATCTTCCTCTGGATACCACAAATGTCATCAGCTACTTCCTTTATTACGTGACCTGTACGCGCACACGTTAACGACACACACAATTCTGATTTACCAGCGGAAGCATAACTGGTCTTGGCAGCCTTACCTTAGGTTACTGTTCGAGTCGCACACTTATGCTCACCTCTCGGTGAGATGGATTCGTCTAATATTCTTTTGGCTGCTTTTTCCTTCTTACCAGGATGCTTGGCAGCTCTATATGTTAGAACTGGCACCTGCAGCTGCGCCTACTACTTTGACTTGATTTTTATTCTTCTCAGTTATTAAAATTGAAATTAACAATTTTATTTGTGTTGGCGGGGATCGAACCCGAGGTGCTCGCGTACTGTGAATTTACTGCGGGCGCTTAGCCCCTGGGCCACCACGATTCTCAGTGCATTTTAAGTGCAGAGATTTTTATTTTTATTTATTGTAATATAACACTTGTGTTGCTTTTTGCAGGTGGTTCTGAAAAACAAACAACTGAAGGAAGTGATAACCAATTTAAGAACAATAATTTGGGAAATTAATGTGATGTTGACAATGCGGAGATCATAAATTATAAACTATTGTATATAAAGTGTTTTTTGAACTTTAATAGATATTAAGAATTTGAGTGATTCGTTGGGGAATTGTTGTTGTAAACTGTAAATAGACCAGTTGTGATACAATGTAATAATTGTTAACTTTGTTGATGAAATATTTTTTATAGTGTCATTACATTTTTCTACACACAATCACAAAATGTGTATAAAACAGCATATGACAAGTAATAATAAATGGAAATTGTGTTATTTTATGAGAGTCTATACAAATATAGTTTTCAGCATTGTAAATATAAATTATAAAATCCGTGTGATGAGAATTTTTATTTATTTGTTTCAAATAACATTTCATAAAAAACTTACTTGTAAATAAAGTATTATTGAATCAATAGTTGTAATAGAAAATAATTAATATTTGATCTAAATTTAGATTTGGGGTCTAGTTTTTTAAGAACTTTTTTCGAAAAAATTCCGTTATTCTGGGAAACTTGGTAATCTCACAAATAGGTGACAATGTGCTGAAATTTTGATTCTTTGATTCAATAATATGGGCTCGGAGTGTCAATCAATGCAGTTCCACACTGCGTCAATCAGCCATCAAAATAACTGGCTGTTTGTTTCTCATCTTTAAATAAAAAAATATTAATGTAAAGAAGACATATAAATAAATAATCTTAAAAACTCTGTTTTTGTCTCTGTACTTGTTTTGTAGATAATATATGTGTTTGTGGCTTCACTTCTTACAGGACAACGTTTAGGTATAGAATGTATAGATATTCTATTATCAGCATTGTCTGACCTTGGTTGGGGTATTAGCTATAATGTTAGTGATAGCGGCACAAGTCGTCGCGAGTACGGAGTGATAGCGGCAGGCCCAGGCCCAGGTCAAGGCCAGGTAAAAGAATATTCACCAAAGAGGCCATATAATCACATGTACTAGTACTAGTAGCAATATGGACAAATATAGGAGAAAAATTTAATTAAGCAAATTAGTAGTAAAGTGTGTCTCTTTTGTTTTTTGTTGCACAGCTAAATAGTAAGTTCAAGATAATATAAACCTGCCTTTGACAATCCCTCAAAAGTATATGGATGCGGTCAAGTGGAAGGAGCTGGTACTGGGGAGGGCCAGCCCAGAGATGGGAACAGTATTACATGTGCGACCGAACCTGCGCCTTGTAAATTTTTACTCGCTATCTTTTTATAAAACCAGAATGGCAATAAACAGTCAGTCAACATCTCGGCTAATGGTATGTGGCTACTGCAGTCAATGGTCCGTTACCGTTACAGCCTATTACAGTCCACTGCTGAACATAGACCTCCCCCATAGATTGCCTCAAAAGGGGGACATTTGCCATAGTTGTCAAGCGAGTTGGCAATTGCAGTTATTTTTTTTGTCGTTATTAGGTAGTCGTAGCTACCGATTTCCTTGATTTATTTATGTGATCCGTGTAGTGGCGGTGTAAGAATATCAAGTACTCCATATCATCCCGTGGGTGTCGTAAGATTCGACAGAGGGAAACATTCAAAGGTCATCAGCAGACAATTTCAAACCAGGAAAGCTACAGATGCGTTTGCACCTATAACTGCGAAGATGGAATATCTAACAGCTTGTAATTATACTGGCTCTCTATCAGATCGGAACAAAGCACTGCAAGCACTAAGAGTCTGGTTACCAGACAAGTTCCTGGGCACAAAATGAGTGTTACGATCTAGAACAGAGATTCCTAAACTATTTTGGGCAAGCGACCCCTTTTCTGATGTTATGATTTGCAACAAGATGTATACATATGTTTCATAGATTATGATAACGCTTTTGATCGTGTTAAGCACGACGTTCTTATATACATTTTGAAGACCATCGGCCTTGACACGAAAGACATACGCGTAATCTATAATCTGTATTGGCAACAGAACGCAAACGTAAGGGTGAAGGAAGGATTTAACGACTCAATCGGTGTCCAAAGAGGAGTACGTCAGGGATGCATTTTGTCTCCTCTGCTATTTAATCTGTACTCGGAGAATATTATAAACGAAGCGCTAGAAGATGTCGAAGAAGGAGTCCTTGTCAATGGCCAACTGATTAACAACTTGAGATACGCTGACGACACTGTTCTTATTGCATCTTCGGAACAAGGTCTTCAAAAAATACTAGACCGCATATTCGAGTGCAGCACAAGATCAGGACTTAATATAAACGTGTCTAAGACCAAACTCACGGTAGTTTCGAGAGCGCCAAAGCAGTGCAGTGTATGTATAGTACAAGATAGAATCGAACAAGTTCAGAAGTACCAGTATCTTGGATCTTGGGTAACTGATTCTTGGGAGAGTACATGAAGTAAGTTCGAATTGAAACTGCAAGAGCCTCTTTCATGAGGATGAGCAAAGTCCTTACTACAAGGAGATTATCAATCGAACTACGTACAAGACTCATGCAATGCTATATTTGGCCTGTCATACTATACGGATGCGAATCTTGGACTATGAAAGAAGATCTCCGTAAGAAACTAGAAGCATTTGAAATGTGGATGTATCGCCGTATGCTCCGAATAAGTTGGACTGACAAAGTTACCAACATTGAGGTCCTCAAGCAGATGAAAAACCCCTACTTGTCAAAACCATAAAACAGAGAAAAGTTGCGTACCTAGTACACGTGCTAAGGCATGAACGTTACCAACTGCTGCAGACTATTATGATGGGCAAAGTAGCGGGTAAAAGAGGTGTTGGTAGAAGAAAAATGTTGTGGCTATGTAACATCCGGAAATGGACTGGGATAAAGAAAGTTGAAGATCTGTTCAGGCTAGCCCTGAACAAAGAAGAATATAGATGGATGACTGCCGACCTTCAGTAATGGAGAGGCACTTAAAAAAGAAGAAGACCCCTTTTCCAAAATGAACTGATACCTCAGACCCCCATAGCCAACTTACATTAATAATCCTTTCTCTAGGTTTTTTTTCCTCTTGATAGAAAATACTTACCAATTTAAAAACTTTGCGGTGGATTAAGTGAGTAAACTTTACATCATTTTCTTACAATATTTAACAAAATAAATAGACATAAAATTCAGTACATGTCAAGTGTAATCACAGAAATCGTAATAATAACAATAAAAAAGCAATAAGACAATAGAAGTCGCATAGACGCGTGACCTTGTCGCCGCTTATATGGGTTGACGAACATGATTCACCATTTAGTGATTTAGTTGTGCGGGGAACGTCGTACGTGAATTTTTGTTATTATAAATTTATAATGGTGCACTGCAGCATAATCAGTTGTGAAAACTCATCAAGGAGGTGTAATTAGACTAATAAAGGCATAACATTTCATCACTAAGTTGATTATTTACTAATTATCATTGTTTTAATTAATTTACATCTAGATGAATACTTTACTATGACATTTACCTTCGCAAACTCATTATTACTTTTCGTGTTCTACCGTAATACGCGACACACGCGACATTGACAAACTCCCCCAACAATGTAATGTGAAACATTAGATATCATTGTGCATTGCGCATGTTTATAATACGGTAAGATGTGGTAACATCGGTTTTGAAAGTAATCGAGCGCTAATTCATTTCTGTTGATCTGACCCCAAGGGCTCGATATCGACCATTTTGGGTATCCCTGATCTAGAACCTAGAAGTATGGGATTTTTCTTACTTTTTACATATGAATTTTGAAGGTCATGGCGGCAAGTATCAATATGCGCAGGATAGGATTATAGTGCACGAGATATGCTCAAGGGCAGGCACACTATTTCCTTAATCTCATAGTCATGCGACACCATACCGACATGACCGAAGACAGCGGCGCAGGACCGACGGCTTACGTGCTTTCCGAGACACGAGCGTGAAACAAAACTCAGTAGTAGACTTTTTTTAACTCGAACCGGGATTCGAACCAGGGACTTCAGATCTGTAGTCGCGTTTAAGACAACTAGATCAATAAGACAGTCAATCTATACTATATTAATGATGTTCCCAGGCAAAATTGATAAATTAATTTTTTTTTTAAATTTTAAATGCGCTACACTACTTGATAGTTAAAGAAGCCAAAACAATTTTATTTTCGTGTCTGTTTGTCTGTCTCTTTGAACACAATAGGCTCTAAAACTACCGGTTGGATTTTGACGAAACTTGACATGGTTATGGCTTATGCCCTAGAGTACGTTTAGAATAATATATTTTTATATAACGGTCGAGTACGCGTGGCACCAAACAGTAAGGAAGATGTCTTTATAAACAATAGTTTTATATTTATGTATCACTAACAAAAAAATAAAAAAGTATAAACAATAGTAAAAAAAAATTGCTCTCATGAAAAATGACAAGGTTATTCAATTGATTCCATGAGGTGATTTTGGGTGCTATACACTAAAGACAAAGACCCCTAGTCACAGTATAATTCAGTATATCTGTCGATCTATCTATCTATCCTTTACCTTTATCCGACTATAAAAAAGCATATTGTGTTTTTCTTTTCTCTGAATGTTATACATATTTTTCGCTGCACTTTGTATTACTTATAGACGGAATAACTTACCAATGTAAACCTTATTACATATTTCTTAAAGTATACTAACCAATAAAGCGTTGTGATGTAAAGCTAGGATGCAGGCCGAAGATTTCAGTTTATCGGTTTTTTGAAAGACAGCGCTGTCTGCAGATGTTCTCTTTAATTGATAAGTGAAGTAACAGCCTATTTACGTCTCGCTTTTGTGCCCAGGTGTCTTCACATTTCTGAAAGGGTCTTTATGGAGTAAATAGTATCCATCATGCCGCCTTATTGCGTGTATTCATTCTATTTAATTTAGTTTGATATTTATAATTGTAGGTTTCCCACATTTATAAATCAAATTTTAAAAGTAACACTGTTCTCTTGTGATAAAAATTCTCCAAATTTTTTAAATATTAAGACGTAGCTAGTTTAGTTGCTTATTAAAAGAAAGTGGTAGACGCAAAGATTGCCACCGGTTGTAATGCGGATGAAAGAAATTTTTTAAATTTTACTGTAATAATTATCTATCTGTTTTGGTTCAATAAACTTAGGTGCTACCAGCACTTACAGTACGTGTCAGCTGACATGTATTATGCACTTAGGTGTGTAAGGTGAAGAGTGTGGTTTGCAAGATGATGCTGTGACCAGGATTAAAAAAGGAATGCTTCGGTGGTTTGGTCATGTGGAAAGAATGAATGAGGAAAGAGTGACAAAGCAAATTTATGTTGCAGAAGTGAACGTCGGAAAGGGACGTCCTAGGCGAAAGTTTATCGACCAGATTGGCCATATATTGAAAATAGACCAAATTAGGAGTACCCTTAACCGCCAAGCATGTTTGCGTAGGTATATGAATATGGAGGAAGCGAGAGAGGTGTGTTAGGATCGTGCCAAATGGAAGTCTGTAGTCTCTGCCTACCCCTCTGGGTGACAGGCGTGAGTGTTTATATATTATGTGTGTAAGGTGCTGTAAGCTGCTGTCGCCCTTGTTTTAGAGTCCGAGATATCTTTGTCGAAACTCAAAAAAACGTTTTTCAAAAATAACTTGAAAACTTTCCGTGGAATCAATTTTTTATATTAGGTTATTTCGTTAAGCTAAATAAGTTGCTTCGATTGCCGTGAATCACATCAAAATCGGTTGATTTGTTCATGAAATATTCAATATTATTATTATTGAAAAAAAAATGCAGATTTACAAAATTATGACATTTTTGAGCTCGAAGTAATAAGTCGAATTTGGAGCGCTTTGATATTGAAATTGGCGGGAAGTTCCAGGGATGGCCTGCAGGATCAACCAATTTTTTTAACTATTCTATGCTAGCGCTTAACTACAATCTCACCTGATGGTAAGTTGATGAGGTGGTAAGTGGTGATGTAAACAGTGGCGCTCCTAGCAAAATTTTTAGGTGGTGCGAGATCTCATAATGGCGCCCCTCTAAATACAAAACCTTAGTGTTCCTATACTATGCAGCTGCTTTCTCGTGATTTTAAATAGCTTCAAATATCTACAGGGGTATATGCGGGGCAAGCACAGAACTGTGCTTGCCCCGCATATACCCTTGTAGATATTTGTGTCTGTCGCTCTTGCCATAGCAGTTGTTCTGCTTATTCGCGTTAAAGAAATGTTGTCCATTACGCTCGCACTACTCTGTCGCGCTCGACAACGCCACTATGCTTGCTTTGCTGCGGTGACTAGTTGTACAGATTATTTCTCATAATAAGAGTTAATAATCTTGTTTGACAACTTTTGTTTAAACTGTTGTTTTGCAGACAGTGTTAAAAGAGATAAAAGAACTACCAACAACAAACTTAATGAAAAGCGTAGATGGCCAGCTTTCTGGCTCATGCGCTTGCCATTTTTTTATTAATTCGGAATAATTTAACTAAGGGTAATAGAATTTTCTATCGATAAGATTCCGAGATATGACGGTCTTTCTTGACACATAGTAGAAACGTAGGAAAATTTTAAATGTTATAATGTACTTAAACTCTGTTTCCGTTTAGCGACAGTTATCGTACAGGTATAGTCAGCAAGATACAAAGTAATGTCTACATATTTGGGAAAAATATCCTGCCAATTATTATTTTTATTAAGTTTGAG
The DNA here is from genome assembly GCA_907164705.1 of Parnassius apollo. Taxonomy (NCBI): domain Eukaryota; kingdom Metazoa; phylum Arthropoda; class Insecta; order Lepidoptera; family Papilionidae; genus Parnassius; species Parnassius apollo. The sequence continues at coordinate 32,509,458 of CAJQZP010000693.1, forward strand.
AACTTTATGTGGCTCTGCTGATTGAAGATCTTTAAATAATTTTTCCTGAACCTATTTAAAACTAGACAAATCACATTATGTCCGTCTGTTCAACTGATTTGCAAATCGACACAGGCATTTTGACCTTTCAGAAATTATTTTTATTTTTTATAAAAATGAACACGTAAGTATTATAGAATTTTCATAGTTTAAGTCAAGTAACCAATGCACTTTTAATAGTATCAATCACAGTGTAAAAAACGTTCATTTTAAACAATTATTTAAGATCACTTCTTCTGGGCGAAGTAGATAGTTTCCCAGATGTGGTTACGTTTGCGCAATTAAGGGTCCACAATCAGTTGGGATGTGCAGAGGCGTTTCTTCCTGCTAGAACGTGCAGTTTATTTTTACCTAATCCCAGGGCTTCTGAAGCGAATTTACGATCAAAAACCCAGATAAAAGTTTAAAATGTTTTAAGCCTGATGTATCAGACCAGATCTTAAGTGATTTATTGTGATAAAGAGTTTCAAGGGGCAATCGGGCTAGGGTTTTTGATATTCCACAAAATGGCTCGGTTCCAAATTGTGTGCTCTTTATGCCCTCCTGTGTGAGTTCATCGGCAAGTTCATTGCCTAGAATACCCGCGTGGCACGGAACTCATCGAACGAACCTGTTGTTAATTCACAAGGCGTTTAGACGGTTTACGCAGTCTCCAACTAGCTTCTAATTCACTAAGTTTGATCTCAACGCTAGCAGTGCTGCTTGACTATCAGAGTTTATATAAATTATGTAATTGACATAGTGTTTTTGTAGATTGATTTCCACGCACTGAGGTATGACGAACATTTCTGCCTGGAAGATAGAGGTGAATCTACCCTTATTTATACTAAGTTTGAATTTGGGGCATTCCTCATAAATTCCAAAGCCTACATCGAGGCACATTTTTGACTCATCGGTGTAAGCTATCGACCTCACGAATAACCTGTCCATTCAGCCAGTGTTCTCTGGAGGATAGTTCCTTTTATTAAAAGTGTGTAGTGGAAGTAGTTACGTTGTACCAGTTCTGGCTCACTGAGTCAGAAGTGGTACAAGTACGACGTTCGTCGACTCACGATCCTAAAAAAAAAAGGTTTTGGCATGCTCTGATCACGAATCTGCGGTCCATTTTTGCGTAGGATGCACGGTTCCGGAGATGTGCAGATCAATTAACTCTTATCTAATTGATATCCGGTGCGGGCCTCCACCGTCATTAGCGCCCCCATTGTTCTTATCTACTTATCTATTGTTCATTGAATACCGTCATTATCTATTCTTCCTCAGCGTGGTGCTATTGTATTATACTCCTTTGTTCCTATCTACACTAATCTGACTCATCAATAAAACACATTACCTAATTTTGTTAAAATTTTTATTTACAAAATACAAAACCTTATTACTTATTATCTATAAAATAGGAGCGAAACATCGCATCCACTAAAATATCGTTGTCTAGTGTGGTTCCCTGCAAATATACTTGTAAAACTATGCATTGAACATCCCTGAAACTTATATAGCAAATAAATTAAGCAATATTCGCCACAAACTGAAGTCCACTCATTCTGAATCCTATCAACATGCCAATTCCATCTTTTACAATTTCTTTTTAAAAACTCTAGATAATATCGTACAGGTGCTCGTCCAAATGAATCAAAATATTGACCGACGTCATTCGTATCGATATATAAAGCTACCCAATGTGACCCTGGTTTATCATCCGTATCCAAATTGCATATTATATACGTTGGTACGTGGGTGTACATGGGCAGTTTATTGGTAGCATAAACATTATTTTCTAGAGTGGGGTGAATCTTTTTCAGATGTTGTTGTACATCTAGTGTATGCATGATATTGCTGCTATTAGTAGATTATTACAGTACCAATCTACTCAATGACTAACATAGGAATGATCAATTATAGTGATTTCTAAATATTAAATTGCATTTTTTGTGTTATACAAAACGTATTTGAGTCATCAATACACTGAACAAGACTCGACACGAAGGACGAAGGAATGTTGAGATAAGCAACAGAATGTGAGATAAGCTTGTTGCCGCATAAAGTTATTATCAATTCCACTGCAGAAATTCTTTAGATTAGAATTATCACTTACTGGTACTATATAAGACCAAGCAACTGCAGTCATTTAGTGTATGGTCGTTTGACCGCAGTGGATCTATCAATACTACATTTGTGTTACTTCAACGCATCAAAGGCCATGGACGTAAGTGTTTATTCTATTGACAAACTTACTTTTCTTTCTGTTATTTTCTTACGTGTGTATGATTTAGTGTTAACAAATTATATTTAAATATTGTGTGTGTATATGATTAAGCCGTGGTAGCTCAGATGGTTAGCGCAAAATATAAATTTCACAGTACGCGACCCGGGTTCGATCCCCGCCGGCACCAATTAAATTGTTAATTGCAATATTAAGTGCTGATTTACCACGTGCTCAGCGGTGAAGGAAAACATCGTGAGGAAACCTGCATGTCTGAGAAAATTTCGAAGGCATGTGAAGTTTGCCAACACGCATTGAGACAGCGCAGCGAACATTTCCTAACCCTAAAACCCTCTCAGAAATGAGAGGAGGCCTATGTTCAGCAGTGGACTTTAATTGGCTGTAACTTTAACTTTTTTAACTTTTATGATTAAGTTTTAACAAATTGATATTAACATGATAACTGTGTTGTTGCAGAAATCATTGAGCTTCGATGAAAATACCTATAAACAGTATTACTACTCGCCACTCTCCCCTCAAGAAGAGAGTGATGACATCGTCATTAATAATAACACATGCGATGGTGGAAAAAGAAAATCGCAATCGATTGATCATTTTTTTGAAGCTGAATCAAAAATAAAAAAGAGGAAGCTGTTATCATCTACCGTAGCACGAGCCGCTAGAGATGGTGTATCATACGTTTCTACTAATTCTGACGACGGGGACCAAGCGACGCATCTCATCAAAATTGAAATGTACGATATGAAGAAGCTATCCAAGATTCCAACTATTGATCATTGGAAACATGCTTCCACGAGGATTAAATATTACGTAAAGACTAATAAGGATAGCATCTACGACAACACAAACGCCCTCGTATACAATATTACAAAGACAATAGCAGAAAGTGAAAAAGTTAAAAAATACTTTTTAACAATGACAGTCATTAGCTGATCATTAGTGAATGTGATTCTGTTTACTTAAATTACTTCTGTGTACTCATTATATTCTATTTCTAATCCTTTGCTAGACTATAAATATCGGACATTATTTGAAATTTGGGTATCAGTTGGTCTACCAACAGTGAAGTGTGCACCAGTGCTTTCTTCTCCACAACCATGGAAGAGAATACGGAACTATTTAACAGCGAATTAAATCAGCAGTTGTCTAAAGTTTGTGATGAAATGGAGAAGGATCAACTGTTCGATTCATCGTATGATGATGAGTTGTATAATCACTGTGCGATGGTTGAAGCACAGTTTAAGTAAGTAAAATAAACTTTTATTTCGATCATAATTTACACATTGTCTTATACAGTTTTTAATAAATTTAAACATTTTAGTAGTCAACCACTACAACTTGGAAGAGGAACGAAGCGAACGAGCAACAAAGAACCCAAGATCATCAAAAAACCAACAACGGAAGCAGAAGCGCCTACCTCTGCAGGGAACAGTATCAGTAACGATGATCAAGTGGAATGTCTAACGTGTCATATATTTATCAAGAAACGGTATTTAGCTAATCATTTTAAAAGTAATGTTCACAAAAATAATCTTTTAAATTCACATAATTCTTTATCAAACGTTAGTGTTATTGAATCTGCTTTTGGAAATAGGATTTTAACTTATAAAATCAAGAGTAGAGTAGATAGTTCGACATTGGTAAATTTTGAAACTCCTGAACTATTTTTAAATTCTATTAAAGATGATATTTTATTTTTAATACAAGAGTGTATTCATCAACACATAATTTTTAAAGTAAACTTCATATTGCATGCTGATTTTGTTCAACAAACTAAAGATATTCATAATGCGTTCGATTTTAAAACGCATAACTATATTATTTGTCAAGGAGATGACCTAAATATTTTTTTTCATCTTTAAATTATACAATTACTACTAAAATTAGTGCATTTGAAAAAAAAGATAGTGGATGGAGTCTAAAAAACATAAAATCTATAGACATGAATGTTAATAAATTCAACCCCCTACGCGGTACTTCATACATAGATCTTCCTCGTGACATAAAATTAAAAAAGGCTGTTATAAATGTAAAAAGCAAGGATTATTTTTGTTTTAAATGGGCGTTACTCTCGGCGTTATATCCCGTAAACAAAAACGCGGATCGGGTATCATCGTACGTTAAACATGCAAATAAACTTAAATTTGATGGTATTTCCTTTCCAGTTAAAATTTCTGACATAGCTAAAGTAGAGAAATTAAATGATATTAGTATTAATGTTTTTGGGTTAGAATATAATAAAGAAAAACGATGTAATTCTATAGTAGGTCCATTATTTTTAACAAAGTGTCGTAAAGATAGACATATCAATTTATTATTTTTTTCCAAGGATACAAAAAATCATTATTGTTACATAAAAAATTTATCGCGGTTAGTTAGTAAACAAATTTCAAAAGACGGTCACATCATGTACATTTGCGAAGCATGTCTACTTCATTTTCCATCTCAGGATAGGATAAATAAACATGAACAATACGATTGTACCCACATTTGTACAGAATTACCAAACAGTGAAACTTTAAAAAAAAAAAGAATTGGTTTGGTCAACCCATTTCAAATGATAAAATTAAATTTGATAGTTATGAAAAAAAGTTAAAGATACCATTCGTAGTTTATGCTGATTTTGAAGCATTTTTAAAACCAATAGAATCATGTTCTAACGATCCTTCCAAACCTTTCACACACAATATTCAGAAACATGAAGTACATAGTTTTGGTTATTATATAAAATGTTCATATGATGATAAATTATCAAAATATGTAACATATTGCGGACCCAACTGTGCACAAGTGTTTATGGAAAGTTTATCTAACAATCTAAAAGAAATAAATAGACTTCAAAAATATCCTCCACTTCCACTAACAAATGAAGACAAAAACCAAATTTCAAATGCAACCATTTGTCATATTTGTGAAACAGAGTTAGCAGAACATTTTTATGATTTTGATTGGTACACCGGTAGTTTTACAGGTGTTGCTCATGAATCATGTAGCTCGAAGTTCAGAACACCTCGTTATATACCAATATTTTTACACAACCTTAGTCACTATGATGCTCATTTTATTGTTCACGCGTTAAACTTTTGTGATGGTGAAGTCGAAGTTATCCCTCAAAATAAAGAAAAATATATATCCTTTTCCAAAAAATTAAAAATGAATAACCACGAAATTATATTGAGATTCATAGATTCATTTAAGTTTTTATCATGTAAATTAGAAGAATTAGCGAAAAATCTCAGTAATGATCAATTTCAAGAATTACGTAGAAATTATCCTAATGATGAAGATTTCTTTCGTTTAAAACGGAAAGGCGTTTATCCATATGAACTTATGACTAATTATGATAGTTTAAGCCTAACATCGCTCCCTGAACAAAAAAAATTTTATAGCTCGCTCACAGATTCCCATATTTCAAATGATGATTACAATCATGCTATAGATGTTTGGGAACACTTTGGGTGTTGTAATATGCTAGATTATTCAAACCTGTATTTAAAAACAGACGTTTTACTTTTATCCGATGTATTTGAAAACTTTAGAAAGTTATGTATTAATACTTATGAGTTAGACCCTGCTCATTATTACACAGCACCCGGTTTAAGTTGGGATGCAATGTTAAAATATACAAAAATAGAATTAGAACTTTTAACAGATTATGAGAAAATTGCATTTATTAGATCAGGTATCAGGGGTGGTGTATCTCAATGTAGTAATCGTTATGCTAGAGCTAATAACAAATACATGGAGGATTATGATGCAGGGAAACCAAATTCATATATCACATATTTTGATGCCAACAATTTATATGGTTGGGCTATGTCTCAATGTCTTCCTACTGGTGGATTCGAATGGGTAAATCCGAATACAGAATTTAATGTGTCTGAGACATCGGACTTCGGTTTTATTTTAGAAGTTGATTTGGAATATCCAGATGAACTTCATGATTTACATTCGGACTTTCCTTTATGTCCAGAAAACATTTGTGCAGGCAATATTAATGAGAATAAACTAGTCCCAAATTTAAATAATAAAGATAAATATGTAATTCATTACAGAAATTTAAAGCAGTGCATAGAAATGGGGGTTAAATTAACTAAAATTCATAGAGTTTTAAAATTTAAACAGTCTCCCTGGTTGAAGATGTACATAGATCTAAACACAAAATTAAGAACGTTAGCAAAATCAGATTTCGAAAAAAGATTTTTATAAATTAATGAATAATTCAGTCTTCGGTAAGACTATGGAGAATATTGAAAAAAAGGGTTAACATAAAGTTAGTTACACACTGGGATAACCAGGGCAAAGCTTTAGGTGCTCAAGATCTAATCGCTAAACCACAATTTCATAGTCTTTCAGTATTTTCGGAAAACCTAGTTGCAGTTCAGTTGCGAAAAACAAAGTTAATATATAACAAACCAATTTATTTAGGGTTTTGCATTTTAGATATTTCAAAAACATTAATGTATGATTTTCATTATAAACTATATGGTTAAAAAGTTTAGTAAAATCAAATTATTGTATACAGATACGGATAGTTTAATATATCATATATTTACAGATGATTTTTACACTGATATAAAACCTGACCTTTCATCATACTTTGATACTTCAGCTTATGATACAAATAATATTTTTGAATATCCAAAATTAAATAAAAAGAAATTAGGTTTTTTTAAAGATGAAAATAATGGTAAAATCATGAAAGAATTTGTGGGTTTACGATCCAAAATGTACGCTTTTAACTTAGAGAATAAGACTATAGCCAAGGCAAAAGGGGTAAATAAATGTATCACTAAAAAGATGACCATGGATAGTTATAAGTCTTCTCTATTTAATAAAAATGTGCAATATTATAGTATGCTTAGATTTAAATCAATTAAACACACAATTTTTACACAAAAATTAAATAAAATTGGTTTATCATACAATGACACAAAGAGGCATATTTTAGACAATAATATTGAAACATTAGCTTGGGGTCATTATAAACTGCGCTAAGTGTTGATAGTTTTTACTTTTATGTCTACATGTAAATAAAATTTGTATTGATTGTAAAATAATGATAATAGTATAATATGACGTAGAGTTTATTACATATTTAATCATTGTTTTATTGTAAATAATTTAAGTTAATTGTTGTTTATATTTGCGTGTGTGTGTATTTATTTGAGGTTGAGATGATTGTAAAATTATGATGTACTAATTGTCTTAGAAATAGTATACAGATCATTCTGTTTTATATAATTTTTTCAATATATATTAATTGTTTACACCAACACTTTCATTTTTTATTTCACTCGTTAGAACTTTAGACGTGTGTAATGTTTCACTTTATCCATCCGTTTACTGCTATTGTGGCAGGACCAAGTGGATGTGGGAAGCCAAATTTTGTAACAAATTTCAAAAATCAGTTACAGAAATATTAATTGTGATTTTAATCAGATCACATGGTGCTTTGATGAAATGCAACCTTTATATAATTTACCAAATGTTAACTATCATCAAGAAATTCCAAATCTTAATATGTTTGATGGTGAAAACCCACATCTCGTTATTATTGATGATCTAATGAGAGAGTCCGATGGAAGAATTGTGGATATATTTACAAAAGGTAGTCATCACAGGAATCTTAGTGTATTTTATTTAACACAAAATTTATTTCATCAGGGTAACGGGCAAAGAGACATATCTTTAAATTCAAGTTATATAATATATTTTAAAAACCCTCGAGATAAAACTCAAATAAGATATTTAGCGCGACAAGTGTCACCAGATAACCCAAAATTCATTGAAGATGCCTACAGGGATGCAACTCTAGAGGCGCATGGATATTTAATGGTAGATTTAAAACAGAATACCAATGATTTTTGTCGTATCAAGACAAATGTCTTCCCATTTAATGGTTTCTGTACAGTCTACGTCCCCACAAAAGAGTTTAAATACACCAAGAATCAAACAATTCAAATCATTGCTAAATGATGCATCGTCGACTCACAACGCATAAACATTTGCTAAACGCTTTGCATACGCTTAAACCAAAATATCAAAGAGCATTACTAAAAACGTGTGATGAAGAAGAAATTAACTGTATTTGTGAGTGTATTCATAACGTTTTACAAGGAAAAGTACCTCTTAAAGATCAAGATAAACAAAAATTGAATAAACACAAAAATATACTCCGTCAACTAGTGCGTAAGTGTAAACATAAACTAAGAAAAAATATAATTATACAAAAAGGAGGGGCTTTCTTACCAATAATATTAGGTGCAATATTGAGTGGATTAGTGAGTGGACTAGCCAGTTAATATGGAAAATGCAAAGAAAATGATACTTATCGAACCTGGATTGATTGAAAAATTAAAACAAGAAAATAAGGTTAATAGTAATTTATCTCGATTGGATATTGAAATGCAAAATATTATGAATAGTAAGACAGAAGACCGAAAGAAATGGATGTTATATTTACAAACACTGCAAAGATACCTTCATTTTACCGAAGAGGATCGTCAAGCACTCAGATTACCAATTTATTCTGATACATCTAATGAAGATTCAAATGAGTCTAAAATTGGTTTTAAAAATAAAGATAGAGATCTAAAAACTTCAGTTGATGCTGAATCTTTGTTGGAGGAGAATCGATCCATTAAAAGTAAAGAAAATGATGAAAATCCACTTTACACACCAGCTCAAATACTCAGTTTAATACCAAAAAACTTATAATAAAAAGGGACAGTTATTATTAAACTTAGCTGAAACAAGTAAAAGTAAAATACATTGGGATAATGAAGGTACAGTCATAATTGATAATGAAAAAAATTCCTGGAAGTAATATTGTTGATTTAATAAATGATTCACTAAGACCCTTAAAAAGAAGTGATCCAGTAGGGTGGGATAGATTTGCTGAAGCATTAAAAGATATTAAAGTACCACTTACTTATATTGGAAATCCAAAGAGATGTGAGTTTATTAACCAACTTCAAGCAAAAGATTTGAACAAACCCTCTGAGATTGAAGTTCAAGAGTTTTCTACACCGAGCAGTAGAGATAAAAAGTCTGCAACTAAAATACGTAAAAGGTTTGAGTGGGAAAAATGGACCCCGTACTAGAAGAAATTAACAGGATTTATTATGATCCATCTAATCCCGCTGGTATTGGTAGTATTGATAAATTATCAAAAGCCATGAAGGGTAAAATGAATAAAAAGCAAGTAAAGGAATGGTTAAAATCACAAGAAACATACACATTACATAAACCCATTCGAAAAAAATTCCCGCGTAATAGGTACATTCTATCAAATATTAATGAACTGTGGCAAGCTGATTTAAGTGATATGCGAACTTATTCTCAATATAATGATGGTTTCAAGTATATACTTTGTGTTATTGATGTATTTAGTAAATATGCTTTTGCAAGACCAATGAAAAAGAAAAACTCAGAAACAACTAAAGAATGTTTTGAAAGTATATTTACTGAAAGTAATTTAACACCTACTCACATACAATCTGATAAAGGTACAGAATTTGTTTCAAAAGATGTACAAAAATACTTTAAATCCAAAAAGATTAATTACTATACCACTAACAATCCTGACATTAAGGCCAGTATTGTTGAACGATTTCAAAGAACACTAAAAATGAAAATGTGGCGTTATTTCACTCATAATAATACTTATAGATATATAGATGTTTTACAAGATTTAATATACTCTTATAATCACAGCTTTCACTCTAGTATTAATGATATGTGCCCATGTGATGTAAATTCCGACAATATTATGACAGTTTGGACTAATCTTTATGATAGACGGTCAAACAAACTTTCTTTAGAAAATCCTAAACCAAATTTCAATGTGGGTGATTATGTTCGAATAACTAAATATAAACATGTTTTCCAAAAAGGATATGAATCAAATTGGAGTGATGAAATATTTATTATATCTTCAATAATTGATAGATCTCCATGGGTTGTTTATACAATAACAGATTTACAAAATGAACCAATAGTTGGTACTTTTTATGAAAGGGAATTACAGAAAATCACTTACAACCCCACCTCACAATATAAAATAGATAAAATAATTGACACTCGTTACTCAGGTAACAGAAAAGAAGTATTAGTGAAGTGGAAAGGTTATCCAGATAAATTTAACAGTTGGATTTTAGCTTCTAGTTTAAAAGAAATATGAATAAAGAAAGTTTTTATTTAACTTTGCTCAGCAATAGTTCAATGGAATACTTTCCTGATAACAAGACCACAAATTTTTCAACGAAATTACCAAAAGCTATTAAATTAGAAGGTGAATGGTCGGTTGGAGTTATCGAGTTTCAATATCCATGTACCATGTATACTGTTCAAGATCATGAAAATGTTATATACATTACAAAATCTATGTTAATGCCTAATGAAGATAAACCATCCACAGTGTACTACAAAAAACATATTCCAGCTATCAACTATGACAACGTTGAGCATATTTTAAGAGTGTTAAATGGTATCGGAGAGAACTTGAAATTTCGCTATGATGAAATAACAAAATTTGTGTCTATTTCTGTTTTGGATAAAAATATAACATCCGTAACATTATCACCCAAATTAAGTTTACAACTAGGTTATGAACCAAATAAAAAACTCCTAGAGAGAAATTTTGGAAAGTGTCCTGCTAATTTACACTTAGGGTTACCATCTCAACTCTTTCTATATTGCGACATTATCGATCCTCAGATTGTGGGTGATGTTATGACTCCTTTACTAAGAGTCATTTCATTAGATCCTACAAAATACATTTATGGTGCAAACAAAATGCACGTTTTCTCTCAACCTCACACTACCTGTTATGCGAAGAGAGTTCGATACGCTGGAAATAGTTATAAGATCGAGCACAGGACAAAAAAATACCATTCCAGTTTGGAACCGTGTGTATTAAAGTACATTTCCGAAAATTATAATAATGAATTCTCTTCGTGATCATCATAAATGTCCATATGAAAATTATTATACACATCAAGCTGGGTCAGGAGTTGGAGTAATTTATAAGGGTTCACCATACCAACGCGGTCATGGTATTGGCAGCTTCTTAGGGGGGTTATTTAGATCAGTTTTACCTTTACTTTCAAGTGGTGCTCGAGTGATTGGTAAGGAGGCATTAGGCGCTGGAGTAGGACTTTTATCGGATATGGTTCAAGCGCGTCCTATGGAAGCCTCAATAAAAGATCGTCTAAAGCAAGTTAGTACGAATTTAAAACCAAAGGCTGATGAGAAAATTGATCATTTTAACATGACAGGATCTGGGTATAAAACTAAAAGAAAACGATTGACCTCGTTCATTCCACCATTAACTGCTAAAGTGAAAGCTGCGAAAAAACTTGGTCTAAAACCAAAAAATATCAAAGATATATTTTCAAATTAAATATGTCTTTCCTTCATAATCATTCTTGTGAGTGCGTTAAGTCAGAATTGGATTTGTTTGCACTACCGTCTACACAAACTAGCATTGAAAATGGATTGTGGATTCATTATAAACCAATTTCATCTCTTGGTAATGATGGACCTATCGAGTTTCAAGTTCCTGGGACAGGCGATGACTACATAGATTTGTCTCATACATTACTCCACATAAAGGCAAAAGTATTAAATCAAGATTCAACTAACTTGATATCTACTACAATAGTAGCACCTGTAAATAATTGGCTGCATTCACTTTTTAGTCAACTTGATGCTTATTTAAACCAGAAACTTGTATCACCACCTAATAATACCTATGCTTATCGAGCATACATGGAAACCCTTTTAAACTTAAACTATGCTCCTGCTGCTAAACAATCTCATCTTACTTGTAGTCTTTGGTATGATGATACAGCAGGAAAAATGGATTCTACGGATGGTAAAAACATAGGATTTGTTAAAAGACAGGAATTGATTAGTGAAAGTAAGGAAATAGAAATGATTGGTCATCTTCACGGTGACATTTTCAACCAAGATAAATTTTTAATTAATGGTGTTGAAATGAGTGTTAAATTGGTTCGATCAAGAGAGAGCTTTAATTTAATTGCTGGGTCAAACGATGTAAAGTTTAAAGTTTGCATTACGGACGCAACTCTTATTGTTCGACGAGCACGAATTAATCCAAGTATATGTGTGTGTACTCGCACATCAAAAAGTTTTAGCTTCTACCACTGCTAAATATCCTATTACTCGAGCTGAAGTAAAAGTTTTAACAATTCCATCGGGTGTTCAAGGAAAAACTCTTGATAATATATTTTTAGGGCAGGTACCCAAAAGATGTATAATTGGATTTGTGAACAATTCTGCATTTAATGGTTCCCTTACTAAAATCCATTTAACTTTGAAAACTATGGTATTAATTCTTTCAGCTTATATATTGATGGTCAACAAATACCTTCAAAAGCTTTGCAACCATCTTTTAATAATAGTATATTTACATCAGCATATCATACTCTATTCTCGGGAACTGGTATTCACTTTCTTAATGAAGTAAATGGAATCTCTTGTGAACAGTATGCCAAAGGTTACTGTCTATTCTACTGCTACTATCTAATAGCATTTGACTTAACTCCTGATTTATGAGCCAACTCATCAGCTTATTGGAATCTCATAACGCATGGTAGTGTAAGATTAGAAGTACGATTTGAATCCTCACTAATACTATCAATTAACTGTATAGTTTATGTTTAGTTTGATAATATTATTGAGTTAGATAAAAACAGAAATGTTACTGTAGACTATAGTAGTTAAGGTTATAATATGTGTTGTGTGTTAGATTTTATGCGTTATGTGTAATGCATTTTGTGTGTATGTAACTATGTGAAACGTTATAAAATTAAATAAAACAAATTGTATGCAATATATTATTTTTTATTTCTTTATAAATATTCTATTTAATCTAATACAAAACTCTGTTCGAGTTTAAATTTTACATAAGCACACTGACTAAACCACTGAACATGCTGCTGCCAAGGATCATCATCATCTTCCCAATCTTTTAAACCACCACCACAATGGAAACACTTGGTCCTGTCTGCATGGCCAGTATAAAAGAAACCGGCTTCTGCAAGATCTTCAGGTTTCTGTCGCATAACGAGAGGCCAGTTTTCGAAACTGTGCAACCGGCTAGATTTTGAACTGAAGAATGAATATTCAGCTCTTGAGTACTGCATATTCTTCTCGTTTTCTTCTCCACTCAGTGTCGTAGTTTTGTTATTCAATGATGTGTTCTGTACACGTATGCCACACTCATCTCTTCCTTCTGCTCTTGTCTTCCTGTAATTTAAGTAAACAGAATCACATTCACTAATGATCAGCTAATGACTGTCATTGTTAAAAAAGTATTTTTTAACTTTTTCACTTTCTGCTATTGTCTTTGTAATATTGTATACGAGGGCGTTTGTGTTGTCGTAGATGCTATCCTTATTAGTCTTTACGTAATATTTAATCCTCGTGGAAGCATGTTTCCAATTATCAGTAGTTGGAATCTTGGATAGCTTCATCATATCGTACATTTCAATTTTGATGAGATGCGTCGCTTGGTCTCCGTCGTCAGAATTAGTAGAAATGTATGATACACCATCTCTAGCGGCTCGTGCTACGGTAGATGATAACAGCTTCCTCTTTTTTATTTTTGATTCAGCTTCAAAAAAATGATCAATCGATTGCGATTTTCTTTTTCCACCATCGCATGTGTTATTATTAATGACGATGTCATCACTCTCTTCTTGAGGGGAGAGTGGCGAGTAGTAATACTGTTTATAGGTATTTTCATCGAAGCTCAATGATTTCTGCAACAACACAGTTATCATGTTAATATCAATTTGTTAACACTTAATCATAAAAGTTAAAAAAGTTAAAGTTACAGCCTATTAAAGTCCACTGCTGAACATAGGCCTCCTCTCATTTCTGAGAGGGTTTTAGGGCTAGGAAATGTTCGCTGCGCTGTCTCAATGCGTGTTGGCAAACTTCACATGCCTTCGAAATTTTCTCAGACATGCAGGTTTCCTCACGATGTTTTCCTTCACCGCTGAGCACGTGGTAAATCAGCACTTAATATTGCAATTAACAATTTAATTAGTGCCGGCGGGGATCGAACCCGGGTCGCGTACTGTGAAATTTACATTTTGCGCTAACCATCTGAGCTACCACGGCTTAATCATATACACACACAATATTTAAATATAATTTGTTAACACTAAATCATACACACGTAAGAAAATAACAGAAAGAAAAGTAAGTTTGTCAATAGAATAAACACTTACATCCATGGCCTTTGATGCGTTGAAGTAACACAAATGTAGTATTGATAGATCCACTGCGGTCAAACGACCATACACTAACTCAATGACTGCAGTTGCTTGGTCTTATATAGTACCAGTAAGTGATAATTCTAATCTAAAGAATTTCTGCAGTGGAATTGATAATAACTTTATGCGGCAACAAGCTTATCTCACATTCTGTTGCTTATCTCAACATTCCTTCGTCCTTCTCGTGTCTTATTGAGTGTATTGATGACTCAAATACGTTTTGTATAACACAAAAAATGCAATTTAATATTTAGAAATCACTATAATTGATCATTCCTATGTTAGTCATTGAGTAGATTGGTACTGTAATAATCTACTAATAGCAGTAATATCATGCATACACTAGATGTACAACAACATCTGAAAAAGATTCACCCCACTCTAGAAAATAATGTTTATGCTACCAATAAACTGCCCATGTACACCCACGTACCAACGTATATAATATGCAATTTGGATACGGATGATAAACCAGGGTCACATTGGGTAGCTTTATATATCGATACGAATGACGTCGGTCAATATTTTGATTCATTCGGACGGGCACCTGTACGATATCATCTAGAGTTTTTAAAAATAAATTGTAAAAGATGGAACTGGAATGTTGATAGGATTCAGAATGAGTGGACTTCAAATTGTGGCGAATATTGCTTAATGTATTTGCTATGTAAGTTTCAGGGATGTTCAATGCATAGTTTTACGAGTATATTTACAGGGAACACATTGTACAACGATATTTTAGTTGATGAGGTGGCTCCTATTTTATAGATAATAAGTAATAAGATTTTGTATTTTGTAAATAAAAATTTTAACAAAATTAGGTAATGTGTTTTATTGATGAGTCAGATTAGTGTAGATAGGAACAAAGGAGTATAATACAATAGCACAACGGTGAGGAAAAATAGATAATGACGGTATTCAATGAATAATAGATAAGTAGATAAGAACAATGGGGCGCTAATGACGGTGGAGGCCGCACGGATATCAATTAGATAAGAGTTAATTGATCTGAACATCTCCGGAACCGTGCATCCTACGCAAAAATGGACCGCAGATTCGTGATCAGAGCATGCCAAAACCTTTTTTTTTAGGATCGTGAGTCGACGAACGTCGATATCTGAGATCATGCATAAGACCCGTGTTTCCTTAATTGAGTCGAGCATGGATCTCAATTTTTAGGAAAGCAAGCGCAGACCGCCCTGCGCGTTAATCCTATACAAACTAGCCCTCGCCCCCTGGTCTAAATAAAGATCAAGGGGCGTTTTATTAAAAGCTGCTCCAAGCGATGATCGCATCGGTCCAGTTGCCATTAAGCAGGCAGTCCTTTGTAAACTATTAAGTCTGTCCGCAGTCGTCTTTTGGTTGTCCTTATTACACAAGACAATGGAGGGGTAGTTGATAATCGGCCTCACTATACTGTTTGCTTGTTCGCAACCCACACAATTTTAGTACCGCAAAAGAACCCCCCCAGCACCACCCATTCCCCCCCACTTTCAGCGCCACCACTCTCAGCACCACCACTCCCAGCGCCACCCCTGCCAGCACCACCACACTAGGAACGACACCTCACTCTTGTTAATACGACATGTGTTTCGCCTCTACACGGGGCATCCTCAGATGAAGTAGACTCTGCGGAGGCTGACACTACCTTCGTCAGAACTAATCCCATCACTACTACTCCTAGCACTCTCCCTGATCTCCACACGCTGCTATTTATACAACTCGTTGATCAGCGAGTTATATAAATAACAACTGCTTCGGCTCGCCGCTCACTTAGCCTTTAGCCACCGCAGAGACTACTTCACCTGTGGATGCCTCACGTGTCACGTGTTTCGCCTCTAACACGTATCGTATTATCGAGAGTGGTGTATCGTCCCTAGTTTGGCGGTGTTCGGTGTGATGATACTGGGAGTGGTCGCTACGAGGGAGTAGTGCAGTTGAGAGGTGTGCTTCAACTGAGTAGGCCACGTCATTTTATTATATTACGCGAATATGAGCAAATTAAGTTCTAATAACTTCAACCACATGGATAGAAAAATGCCCGAGAATCTTGAGTCAAATTATGTTTTGAACACGTTTAATTTTCCTGCCATGTTCACACCATTATTGTTGTACCCTTGATCTCGAAAATCATTTATGTCTAAGTCAAACACTTGTACAATTGCATCAAGAAAGAGGACAGTAATTCCTTTTTCTGAAGAGTCACTGGCTTGTACGAGTAAGCAACAAAATACTCGTGCTTTGACTTCCTAATTAACGTCAACAAAACTGAATGTTAGTGATAAAAGTGAGTGAAATGGCGCCAGGCGATAGGGACGCCACTGGTACATCCAGTGGAACCACCTAAGGTGGTGAAGTGCATTGATTTAACAAAAGGCTCGTGATTTGAATGTATTGTTGCTGGCAACTTATTACACTCTTTCAAATAAAGTTGAACACGTGGTCAATCAGATTAGTTACATTTATAGCTTACGAGTATATTAGCACTTCAAAATCTTTTGTTTGTACGAAATTCGCGATATGAAAGTTTTTTTTACAAGCGTAAAGCGGGCATACCATACAATATTCCATACAATAGTAATGGACATCATGGATGGGACTAAGATGGAATGGCTCATAGCTTGTGATTAAGCTGTCGCTCTATACCCTTTCAGCTGAAGAACAGCAATTAATACAAAGCCGCTTGCGCCAGAAAAAGGTAAAAGAATGATATCGCTCCAGACATATCTCTAGATAGAACAGAAGTTCTGTGGAGGTCAGTCTAGTAGTGAAAATCTATATACGTTGTAAGCTATTTTAGTAGAACGTAGTGTAGCTACCTTGGGGTTCGTGACAATAAAAACTGGCGATTGAATTACCAAAATTGAAACTTTAATTACACAACACCAATTACAACTTAAAACACGCTAATAATAAAACACAATTGTACTACTGATCACTTTAGTTTGCAGTTGTATCTCTTCGAAGTATTCGCTTGAATCGCCAATTCAATACTGATCCGGGTCGAGGTCACATCTAGAATATTCGAGTACATACCGGTCCCGACTGACTGGGTGTAGAAAGTTCTGGCCTGAAAATCTCTAGAAGGGTCTTGACTCTCCTAGTTCTGCTACACGATACTATTGGGCGCTAGTGGTAATTGATGTCGCCATGTACCGGGCATTAATTATGGCGCGCAACAGTAGTAAGCATTCACGTTGAGTGGTACATATTCTTCACTTGTAAGTAACAGTAGAGATAATCGACGGCGAAATAATCGATGATTTAATAATCAATTTTGTCGATATCAGTGAATCGATTAGTCGCAATCATGATATCGATTAATCGAAGAGAAATTCTAGGCTTTTTGTTAAAATAGATTCGATAGATGCTGAGATATGCGAAATACTGTATTCTCGGTAAGTTTAAACAATAAAATTATCCAACAAATAAAATGAATAAAACTACAACAAATAAAATGAATATATATGTGGTAGAGCCATGCTGCAGTTATATTACTAGTAGGAATACTTGTAGCACGAATGGGTCGGCTCAACTGGGGAAGGACCACGCTCTCACGGAATATCAGCGTGAAATAGTGTATTTCGTATCGTGAGTGTAGAGAACCGGAGACCCTTTTTACTGGAAACGAGGCATTCCATCTTAGTCCTCACGGGTGACAACGCATCTGCATTTTGTTTTATAATTGAGGCTACATGGGCCGCAGCAATTACTTACCATTAGGTGGACTGTGTACTCGTTTGTCACCCTATTCTATAAAAAAACTAAAAGAAAAATATTTATTCAGTTTATTTATTGAGTTTTAATCAACATTTTCCATTTCCATTGACTTTCATCTATTAATCACAAAAAAATTAACCTAGAAAGATGAGAACCAGTCTTCTCATATCAGTAGTGATCTAGCCACTCTAAAAATAGTATTTTAGAAGTAACTGATGTTGAAACAATTGATAAGCAATTAATTGCCGTTTTGTAATCAAAGAAGTATAACTCCCTTTGCAACTATGTAAATTTCCAAACTAAATACAGCTACAAGCAACAAAAAAAAAAAACAAACTAAACCACAGATTGCTGCTAGGAGTAAAAGTTTGCTGTTGTCGAATGAAATGTCACTTTTTTTCTACTTGAAGTCATCATCATCATCATTACAGACTTTCACAAGTCCACTGCTAAACATAGGCCTCCCCCAAGTAATGCGACAAAGCACGGTCCTGAGCCCACTGCATCCATCGACTTCCAGCATGTCTTACCAGGTCGTCACTCCATCTAGTGGGGGGTTGTCCTACACTACGCCTACCGGTACGAGGCTGCCACTCGAGAACCTTTTACCCCATCGGTTATCGGTTCCTCGAGCTATATGGCCGGCCCATTGCCACTTCAGCTTACTAACCCGTTGGGCTATGTCGGTCACTGGTTCTACTGCGGATATCCTCATTTCTGAGTTTATCACGCAGAGAAACCCCGAGCATAGCTCTCTCCATAGCTCGCTGAGCGACCTTGAGCGTCCTCATACGGCCAGCAGTAAAGGACCACGTCTCAGATCCATAAGTCATCACTGGCAACAATCTAGTTTTCAAAGTTTGAGGTATACCTGACGAGAAGATGTCTCGTAATTTCCCGAACGCAGCCCAGCCGAGTTGAATCCGTCGGTTGACCTCTCGGTCGAAGTTGGACTTACCTAGTCGGACTATTTGTCCCAGGTAAACGTACTCGTCAACAACTTCGAGCCTAGTGCTCCCAACATCTACCGGCATAGGTGTGATATGCACATTAAACACGATCTTTGTTATGTCCATGTTCATCTTAAGACCTATCCGTTGGGAGATATCATTGAGGTTATTGAGCATATTGCTTAGCACCTCCAGCGATTCTGCTATAAGGACTATATCGTCGGCAAATCGAAGATGAGTGAAGTACTCGCCATTGATGTTAATACCGTATCCTTTGCGGTCCAGTAGCTTGAAAACGTCTTCCAATGCAGTGGTGAAGAGTTTCGGGGATATCACCCTGTCTTACACCTCTCTGCAGTTGGATAGGTTTCGAACTCTGGTTCTGTACTCGGATAGCCATAGTACCTACTGTACAAACACTTCAGCACTTCGATATACTACTCAACTTGGCACCCGAACTGTAGCACCGCCCAAATTTCGACGGAATCAAAGGCTTTCTCATAGTCCATATACGCCTGGCAAAGTGGCAGATTGTACTCTTTGGTCTTCTGTGTATGTATGTTGTCTGTGGCACTGAAGCCTTTTCGGAAACCGGCTTGTTCGGGAGGTTGGAAGTCGTCGAGTCTGCGTGCGAGACGATTCGTAATGACTCTCGAAAACAGCACGTAGATGCAGCTTAGAAGGAAAATCGGTAAAAAAAATATTCGATGTAATCGATTATTACAATTTAAGATTAATCGATCGAGTAGCAAAAATTTTACAAGCGAATAATCGATCTTTCGCTTATTTGAATCGATATCGAACATTGGTAAGTAACAGAAACTTTCGTGAACACAGTAATTTCGAGATTATGATTGCAATGGTGAAGAGAAGAATAATGATGAAAAGTGAAAAGGTGAAACAAATAAAATAAACAATTATTACGTTTAATTAATATGTAAGTCATGTGTATTTCTTACTGTCTAAATGCTAACATATCTATATTTATCGTTTCCAAAATAAATAAATAAATACAGCATAAAGCGGATGGCAAGCATTCTGTTACATATACTTACATATTTCAGGTTTCGCGTGGGATGTATCAATTAACAAAGTTCTAAACGATTTGTTTACACATTTTATGTAAAAGTTACTAACCTTAATTGCTATTTTTAAGTGATTAGGTGATAAAATAAATGGCTTTTTGTATATATATTTTTAAACTTTTAAGGTGTAATTGTAACAAGGAGTCGAAGCGCGCCTAAGAAAAGTATGAATTTCGCTGTTATTGATCAATAATTTTTAAAACACATTTTTTTTTAAATCATGTAACAACAATTGTGTATTGTTTGTATTTAATCCTACTTATATAACGAAATGAACTATAACACAGTGTACTTCATCGCAGAGTATTGTAATACAGCTAATTATATCCGTATCTATCTGCGTTCAAAAGGTTTCAGTACTTCAGTCGCTTTCTTCTTTTTGTCTAGGAATTTTTTTTCGTATGGACGGCGGTCTACTGTTGAATCCTCTGGTTCCAAAACAGGCTCCGGCTGGGGTTGGTCGGCTTGTTCTGGTATTTCAGGAGAGGCATCAAGTAGCTTGTATGAGCTTCGTCCCGCAGGGAGGGCGTGGAAGGCTTCTGCTAGATCAGGGTTGATTTCTTCCAGTGGTGTGTCCCCAGTTCTTATGTATACAGGCACGTAGCCGGGTACTGGAGGTAGAAACTGCCATTTCGGTCGGGCCTCTATAATTAAAAAAAAATCAATATTAATAACTCTTTTTAGATTTGTGTTTTTTTTAATTACGAGTACTTTTAAATTTTATATAGATACTTGTAAATATCGGAACCTCGTAGTAAATCTCATTAACGAATTAAATCAAAGTAGTAGTAAATAAATATTTTATGTACAAAAGTTCTGGGAAATCTTTTAAGGAGAAAAACATGTACACATCTTAATTTAACTGTAGCTGTGTGCTTGTTTTACTTCCTTCCAAAATGATGTTAAGTGAATGCTATAGTTTAAATCCATCCTGGATTAAAAATCTAGGTTAATATTTCCAATATGGACCATCGATTTCAAAGCCCATAATTTTTTAATAGATAGTACTCACTAAAAGAAAGCGATTTGCAAAGTTATAGGTTGCGGAAACTTACGGTTCATGAGATATATTTTTTTAAACTTTCATACAAATTGGCAAATAACACGCAATTACACCAATTACAAAATAAATTTGACAAATGATTGATGTCAAACGTCAATTAGTGTAGGGTTCCGAATATTTTGAAAGTATCGATACGTACTCGATACCAAGTATCGTATCAAAAGTATCAATACTACTTGGTATCGAGTACATTTCGTTAATTTTGGAGACTAGGGGGGTAAGAAGCCGGGAAGTTGTGCTCCGGCGCTCCGTGGCAGCTCCGGCGCTGCGGGATGAGCAGTGCCTCCGCCCTGGCGTAGGGAAGCACAGGCACCTGAGCTCGGTGCCTGCGCTTCCCTACGGCGGGCGGGCACTACTCTCCCCTCCGCGCCTCCGGGCTCTTATATACACTCTAGGGGTAGGGCAGACAAGACCACGTGGATAGTGGGGTGCTCTGATTCGGTTTTGGGTACTTTTTTGGAATTACTTTTTTTACTTGAAATAAGTAAGTCAATAAGTAAGTAAACACTTTATTGTAGTAAGAATTAGATAATACAGAAAGTTGCAAACAATGAAATACAAGTACTAAGATGGAACTTAAATAGAGTAAACTGTATTCTACTTTATATACATATATAATTGCATTTATCAGCTCTTCCTATGCATCTAATTGGTTTGTCATAACTTTTCGTCTCCAAAATTAACGAAATGTACTCGATACCAAGTAGTATTGATACTTTTGATACGATACTTGGTATCGAGTAGGTATCGATACTTTCAAAATATTCGGAACCCTACACTAACTGACGTTTGACATCAATCATTTGTCAAATTTATTTTGTAATTGCGTGTTATTTACCAATTTGTATGAAAAGTTAAAAAAAATATATCTTATGAACCGTAAGTTTCCGCAACCTAAAACTTTGCAAAACGCTTTCTTTTAGTGAGTACTATCTACAAAAAAAATATGGGCTTTGAAATCGATGGTCCATATTGGAAATATTAGCCAAAATCTAAGACGAAATGCCTCGTTATTAGTAAATATTTGTTGTTCTCTGGCATTGCGCAACACTGTATTATGTTATTAACATTTATGTTGGTATTCTATGAAAGCGTGTTGTCCCATTCGAGCTGACCCATTTGTGTCGCAGCTATAATAAGTCAAATACGTACGATTTAAAGATAGTATTTTAAACAAACGTTCAACCATCATCATCATCATGGGCTATCCCAAATTCACTTCTGAACACTCCTTCTGTATAGAATGCTTAATAGTCGTTGAATAAAAAAGTATGCCCAATTCATTAGCACATAGGTAAACGTAAACGTATAATTTAACATTAATAAATCATTTTATAACGATTGATTGTGAAAATTGAGTTCGACGTTTTGCTAGAGCTGTACATTAAAGAAACCAGTTCTAACTGTCAGTTATGTTCTACTATTATAATACACTGATATGATAGTATCTGCTTTTTGACGATTTTTATCTCTTTAAAACAACAATTCAGCATTATGTGAGCAACAATATTCGCTAATAATATAAATGCCGTTTATTTGTATACACAAGAGGGTGCAAGGTACCAAAAATAATTAGCCTTCTTCAGAAAAAGGAGGTTTAAAATCCACTGTATGATTTTTTTGTATGTTACGCGATATCTTCGTCAATTATAAAATGATCTTACTTCAGGGGCAGTTCTATATAAAATTTTTACTTCTAAGGTTGGCAAAATAACGGATGAAGTTTTTAATGGATCTATTTAGACGCATTGAGATTGTGATATTGCTAAAAAAAGGCAAAGAAATAGCTATTTATTAAAAAGTTAATATCAAATAACTAAAAACAATAAAACATTTTGTGCTAAGACATAGTGTATAGTACAAGATATAATGGAAGGGTCGCCTCAGGATGATTAAAATAATAACTACTATCACTTATATCATCATTTTTTTATTACAAGCTATTTTATATGTTAATAACTACCATTGCAAAACAATAAGGACGCTATATCGAGTTGGTCCATGAGCGCAATTTAACTTAAATCTCCTACTCGTTAGTATTAAAACAATATGTTATTTATTATAGAGACATTTCCATTTGTTAGGAATGTAGTTGCTTTTCAAATTCTGTCGCCGTAGACTCAGGCATCCTGGACTCTAGTGTGTAGTATTATAGCATAGTAGTTCATAAACGCTCGCTTAACAATTTCACTATCATGATGAGTTTGATGAGATTTTTTGCGATTTTGTTAAGTGCTGAATAACTGATGAATGAAAACATCGTAAAAAACCTGCATGTCTGACAAATTAAAAATACTTCGAAGTCATTTAAAGTCCATCAAAGCGAATTTTAGTATAGCGGTTGACTTTCCTTGCTATAAAAACCTTAGAAATGAGCTCAGAAGCCTGTGTGTAGCAGTTACGAATGTGTAGAATATGTCATGGGGAAGATGAAAAAAATGTCGGCTAAGACCGAGGTGCACGAGTAATCAGGCGAGCCGCTCGTTTGCCCGCAATTCTATAAAAAAAAAATAACCGATGAAAAATAGTAAAGAACGCTCCACTGCTGCGCATAGGTTTACCATTACCGATACAGCCTATATATTATGTCAAAAATTGCAATTAACAATTTCATTAGTGCCGCTTTGCCCGCGTACTGTATAATTTACAGCGATCGCTCAGCCCCTGAACTACCACGGGAGCGCATGCTACTTATTTCCGACAGGATTTCGAACTAATAAAGCAATCATTTCGCTGCGCTGTTCCAAAGCCTGCTGGCGGGCTTCGCATATCCTGAAATATTTTATTTCTTAGACATGCAGGTTTTCTTACTTTTGTCCTCCGCTGTCGTGCACGTGGTAAATTTAGCACTTGAAATTGCAATTAATAATTTCATTGGTGCCGCCGGTTATTGCCCGTTGTAGCCTATAATATACAATACTAATACAATATACAATAAAATAAACAAAATACAACTTGTAGGTAGTAGTGTGAGCGTGGTCCCTAAGTTTAAACCGAGGGAATTACTTAGTAACTATTAACTAAATTAAGACAATGAGATTTTTCTATAGAAATAAGAAATAAGTTTCTGTAGATAATTTGGAGTTTTGCCGATATCTCTACTTAGGTAGTATAAAACAAAGTCGCTTTCCGCCGTCTGTATCACAAACTACGCAACGGATTTCAATGTGGTTTCATTAATAGACAGAATGATTCAAGAGAAAGGTTCATAATATGTTATGTATAATACTTTTGAGTTACCGTTGAGATCCAAAACTCACTCTTGCGAAGCCGTAGCGGATTGTTAGTGTTGATTAAATGGAACATCTAATCAAATAGATAGTCATACGTAATGCAAATTTTCATATATCATCTATTATATTATATTTCTTATATCATATATAATTTTTTTTTATATAATCCTAATCATCAAAACAACGCAAAAATTGTTAGCTTGGGTTTCGGCAAATTTATATTCTAGGAACAGGTTGTTTATAACCAAGAGTGCGAGAAGTGCGTTTTTTTGTTAAGTTGCTCGTACTCGTAACTTCAAGAGTGAACGTACCTACTTAAGTAGGTACTCAATTCGTAACGCGAATCTAATGTTACTCTATGTTAAAATAAGCTCAGATCAATAAAAAGAAAAATAAATTATCACATTTTTACCGTGCCACTACACCCATAAGGTTGCGCAATAGTCTAAGCATTTAGGGGAGAAAGCGAGAGAATTAGAGAGCTTTTAAAATGAAATTATTACGAGCCGGTTTCATGTTGATATCGTTAATGTTAACTAATCTTTGTCTTAATTTAAAACTCAAACTCAAACATTTTATTGCGTTCATGTGGTTACATAAATAATTCTTATGTTGGATATATTAGAGCCAAACATGAGTTTGATTGATTAATTTAAAAAGATGAATTTAATTTTATTTACTTAAATTAAACATTACTTTTAGGTTGCATAAATATTTGCAATATTTACAAATCAAATCAAACAATTATTATTTTTCACCAAAAATCTCTTGACAACGAATAGAAACTTTTTTCAATTAAATATTTTTAAGCTCTCTTTGAAACTTATGTACAATGATTCTTCTTTTTGTAGACATTTGGGAATTTTATTATAAATTTTTGCACACATACCATATTTGAAACCTGATTTGAAAAAATGAGGCCGGGAGTATATTGAAAAAAGGTGCATATTCTTTTTAACAAATGTGCATAGGTGCTTCTAGTATATATATAATAAAAAAAAAAAAAACAAAAAGTGTTAAAAAAAAAAAAAATATATATATAGATGATAGATGCAAGGGTTAACATATTAATGAAATAAAGTAGGGTTTACAGCTGTCAGTGCTATCTATGTTTGTAATAATGCGGATACATTTTTTTTGTAAAATAAACTATTTATTTACATGTGTGCTGTTTCCCCACAGTAATATACCGTACTTGAGCCACGCATGGGCATAAGCATAGTGTGCATATTTAGTAACTATGCCTAGTTTTAATATTTAAAATAGTCACTGTACGTAAAGCACCGTTCATTTTTACTTATTACATACCTATTCTATCCAACACGTTTAGATACTCCTCACATTAATACTAACCACTATCAGGCAGATCGCAATCGGTCGGAGTCAGCCGTCGCATGGCTACGGTACACTCACTACTGCAAACTGCAAAGTGCATCGTAAATTTGCTAATAGATAATGGGATAGGCCGTCTGCTTATTCAGCCCGTTTTGCCTGTTAGTGTGGGTCGTTCAACTCGCTATTTGTTAACAAAGTGTGTAACTATTGTAGGTTGAGAGCTATAATAATTGTTGTTTATTTATTTAAGCAAAAATTACTACGCCCTCTATTCTCATTTATAAACAATATATGTATTTTAAATTGTATAATAAATACTTCAGACTTTTTAAAAAAGTAGTATTTGAAATAAAAATATGCTCTACCTTTATTAAATAGGTACAAGACATCAAAGGACTCGACCAGTCATCAAGGTTTTACGTTCGACAGTTTACACTTCAAGCGAGCGTACCATAAAATGCAACCATTATTATTAATATTTATATATATTATTTTCATACGTAGTAGAGTCGAGCCACGTTGCAGCTATATTATGGTTGTAGCACGAATGGGTCGGCGCGACCGGGGAAGGACCACGCTCACAGAATACCAGAGCAAAATAGCAGCTTAATTCTGCTGTGTTTCATATGGTAATTGTAGAGATAAGGAGACACTTTTTTACTGGAAACGAGGCACTCTATCTTAGTCCTCAGAGGTGACCACGCATCTGCATTTTGATTCTTAATCGAGGATAAATGAAGATGGCTATGGGCCACAGCATCCACTTACCATTAGGTGTACTGTGTGCCTGTTGGTCACCCTTATTCAATAAAAAATCTCTTATGACGCTCCTGAGATTAAAATGATACATACATCATCCCATATTTAAAATTCTGCCGAGCCGTTTAGGTCATAGAAGGTGTTCCTTTACATACGAACATTATAAACATATACCTTTATATTACAAACGTATTTTTTTTAAAGAATAACGTCACATAAGAGCACACATCTATCCTCGATTAGGATTCCAAATTCAGATGCCTTCTCACCCCTGTAGACTGAATACATAGATGGAATGACTTGATTCCAGTAAAAAGGGTCTCCGGTTCTCTAGACTCATCAAATTAAACACAGCAAAATTATGTTGCTTTTTGCGTTGGTATTGTGAGAGCGTGGTCCCTGTCGAGCCGACCCATTTGTGCCATCATGATATAGTTGTAGCGTGGCTCTACCACATATAAAGTAGTAAGTACACACTACAAACATACGTGTATAATAAACAATACCAATGTAGTGTGTAAAAACCAAGAAAAACTACCCCCCTAAGGCAGTAGGGTAAACGGTTATAGTATATATAGTATTTCAGAAAACGTCAGTAATTTAATGCAGTTCATTACAGCCTATTGATAGTGCACTGCTGAACAACGGCCTCCCCCATAGCTCACGTCATAGGGGAGATATTTGCATAGTTCGATCTTTTGGCAGGTGGGTTGCCAATGTCAGTTTTTTTTTAAATTATTTGAGTTGCTATCAGAAATATGCTGCTGCCCACCTCCTATTTCAAATCTCCCTGTCGCCTCTTACAATATCAGAGTAGTAGTGGAATGGATTCCCTTACGTCGCCACAACATGGCGAAAATGCAATTTAGATTGCTTCAAGTTCTTATAAACATTAAACTGATTACCGGTGCGAAATTTAAGACTTCTTCAGACGATAACTGGCAAGATATTCTAGGATTGTCTTCACTATGAACTATTTGGTATTAGTGAGTTAGACTGATTTTTACCGATTTCAAAAAAACGAAGAGGTTCTCAATTCGACTGTATTTTTTGAATCGATTTTGATGATTCCTTTTTTAATTGAAAGCCAGTGCTTCTCATGTGAAGTTGTAAATTTGCCCAAGATCTGATCAGTAGTTTTTGAGACTTCGACTACATTGATGATGTTCTCATTTTAGTTATATTGAAGTCAGTTGTACAATTTTTTTTAATTTTACTACATTAAATTTAAAAATCTATGAATAAAAATTTAATAAAACTTAATCGGGTATCAATTATTGTGCAATTAAACGTTAATGTATTGTATTTATGCTATGATTTATATAGAGATTGATCAAATGAACTTAGTACACTTTTTTCATCACAAGTTGCTTTGTATATTAGAAAAGGTGCTATCCATCAATGTTTTCAGGATACTGGTGTGACTTCCTTGTATTCTATTCACTTAAATTGCGATTTTATTTTAAGAATTAAGGTAGCATATAGATAATTTGTTTTAGTTCTTACAAACACATGTGAGGCACCATAATAACGGGGCAGTCAAGCAACATTCTTAAAATATTATTATATCGCACGCGTAATCTGACTAATAAATTTCCCGCTTAAAAATGCTGACAACATACTTCAAAAAGCGTAATATTGACCTATGATCTAATCATATATCGGTACAACGAGAAAAAATAAAAAAGGTACGTAACATCACATGACCGTGGACCACGAATGACCTATTTTCCCAATTTATATGCTAATTAGTATCTATAAAAAAATATGTGTGATTAATTAAGAGAATCAGGCTATACTTTACGCTATTATAAGGTACGTATTGTTTTAAACAGTACTTAGGCTACTTACCTTAAAGTGTGGCGATGTATTGAACTTCGACTTTTGAAAAATAGTATATCTATTACTAGTAATTTCGAGTGACAAGTTAAAAATAAATCTTTGTAACGTTAGAGGTATTGTGGTGCCTATATACATTTTACTTGTGCTATGAAAATACCTGTTTCATTTGCTGTGATTCTTCACATATTTAAAGTAAATTTGTCTGCGATAAGTTTTTACAATTCGAAAATTAAATTTGTCTGTAACGGTACTCCAGCAACACAGCGCAGCAGTTCGAGATTTATCTAACTGTAACGTGTATACGAGCAATTTACACGTCTGCTGTTGCCATTAAAAAGTTTAACGTTCGGCGGGCGATTATCAAGTTATGCGATGCAAATCTTAGATATAAACCGTCTTCTATATTCTTTAGTTATTTTTTAAATGAATATATTTCTATATGTTTTTTAATCATAATAATTTTTTTATTAAATTTATCCATTACAGCCTAAAAAGTCTACGGCTGAACATAGGCCTTTGTCACATATTGCCTCATTGTTGGCAACCGCAGTCTTTTTATTATTTTGGGTTTTTATCAAGAAGATGCTGCCGCCCATTGACTGTTTCATTTCTTCCTGCTTAATTTATTAAATTATACCACTAACCCATATCATCCCGTGGTGCAGGCGTCGCAAGAGGCAATAGAAGGAAATCGGACAATATATGGTCACCAACTTCTTTCTGATAAAACTCAAAACAATAAAAACTGCGGTTGATAACCTCCCTGGCGTGCGCGGGAACGATGGCAAACAATGGCAATCTATGGGAAGGCTATGGAAGGGTATGCCCAGTCGTGCACTTTTGATATGCTGTAATAAATGAATGAATAAAAGTAAATATTTAATATTCATTATTCAAATGAACTTTTCCTGTTATTTTGATTTTTTCACATTACTCATTTCTTCCTATTCTTATTTACGCAATCGCTCTCAGCTATGTATGTCTTATTATATATTTTACGTGGTACAGCGCTAGAGCCATGCTGCACCTATATTGTGGTTGCAGCATGAATGGGTCGGCTCGGCCGGCGTAGAACCACGCTCTCACAGAATACCAGCGTAAAATAGCAGCATAATGATGCTATGTTTCGTATGGGAAGTGTAGAGAATCGTATACCCTTTTTACTGAAAACGAGAAAGCATCTGCATTTTGATTTATAATTGAAGATAAATGTAGATGATATTTATGGGTCACAGCATCCACTTACCATCAAGTGGACTGTGTGCTGGTTTGTCACCCTTATTCTATGGAAAAAATTACTCTAATAGAATTCGCCATTTTTAGTTCGTTGAAAGTTCATCTGCATTCATACTTATCTCCCCAGGTCATATGTTACTCATTTCTCTTCGTCACAACGTGGTCGATCTAGGTCGTGACTTCGCAACGGTAGACGCACGGCACGGCTAGACTTTCATCCTTATCTTTACTTTTGATTTATGTTTCTTTCCTTGACTTGGCCCATGGATTCACTTCACTCATCCATTTTAAATATAATTCTTATTTAATAAAAAAGTATAACATATAATAGAGGCATATATTTTCATATTTAATTATACTTTTAATTTTAATATTTTACAAGAATTCCAAAGACAAATATTAGAATGAATTTTTTTTGTAAATACTGACTGGTTAAATGACATTTAAATTTCCTGTTTAGTTTTAAAAATGCATTTTGTACGTTTCGACTCGTTTTCGAGGTTTGGTATTTAAAAAATATAGTAGACGATGCGTTATCCGCGATCCGTGCTCTTTTATAGCAAGCAGTTTATTTGTAAATTGATCTTGACTCTGATTGAAATATGGTCTTGATCTTGAACAAGTAAAACGCGTGTAGAATGTAGCGCATTGTAGAAAGTTTAAGAATTTATAGATAAGCAGCTGTATCACGAAATTTTTATCTGGCAATTAACGGACCATGTGAAAAATTTAAATTTCGTTGCGTTAGTGGTAAATTCCTCAAATTCAATAGTCATGTTTTGCAGATATTTTACTGGTTAACAATAGTACCTGTATGTTAGATAAATTAAGAATGTTCATTATTACTAACTTCATGGCTGAATTTTATTATCGAATGGAAACCAATTTTTGTAATGACATTGTAGGGCCTATGCTACCTCAAATGACTTAGCAAGATCCTCCGTTTAGCCGAAAATATTGCAGCATTAATTTAGAAATAAATATACTTATGGTAAATTTGAGGATTTATGTTAAGTACTATGTTAGACGAAAACACGATTGCGTAAAATTTTCTCGATAGAAAAAAAAATCCAAATTTATTTCCAAACTGAACAAGAAACCGTTGGTATTCATAAAATACTTTAACATGAAACTTTGCATACTAACTGAACTAACTATAAAGCAGGACTTATGTTTTTTATTTTTTTAAATACCATTATTTTCACTGTAAAAAGAAATTACCTAAACTATCGGCGTCCTGAACCTTGTTCCTTGCCCTGCCGCCCGGTCGTCTCGCTTCGGCTTTCAAACGGGAAAGCTATGTCGCTTACGATCGGAATACACATTACGCAACAGGACGACGTAAAATTAAAATGGGAAATAACCGTAATAAAAATAAGAAGCGACTGGGTTGGCGTAAAGAAACAGGCATAAATATGATAAACCTAATGAAATAAGTGTCTAACGACCTATCTACTAACAGTATTAGTGATTACAAACATGTCGGTACATAGCAAACGACGCGCGGGGAAGTAGGGGCGAAATTAGAATTTGAGCTGAGGTAGTTATAGGCCCTTAATTGTGTAACGCGCAAACTAGATATGAGCCATTTCCAGTCTTCGCTGACAGTAGCTACGAGAATCCTTGAGAATTTCCCGGAAGGCAGGCGACTTCATTTTTGACTCATATCTAGTTTGCCATGTACAATTTCGTTAGGTACGTATGTAGACTAATTTTACTATGTACAATTTCTTTACAAAAATGCACTTCCATTCCGTTCCGCAGCAGTGGGAAATGAGCCTTAGGGATAGGGAGCCAATATAACTACATGCTGTGAGGCATTTCATTTTAGTCTTCAGAGGTGACAACACATCTGTGGTCTTCTTGAAGTAGCCACTTACTACCAGATGGAATGTAAGTTAGTTTGTCACTTAGTTTGGAACAATTTTCAATAAACACCACGTTGGGTATTCGAGTGGTATTCGAAGTATAGGGCGGCCCACTTGATGGAGTGACGACCTACTAAGACAGGAAATCGATGCACGTGGCTCAGGACTGTGTTTTGTGGTATTTCTTGGCTTAGGTCTATTTTCAGTGGTGGACATGTGTAGTGCTGTCATGATGACGATGGTGAATGTAGAACTGATACCCCAGCTGTAGCAAAGTTGATTTACCGCCAGCGTACAGTGGCCATTCAGCAATGAGTAGCAGTCACCAGCCAGAGTTCTTGCCACTATAGCGCGAAGAGCAGGACTGTTTGATAATTTTGGTTTTCAGCTTCTTATATTGTAATAAGTATTGTATTGTATTCGCACGGATTATTTCAGGATCTCGACCACAGTGTCACCTACCGGGTCCAATAGATTTTTATGTATAGAGATTATTATCCCTTTTATACAAACATGACATACGCACGTAACTTAAGAAACATCTGCATGTTGGCAATTCGTACATATAATCGCAATACTATATACTCGTCGAAATTACTTGAATTCAGTCCAGTCGAAAATTTTAAGATCTTTTCAATGAGGTATTCTTATTTACTTCGTCTTATTCACTTTCTCTTTGTATGAAAATCGATATGTAAGTTCTCAAGTAGTTTCTAACGGTCAGGTCTACCGTCCATCACGTGCGAGTCAGCGTTTTTGCTTGTCAAATTGCTAACTGTAACCGATCCACGCTATTATACTCAAGCTAAAGTTGACTCAATATCATTGCATTCAAGATTCAAAATACTACACACATGTAAATGCATAAATGTATAGTTATGGTGAATTCACTTCATCTCGATGATTGTGTGCACTTGACTTCGACCCCGATTTTCGTGCTTCCGTATAACGGCCCCTACCTATTAACCTACAGGTAATTGTAAAATAATGTACTTAAGTATAATTACATCAGCATCTATCTAAAAAAGCTTAAGGTTCGATACACCTTAATGGAATGGTTTTCGTATAAATCTTAATATATATAAATTACGTGTCACGTTGTTTGTCCGCGATGAACTCCTAAACTATTTAACCGATTTTAATCAAATTTGCACACCATGTAAACTTTGGTCCAACTTGAGAGATAGGATTGTTTTTTGCCTATAAGTTACCCACAATTTTTTTTGCGAATTTAAGGATTTTTAATAGGACATGACAAAGGGTCATCGAAAAGGGCAGATCGACGTCTGCCTGGCAAGCTAGTAGTAAATATTTTCTTTAAGGAGATAAGTCGAACTTTTGTAAGTAAGCAATACAATAGCGGTCAACCACCGCAGAGTCTACATCACCTGAGGATGACTCGTGTAGGGGCGGAACACGTGTCGTATTATCGTCGATGGTTTGTCTTTACTAGTGTAGTGGTGTTGGGAGTAGCGGTGCTGGGATTAGTGGTGACGGGATTAGTGCACGTAATTGAGGAAGGGCGGAAGGAGCTCTTCAAACTAGGACTAGGGCATAACTAAGAGACATCATTTTATTTTATTGAGCGGATGTGGGCGAGGTAATTCTTACCAACTTTAATAATACAATAGGAGTTTTTTTAAACTGGTGGAATAATTAAAAGTTCATTGCATTTTAAATCAACAGCGTAATGTCCGTCTAGATTTTATTTGCGACAAGTCTTTATTTCTTTTTACGATTTAATTACACACCAGGCACCAACATTCCGTTTGAATACAATTAGTGCGTTTAATTACCTGGGCTTTACGGCAACTTCGTAGCTTTTAGAAGTATTCTTAAAATAACTCTTTAGTTTAATATCTTTGATTTTGACAGGTATATAATCAAAGTTTAATACTAAATATAAACCTAAACGATTTAAACTTCTAGGTGAGAACGTAACTTCTTTCTTGTAAATTGAATGCCGGCAGTGTGAATGTATGTTTACCTCTGGTAGGAATAGTTTGCCGGTGGTAATGATTTTTCCAACCAAAAATATTATAAAAGACATCGGTCTATAATCGACACTGACACATTTACATAATATAATTTAATTTTTATAGTTATAGGTGACAATCAAAATCGGTTTACCCAGAAAAAAGTTTTGAGTATGTTTTTTTATGTGTGTTACACACATAAAAAACATACAGTCGAATAGAATACTTTTTCCTTTTTGAAATCGGTAAAAACAGCTTCAACGTGTCTCTATCCAAGTAAAGTTTATACTGGCTAGCCTTACACTTTATAACGAAAAAAAAACAGTGTACGCACTGTTTGTCGGCAGAGATAGGTTAGAGAGAAAGAGAATGGTACCAATCCAATGAAATTCTAGAAAGAAGAGAAGCTCTATGGCAATATGTATCTCTGTAGTTCAATACATTATTATAAATGTGAAAGCCATTGACTTATATATTACTAGCGTAAGGACCGGGCCGACCGAACAACTAAAACGGACCAGTGCACTGGCCCTAAAATTACAGTTTAGGGCCAACGCGAATCGGTCGAGAGTGGTGCGCGCGCAGGACAGATTTTATCTGTCACAAACACGTCACAAATTTCTAGTTGCGTGGTAAAAGAATGCAAAAATTACGATACAAAGATTTTAAAAAAACCTGGGATATCGTATCATCGGTAGATAACCTTATATTTTGTTATAATTAAATTATTATATAAACGCATTTTTAAAGTTTCATTTTACAGTAGTTTAGTTGCGTTACCAAGATTAGGCCAGGGCTGGATTAAGACCCTCAAAAATATTGTGCATGAAAAATTAAATTATACTATTTACAAAATATTATATCACGTTTGAAGTTTCATGTTTTTTTCCCATGTGCCGGGATTTTGTCGTCACGTGTCTAGTTTATCGATACGTTTTGTTTTTTGACGGTTTTATTTTTATTTCTGTTTAATTTTTGTCTAAAGAACTTAGTGTAAGTTAAATTTTAAATATTGGTACCTAATATATTTTATATTCTATAATGATAAAACTAAAAGAGTACAAAAGGAACCATATCTGCTTAATTAAATCGAAAATCTGATTCATAAAATATTTTTTAAATTCTGTTTTCAAACTGATTGCTTCTGGAGCATAGAGTTTTTATCGTGGTAGCCCCTCATCAGAGTTGTATCAAGGATAAAATGATTGCATATATACGGACAATGATTGAAGAAAGGCTAATTCTACATTTTATTAAAAAAAAACGCTGTACTCATTTACACTAAGAAATTCTCGATGTGGTAGGGGTAATATTAAAATTTAAAAACCCAATAATAATGCAATCGACCTTTCGGAAATAATGGTATTTTCGCTTAGTATTATTACGATACTACTATGTACTACAACTATGAAAAATGATCCAATTGGATAACTACGAAATCCAACCCTGGTACGTCGTGTTGACGTATGACTCTTGTATTATGACAGATGCGCTACTTTTTCTTGTATGAAAAAGTTATGTGTAAAATGTTTAGATGGGCCTATCCTTCCTTTTGAAATCATTGGTGATAGCATATTTTTTGGTTTGTTCTTCTTTTACGCTGCAAAGGGGCAACGAATCGATATGACTTTTGCAGAAATAGTTTATCAGCAGTATAGTGACATAGGCTTCTTTTCTTGGACAATTCACGGTACTTACGGAATAGATTTATATATTCCGTAAGTACTGTAGATTTATATATTTTAAGCGACAGTAGCCTAATGGCAGGGCGCGGACCGCGATCTCAAAAAAGGTCGTGGTTTCGAATCCGCCATTCGACTACTGGCGTGAACCACTCGTAACACAAGCAATTTAAGCTTACCACGAGTGGTTAAGGGGAATATTAGTAATGTTTATAGCATTGTTAATATTCTTTAAAAAAATAGATTTGGAGTGTTATTCTATAATTATATGTGTATTTATGTTATCTTACGTCTTACGTTTTGTCTGTAATTTATCGAAATGGTGTCGTTTTTCGATATATACACTGGCAACCTGCGGGCAGAAGCTAGTTATACTTATGATGTTTGAAATAAAAACTACGGACTGGAACACAAGACCCGGATCAAATGTGCAAAATGTCTGGAACTAATCGTAGTTCCATTACTTTAATTAGTAGTAGTAGGTCGTAGGCCAACATATTGATGATCGCACCAATATGTTGGCCAAAATAACGATTACGGTAAATTCTCCCTTAGGAGAGGCCGATGTAGTCGAAGTAGACGTAATACGTAAGAAGTAATCATTGTACATAGAGTAAGAATGTCATATGAGCAGAAAATGATATTGAAAGCAATTGTCATGCTATTTACGGATAACTAGGTCGCCGAGGTTAAAAGTTAAACAATTCTAGGTGCCCTATATCTATATAGTCTAAACAAGAGTGTGATGTCGAACGTCGGGAATAATATAACTATATTCTTCAATAATTAAATCAACCACACGGCACATATTATGTAATTGTATTACATAAAACATACTTATTGCAGGCTCATAGTTCAGAAATTACTATTTTTACGAGCAAACAATTAACTTGATGGTATGTGGTTACTGCAGTCTATGGACCCATCAACACTTTTGAAACAAAGACAGTCATAATAAAGTAAAGTAAAGTAAAGTAAAGTTACAGCCTATATACGTCCCACTGCTGGGCACAGGCCTCCCCTCATTTCTGAGAGGGTTTTAGGGCAAGGAAGTGTCCGCCTCGGTGCCCCAATGCGTGTTGGCGAACTTCACATGTCTTCGAAATAATTTTTTTTCTTATTCCTCAGACTTGCAGGTTTCCTCACGATGTTTTCCTTCACCGCCGAGCACGTTGTATATCAGCACTTAAAATTGCAATTAACAATTTCATTGGTGCCGGCGGTTATCGAACCCGGGTTACTCGCGTTCTGTTATATTTACAGCGAGCGTTAACCATCTGAGCTACCACGGCTCTGACAGACAGTCATAGACTCACAATCATTCCTAAGGACTATAATCAAATGCCTAACAACCTGTAAAATTAACAATTATATATCGTATAGTTCTCAGTACTGATGTGTATATATTCGACGGATAAAATCTAGCTTGGCACGTCCAGCGTAGCATCTCCATAATCGTCAGTTAGGTAACATGGGTTTCTTGTCGCGTAACTTATTAGTCACGTCCCTCTGTAAAACGTCGTCATAATGTAGACAAACTTCTAGCTTGGAGTAACGTTAAAAATCATATGCATGACATAAAATGAAATTGTAGATAAGGCTTTTCAGCATGACCGGTATTCAGGGGCCAAAATTATAGAATCTTGTCATGTTACATCTCACATATCTGTTTTAATTTTGTCATGAATGCTAGCTTATTCAAACATGCACGTAGACATAAAAAACTTAAAAATCCAGTTTTAGCTGGCATAAAAAATATTAGGTTCTCAATTCTACTGTAAGTTCTTTTTTTGAATGTATGTTACGATCTTCGTCAACTGTGGTCCAATTTTAATGAATCTTTTTTAACAAAATAAGCTTTACTTTGGGGATTAATCCATATAAATCCAGAGAAAAATTCCATTTGGTTAGTGAGAAATAGATGTAATCTTGAGTTTGTAATATTTATTAGTCAACACATAAGCGTCAAAAACTTTAACTTTTTTTAACTTTAACAAAAAGTAAAAGTCGCCTAAAAATTTTAATTAAAAAAAGAAATTATTTAACTTTTTTGGTTTCTTGGAATCGGCTTTTGTTTATTAATAAAGAGATAACTTTAGTAATACATGTTTGAATCCTGTATAAGTACATGTAACGTATAATATGATTTTACGACAATTTAAGAACTTTTTTTTTGTAAACTGTTCAATATATATATTCTTAGTCCATTCTAACATTGCTAATCTGCTATTTATACATGAGAAGCCATGATATAGGTATACTCATAGTTTCTCTTGGTTGGTGGCTGACACGGTATTGATACTGAACACAAATAAATAGGTGATATCATCGAATTGTAATATACTTATGTACCTAGAATATATAATAAATAAATTTTATTAGGTATTCCATTAAGGGGATAGTCATACTTTTGCTCTTTGTGTAACTTAGTCATATATTTTAACTTCAATTTTTAAAACTAAATCCGGAATTTTAATTTATTTAAATTATTTATGATCTTGAACAGCGTTAATTGTTATTTTTCTTAAATTAGTAGGTAATTATTGAAGGCAAAAGCTCATTTATGTATCGTGTCTAAGCAAGTTCTCAGCAGACGGTAACCGCCGTAATGAGAAAGTCATTGTCCTGTCCAGTGGTGTGTAAACTCGCCTCAGAACGGGTTGATCGTGTTTGTTTTTGCGTTATTATAAAATTCCAATTACAATCGGGCCGCAACAAATATCGTTGTTTGTGATCGCTTTTCATTGCTTTGTAACTTCACCAGGATGCACTTTTCAACGTACTTTCCCAGCATTGGAAGCGAGATTTGAAACATAAAATCGTTCCACCTGTTAAATACACCGAGTCAGATCAATTACTTTTTTATATCCAGTCACTGTGGTTCGAGATCACGCCTGTGAGCTTCCTTTTTATTCGAACTTTTCTTAGAATACAGATGATATCACTACGGTTTTTTAGGTGAAAAATATAAACTGGATACTACTCGAAGATGAACAAATTGAACAGGTGAAAGAGTTTGTGTATCTGGGGTCAAAGTTTACAAGAGATGGAAGGTGTGAGAGTGATATCGAAAGAAGAGTGAATGCAGGAAACATGTTGAATGGAGCTTTGCACTCCTTTATGAGCAGTCGGAAAGTGTCTAACAAGGCTCGTTTGGCTGTGCATGAGGGGGTGTTGGTTCCGACACTCATGTACGGAAGTGAAAGTTGGGTATGGCAGAAGAAACATGAAAGTAGAATAAATGCAGTTGAGATGAGAGCATTAAGAAGTATGATAGGAGTTAAACTGAGTGACAGGATAAGAAATAGTGAGATAAGGAAACGTTGTGGTCTGAAAGAAGATGTAGTGACAAAAATTGAGAAAGGTATGCTGAGATGGTTTGGCCACATCGAGAGAATGAATGAAGAACGATTGACGAAAAAAGTGTATAAGGCGAGTGTGAATGGAAGTGCTGGAAGGGGTAGACCTAGGCGGACTTTTCTAGACCAAATTAGGGACGTCTTGAAAAAAGGCCAGGTTAAGAGTACCCTAAACCGTAGAGCATGTATGAAGGGAATAATGAAAGTAGACGAAGCGAAACAAGTATGTAGGGATCGTAGCAAGTGGAAAGAAGTGGTCTCTGCCTACCCCTACGGGAAAGAGGCGTGATTATATGTATGTATGTATGTAACTCGCTCGTTAGCTGCTGGTGTCCATGAGCACAGTCGACCTGAGAGTAAGAGTATGTTGTGGCCCATAAACACCCACATCTATCATCGATTAAGGATCAAAATGCAAATGCGTTGACACCTGACCCCTGAGGTCTTAAATGGAATACATTGTTGCCATTAAAAAGGGTCTTCGATTCTCTTCACTCACCATTATGAAACAACAGCATTAAGCTGCTATTTCACACCGGTATTCTGTGAGAGCATAATCCCCTTCCGGTTGAGCCTATCCATTCATGCTGCAGCAATATGGCAGCAATAGTACTATCTCGTAAAAAGCAATGTATTCCTTTGGTACTGCACTAATATTAAAAAATGATTATAACGCTATTAATCTTTACATATAAATAAAGTTGAAGTGTCTGTGTTTAATATACAAGGTCTCTCTATTACCAAGTTTAAATATTTAATTAAACAAAAACTCTATAAAAACGGTTATTATAATATCAATGAATACATGGTTGATAATAACCCCTGGGAATGAAGTGGTCGCTTCCAAGCCGTTTCTAAAATAAATTTTGTAAATATTTTGTAACCATTTACATTTTAAATCCTCCAGCAGAATTTCTGGATGACGTAGTGGTAAGAGATTTAAATGAAAATGATGATAATTAATAAACCAGTCCACTTTAACATAGTGTTTTATTTGTTTTTTTTTCCATTTTGTTCATCAGGTATGTATGTAAGTATGTACCATAGGCCAATGAAATGTGTTTGGTTGATAAGTGATCATTTTGACAATACAAGATTAACTAAATGTAGTTAGTAAGTACTTATGTGTGCTGAAGAAACAGCAGATAGAGCTCGACACTCAATTTATGGTGACAATCATCGAGAGTAAGTGATGAGTTAGAGGCAGATGGTTTCAAGAAATTCGCAAAGTAAAAAAGACGTTTTAGACCACAAGTAGGTAAGTATTCCTATCTTAACTTCGAGCGTTAATAATAAGTTCTAGCACATTTATTTCTTTATTACCTATTTGGTTATGGCAAATCCTAACCTAGAAAGTGACATTAATATTTTTTGGGCTTCATAGCGTTTAAACTTTAAATCGTAAAAATGACTATATGACATTACTTTCTTAGATTACATGTAGTTTTTGTACTATACCTTATACATAAACTTTCACTATCAGGTTTTTAAATGTCTGGAAAGTGGGCACGATTCTTTATTTAAAAAAAATCCCGCTGGGTTTCTTGCTGGTTCTATCCAGGGAGGTAGGTATTTTTCAAATCAGAGGTAAAGTAAAAAATTACTTTCAATAAGAATTACATGTAATCTATATTGAATAAAGAATTATTCTATTCTATTCTATTTAAAAAAGTGGCTTCTATTAAGCTCAGGTAGATTATTGTATGCTATTAAGATATGACATGAGTTATGTTTAAAAGCTTTTATCTGTTTCTCTTGCCGGGCTAATCTTCGGGATGGCTGAACTGACTGTAATGAAACTTTACCAACAGATAAAGAGCAACGCCAGAAATTATCTAGGCTATTTGCTATCCAAAAAAAATTAAATGTTTTTTCTGAAAAACTAAAAACTTGATAAAATTATATATGGTCTTTGATTATTTAAATAATGCCACATATATAGGCGAATTCGGTCGAGGGGCCGAAGCGGGTCGCTAGTATATTAACAGTAGCGTTGCCACCTTTTTTGAACAAATATAGTAATTTAAAAGATACAAAAATATAGTACTTTTGAGAATTTCAGGAAAAAAGTACACATTTGTTTTTAAT
Organism: Parnassius apollo; assembly: GCA_907164705.1. Lineage (NCBI taxonomy): Eukaryota > Metazoa > Arthropoda > Insecta > Lepidoptera > Papilionidae > Parnassius > Parnassius apollo. The sequence continues at coordinate 32,550,222 of CAJQZP010000693.1, forward strand.
CTTTATATATTTTTCCATATACATATTTGTTATTCCTCTTCGCTTTGGCCGTTAATAATTTATTACGTTTAAAATAGTTATAGGAATGTGAGCAATTTAGGTTCATATTGTAATAAATTAACAATTCACTTTTAATTAGTTTAATACACGCTCTATTTCTTTCTTCTTTCCCATTTTACACTCATGATGAAAAAAATTCTTTCCGTAAAACTTTCTTGTTCTTGCAGTCACAGTTATAATAAAAAAGCGCGACAGTTGAATTAGAGATAAAAATATGGTACTTTTCGTACTATATTATTTTTCTATAATATATAACACAATTGACTGAAATTATTACGATACTATATATTATAGTACGGGTGGCAACCCTAGTTACAGGTTCCTTGTAATAGACAAAAGACAATAATTAAACAATGGAAATGGACAGTGAAAGGGTTAATACTGGCCAATATTATAAAACAAAAATATCATAGAGTAAGGACTTGATATTAAAAAAAAATAAAAAACGCATTAGTCATACTTCGAATTACACAGCGGTTAAGCCCAACAATAACAAAATTTTACACATCATTAAATTTTAAAACATCTACCATTAATCTTCATATCACACTTTTTGTCGTGCATATTGAATAGGCTTAATTGATAATTCTATATACACATTTTTAATAATAAAAAACCACCACGGGGCCATGATCTCAGAATCACGGAGATCACGACTCGAACCGGCGTCGGCGTGACTCGAAACTTTAAATAAGTATACATACTTTATGCATTAATTAACGTATCATCGCGTTTTTGTTAATCAGATTTCTTTGTTTCACTAAACTAACTACGCATTAATATCGTCATGACGGTATTGCTTTACATCGAAATCATAATATCAGTTGAGCTTTGTTTATTACGTTTCAGGCCTTTATTATCGAATGTTTATATATTTAAGGTAATAACTTCAGTCAAACTTCATTTTAGACTATTTACTTTTATCGACATATAAATAAATTAAATATGTAAACCTATAGGTACCTAATCATATCAACTTCAAATCTTATTTGAAATGATGATATAAAATATTAAGTTAATTAATTTATGAAAGTATTTTCATCGCATAATTCAACAATATTCAATTGTAGTACTATTTGTGTGAGTTTAGGTAACATAATAAAAATTGTATAAAACCATCTTATATATGTCTTTGTATTCAACTTTGAAATGATAAATAAATAAAAAAAATATGACAGTAATATTTCAATCATTAAACTATCTGTATACACAAATTTATAACCTTTTAATTTCGTGCAGTGTAAATCGCTGTCTGTCTAAAATTATTCTTTGTTTTTTATTACTCATCTGCATTATACATTTCGCATTTATTTTTCCGCAAACTAAATTAACAATTTGAAATGTCAAATCTAAAAATAATGTTACTACATTTATTTATGTAATGCAAACCTTAATGTTTGGTTTATTAGAATAGTATATACCAAAGTAACCAACTTCAAGAGGAAAATCCGGATGTTTCGGTAGATTATAATTACAATTTTATTAAATTTATTCTTATTGCTTTTCTTTTCGTTACTTTTCAAAAAACTGTCTATTTTACTATTTTAGAAATAGGAATATAATATTTTTATTCAATATAGATTACAAATAATACTTTTTGAACGTTATTTTTACGTTTAATTTATATAATTTTAATTTATAATCTATACTGTATATCCATAATTCTATAAAGTTTATACGTGGTAGAGACACGCTGCAGCTATATTATGGTTTTAGCACGAATAGGTCGGCACGTCCGGGGAAGGACCATGCTCTCATAGCATACCAGCGTAAAATAGCATCTTAATACAATTATATGTACTATATTAATATTAGTATATGTTTCGTATGGTGAGCGTAGAGATTCGGAGTTCCGTTTTTAATGGAAACGAGGCATTCCATCTCAGTCCTAATGGGTGACAACACAATTCTGCATTTTTAATTCTTAATCGAGGATAGATGTAGATGTCTATGGGCCACAGCAACCACTTACCATCAGGTGGACTGTTTGCTCGTTTGACACCCTTATTCCATAAAAAAGAATAAGTTATTCACGTTATTCGTTTTCGTTTAAACTTTCTAAACTGTTATAATTCCGGTTTAAGCATTAATCATTTTGAACATAAATATTTAAAGTTAAGCAATTAATCAATGTACCTCATTATTTTTGTAAATTCCTTTTTTCTAACGTTACCTAAGTATCGATTTCATTTCTACTATTTTGTATCGTTGCTATAATATAATTATTAAAAATCTAATTGCAGATATTAAAAAAATATTTATTACTGTTGAAATATAGTGATTGGAATATATAAAATGTTAAATATGTTATTAATTCGAATAAAAATAAAAGCGAAGCTAATATTTAAAGGTTCATTTTAGGCTTAGCCGCTCTGAATGGGAGTTAAATGGACGTGAGTAGTGCATATACATCGTGCTTATAATTATCATGGAGATATAAATGTTATACATGCAGTGTTAAAGAACATAAAAATAGATAACTATGATCACTTATAAAATTAAAGACATTTTAAACTTTTGACTAAAACTAAAACTCTACAGTATTTTCTGTTAGCAACGCTAATAATTCATGAAAATCATGATTTTATTCCTAAGACGTGACAAATAAACCCTAATCTGGTTGTGTTTTAGTGTTTTTGTAACGTTAGTCTAGTCGAGAAACAGATTCTGTCCATATACGATGCATGTACGTAGGTATATATACTATATTGTAATAGTGTCTATGTTGCGTGAAGCTTTGTTTCAAAACCTCCGCACAGGGGTTTAGAAAAAGCTCTATACAAACAAAAGTTAAAGATACAGATTAAAATTAAAGAATAATCAATATCATGAATTTCATAGAAATTTTACTTTTAATTGTCAAACGAAATTAGTTTTTAATTTAATAAAATAAAATATAGTGTAACTGGAACTAATGTAGTTTTAGTTTACTGTAATAATATCTAATAAAACAAATATTCACTAATACTGCGTATATTGTTATATAGTATATATGTAAATAGGCAAATTTAATATAGTAAACGATGTGAAGTATTTTTTGGAAGTTAATACATATCTGTAGTTAAGGAAGAGATTTATAATAATTGAAAAGCAAAATTAAAACTATAGATATTAATTTTAAAAACAAATATCAGTAAAAATATCGTAATCTGCAAAAATATACATCTGCGAAAGTGCGGAAGGACTTCACTTTATATTTTTTATAACTTGATTTAATAGGACAGATCAATATCTTATATAATATTGTATCCATAATTAGAATACTTTAATAATGTTTTAAAATATTTTTATTTGTATAAAATTTAGTGTTATTCCAGAAAATTGTTAAATTCACCCTATTTTTCTGTTATTATTTTCATCTTTTTCATATTAACTTTCTAAAATTTAATACTCACCAATAATCACCAAGCACACAGCACAGATCAGAACGATAGATTTGTTCATTGCGGAATATTTTAATCGTGAAATAAAAATCGATATAGGAGAGGTATAATTGACGTTAGAGCGTGAGCGGCGACGGCAAGACACCGAGTGATGCGCCGGCGCACAAAACCGGATTAAAAAGTCCGGGAGTAGCAGCGCCCTAGAACGGTACTATGCAACCTACAGGACGTAGCTTTATTTTTTATTTTTTGTCAAGTATTTCAACAATTTCAGGACTAAGAAACTCGTGCTCAGCGGTAAAGGAAAATATAGTCAAGGAAGTTTCCTGCAGTTGCATATAAAAAAAACTATATCGCACCTTTGGGAACAAGGGGTCACTTCTGCATGTTTTCCAACTTTACAGTAAGAGCATTTAAAAAAATTGAAGTGTTTTTTTTAATAACTCTATACTGTTTTAGAATATTAAGGCGGTTCTAATTGTCCTAAATTAATTATTTCTTCACGGACAATTGTAGCTATTTAAAAAAAATACAAGAAGAGGTTTCTGAAAAACAAGCCTCAATTTATGCAAGGCTACCAAAAGTGACTATTTGTTACAAATAGTGGTTTTATTGCAGAAGTGACCTTTTTAAAAAAATAATAGAATTATGAAAGTATGTATTTTTTATATTTAAGGATAGTTTACGTATATTTTTTATTAAAGTTCTATTTGATTGGTAACGTATACTAACCAAAACAATCAGAAAAAGAAGAAGAATTGTTAAAATACTTTATTTGTTAATAAAATGGCGGATAATCAAATGAAATAGGAGATATTTCCAATATTTTTTATTTGAATTTCAAACAAAAGGCATCAAAATGAAAAAATAATAATGTACATTCGAATGAAAGCACAGAAAATTTTCAAGTTACTGTATAACTGATAATGATAAAACCTTAGTATATACTGAATAGTTATCAAAAATATAATCGTTATAGTATAGATACCATGACAGTAGCATGATGTTTTAGTATCTAAAACCTTTATAAAAGTTAAAGTTGTACTTATTATTTAATAAAATAATCAAAAAATCTCTAAAAGACATGTTTAGGTGCATGGCATGTAAAATCTGAACAGCAGCTGTGTATTTGTTTAGTTTGGCGTTTGCTGATTTGGTTGATTCTGAATCTGAGTTTGAAGATGTAGTAGGAGAGACTGGGGCTGGTAGTGACAGGGGTAGGTAGTTACAGCGGCAACGGTGGCTAAACTGAGAACGCTGTATTGTCGTGAGAAAGATACAAATGATCACGCGACCATCGGCTTTGCGCTCTCCTTTCTGCCAAGGAGGGTCGCGTTCGTATACGGCTTAGAGATCTCTAGTCAGATCGTTAAGCCAAATCCTAAAAGGTTGGGTTTAGTGGGTAAAAGTCACCACATAACCACGCAGCCGGCTGCGTGGTATGCTATGAGCATTCCCAACCTCCCTCCCCCGCTTTCCGGAGGGTTGCCCATATTTGCTTCGGGAGCAAAAAAAAAAACCATCGGCTAGCACGCCGCGCGAACCTGTGGCGCCAGGGCTTTTGTGAGAGGAGCACGTACATGTTGCCGTCAAAACCGCATGTTAGTAACATTTTCGTTTTTTCGTAATATTGGTCTAAAACCTCTTTTCCTTTAAAGCAGATATGTGTGTGTGGAATGTGTGCCCTAATCCTTTCTTATTGCAACGAATTTACGTTTATACAATTATACTTATTTGTGTTTTTACTACTTAACCTTAAAAGGTCAGTTTTGGCGTTGGGGCTAAAAGTGACATTTGCTCGGGGCAGGTTGTTACTTGTTACTACCTACCCCGTAGTGCTGCTTGCCGACTGATATATTTGACTTATTTATTTTTTGCTAATGTAATTTTATTTTTTATTTTTTGTTCATCTTCAATTTATACTAAGCTTTTGTTTAATAACGAAATTTATAATTTTCTGCCGGTTGGAAGTTACCTAAATTTTATTTTTATAAGGCGTAAGTCTAAAAAATAAGATTATAATTTTGTTCAACGAAGTTACTGTTTTTATTTTAATGAGGCAAAAGACTGTTATATAGAAAATATAGTTTGACATTGTATACATAATAATTGTTATAAACTGTCATTAATCTCAATAAAAAGTGTTATATTACATTTGGTTTTTGTTGTAACATTTTGCCCCTTATAGTGTAACAACCACTCCCTGGCGCGGGGCTAAAAGTTACACGCCTCTTTTCCCAGAATTAATTCATTTGTGTCACTTCTAGTAGTCTGGTATCTAAAATTGTTTTTAAATTAATAACCCGAATAATTACTTATACAAGCAAACCTACATTCCGGTAAAACAATCAAACAAACAAAAAATTGCGACACTTTTTAAAAAAAATGTCACAACTAGCCCCAGTCTCCCCTACTCGAACTTGATGACGAAGAAGAGTTTGATGATGAAATAAGTTTCCTTTTACGACCTTTATCGGGTACGAAATCTTTATCTTTATCGCTATCAGTTCCAGAATAATCAGATCAATTACTTTCGGAACTGGTTTCTGGGTCATCTGTATAAATATAGGGTATAATTATGAACAACAAGGGTAAAATAATATAATAACACTTAACATAAAAATTTTAAGCATACTCTGTCCAGACTGAGAAGTTTCTCCTATTGTATTTCCCACTTTGTCATAATTAATTCCTTCTTTAACATTATCTGCTCTTTTTTGATCCTGCCTATATTTTCTTCAATATTATCCGTTCTTAGTTCCTTCAACATAGTCTATTCTTTTTTTCCTGTTCTCTGGTTTCTTTGAATACTTTTAAATCTAAAAATAAATATAATTACAGATCAAAGACGATGTGAAATATTTTATAGATCACAATTACTCCTTTAATGTTTACGGACATTTTTCGTTATCTTTGCTATTATCTTGCTGAGGTACCAGCTCGCAACTTATACGACTTATTTCAGAGCACTATTCCTTACTCAATACTTGTTTTTACTGTACGAAACATTAATTCCACAGACCACTATATACTGATTCCTTGGCGCGTAAGATTACAGAGTAGCAACCCTCGTTTAGACATTATAAAACAAAAAGGTACAAAATATCTATAACATTAATATTAACATTAGAAAGGTAGGAGTATTTTTTGGAGCAAAAACATTTCTATACAAAATTAACATTCCGTTATAATATAAATACTGATCATTACAAAAATAATGTCACTTGACACACAAATAACGTTTTGGTGCCAATGAAAAGTAAAGTTTTATGCTACAATATCATTTATAAAAAGAAGTATCGTTATGTTTACAACAAGCAAATATTGGTTGGCAAGATTTGGTAAAAAACGCGATTCTTCTTCAGAAGTAACATTAATATTCCAAGAAATATGTAAACAAGAATGTTATTACTTACCGTAGTGCCTCTTGGTCACAAATGCGTAAGATCACAATTCGGCTGAAAAAACACTACTGACAGGATGAGACGTTACATTTCAAGCAAACTGAACAATTACGCGAAATAATGTAAGATCCTACCCTCCCTCCCTCAAAACTATGATATTCACGCTATTTTCAGCGTTTTTACTGTGTACATAAAATCGATTATCGCGGTTAAATTTGCATATTTAAGTCGGTTTTGCAACAAATTGCAGAAGTGAAAGAAAAACAAATTGTTCCCAAAGGTGTGATATATAATTATATATTTGTTTATCTTAATTATGTATATTTGAGTCTGAGTATGTTTATTAAATTTTGTATTCTTTAAAGTCCCGCTGGGTTTCTTGTTGGTTCTTCCCAGGACAGAGGTTTTTTTCGAACCAGTGGTAAAGTAAAAATGACTTTCAATAACAATTAAAACCCGTAATCTATATTGAATAAAAAATCAAATAATAGCTTTTAATAAAAATAAAAGCCGATTTCAAAGAATTAAAAAGGATAAAATATTTCACATTCTGAGACCGGGACTTAAATTCTTATACACACGTCATTATCTTAAAGTTACAAAGTTACAGCCTATATACGTCTTACTGCTGAGCACAGGCCTCCCCTCATTTCTGAGAGGGTTCTTCTTTATTCACTTCGTTATCTTGTCAGAATAAAACGAATAACACCTTTTGCTGGCTCTACATACGCGTAAAACCCGATCACAACTGTGGATTAAATACTGTTTAACTTCAGAAATTGATGATGTTAGTACCAAGACTACTCAGAGACACTCATAGGCAGAAAAGTTCCGCTTAAGATATACAGCTCACAGCTCTTTACGATAGAATGGTTTTTTGTTTGACGTTGGCTTCTTTTCTTTGATGTACACTTATGAATAACGTAAACTGGAAATATTACGAGCAAAATTAAAATAAATATTATTATAAATAGAGCCAAAGATTTATATTACGTTATCGTAACGATTATTTTTGTTGTGATTTATATTACCCTAACATTTTAATTTTGAGTTGCGTTAAAAATATCACTGTTCTGATAATAACACTGTGTGTACGAAATTCCACTATTTGCGTAGTATTTCAAGTCATAAGTGCTTGATAAATTTCATCTATATAAGGTCGAAGTTCAAAATGAAATCTTGGCTATTTTTTGAATATTGTTTAGAATGAACACGGTTTTTTATTAGCTTTTAAAATCCATTGCTTTCTCTCAAAAGATTCAGGTACCTCACCATGCTGAGTTGGTGAGCGTAAAGCCGTAAGCCGCAAGTAGCACTGGGAATGATGTTTATCACTAATATATGATATTAGATTTTAGTATATGTGTGATATTTACTTCACATTAGTCGGTCGTAAGAGTCCCTTTTTCACCTATGCAGAAAAGGCCTTTTTCCATCTGTGAGTCTAAGTATTACAAAATATGTGATAACATATATTTTGTAATACTTAGAAATTTCTTAATGAGCATATATATAAATGTATATAACACCTTCATTAAACTTGTTATCAATTACTAAGTCACGTATATTAAACGTCGCTGCGTAGTTTTGCTTATGTACGTTTTATTATTCACTATCCTTATCCAGTACAGTCTCTTACCTGGACATGGGCAGCTCCCATAGATAACAGATTTTAATCGTACCAGACGTCTTACCAATATTACTCCTGTTGATCTTGCCAATCTGTCATTATCTCTCTCTCTCTCTCTCTCTCTCTCTCTATATATATATAAAATCAATTACTATCCGTTAGTCTCGCTAAACTTGAAAACGGCTCGAATGATTTTGTGCACTTTGCTGACTACCTGGGTGGTTTAGATTCACATTTGGACCCGGTAGGTGTCGCTGTTGTCGATATCTAGAAATCATCCGTGCGAAGCCGGGGCGGATCGCTGGTAAGTTATAATGACGTAATGAAAACTTTTCGAAACTACCAGTTTTATTGTACGCATAGGATCGTGTGGATTTATATTCCGACAGAGGATTTAAATATTCTTACTGTATTTAACCGAGCCTTTAAAGAGCCGAGATTTTAAAGGAGCCGTGGTAGCTCAGATGGTTAGCGCTAGCTGTAAATTTCACAGTACGCGAGCAAACCGGGTTCGATCCCCGCCGGCACCAATGAAATTGTTAATTGCAATTTTAAGTGCTGATTTACCACGTGCTCGGCGGTGAAGGAAAACATCGTGAGGAACCTGCATGTCTGAGAAATAAGAAAGAAAAATTCGAAGACATGTGAAATTCGCCAACACGCGTTGGGACAGCGTGGCGGACACTTCCTTGCCCTAAAACCCTCTCAGAAATGAGGGGAGGCCTGTGCCCAGCAGTGAGACGTATATAGGCTGTAACTTTACTTTTTTTACTGTATTTAACACTGGTTGTATTATATATTTAGTCAGACAAATACCCGTGTTAAATACAGAATATATGCGTAAAATAAAACTGGTTGCAGCTACACTGCCCACTAGACTAAATCTAGTTGCACGGCTGATTCGATGTCCTACAAAAATGCCGATTTGTTCAGTTTTTTTTTGCTGCAAAAAGAGACCTGCCTATTTAAATCTACAAAATGGTGATGTTACCTTTCATCTATCATAGATTTTGCGCTTTTCGGAAGAAAAAAATGTTCTGAATTTTGACTGCTTTTAAAAAAAGTACTTGGTAAATTATAATGAGGTATCTTAATTACATATTGTAATTCTTAATATCTTAGAACGTATTGTTAAAACGGGTGTTAGTCGTACGGTTTAAAAATTAAAATGAGAGTAGTTCGTTCAGACCCCCAAAAGCCAAAACACGCCGTCTGTTTGGTTCGGCAAAACTCATATGTTTTCTAATGAGTCTAATTAGTTGTGAGTATCTAAAATGGCTCAAAGGTAAGCTGCTGCATCGTAGTTTTTATGTCTTTAAATACTTTTTGTTGATTGATCCATCACTATTTAAGAATTTGTCTCCTCATTTTCACTTACTTGTTACTATTTTGTATGTTACAAATTGAGCTTTTAAATATTATAAACATTTTGAGGTACTATTAATGGCTCTAGCAACACTGAAGGCTCAGGGAACACAATAAAGAAAAAATAAACGTCATTTTGTGGTCACCGCAACTTCTCAAAGTTGCATGCGAGTCTTTCGGCAGTTGATATTTTTTGTGAAGTTTGACAATTTCAAAAGTATATAGCAGTTTATATCACACAAATCTTATGTAGTACTATGCGTAAGAGATTAGTAAATGCGTGGTAATGTAGCTTTGTTCAAATTCGGCTCGATTTTGTCATTTTTGTCTATTTACAACCATTTGAACCATTGAGAACCACGCTTTTACGTTATTTTAATGTAGCTTCTATGTTACTGGTAACATTGATTGTATGTTACGTAACGTTTACGTGTTCAAAAGGTTTGTACATATTGTAAACTATTATACTTTTCTAAATAGATACTATAGTAAAAAACAGACCTAGTATTTCTAATTTGAAGTACAAGATACTGGAGAAGCAGAGAAAAAGAAGCTATTTAAAATAAAGGCAACGGTGAAACTGAGACTAGATATAAGAAAAAAAATCATGGTTTTATTTTACCCACCGGTGGTCAGGGCTCAAGAAAGAGAAAACTACTAACAAGACGCGCGGCGTCAAGAAGTATAAGTATATTTATTAGTTACCTACTACAGTAAAATTAACTGACAATTTTTTTTAAATATCTAACTAAGTAATCAGATACATCGATGTAACTTCTTAGTTGTGTCTTACTTTACTGCTTTTTGTGCCCAGCCTTTGATCCAGTTAGCTGCCTAATGCTACCTAAACCTGTGTTTAGTATGGTGGGTGTAGAGAACCGGGGAGCCTTTTAACTGGATACGAGGCATTCCATCTTAGTCCTAAGGGGTGACAACGAATCCTCATTTTAATTCTTAATCGAGGATAGACGTAAGCGTCTATAGGCCAGAGTATCCAATTACCATGAGGTGGACTGTGTACTCGCTTGTTACTCTTATTCAGTAAAAAAAAACTCATTGTTTAGCTTATTTTCTTAGTTTAAAGGAAATTTTATAGTAAAATGAAAATGAAAACAATGAATGAAATGAAATAGAAATTAATTTGTTGTCTTTTTTGATTGAAAAATATTTTGAGCATACGATGGGTATGCTCAAAATATTTTTATTGATCATATTTTACTGCTGTTGAATTAAACTTCACACAGCTGGCGAACTGTATTAGTATACATTTTGGATTGAAATTTGTGGTCCAAGCACAGCTCATGACTTAGACTTCCACGCTAAAAATAACGCATTATGAAATCAGTTACCAATCAATTACTTCTATGTTACACGAAATACCAGCATTATGCTACTGTGTTTGGTATGGTGAGTGTGGAGAATCGGAGACCCTTTTTACTCGAATCGAGGCATTCCATCTTAGTCCTCAGGGTGACAACGTAATTGCATTTTGATTCTTAATTGAGGATAAATGTGGATGTCTATGGGCCACAGCATACACTTACCATCAGTTAGACTGTGTGCTCGTTTGTTAACCAATGCTATTAAAAAACGTTATCATCAATACCGAGATCATCACCACTGATGAATACTGAACACCACCAAAGCCTGTAACTAAATATGGTCCTTTGATTTTTAATATTAATAGTTTTTTTCTAAGAATGAAAATTTATAAAGTTTGTCCATTATTTGTAAGCAACTCAAAGCTCTTGTAGGCAGACGACTGTTATTGATTGACCACAAAATAACTTATCTTACGTTATCTCAGATAAAGTTTGAAAAAATACTGACCACTGTAACTTATTCGAAAGTGACAAGGAACCGGTATACTCGACTATAAATTAGGGTTAAGCCGGCTACATATACATGGGTGCAGCCGATAGCGGTTGATTGAACGTAGAGGTTATTTGATATATTAATTGCTAAATATAAGCGTATACGCTTGATTTTGGCTAAAAACAGGTCTAGTTAAGTCTGAATAGTAATTAAAATAACTATAACTTCTGTTAAATTTGTCAAAATATGAAAACACTTATAAAGCAATACGAATGAGATAAGTATAAGATGCGACTGGGATGGCCATTTAGCCAATCCAAAACCGCGGACATTTGTATATAACATATAAATTATTTGGTGTTTATCTAAAAGGTATAGGTAATTCTAAGTGAGCTTAGGAAACCTAGGTTTATATTTTTTTCCAGAATTACCCGTACCACACCTAAATAGTGTTTCAATTTATTCATGGTGCGATGGTTTTTATTTTTAATTAAAAAATTTGCCACGTCAAATTTACAAAAATGCGGCTATAATATATATTATATATAGATATATATATATATATATATATATATATATGTGTTATATCTTCTTTTTAAATAAAAAATTCCAATAATAACGATCGTGTCAGTTTTAGCCTATATATACCATAGGTCAGATCCATATTCCGTGCCTGCCTAAAGTATGCGGCTATGTATTCGTTCTTCTTGTTTAGTTTATTTAGAAATGTAAGAGTAGACTACCTCGTTGGTCGTAAGCGCGACTACTGTTCATGAAGTCGCGGGTTCGAATTACGGGTCGGACCATAAATCAGTGATTGAGTTTTTTTTATCAATAAGTTTGCAGTAATTAGCATCCAAAAGTGAGGAAATTGGTGCACCACCGTGCCTCGGATTGTTTAAGCCATTGGTCCTGCGACTGATCTCTTTTCGATCGTGTCGGATTGCCGGACTATGAGATTGAGCAAATAGAGAGTGTAATCTGGGTAAAATTTACGAGCGGATCATTTTCAAATGCTTCCAAAAATACGACTTTGCCAATAAGCTACTTCAAGGCGAGCAGTTCGGCTTTAGAGCAGAACACTCGTGCACAAATATATTATATTTATTCAGGAAGACTTCTTTCACGCAAGAAAATACCAATCACTTAACACTATGTGTGTATGTGTCTACTTCTTCAATTTCGCAAAAGCGTTTGACAAAGTCGGCACGATGGTTTGCTTTACAATCTGTATAAACTCAACATGCCAGTCAGGCTCACTCACATCGTCATAGCTTTCCTTGCCAACCGCCATTTTAGTTATCGAGTTGATGGAAATCGCTCTTCGAAGCGCCTCCTTAGAGTCGAAGCTCCGTGTTGCCTCACTCCTTTTTACACCACGAATGGTATCCCGAAGGACCTAAGTTAATGTTTCGTAGTTCTTTTCACCGCTGACACAAAAATCTTCGTCTCCGATTACAGTAAAAGGTTATTTACTAAAATGCTCCAAAAAGCTGTCGATTAATTAGACAAACTCTTTTAAGGAGAATCGCAGTGAGATTAATTTTTTCAAAGAAACCCTTCTCTCAATCATCGGAACCTAAATCCAAAAGAAATCGTTGAGTACGTACACCCTATTCGGCCCGCCAAATCCCCAGGGAAACGATGACTAAATTACCTAGGACATATTCGACCACGGTATTATCTTCGCGAAACACATTTGCAATGTCTGCAACCGAACCAAATTCGTTTCTAGCTGCTTCTATCCGCTAGTTAAAAGCAAGAGCAAACTGTCCTTAAGACATAAGCTTCATCTTTATATAACGTGTGTAAGGATTCCAAGTCGTCTAAAATAGGTTCGTTCGCAAAGCCACCGGTGGTACCAGCGATACTCCGACCTGAAATATAATTGCGAACTTCCGACAATCTCTGAATATTTCAAGGAAATGTCTCAGTATTATTTTGGGAGCGCGTAGACACATCCCAGTCCGCTAGTCGTAGAAACAACCATTTACGCTCTGACTCCAAGCGTCACAGCGGAGACCCCGTAACGTTTTAATAGAACCCCCGGTTCCGGTAGACTTCATCGACCCAAATGTCACTGGAACCAGGAGGCAGTTCAGGTCAGCCGAAAGCTTGTTGGGGGGGGGGGGGGGGGTTCGAGAGAGTTTCTCGGTCTGCGCACACTATAGCGAGTGTGGATAGGGGCTGCATAGGCAGCTGTCTCACGAATGAGATGATTTGGGTGGGACTTTGAGGCTTTAAAAAATCTCTTAGAGAGTGGTTTAAGGAACTGCTGGATTGTTGGGAGCTCTAAGTCTCGGTGGAGGTCGGCATTACGGACATAATAGGGTGAGTTAGTGGCTCTACGACAGAATAGATTTTGAATTATTTGAAGTTCATTTATAAGGTTGGGTTTAGCATGTGCGAAAATGGGGGCCGCGTAGGTCATTACAGGTCGTATACAGACCTTATATAGGGTTAGCTTGTTTCGGAGGGACATTTTACTGTGTCTGCCCAACATGCTGTTGAGTCTACCCATGTAAAATCGCGGGTGCAAGTTACTTTCTTGATATGGGGTTCGAAAGTGAGCCTTGCTTCAAGGGTGACGCCTAAATATTTGGCTTTTGTTTGCCATGGGACAGGGGTTCCTAACATCCTGATTGGCGGAGTGGCAGTGAGACGGCGTCGTTTATGTTCGAAGTAAACGAGCGGAGCTCTTCTCCGGGTTTACGTCGATACGCCATTTTTGGAACCAAGCTCCTAAGTCGTTAACTCACTTTTGGATCTTGCTCCGAATCTGGCAGTGAGTTGCCTTTGGAGTAAAGGGCTGTGTCATCGGCGAAGAGGCCTAGTTTAAGACTCGGCCCCCTTCACCACTGTAGTATCTAAGTCCAAGCGCGGCCCGAAGCGCGCCGCGACTTCCCGCTCACCCCCCGCCCCGGCGGCCCTTGCCACCACCCGCGAAGCCCCCGCCGTTGCCTCCACCTCCGTAGCCCCCATCGTTGCTCCTACACCCGCAGCCCCTAACGCTGCCTGCTCTCAGTCGCATGACTCTGTTACCAAGCCAGCAACCCGCTGCGCTCCCAAATCGGTGAAAATCCAAGTCCCGCCCCCTGTCTTTCTCAGAGACAAGGCGAAATTTACCCAACTTTCCAAAACCCTCTATGAAAAGGGTTTCAAGTATGACCAAGCCACCAATGTTGGCGAAGGCCATTAAAATCATACCGGCGTCTATTGAAGACTTCCGGAATATAACCCGCCACTTCACGGCCGAGCGCGAGTCCTATCACACGTACGCTCTCGCCGAAGAAAGGAAAGTGAAAGCAGTCCTTCGCGGAGTTCCTTACGAACTCGCTAACGAGAACATCCTAGAAGACCTGGCTTCCCTGTAGAGGCTGTGCACAAGATGCACAGCAGCAGGGACGAGAGGTTCAACCTCGCCCTACTCGTACTCTCTTACGTGCCGGAGGCAAAGTCCATATTCCGTCAGGTACGCACAGTGTGCGCCCTGTCGCGAGTAAGGGTTGAAACACCACACAGGCGCGGTTACCCAGCGCAGTGCCACCACTGCCAACTTTACGGGCACGCGGCAGCCAACTGCTCAGCCCCACCCAGGTGCATTAAGTGCCGAATTCATCACTAAAAGCGCTCGACCCAAAAACGCAAGTGTCCTATGCGGACAGACAGGCCACCCGGCCAACTTCAGAGGCTGCCCTCGCGCTCCTCGCCTACTTCTGAGCAACAAAGCTCCACCACTAGTCAATGACCAATCTTTCCCGACTCTTCGAAGCCGCTTGCCCCGCCATGGCCTGTCACTGCCTCAGCCCCCTCAGGGCTCATCTCAGTCCACACAGGGCATCTATCGGCCCACTCTGGGCATCTATCTGCCCCCTCAGGGCCGCTATCGGCCACCTCAGGGCTCTCCTTGGCCCCTTATGAGCCTTCCGCTATCCCAGCCTGCGCCTCTCCTAAATAACCCTTGGGGCCCTAAAGAAACGAACATCACGCGGCCCTCCGCCACCCCACAAAAACAGGCAGACCCTATAGCCGACGATTTAAACCTAGTGTCCAACACTATGCGTAAAGTCAACATAGGGGAAATCTCAATCTTTGCGCGTAAACTCCGCGCTGCTCAGTCCCCTCAGGACCGTCTCTTTGCTCTTGATGAGCACATCGATCTACTAAGGTCGTTGTAAATAACACTATGCCGGAGCCTTCTGCTTCCGCAATATCACAGTCGTATCAAACCGAAGGGTTTGTCGCTTATTTATTTTAATATCCGCGGATTGCAAAATAACGTCCCTGAGCTTAGACTATTTCTTTGAGATCGCGAAGTCGACCTCCTCCTCCTTCACGAGACCAACCTCAGCCCTAAGGTCTCAAAAGGCCTTTCTATCAAAAGTTATTCACTTCTTCGTAATGACAGACCCGACCGCAAAGGTATTTACTACAAAAAGTCGCTTCATTGCTCCCACATCCCCACTCCGACGCTTACCAGTATGGAAGCCATTATTACTAGATTAGCCATGACTGGACACCAGTCTATCATTATAGCCTCTTGCTATATCCCTAGCGGAACCCTCCCCGTTAAGAGCGATTTCGAAGCCATCCTTGCATTAGGTAACTCAGTCATTATGTTTGGAGATTTTAACTACAAGCATACTGAATGGACCTGCCGCACTACTACTAGTAGTGGCAGGGTGCTGCTCAATATCACTCAGTCTCTCGACCTGACTGTCTACAGCCCCTCGCTGTCACCCACTATCCCGACAACGTTAACTACGTTCCTGACCTGCTAGACTTTGCTCTAGTTAAAAGTCTCTCTTAACCTTAGAGCAATCGAGTCTCTCGATGATCTAGGATCCGACCACCGTCCTGTATCCCTCCTTCTTGGCCATCAGCCATATCCTACTCCCACTTCCAAAACCTACACTGGTACGAACGATCAACTGGTGATGTTGAAGAAAATCAGCACCGATGATTGGTTTGCTGACTTTAGCGACAATAAATCTCCATTTTAATGGTCGGCGTAGATTTAAATCCAGTTCCATTGTTTTTTCTCCATATGTAGGAATAACCGTATTGTTTGTTGCATAGAGTTAAAAATCCAGTTGCTTCAACTTCTGCCTTTGTTTCGGCGGTAACACTGAGATATTCGCTCCGGTGTCGATAAGGAAAGTAAGCTTGCTCTTTTTTATCGGTGAAAAAAAGACGGTAGGACTTTGCTGTTACGCTGGATCCCGTCGCATCGAGCGTATTAGTTAGTTTTCCGTATTCGTATTTTCACTTTTGAATATACACGGTGTTGTGCATTTTCTTGCCTCGAACCCGAAACGTCGATGATAGTAGCAGTAAGGGGATCTTGATGTTGAGCTTGTTCGACTTCTACTTGCATAGCAGTTGCACGAAAACGTGATCTTCGGTGTTGCTGATTGCGTTGTACTGTTGCTGGTAACAGGTGTGATGCTGGGAAGCTTTGAGCGCGGCGACTTCGAATGATAGCTTCCGAATTTATTTGAGGATTGATGTATATGTGTCGGATTTCTTCGCTTCTTGCTATATAATGACGGCTTAATAACACTGATTTTATATATACTGAAGTCTTCCTTGGTATTTTTCCTACTATTCTTGCAGGGATCTTCCTTTCGGTGTTCGTAACGGGATCTTCTTTCTGGGTATTTGTAACGCGATCTTCCTTCTCGGTGTTCATAACAGGGTCACCACTGTAATAGTGGGGATAAGCAGTCCACTATTAACAGACTCCGAGTGGTCTAGTGGCAGAGAAATGAAACTACTATTTATGTGCAAACTTCTGGTGTATCAACTATTGAATATGGAATATGGAATGAATTTTACGTCGACCCAACCTATATTTATATGTCCGGCTACGTCGTTAGCTAACCAATAGTAACAATTTTAATTTGCCTAGCCAATTACAGTATATAATTATGACCAATAAAGATTATTTAAAATACAACTATTATGTGCGTTCCATTTGCTAGCGTACTGTGGCCGTAGAATGAAAAGGGGAGATCTCCCGCCGGGCAAGGTGTTTTGCCCGGGGAGCGGCCGATGCTCCAAGTGATAGTTCGGAGAAGTTCTATATATACTGTTTATGATTTGAAATTTCGATAGCGTGATTCAGGCTTCGGTGTGTTTCGCTTGCGGCGCGACGACAGTGCCGCCACATCACCCCCACGCTCAGACTGGAGGTCGATAGTGCAGCCTCGTTGCCGAAGAATGTGCAAGTGCCAGGAGATTGCCTTGTAGTGTAGTGGCCGGCTTCACTCGGTCACTGTGACGTAGGCGCGGGACCCGAAGCTTTTTGCCGTACAGAACTTGCTTGACGTGCTGAAGCTCGGCGGCCAGGTGTTTGCTGTCACAGATCCCTCGTGCTCTCTGTAACAAAGATTTGCCCACGGTAGCTAACTGTGAAGGATGGTGGTGAGATTCACCGTTTAAATATCGGTTTGTATGGGTCTTTTTCCTATACACAGTGTGACCAATGGTGTTGTTAGGATTTCGGATGACTAACACATCTAGGAAAGGTAAGGAATTATTTGCCTCTAACTCCATAATAAATTGAATTTTAGAGTTTATGGAATTAAGATGTTCTAAAAATGCAGTTACTTTGTCTGATGGTAAAATTGTGAAAGTATCGTCTACGTACCGCTTGTAGATCCTTGGTGTAACAGATGCAGTAAGGAGGGCTTTCTCCTCAAAGTCTTCCATGAATATATCGGCGAGAATGGGAGATACAGGTGAGCCCATGGCAACACCATCTACTTGCTTGTAAGACTCTTCCTTCCACAATAGATAGCCAGATGTAAGGCAATGTCTGAGTAGTACTGCATATTCTGCTGGCATGTTATTTTCATCTAGTTTCCTAGTCATAATTGAGATGCAGTCTTCAACAGGTAGGCACTGAACATCAAAACTGACCATGATTTCATTGTCAGTAAGACGTAGGTCTTTTATCTCGCTCTTGTGTGCCCTCTGAGTGGTGATAATATTTTAGCTAAGTATTGAGCCAATCTGTAAGTTGGCGAATCAATCTGACTCACTATTGGACATAATGGAGCGTTCGGTTTGTGTATTTTTGGTAACCCATACAACTTCGGTGGTTTGGCACATGAAGGTATTATCGAATTAACGTCCAGATTCAATTTATCGGAGTATTTCTTAATTATATTATTCTTTCTTAAAGGGAATGAAAAGTTTATCCCGGTTGCTAAAACTAGTCTTCCTCTAGATATTAGCAACCTGCTCAAAGCCAAAAAAGCTGTCCTCCGTAGAGCTGCACGCTATCCCACTCCCGAGTATAGACTCGCGGCCCACCGCCTTCAACGCAAACTCCGTTACCGCCTCAAAGATTTCAGAGACCTCGAAAGGGGCAATCTCATGGAGTATATCTCCCCCTCTCATACAGCGTACTACCAGATGGAGAGAGCCTTCCGGATAGACGCTATCACGCATACTCCCCCTCTGTCTCGTCCTGACGGCACTATTGCCTTTAGAAAAGGCTGAGTGCTTCGCTGACAGCGTCGCCGCTCAATGCTCTCCCAGCTCACAACCCACTGACCCCCTACATATCAAACTAGTGAAGGACGAGGTCCGCCGCCGGAACTCACCCCCCACCACCTCTGACCCTATCACTGTGTCCAAAGATGAGATTTCATCTACCATAAAAGGACTTAAGCCCGAAATAGCACCGGGCGCGGATGGCATATCCAACCAAGCCCTCAAACGTCTCGAACATTTTTTTTGCGCCCGAAGCAAATATGGGCAACCCTCCGGAAAGCGGTGGAGGGAGGAGGGGAATGCTCATAGCATATCACGCAGCCGGCTGCGTGGTTATGTGGGGACTTTTACCCACTAAACCCCACCTTTATGGATTGGCTTACTGATCTGACGAGAGATCTTTAAGCCGTACACGGACGCGACCCTCCTTGGCAGAAAGGAGGGCGCAGTCTCGAACATAAATCGATTTGCTTAAGTACTGCTGAGCTAAACGGTAAAGTGAGCTAGGCGGAAAAATCCTCAATTTTGCACCTAATTTTGCAATTACATTTCCCTAATTCGTGACATATCTTTATTTTCCATAAAAACACACACAATTATATTTCCCCAAAAGAAAAAATTAATTCACATTTCACATTGTATAAAATATTAATAAAGTACAAGACATAATATCATAATTTACAACCTATTTTGTGTGGTCACAGGCTCACAGGCCTCAAAAACTCTAAATATATACTTATCACGTATTAAAATACTAGATACAATTTTCATAGCATAATTCTTATCATTACTTTTATAATCTTAAACAATCTAACAGTTTAATGCGAGAATTAAAACTTTAAGCAAATTCCTAAACAAAGTACAAAACATTAAAACATATTTTTTTAAAAATATAAGAAAAATAAAAATATTATATACTAATACTACCTTAAAAATATATATTATAATAATAAATAAATTATAAAGAGGAACATTTAATTTTTACATTATTTCAATATTTTATTACTAAAACAGTCTTAATGATATTTCCGTTATATTGATACAACATCTAGCTAAAACGATTACAAGTAGCTAGAACAATTATTTTAGAAATTCCAAAAATGACAAATTTTAATAACTTAATATTTTAAAATCTTTAAGAAGCGTTTCACCCTTAATCATGAAACGATGTGAACTACCCCCGCTAATCACCGTATCAATTCCTGCAGGGTCCTCCTGGGCAGTATATAAGAGGAATTCGCCATCGCTTTTTAACAATTATACCTATCCTTGTCTTTTTCTTTACATATTATAAACCTTTTCATTCTAACATTAAACTGTCTCTTTCTAATAAGCAGATTGGAATGTTTTATCTTAATCATATCTTTGTTACAACAACATAATGCTTAAAAACCATCATCATCATCATCATTACAGCCCTTCACAAGTCCACTGCTGAACATAGGCCTCCCCCAAGGTATGCCACAAAGCACGGTGCTGAGCCACCTGCATCGATCGACTTCCTGCATGTCTTACCAGGTCGTCACTCCATCTAGTGGGGGGTCGCCCTACACTGCCTACCGGTACGAGGCTGCCACTCGGGAACCTTTTTTCCCCAACGGTTGTCGGTTCTTCGAGCTATATGGCCGGCCCATTGCCACTTCAGCCTACTAATCCGTTGGACTACGTCGGTCACTCTGGTTCTACTGCGGATATCCTCATTTCTAAGTTTATCACGCAGAGAAACTCCGAGCATAGCCCTCTCTATAGCTCGCTGAGCAACTTTGAGCGTCCTCATACGGCCAGCAGTGAAGGACCACGTCTCGGTTCCGTAGGTCATCACTGACAAAACCATAAAAACCATAATTGTTTTCAATTCTCTTATTCATATCGTCATATTACATAGTTGATTACTACGTAACACATGACTCTAAGTTAATACAATAACATTCATTCATTGTTTTTCAATCAGAAATTAGCCTTTAATAAGATTGATTACTCTTTTCGTATAACATACAATAAATTGAAAGGTTTAATAAGATGATTGATCTCGCGCCTCTACAACCTGTGTTTGTCATTTGTTCTAGGTAAATGAACAGATAGATTTGACAAAGTTCTAGGAGGAAAATAAATCCTTATTTTTCACACACTCTTACTTTAACTTTTGTGGATTCTTCGAAAGGCATATTCCGTGGTCGGCCTTATGGAAGTCTGAGCATATTGTGGCGCAAATCTCTTTTTGAATTGATGTGTGGTATCCGTTGTAGAATGCAATAGTAATAGGCTAGCAGCTATAAAACTATCATTTCATAACCTCCGACATTGCAGATAATTTGGCTGAGTTCACAAACACTTTGAACAACATGAGCGCTATAATTGATGAATGTGGGGTCGAGGCTGTGTTAATGGTTGGGGATTATAATGCACACCCTACGGCTAGATTCGGGTCTGAAATGTTAGCTTATTGTGCAGAACAAACTTGGAACTGCACTGATATAGAAATTTTAGGGATCAACTCAAAAACATTCACTTTCTTAAGCGAAGCTCATGGGACAGTTAAATCATAGTATAAAGAGTAAATGGTTAGATCACTGCCTGGCTACTTCAGCAGCAAAAAAATTTATTTTAAATGTAAGTAAAAGTGTAAGTTGGTCTGACCATTTTACCCTTTATATTGACTGTGATATAAATTTAGTATGTAATAAAAATTTCACCTATACAAATAATGAATGTGTTCCCGTTAATAAATTTAGATGGGGTCATAAAACCCCTGACGAAATTAAAAAAATATTCATTAATTTGTTATAGGAAATTAAGTCAATTACCGAAATCTAGTCCTTGTAAAAATTGTGATAATTTTAGTTGTGATAAAAAATGTACTCAAAATTTTATTGATATGTTATATAATTATATTATTAATACTTTACAATGTGCATCTAAGAATTGTAAATTAAATGCGTCTGATGCTCCGAAAGGTCGCCGGAAAGGTAGGAGGCAGGTTGGAACTACCATGTGCGAGAATTACACGCAAAAGCACGATTATATTTTAAAGAATGGATAAATGCTGGAAAACCGTTTAACGGAAAAATTTATGACGATATGACAACGACGCGTAGGGCTTTTAAAAATAAATTAAAATGGTGCCAAAATAATCAAGAGATGATAGAATGAACATACTTGCCACTCATAGAGCAAATAAAAAATGTTTCAAAATTTTGAAAAGCAACAAAAACCTGCAACATACGTAGTAGCTTGCCAGTTAGCGTGAATGAGATTAACGACAAAAAGGACGTAGCTAACATGTTTGCTAATCATTTTTCAATTAAACCAATGCACGTGGAGAGTATTCCCCATGCTCAGTCGACAATCTCCAACGCTGAGGTTTTGTCCTTGTGTGCTAGTGGTATCATAAAAGTAGTTCATAATATGAAGCGAGGAAAATCTCCGGGCTACGATGGCTTGAGTGTTGAGCACCTTTTCTATGCCAGTGATAAACTATTTGATTCTCTAGCATTACTTTTTAACCTATGTATTAAACAGACGATTGTTGTACCAGTCGTTAAGAACAAAACCGGTGACCTCTCTAATATCTCCAATTACCGCCCTATCTCTCTGGGCACAATAGTTGGTAAAGTGCTTGAAAAACTTCTACAACCCGAACTTGTGAAAAAATTAGGATAAGTGATGCTCAGTTTGGTTTTCGTGCCGGTGTTTCTGCCGACTCTGCAATACTGTCCGTTAAGCACGTTGTAAACTATTATAAAAGACGTAGTACATCTGTTTACGCCTGCTTTCTGGACTTGAGTCGTGCATTTGACCTTGTTAATTATAATATATTATGGAGGAAAATGCATGAGTCCAATGTACCTGGCACTGTTCTGGGTTTGCTGAGATACTGGTACGAGAACCAGACAAATAAAGTTAGGTGGGACGACACAACTTCTAGTGGTTATAAACTAGAATGTGGGGTACGTCAGGGAGGGCTGACCTCTCCGGACCTTTTCAATCTTTATGTTAACGGCTTGATCGAGGAGCTTAGGAGTACCGAAATTGGATGTCACATTAATGGTGTAGCGTTTAACAACCTTAGCTACGCAGACGATATGGTGCTCCTTAGCCTATCGATCAACGGTCTTAGAAAGCTTATATTCATCTGCGAAAATTATGCTCGTCAGCATGGATTAAAATATAATGAGTCTAAGACTGAAATGCTAGTCTTTCGTGCTGGAAAGGGTCCGGGGGAGAGTACCGCTAGTAAGCATAAATGGTGTGCAGGTACGGACTGTGAAGAATTTCGGGTACTTGGGTCATATGTTGTCGGAGAACCTGAGTGACGACTTGGATATTGAGCGTGAACGTAGAGCTCTAGCTATACGTTGTAACATGCTGGCGCGTCGTTTTGCCTCGTGTTCTGAGGATGTTAAGATTACTCTGTTCAAAGCCTATTGTATTAGCTTTTACACCGAACAACTCTGGATAAATTACACCAAAAAAATCCTACAACATCCTCAGAGTACAGTATAATGACGCTTTTCGTATTTTTTTGAAACATCCACGGTACTGCAGTGCGTCCACAATGTTCGCAGAGGCTGCCGTCCCAGACTTTTACGCAGCGTTACATTATAGAACTGCCAGTTTCTGGGAAACTGTAGGTAACTCAACAAATGAATTAGTTAAGGTCGTCGCTCAGGTGTCTCCTGACAATATATTTTATAAACACTGGCAGGGTATGCATCGGACGCTATAGGTGATGAAAAAAATTATTTTAAAGTACTATATTTTAACTCATAATAGAGTTTAATTTGTAATTTTGTATGTGTATAATACTCTAATTCATTGTCTTTGACGCAAAAAGTACTTAAAAATGTGGGTTGATACCTTAATAAATAAACTTTATTATTATTATTATTATTATTTAATTCAACTCAAGCTTTCATTTTCCATTCAATACGTCATTGGCGAATTTTGCCATCATCATCATCATCATCATTACAGCCCTTCACAAGTCCACTGCTGAACATAGGCCTCCCCCAAGTAACGCCACAAAGCACGGTCCTGAGCCACCTGCATCCACCGACTTCCTGCATGTCTTACCAGGTCGTCACTCCATCTAGTGGGGGGTCGCCCTACACTACGCCTACCGGTACGAGGCTGCCACTCGCGAACCTTTCTTCCCCATCGGTTATCAGTTCTTCGAGCTATATGGCCGGCCCATTGCCATTTCAGCTTACTAATCCGTTGGGCTATGTCGGTCACTCTGGTTTTACTGCGGATATCCTCATTTCTGAGTCTATCACGCAGAGAAAATCCGAGCATAGCCCTCTCCATAGCTCGCTAACCGACCTTAGCGTCCTCATACGGCCAGCAGTGAAGGACCACGTCTCTGATCCGTAAGTCATCACTGGCAACATGGCCTGGTTGTACACTTTAGTTTTCAGAGGTTGAGGTATACCTGACGAGAAAATGTGTCGTAATTTCCCGAACGCTGCCCAGCCGAGTTGAATCCGTCGATTGACCTCTCGGTCGAAGTTGGACTTACCTAGTTGGACTATTTGTCCCAGGTAAACGTACTCGTCAACAACTTCGAGCATAGTGCTCCCAACAACTACCGGCATAAGTGTGAC
The DNA here is from genome assembly GCA_907164705.1 of Parnassius apollo. Lineage (NCBI taxonomy): Eukaryota > Metazoa > Arthropoda > Insecta > Lepidoptera > Papilionidae > Parnassius > Parnassius apollo. The sequence continues at coordinate 32,574,985 of CAJQZP010000693.1, forward strand.
ATGGACATTAAACATGATCTTTGTTTTGTCCATGTTCATCTTAAGACCTATCCGTTGGGAGACACCACTGAGGTCATTGAGCATAGTGCTGAGGTCCTCCAGCGATTCTGCCATAAGGACTATATCGTCGGCAAATCGTAGGCTCACCTTACGGTGACTATAATACGGTATTAACATCAATGGCGAGTACATCACTCATGATGTACTCGCCATTGATGTTAATACCGTATCCTTTCCAGTCCAGTAGCTTGAAAACGTCTTCCAACGCAGCGGTGAAGAGTTTCGGGGATATAACGTCACCCTGTCTTACACCTCTCTGCAGTTGGATAGGTTTCGAACTCTGGTTCTGTACTCGGATAGCTATCGTAGCCCTACTGTACAAACACTTCAGCACTTCGATATACCGACAGTCAACTTGGCACCGCTGAAGGGACTGTAGCACCGCCCAAATTTCGACGGAATCAAAGGCTTTCTCGTAGTCCACATACACCAGGCAAAGTGGCAGATTGTACTCTTCGGTCTTCTGTACAATCTGCCGCAGGGTATGTATGTGGTCTATGGTACTGAAGCCTTTTCGGAAACCGGCTTGTTCGGGAGGCTGGAAGTCGTCAAGTCTGCGTGCGAGACTATTCGTAATGACTCTCGAAAACAGCACGTAGACGCGGCTCAGAAGGGAAATCGGTCTGTAGTTCCTCAAGAGAGCGTTGTCGCCTTTCTTAAAGAACAAGACCACCGCACTTCTGCTCCACGCCTCTAGAGTAGTGCCACCATGGAGGACGGAATTGAAGAGCTTCTGAAGGACTTCAAGTACCGGTGTCCCACCCGCTTTCAGAATCTCCGCTGTAATTCCATCCTCGCCTGGGGCCCTGCCATGTTTAAGGTGCTGGAGAGCCATTCTAATCTCGCTCAGACTGACGTCCGGGATATCATCGGAATAGTGTCGGGTAAGACTTGCTCTTGGATCGTTACTCACACTTGCGTGTGGCTCCAACGATGATGTGTACAGCTGCCCATAGAACCTCTCAATCTCACTCAAAATCTCAGGTGTCCCGGAAACGATATTGCCACACTCAGTCTTCAGCTTTGACAGTTGGCTCTTTCTGGCAGACAGATCTCTGGCAAAGACTTTGGAGCCCTGGTTCCGCTCGATCGCTTCCTTAATACGAGCAGTATTAAAGTTGCGTAAGTCTCGCCGAACGCATTTGGAGATCTGTCTATTCAGTTGCCTGTATGCTGTCAAATCTGTTGAAGATTGCAGCCTCATCTCCCGTCTAACAGCCATGAGATTAAGAGTGTGATCGGAGAGTTTTTGTGTTCTTCTGCGGCGGGTCTTGCAGAACTTAGCTCCGACCGCATGGACAGTTTCCACGAGCTTGTCATTCATATCGTCCACTGCATTGCAATCTTCTAGGCACTGGAAGCGGTTACGTAACTCGAGCTGAAAAGTCTCGGGTTTCTGGATTAGAGCACGAGGGGGACGGAGCGTTGACTTCATTAGACGAGACCTCTCCAACTTAACGTTTAGGTTCAGTGTGCCTCTAACCATTCGGTGATCGCTGCCGGTTTTCACCCTTGCGATCACTGAGACATCAATGAACAGTTGGCGTCTGGTTGTCATAATGAAGTCAATCTCATTTTTTTTCGAACCGTCGGGGCTCTACCAGGTCCACTTCCTGTGGGGCCGCTTCTGGAAGAAAGAGTTCATCATAAAGAGTCACTCTTTCTCCTTAAAGTCAGCCAGCTGCTGGCCCCTACGGTTCCGTTGCCCTACTCCAAATTTCCCTAACTTGAGGTCACCGCCTTCTCTTGTGCCTAGTTTTGCGTTGAAGTCTCCCATCAACACCGTGTGGTGGGTTTTGGGGGAATGCATGGCTCCAGAAATATCCTCATACATTTCCTCCACCTCCTCATCGGGATGTGCCGAGGTTGGTGCGTAGACCTGTATGACCTTCAACGAATACCGTTTGGTGATTCTGAGTATCAGGTACGCGACCCTCGTCGACACACTCCCAATCTTTACAACGTTGTTGACGAGACTTGTGGACGATAAATCCGACACTCCTTGGGACAGATGGTCGCCCTCCCGGTGATAGAACAAGTTGCCGGACTCGAGGATTACCGTGTCCTCCCCCTCTCTTCAGACCTCAGATAATCCTAATATGCCAGCGCACTTTCCTCTTCTTCCAGCTCCAGTATCTTCTCGTCAGTCCTCAGGGTGCGTGCGTTATACGTTGCCAGGTCGAATCGTCGTAGGTGGCAACCGAATCTCCACCGGAGATTCTTAGCACCCCCTTTCCCCGCCGTTACCTTTGTCGCCACCGTAGCCAGGAATAGCGGGGCCGCCGGGGACTGGGGGCCGTTTATTTGCGTCGTTGCTCATGGGGGGATATTTGCCATAGTTGCCACGCTTGGCGAGCGGGTTGGCAACCGCAGTTTTTTATTATGTTATTGTTGTTATTAGGAAGATGCTGCTGCCCATCTCCCTCCTGTTTCCCTCTGTCGCCTCTTACGACACCCACGGGAAGATATTGGGTAGTGGATATTCTCAACCGCCACTACACGGCTAATTTACCAAACCGCTAATTTTACCAAACCGCCACAAAAAGAAAATGAAGAGGAGATTATTTACAAAGATTTTTAAAATTTGTTTCTCTTTTTTTATGATAATTATAAAATGTTACTTAAGAAAAATAGGTAACAAACTTCAAAAAAAAAAAAAAAAAAAGACTACTCATACCTAGAATTTAACTGTGTCATATACTATACTTTATATTATAATAGAAAAATAAACTCGTGCAATTTTTAAAAATTGGGTATCTTTTCTTTTTAATATACTTTCCAAATTTTGTTTCATATTCTTTTGTCATCAGATTCTGAGCTATGATACACATTTCAAGGCTCTAGCTCATCGTGAAGCTTAAAATCAATTATTAAATGCGACCCGAACACAACACAAGCGAGTTTATAAAGAACATGGTTAAATTAATGTTTTTGGTCTCTTATATTCTCGCAAATATTTCATATTGAATAAAACTTAGTGATTGTGTGCGTGTGTAAGAGATCTACTTCCCATAACTTTCCGTGGGTGTCGTATGAAACAAAACATGGACAGCAGCCCTCAGCAGTTGTCAGAGGGATAACAACAACTCATAATTCTAACAAACTTTCGTTATCTATTCGCCTGCCAACCGTGGCAACTATGGCTATTCGCTTGCCAACCGTGGCAACTATGGCTAATGAGCAAATCTATGAGGAAGGCGTATGTTTAAAAGGTGAGAGTAAGTCAGCTCAAATTCTAATTTCGCCCCCACTTCCCCGCGCGTCGTATGCTATGTACCGACATGTTTGTAATCACTAATACTCTAAGTAGATAGGTCGTTAGATACTTATTTCATTAGGTTTATCATATATATGCCTGTTTCTTAACGCCAACCCAGTCGCTTCTTATTTTTATAACGGTTATTTCCCATTTTAATTTTACGTCTTACTGTTGCGTAATGTGTTTTCTGATCGTAAGCGACACAACTTCTCCCTTCAAAAGCCGGAGCAATACTAACGGAGCGACAGGAATCAAGCTTACGCGTCGATAGTTTAGGTAATTTCTTTTTACAGTGAAAATAATGGTATTTTAAAAAAGTAAATAACATAAGCACTGCTTTATAGTTAGTTCAGTTAGTATGCAAAGTTTCATGATCTTATTTAAAGTATTTTATGAATAGCAGCGGTTTATTGTTCAGTTTGGAGGTAACTTTGGATTTTTTTTCTATCGAGAAAATTTTACGGAATCGTGTTTTCGTCTAACATAAACCTTAACATTAATCCTCAACTTTACCATATATTTATTTCAAAATTAATGCTGCAATACTTTTGGCATAACGGAGGATCTTGCTAAGCCATTTGAGGTTATATTTCCCCTTAACAATGGAGTTTTAATAAGCTGTATAGAAAAGAAAGAATACAACAAAGTTTATGTATATTCTCGTTTAGTTGTAACTTATTTTAAATACCCAACGCCTGGATTGTAGAAACACTTTATGCTCATGCAGGGACTGAATTATTGTATTTAGTGGGTAGAACACAAAGAGTGATAAATCGAAGTGAGGGTACAATTCGAAACCCGACTCTTTTGAGCAGTATAAAGCGTAGGTATAAAATGAGTCTTTAGCATGTAAAAATATGGTATCAGAATTTTTTTTAAAATTTCATCGTTTTAAGAATAAATTGTTGTTCTTCTAATCTAATGAAATGCCGGGGCTAATAGGAAGTCGTTTATCAATTTCAGATATCCCCGATGAAAACCGTAACACACAAAATTTAAAAACTTTTGGGGGGGACAAAAAAAAAAATAAAAAAAAAAAGTTACGCAACTTTTTTCCCAACCTTTATTTATAGGTACATCCCAGCGAAACATCATTCTCACAGGGTAGCCAATTTTATTTGAGCCTCTTCTGACTAAAGTTTACTTATTGAAATTAATAAATGAACCGAAATGACTTTCACTTTAGCTTTATTATATTGAAACAGCTTTCTTCGTTTTATGTCTAGGCACATTCATATACATATTCATATTCATATTCATCACACACTAACATGCAATTCTTTATCATAAATATTTACCAGCCAACTGAAAGCTTTAGAAAGCGCTTATTTACGGTAGAGTAGAGATTTCTACTTTTTGTACAATAGATTTGTAACTGCTTTCCGGACGCAACTAACTGGCTATAAAAGTGATGGATACTGCTGTAAATATCTGTAGAGAAATACTGAGACTGTGGACTGCGGGTATCAATTAACGAATGATTGATGAACATATTTTGTTTATTTTATACATCTTCAGTAGACCTAAATTTATTTCAAGTATCTAAATTCATAGAATTTTTTTATGATGAGAATTAAGTGAAAAATCATGTTAACACATAGATAATAATGTCCTTCCAACCCCTGCTGCTGATCTGTATAATTTCTTTACAGAATATATGACTTAGCTATATATATATATATATATATATATATATATATATATATATATATATATATATATATATATATATTAAAAATCCATTCAATTCATTCCATTAAATGAACATTTCGATTGTTTAATTATTGTATGTGTCTTTTACGGACACGGAAGCTGTTCAAAATAATAATATTTCCTCTCAATATTTGTTTCAGAGGTAAAGACTATACTAATAATTTGTACCTCCTCCCCACGGGTGAGATAGTGTACTTGGTAGCCGCGGTGATGGTGTTGTTGAACGTGGAGGAGCAGTGCCAGTAGCACTACACGAGTCACACGGATGACGTCAAGTGCCTAGCGATACACTTCAACAAACTGATCGTCGCTAGTAGACAGTGTGCTAAACTTGTGTGCAAAACTCAATATCTGATTTTGGCCCGACCTGGGATCCGAACCCGGGACCTCGTGATCAGCAATCGCATTTATGATTACTAAACCAACGAGACACACTGAATAACTATCACTGAATAAATATTTGTATACCTATCAATAATTTGAGTATAATAATCTAATCTAATTTTTCTCGAAAGTAGACTTACTTTACCTGCAAGCAGTATACCACATGATTTCATAGAAGATCTTAAGATGACTCTCGTTACCAACTAAAGGCGGATAATCCACCTTATAACTCAGAACCCAATTTTGAATAATGATGATACCATACTGGCCCCACTCTGTGCTCTGTGCCCCGTATTCCGTGTTTTGTACTTCGTGCTCCGTGTTCCGTGCTCCCTACAAATCCGTCAAACCTCTTACATTGTGGAGGCATTTTACATTATAACAAGAACAAATTAAACATCAACTGTAGAAAAATCGCCTGTCAAGCGTAGCAAATATACCCTTATTGTAGCAACCTATGGGAAGTTCGACGTTTGGCAGTGGATATTGATAGACTGTAAGGAATGAATGGATGCATAAAATTGGACGACGTCAAACATCTAGACGATTATATGGCCTACAAATTATATTATTATATTAAATTTGTGGCACTAGGCACCATATTTGTTAACTCAATGTATAAAGATATAGGTAGCTGTCAACCCTGGCAAGAAGATTCCACGAAGATGATATTTAAATATATGGTAGATGTCAGTAGTAAGTACAATGTGCATAAATACAGACGTTCATTTTATTCGCAAACTCATGACATTTATAGATATCGTTTCAATGGAAAAGGTGAAGGATCAATTTGCCGGCGAAACAAGATAAATTGCAGAATTGGAAAATACGCATTCGCAGTTATTTTAAGACATTTATAAATATATATGATAGGATTTTGAAAATCTAAAAGGATGTGTATGATGCATTCGATGTGCTGTATATAAAAATTGTAAGATTTAAAATATTGTTCACCCCGTCAAATTACAAGCACAAGCCATTTCGCGGTAGAAATAGGCAAAAGGTTGATACCTATCTAGACGGACTTCTAGGCATAAAGGAGTATACCACATAGTAAAATGATTATCACAAAATAACTTGTTGATATTTAATATTATTAATATTAGATTATTTTGTAATTATTTTACAACATAAAATATCGATATAAATTTCTTCTACCAAGCACTTGATCACGTTTTGGCTTTCTCATGGCTAAACATTGGCTTGGCTAAACTTTATACTGTCTCTTTAATCTTTTGAAGTGGATCATAGAAGCGGATGCACTACTGCGTTTTGATAAAAAAATAGGTTAGTAGGAAGTATAAAACAAAATTGACTTCTGGCTAGAAAAGAAGCGATAGTACGAATGTTGTAATAAATAGTCCTTCCGTGTGCTACTTAATGGTTGTATGTATTGTGATATATATGACGTGTTTCTTTCACTGTTGCCCGTATGATATTAAAAAGCATAAGGTTGCTGAGAGTTTCTCCACTAGCCTAACGGGCTAATGGATTTAGCCTGACGGATCGCAATGGTTAGCTTAAGCGGCAATAGGCCCACTATATACTCGTAGCTCGAAAAATCAACAACTGTCGGGGAAAAAGAAAGAATCAGAGAAAAGAATCAATCAAAGAAAAGAACCGAGTGGCAACCTCTCACCGGTAAGCAAAGTGTGTAGTGGCCTCATACAACAGTACGACCTCCAAAGACATGCAGGAAGTTGATGGATGCAGATGGTTTAGTAAAGGGTTGTAATAATGATAATGATTTATTATAAATTTTAATATAAAACTAATTTGTTTCAATAATTACAGTGTCTCAACATTTACGAATCAAGTGATGTTAGGTATTTATTCTCTTTTTAAAGCAATCCATCTTATTTATTATCAATAGACTGCAATTATTTTAATTGGTGGTCGTGACTTGAGTTGCAAATATAATGGCTGGGCGAAAGGATAACAAGATTCGCTCGAAACACTGATATCAAAGAATACATATTTTACTCAGTTTGATTACCTCACACATGAGCATGACCGTGAGTCATTTTAGTGTTTTGTGCTCACAAAACCGCATACCTATGCCACACTCTCACATATTTTATCAATTAAAAGCCCTTTGAAGCAACATACAATAATTTTAATATTTTATAATGAAATAAAATTTTTACACAAAAGATACGGTTTTTATTTAATAATTGTATTGAATTGAAAAAAAAATCGTTAAGTCTAAAAATATGGGTTGGGTTTATCATTGAGGTATTACTACTACGTACGGCAGTAATATAGTTCGATGGGGTTTCTCTAAAAAAGTGATAACGATCGGGTAACTTGACGTTTTGCGCTTTTTTTAATTCGTGTTCTTGCTGAATAAAGTCTCGGATTGAGGGCGACTAAGTCTAGTCAGCTCAGAAGACACAAGTTTGCGCGTTTACCGCTCAAAAGAACTCCTTTGTCGTTTCTCATCAGTTTCAAGGCACTACCCTTCAAGTCTCAGTCTAGTCTCAGCCAGTAACGGAATCGGCGTCGACATATCGTAGGATGTGCAGTTTCGTGGTCAATTGGAAGGGATGGCCAAAATTGGCCTCTAAAAACCTTAGCGTGCTCAACAGAGCGAAACAGTATTTCACACCGGCAGAACACTTGCAACTTTACAAGGTACAAGTTCTACCTCACATGGAATACTGCTCTTTTCTTTGGACCGCGGCTCCCCAGTACCAGCTCCTTCCACTTGACTGCACCCAGCTCACAGCGGTTCGAATCTTTGACAACCGAGTTCTTTCTGATCGGCTTGATTCACTGGGAGGGGGTGGGGGCTCGCGCCGAAATCGACTGAAACGCTACCACCGGGCATCGGTCACCAATTCACTCACTCTTATCACTAACAGTCCGTTTTGTTGACGCTAATTAGGAAGTCAAAGCACGAGTATTTTGTCAAGCTTGACAAGCCCGTAAGTGATTTTTCGGAAAAAGGACTTACATGGCAGGAAAATTAAAAGTGCTCAAACCAGAATTTGACTCAATATTATCGGGCATTTTTCAACCCATGTGGTTGAAGTTATTAGAAATTAATTTGCATATTCGCGTAATAAAATAAAACGATGTGTCCTACCTAGTCTGAAAAGCACTTCCCAACCCCCCTTAATTGCATGCTCTATCCCCGTAGCCACAACTCCCACTACTGCGATGACTGAAGTCTAAGTGAGGGCGAACCGAAACGGTTGCTATTTGTATTGGAGAGCAGGGTGAATGCTAGGAGTGGTGGTGATGGGATTAGTGGTGACGAAGATAGTGGCAGCCTCCGCAGAATCTACTTCATCTGAGAATGTGTCGTGTAGAGTCGAAACACATGTCGTATTATCAAGGGTGGTGTGTCGTTCCTAGTGTGGTGGCGCTGGGGGAAGTGGCGCTGGGAGTGGTGGTGAAGAGGATAGTGCACGCAACTGGGAGAAGATGGTGGGAGCTCTTCAGACTGAGCAGGACACATCATTGTATAATATTACGCGGAAATTAGCAAATTAAGTTCTAACAACTTCAATATAATACATTACCGCAAAGTAACGCCTGATTCCTTTTAATTATTAAAAAAATTAAGTATTTGGGCATAACAATCGATCAAAAACTAACTAGGAACTCTCACCTTAGCAATGTACGTCATTCGGTTAAAATTGTATTAGGTACGTGTAGTCGCATGGTTGGGAACAACTGGGGCTTGCGTCCTAGTATGATCCTATGGCTGTACAGCAGCATAGTGAGGCCGATTATTACCTTCGCCTCCATTGTCTGGTGTAATAAGGTCAACCAAAAGACGACTGCGGACAGACTAAATAGTCTCCAAAGGACTGCCTGCTTAATGGCAACTGGAGCAATGCGATCATCGCCTGGACCAGCTCTTAATGCACTTCTGTGCCTTTTATGCTTGCTTTCCTAGAAATTGACATCCATGCTTAACTCAATTAAGGAAACATGGGCCTTATGCATAATCTCAGATATCAAGCGTTCACTATACACTTTTAATTAAAATTATGTGGCGGAACTACCCTCCATAGATGACTGGTTGAATGGAAAGGTTATTTGATAGGTCGGTAGCCTTATATGGTACACCGATGTGTCAAAAATGAATCTCGAAGTAGGCTTTGGAATTTATGGGAAATGCCCAAAATTCTAATTTAGTATGAATTAGTGTAGATTCACCTCTATCTTTCAGGCAGAAATGTTTGTCATACTTCAGTGCGCGGAAATCAATCTGCGGAAACGCTATGTCAATCATATAATCTATATAAACTTTGATAGTCAAGCGGCACTGCTAGCGTTGAGATCAAACTTAGTGAACTCGAAGCTAGTTGGAGACTGCGTGGAACCATCTAAACGCCATGGGTGTAACAGCAGGGTCGTTTTAAGATAGGTTCCGTGCCACGCGGGTATTTAAGCGACAGTAGCCTAATGGCAGGGCGAATCCGCCATTCGACTAATGGCGTGAACCACTCGTAACACAAGCAATTTAAGCTTACCACGAGTGGTTAAGGGGAATATTAGTAATATATATAGCATTGTTAATATTCTTTAAAAAATGTACTTGCCGATGAGCTCGCACATAAAGAGCACACAATTTGGAACCGAGCCATTTTGCGTAATCTCAAAAAGCCTAGCCCGATTGACCCTTGAAACTCTTTATCACAATAAATCACTTAAGGTCTGGTCTGGTACACTAGGCTTCAACATCTTTAACCTTAATCCGGGCTTTTGATCGTAAATTCGCCTTAGAACCCCTGGGATCAGGTAAAAATAAACTGCGCATTCTGGAAAAAGCCCTGACTGGACACTGTTGTCTTAGGAAACACATGAACATCCTGGGACTAAGCAATTCAAGGATATGCTGGTCTTGTTCCTTGACGGAAGAAACGCCTCTGCACATCCTGACTGATTGTGGACCCGTAATGCGTAAAATTAACACGTCTGGGAAACTATATACTTCGGCCAGGAGAAGTAAAATTGCTCACAGCTAAGTCCAACTCCAATTCATTGAAGACATAGGGCTTATAGATGTAGAGGGGAGGGTTTATAGATCAGAATAGATCTTTTAGGTTGCAGTGATACTGGTCTTTCTAGACCTGCATAGCTGCTCGCACTCGCAAAAAAGCTGTGGAGTCTGAATATATGGATTTACCAAAGGTGTCGGATTGTTTGAAAATTTTGTCAGAATTTTGAAACAGTACCGAGCCTTTTCATCTGCTCTAATAAGTTTTAAAGCCAGCCCGATCCCGAAGAAAGAAAATATTATTTGCGTACACGAAGCCGTATTAGTACGTATTAGACGTACAATTAAAAGCGCATTACTTGGCTTAAACTATCAAAATTCTATGAAACGTGTTTATTTATATACAAAATGAAAATAATTCCTGAAAGGTCAAAAAGATTGTGTTGGTTTGCAAATCAGTTGAACAGATGGGCATAATGTGATTTGTCTATTTGTAAATTGGTTCAGGAACTTATTACTTAAAGATACCATTATTTAAAGATCCTTAATCAGCAGAGCCACGTAAAGTTCTCAGACTTATTGAAAATAATGATTGACAGGATATTTTTCCCAAATGTGTACACTGCATAGCACTTCGTATCTTGCTGACTATACCTGTCGCTAAACGGAAACGAAGTTTTAGTACTTTAAAACATTAGAAATTTACATTTATGTTTCTATTGTGTCAGGAAAGACCATCATATCTTGGAATCTTTTCCATAGAAAATTCTTTTACCCAGAAGTTAAATTATTTCGAACTATTAAAAAAATTGCAAGCACATAAGCCAGAAAGCTGGCCATCTAGGCTTTTCATTAAGTTTGTTGTTGGTATTTCTTTTATGTTTTTACACTGCAGAACAACAGTTTAAACAAAAGTTGTCAAACAAGATTATTAACTCTTATTATGAGAAATAATCTGTACAACTAGTCACCGCAGCAAAGCAAGCATAGTGGCGTTGTCGAGTGCAACAGAGTAGTGCGAGCGGAATGGACATTTCTTTCTTAATCCAATATTTTAAAAAATATCAACAGTTTTAGTTTGAACTGATCAGTTGGAATGATCAGTTAAACTGACCGTGTGTGGTGACCATAAACCTCTCCAAACGATGTTCATTTATTGGAACAAACACAACTTTCTCATTTTTCTGTTTTTTGTGTATGTTAGACAATGAGACCCACTGTCTAAAGTGATCTGAACTTAAATTTTGAATGATATGCAAGAGCTTAACATCTGCAAAAATATTATCTATACAGGTCGCACTAGACCCAGCAATACGAGTCGGTTCCAAGAATAAATTAACAAGATTATACGATTTAAATAATGAGCTAAACTTAATACTAATGGGAGAAGTTTCTAGGAGATTGATGTTAAAGTCTCCACATATTACAACAGTGTTCTGTTTACTAAGTTCTTCCACAATATTTTCAAAATATTCATAAGTAGCACATGGGGGTCTGTAAACACTGAGGTGTTCGAGCTTGACACATTTCTACAGTTCGCTCGAGGGGCTCACAATATCCTTATGTCCTTTATATAGTAATGATTTGTCTGCTAATATTAAGAAACCACCACGTAAACTTTTTCCTCTGTTGAAGAAACTGGCCGCCTGGTGATTTCTGAAATTAAAAATTAAATTGTAATCTTTTAGCCAGTTGTTCAGTAATATTAAAGTTATGTATGTTGTTACTATTTAAAAACAATTCAAATTCCAATTCTTTGCCCATTATGTATATTTTGATGCACCAAGTGTAAAAAATGCATATTACTTCTTTGTGGGCTGCGTTCTAAACTAATTAAACTCTTATTATTATTCTTGCTAGAGATTGCCTCTATTGTCGCATTCACTAATTTAAATAAATTGGAACTGATTCCAAATGATGTGTCAAATAATTATGCTGCTCAATAGAAGCAATCTTGTTAGCCAAAAATTTAGCTAAGTTAAAAAGTAAATAATAAGATAGCACATTTGCTATCAGTCTTAAATTATATTTAATAGGTAATACCCATAGACTTGGAATATACCCTAAGTCTATGGCTATCTATACCTATCTTTTTAGAGTAATTACATATATACTAGTAATTATTTTGAGCCTATCTTCTGTCCAAAACTTCTTAATTACATTATTTATGTCAATGAGATTTGTCATTATTATCATTACATGTCTAATTTAAATTATTGTTAAATAATAGATTATTCATTTGTTAATTTAAATAGTATCTTAAATTATTTTCTTGTGGCAATCCGTGTATATAAGGTAGTGTGAACAAGAAATTTTTGTTTACATTCAAGTTATTAAATTGTATTTACCACGGGAAGTGCTTTAAGGAATTGTTTGGATTAATTCCAGCTGTCAAATTTCACAAACGCACATCGAGTCACAATTCACGATACCATCGACATAATCTGGATGCTCCATCACTGTGTGTTTTACTAGAAGCTTTCTTTTTCGTACAACTGCACTGTAGAATTGTTTACCACCGGCGATTTTCCTGAGCGATACGACTTAGGGACATTCCAGGAAAGAGCTTACTTTTTTCTAAAAGACCGGCAACCCACCTGTAATTCCCCTGGTGTTGCGGTTATTCGTGGGCGGCGGTAGTTACCGTCAGGTGAGCCGCATGCTCGTTTGCCACCCATCTTCTATAAAAAAAAAACAAAGCACAGAATTAGAGGCGCGGCGCGGCATTTCCGTTTATTTTTTTCTTAGGCGTTAATTCTAATAAGTACGCAATATTTAAATGGAATCCTTTAGCGTGGTTTTAGTGATCAGCTTATCTGGCTTCTTAAGCCCCTAGACGACATGAATACTAAAGAAGTCTAATAATATAATATGTGATGAAAAGTATAAATAATTCGTTAAACAAAATGGCAACTAAGAAAAACATGTGTTTCAATCCAGTGCTACCATCAAACCATTAGGTGTCTTCTCGATTAGTGTAGTACTCATCTTAGTTCTCAGAGGTGACAGCGCAACATTTTTTCTTAATCGAGAATAGATCTAGATGGGTTTTCAGAGTAAAGTTTTTTATTTTTAATCGAGGATATATCTAGATGTTTGTGCACAACAACATCCACTTAGGTACCATCAGGCGGACTATGTGCTCGTTTGTAACCCCTATTCTATAAACAAAAGCTACGATCTGGTATAATATTGTGTCTTATAATCACCTGAAAACATTCTTCCAGATTTGGGCAGGATGAGTGTCAAGAGATTGTGGAGAGATTCTGTAAGAACCTCAAGGCTCCGGAGCCCTTGCCTAAGCTGGACTCGAAAAACCTTAAAGGCCGCGGGTATAGGAATCGAAAGGCATCGATTTCACTATATATGGTGGGACGGTGAGTTACATTTTGACCGACGATGACTAGGGCCTGCTTCAACCGTTGAATATGTAGGAAGAAGCATATACGTGCGAAAAATGTTGTCATATGTGTAAAAATTTCAAATAATCATAGGTCTTATATTTATGTAAATATATCAAATCGTTCTGTTTCCCGTTAATGTTAACAATAATTGAAGTTCAGATGCTTCTCTGGTATTATGATGAAAGCTAAGTTGACTTTTAGGGTAAAAGTCTACTTTTGGACATTAGCTCCGCTTTATAAGGAAGATGTGCCTTAACTGCCGTGCTTGGCATTCGGATTGGCCAACGTAGTACAAGATATCCTGCACCTTAGACGCTGCGGCACATCGCAGCCCTGGATATTTTACTTTACGTATGTAATGGCTATACCCCTATATATCGGATAATTTTAGAGTTTTTGGTATTTTCCATAGTTGTCTTTTATTATATCATTATTTATTTTATTATATCCATGGAAATAAATGTGGTGACGATCGTTTGATTCATGATGAATGAAATGAATGAAAACTCTTTGTTTTTCGACGTAAGAATATAAAATTTCACGTCAACATGTTTTGTAATGTTCTACCGTTTCTAAATGAGGTTCATATTTAGTTCCTTTGTCAGAAAAAGAAATGCCGAAAGAACTCCGCAAATATTCCCCTTTATGTCATTATTTAAAATCTCAATAATATATTTTAAGTAATAAAAATAACATAAAAACGTTAATAAATGTGTAGCTTACCCGAATAGATTAGTCTCCACAAGCAGCACCTGTTCACAAGTGCAACACAAAAGCGTTCGCACTCTCGCCTCTCTCGATTTGACCTACTTAAAGGGAATAGAAAGATACTACGAAAAGATGACGCCATCCCAAGGAAGAGATCTTTAAGCGAGCATGACGTACCCGAGTCTACCATACATTAAGATGTGACTTCATACCTCATGGTAAAACTCTATACAATTATATACATTTTATAGAGAATACTTTTAATTTTCAATGATACCATTTTAAAACCTGTTCTTAGTAGACTATTTTTATCGTTGTTCGTTACAAATACAGTGTCACACAGATATTGATATTTAGGTAGATTAATACTATCCCAATATCATCAAATAGTATATAGTAAAGTACTCTTTGCATCACAAACAATTTTTATACAATTTTGTACGTGGTAGAGCCACGCTGCAGCTATAATATTATAGTTGTAGCACGAATGGGTCGGCATGACCGGGGAAGGACCACGCTCTTACAGAATACCAGCGTAAAATAGCAGCGTAATGCTGCTGTGTTTCACTCGGCCTTCCTCTGCCCGTGTGGGACACACGGGCAGAGGAAGGCCGAATAAAAGATGGATCGATTGTGTGAAGAGTGATATGAGAATGAAAGGAGTAAGTATGGAAATGACGGCTGATAGAGAGGAATGGAACAAGAAGATTTACTGCGCCGACCCCAGATAATGGGAAATGGTTTAGAGAATGATGAATGCTGGTGTTTCGCATGGTGAGTGTAGAGAACCGGAGATCCTTTTTACTCGAATCGAGGCATTCCATCTTAGTCCTTAGAGGTGACAACGCATTTACATTTTGGTTCTTAATTGAGGATAAAAGTGGATGTCTATGGGCCACAGCATGCTCTTACCATCAAGTGGACTGTGTGCTCGTTTGTCACCCACTGCTATATAAAAAAGCAATTTTTTTATATTTTATTTGAGAGAGGCTTACTATTATAAATGCGTGTCCAAAAAGGATTATTTACTTTTGTTAGCCTAAATCTAAGATTATCTATTTTCTTACCGTTTCTTAATTCACGGATATGTCTATTATTGTTTTTTGGTAAATAAAATTACCTTTTTCTTACAAACATAATGTTCTACGAGATGTTCGAGTATATGTTGAATATATATTGAAAATTAAAATATTTATTTCTTTAAACAATTCCTTTAATAAATCCGGGAGGTTTTTACATTGAACTGTTTTTTTAGTATAATTAAAATAGTATTTATATCAGTTGCATGTCCCCACGATAGCTAAAGCAAACCAACCTAGCAGTAGTTGTTGAATCTTTGTAACAGCACAAACAGGAGGAAACAGTATTTCTTGAGGAAACAGTATTTCTTCCCTAGAAATACTGTTTCCCCCGCTAAGTCCGGTTCACCATTTTTTAAATTAACGACATTGTGAATCTGGCAACTCAAATTAAACTCATCATCATCATCATCTTTACAGCCCTTCACAAGTCCACTACTGAACGTAGGCCTTCCCCTAAGTAATGCCGCAAAGCACGGTCCTAAGCCACCTGCATAAATCGACTTCCTGCATATCTTACCAGGTCGTCACTCCATCTAGTGGGGGTCGCCCTCGACTCGAGAACCTTTCTTCCCCATCGGTTATCGGTTCTTCGAGCTATATGGCCGGCCCATTGCCACTTCAGCTTACTAATCCGTTGGGCTATATCGGTCACTCTGGTTTTACTGCGGATATCCTCATTTCTGAATCTATCATGCAGAGAAACTCCGAGCATAGCTCTCTCCATAGCTCGGTGAGCGACCTTGAGCGTCCTCATATGGCCAGCAGTGAAGGAACCACGTCCCGGTTCCATAAGTCATCACTGGCAGCATGCACTGGTTGTACAACTTAGTTTTCAGGTTTTGAGGTATACCTGACGAGAAGATGTGTCGTAATTTCCCGAACGATGCCCAGCCGAGTTGAATCCGTCGATTGACCTCTCGGTCGAAGTTGGACTTACCTAGTCGGACTATTTGTCCCAGGTAAACGTACTCGTCAACAACTTCGAGCATAGTGCTCCCAACAACTACCGCCATAGGTGTGACATGGACATTAAACATGATCTTTGTTTTGTCCATGTTTATCTTAAGACCTATCCGTTGGGAGACACTATTGAGGTCATTGAGCATAGTGCTAAGGTCCTCCAGCGATTCTGCCATAGACTATATCGTCGGCAAATCGAAGGTGAGTGATGTACTCGCCATTGATGTTAATACCGTATCCTTTCCAGTTCAGTATCTTGAAAACATTTTCCAAAGCAGCGGTGAAGAGTTTCGGGGATATAACGTCACCCTGTCTTAGACCTCTCTGCAGTTGGATAGGTTTCGAACTCTGGTTCTTTACTCGGATAGCCATCGTAGCCCTACTGTACAAATACTTCAGCACTTCGATATACCGACAGTCAACTTGGCACCGCTGAAGGGACTGTAGCACCGCCCAAATTTCGACGGAATCAAAGGCTTTCTCATAGTCCACATACGCCAGGCAAAGTGGCAGATTGTACTCTTCGGTCTTCTGTACAATCTGCCGCAGGGTATGTATGTGGTCTATGGTACTGAAGCCTTTTCGGAAACCGGCTTGTTCGGGAGGCTGGAAGTCGTCGAGTCTGCGTGCGAGACGATTTGTAATGACTCTCGAAAACAGCACGTAGACGCGGCTCAGAAGGGAAATCGGTCTGTAGTTCTTCAAGAAAGCGTTGTCGCCTTTCTTAAAGAACAAGACCACCGCACTTCTGCTCCACGCCTCTGGAGTAGTGCCACCATGGAGGACGGAATTGAAGAGCTTCTGAAGGACTTCAAGTACCGGTGCTCAACCCCCTTTCAGAAGCTCCGCTATAATTCCATCCTCGCCTGGGGCCCTGCCGTTCTTAAGGTGCTGGAGAGCCATCCTAATCTCGCTCAGAATGACTTCCGGGATATCATCGGAATAGTGTCGGGTAAGACTTGCTCCTGGATCGTTACTCACACTTGCGTGTGGCTCCAACGATGATGTGTACAGCTGCCCATAGAACCTCTCAATCTCACTCAAATATCTCAGGTGTCCCGGAAACGATCCTGCTACACTCAGTCTTCAGCTTTGACAGTTGGCTCTTACTGGCAGACAGATCTCTGGCAAAGACTTTGGAGCCCTGGTTTCGCTCGATCGCTTCTTTAAGACGAGCAGTATTAAAGTTGCGTAAGTCTCGCCGCATGGATTTGGAGATGTTCAGTTGTCTGTATGGTGTTCAGTTGCCTGTATGCTGTCAAATCTGTTGACGATTGCAGCCTCATCTCCCGTCTAACAGCCATGAGACTAAGAGTGTGATCGGAGAGTTTTTGTGTTCTTCTGCGGCGGGTCTTGCAGAACTTAGCTCCGACCGCATGGACAGTTTCCACGAGCTTGTCTTTCATATCGTCCACTGCATTGCAATCTTCTAGGCACTGAAAGCGGTTACGTAACTCGAGATGATAGGTTTCGGGATTCTGGATTAGAGCACGAGGGGGACGGAGCGTTGACTTCAGAGACGAGACCTCTCCAACTTAACGTTTAGGTTCAGTGTGCCTCTAACCATTCGGTGATCGCTGCCGGTTTTCACACTTGCGATCACTGAGACATCACTGAACAGTTGGTGTCTGGTCGTTATAATGAAGTCAATCTCATTTTTGTCGAACCGTCGGGGCTCGACCAGGTCCATTTCCTGTGGGGCCGCTTCTGAAAGAAAGAGTTTATCATAAAGAGTCCCTCTTTCTCCATAAAGTCAGCCAGCTGCTGGCCCCTACGGTTCCGTTGCCCTACTCCAAATTTTGTGTTTTGGGATAGCGGGTTTTGGGATGTGCCGAGGTTGGTGCGTAGACCTGTATGACCTTCAGCGAATACCGTTTGGTGATTTTGAGTATCAGGTACGCGACCCTCGTCGACACACTCCCAATCTTTACAACGTTGTTGACGAGAGACTTGTGGACGATAAATCCGACATCCTTGGGACAGATGGTCGTCCTCCCGGTGATAGAACAAGTTGCCGGACTCGAGGATTACCGTGTCCTCCCCCTCTCTTCTTCCAGCTCCAGTATCTTCTCGTCAGTCCTCAGTGTGCGTGCGTTATACGTTGCCAGGTCGAGACGTCGTAGGTGGCAACCGAACCTCCACCGGAGATTCTTAGCACCCCCTGCCCCGCCGTTACCATGGTCGCCACCGTAGCCAGGAATAGCGAGGCCGCCGGGGACTGGGGGCCGTTTGTTTGCGTAGTTGCTCATGGGGGGATATTTGGCATAGTTGCCACGCTTGGCGAGCGGGTTGGCAACCGCAGTTTTTTATTATATCATTGTTGTTATTAGGAAGATGCTGCTGCCCATCTCCTGCCTGTCTCCCTCTGTCGCCTTTTACGACACCTACGGGAAGATATTGGGTAGTGGATATTCTCAACCGCCACTATACGGCAAGGCAAATTAAACTAATTTAGTATTTTTAACATATAGTGCCAAGTAAATTACATGAAACCGTTAGTAGGTTAAACTTGTTTAGGGCATCATTTACTTCACTAAATGTCTCTGTTTTCTGGTTGACCATATATGTAAGAGAATTGTCGAAAAAGATTTTGAACGAAGAATGGTAGAGATCATTTATTTATACAAAAAAAAATTGACCCAGGAATCTAAGGAATCAGGGATAGATCTACAGAATTAACGCCATTAATCTGAACCTTTTGAATTCTGCTACTACTAACAAACGAACAGCTTATTAATTTATGGTGTAAAATTTTAATTTATAAGCGTCCTTTAGTAAAACCAAACTGATGAATACCTGGAGTAGAATCAACATCTCAAATACTTTACTTAGCGCCGCGCCGGTAATATGGATAAAGGCCAAAAATTGCCGCAATCTGTAAAAATTTTCCATATTTCAACGAATATCTAAAGTAGCCCAGTATTCAAACCTTAAATTATTGGCGACGAATGTGGATTACTATTTTATTTTATTTTCCGAATTCGTAGTTGAAAATTTCAAAGAAATATCTGTAAGCATCGTAATCGATCCATTGGTTCAGAAATTAGCGCTGTTAAATTTCTAAGTAATCTTTAAATGTTTCAATTTTTTCCATTGTTACAGACCTTCAAATTATGGGTAGAGTTTTCAGGTATTTTAGAAAATGCGAATTGCACAATTTGCTCACTGTGATCTGAAGTAATACCGTTTATCACTTTACTATTCACTTATTTATACTTACAGAGGGATTTGCTAAGAATTGTATTTCCTCATTTTCCCCGTTACACAGAAGAAGAAATTTTGTTTTAGTAGGTACTCGTATACTCTACTCAAGAGCCGCTAAACGCTCGCTGTAGAGTTCATAGTACGCGAGCAACCCGGGTTCGATCCCCGCCGACACCACTGAAATTGTTACTTGCAATTTGATCTACCACGTGCTCCGCAATGAAAGAAAATATTCTGAAGAAACTTGCATATCTGAGAAATAAGAAAAAAAATTCAAAGACATGTGAAGTTCGAAAACACGCATTGGGGTAGCGCGGCGAACATTTCCTTGCACTAAGACCCTCTCAGAAATGAGAGGAGGCCTATGCCCAGCAGTGGGACGCGTATTATAGGCTGTAATTTTAAATTTATAATCTATTTGTATATATTACATTAGCTTATAAATTATATTAGAGTGTATAACTATAAAATATTTTTAGCGCCTTACGTAAAACTGTAGCAGAGATAATCGAAATAAAAATTGTAAGTATAATTAAAATTGGGCTAGGATATGAAGTTACTGTTTACTTATTCTTACCACGGTGTTTCCACCTTATAGCAGAGAAGCTATGGGCAGACTGTAATGCCTGATTTTTCTACATTTAGGTGTCTGTTTGGGCTAAAGTCATATCTTTTTGCATATTTTAAAAAAGTGTTCAAAGAATCAATTCGGATTCAATAAAAAATTATGATAGTCTGTTTGATTTCGCATGCGGCAATTCAGTATATTTAATTTCTAATAAATTGGGCCAATGTTGTTAATTTTGAATTTCTTGATGTCTGAAATAAATGTATTGTATCGCTCTAAGTTCTTTGCTTTGTTCTTTGTAACCAGGCCTTGTCGTACGAAACAACCACTCTGAAGTCTTTGTTTCTAATCATTCTCGTTTCTATAAACAATGTGTCCTCTCTTTCTTTAACATAAAATCTGGGGCAGCAGTTTCTTCAGCTTCAATATTTTATTGCAATAACTTGATTCTTATAGTACACATATGTTTTTTTTTTTATAAAATTGAAGTGACAATTTAACTTACATTAGTGTGTGATTAAAACTACTTTTACAGATTTTATCACGTTTAATTTTAATTTTAATTATTTTAATTTTTAATTCCCAATATTTGGAGGGGTGCTTTCCAGCACCCATGGTCACGGGGGACTGAGGTGACTGACGTCCCGATGTCATTGTTAAACCCGGAGTACCTTCAGCTTTTTTTAATTATTGTTTATGGTCCGATCTATGCGAAATGAACTGATTATGTCCTGAGATCTTGCAGTGGTATGCTTGATTTTAGTTTTTATTTTATTGATTATAGGGTCCCAAGCAGGTGGTAGTACAGTCCACCTAATGATGAGTGGATGCTGTGGCCCATAGACATCTACAATCTATACTCGATTAATAATAAAAAGCAGATGTCTTCTCAACCCTGAGGAATAAGATGGAATGCCTCGTTTTCAGTAAAAAAGGGTCTCCGCATCTCATCTATACTCACCATACGAAACACAGCAGCATTAAGCTACTATATTACGCTGGTATTCTGTGAGAGCGTGTTCCTTCCCCGGACGAGCCGACCCACTCGTGCTACAACTATACTACTAATATATCTTCAGCATGGCTTTTCCACTGTTAAATTGAATTTAAAAAAATCATTTATTTGCAGCATATTGTACCTCTCTAAACACAGGCAAAATGCATAGATAACATTTATTTGTCTATATATTAACGTTTTTCTACTAACCTTAGTCTATGTAACCTCAAATTTAATAAATGATTTGAACTGAATGTCTCAAAACCTGTAATCATATTGTCTCCGAAACTAAATGCACTTCAGACCGGAACACAGAAGTGCTAGTGCTACTATTTGGCGGAAAGAATAGGTAAGAAGTTGATTATATAAGAAGATGGCATGGTAACTATGACATGCTCTATGAGGCAATCTATTTTCAGCGGTGAACTTGCGATAGGCTGTGGAGATGTTATAACGCTTTAGTTTTAATGGTGGTCGCTTATTAATGTTACGGTCCATATCAGAGTTGTAATGTACTGTATTAAAAATAATGAAGAGCGTATCGATGTTATATATTGCGTAATATAGTTATAGCTACAGTCTATATACGTTCCACTGCAAGGCACAGGCCTCCCCTCATTTTTGAGGTGTTGTTTAGGGCAAGAAATAGTCCGCCGCGCTGCCCAATGCTAATAATATATTTTTTTCTTATTTCTCAGGAATGCAGATTTCCACAAGATGTTTTCCTTCACTGCCAAGCACATGGTAAATCACCACTTAAAATTTGCATGGTAACATTGCAGTTTTTCCCAAGGATAGGTGAACTACTCGCATCACTACGTCGGCCCGTTCATTGTTCACATGAAAGGTCCCACGGGCTGCTTGCCGGCGTAAATCTCTAAATTGTATGTATATGGGTAGTGAACGTCGTAAATCTCTAAATTGTATGTATAAGGGCAAATATCTTTATCCCATATTTTGAGGATTTGCTAGGTATGTACTGCCTAAAAGGGCAACGTCCTTTAAAGGCCACAAGCTGCTCGTCCAATGTCATTTCTGCACTTGGAATGAAATGTTGTTGAAATTTGATGATTAACATCTCAAAAATTTCACGTATTGCAGCTAATTTATCAATAATAACACGATCTTTGCGATCATTAATATCACTAAATCGTAGATTTCTTAGAAGAAATTTAAAACGCTGGACAGACATCGTTAAATAAATGGCATAGATTTCAGTGTGATTCCTGTGTTCAAATATTTGTTCACAGCTGCTTCGGCCCAATTTCAACACTCCTGCTAAATAAATAATACCAAGAAATGCCTTCAGTAGAATCCGTCAATTTATCATCACGTTCTCTGCCATATTTTTGTTTAATGTGCTCGATCTTTCTGTTAGTATATTTTACTATCAGATCAATTACAATATAGATATACAATCCTCAGCAGCACCTTTCTCCCGGGCGATTCCTTTTTTGTCCTGGAGGTACAAAAACAATATTGTGACTGCGAGTTCTTCCTCTATTCGATGGTGCAGCCTTATTCCAGCGAGTTTATCCACACCAATGTACCAAACTACTTCTCGCAGCCAACTTGTGAGGAATCATCTTGTCCTAGTTCAGAACCGGTTACGGTAGGTACCTCATTTGGAGTTTCTTCTTCTTGCTCAGATTCAGATTGGTGGTCCTGCACTTCCAGAAAATCTTCTTCATCGTTTGAGCTTGCGTCATCTTCCAAATCATCACTGCTATAATCTTCGTCAAGCCAAGATTCGATTTGAGCGATACGCCTTTCATCCATGATTGTTCTGTTGGGATGAATTACAAAATAACGTTATCAATATAAAAGCTGTACATAAATAAACATATAACCGTTATGTACTAAAGTTAATTATTGCAAAACAATAGTTAAAATAAATAAAAACATCAAAATATAATTGCACAAAATACTCACGTAATAGGTCACGTGGATTACAATAGTAATAACTTTACGGATCTCTTGTGACACATCCACACGTGTCCGGCGCTCGCGCTGCACTGTACGCGAAATAATCACGCAAAAGACTTTTCTTTAATTTTTTATTACAGTGGATTACCATTGTAATCCATGCGACCACTGCAGGGTTAAAATAACTAATTTCAACACATGTTTGGGTAGAGATAAATACCATAAAAAGAACGAAAATTGCAAAACAGTTACCGTACAGGGATAGATTAAGTGTTCAAAAGTGCAAATAGTTTTACTTTGACAGATACATTCAATAGATTTTTCATGATATCCTGATTCCCAAAGGTTTGTTTATAAAATTTCGCGCGCTCGTTTTTGTTGTAAATCATCATGCCTTTCGCTTTCGCACGTGATGTCGGCTGAGATAGCGTATATTTTAACCCCGCCCACCACTTAGTTCGTGCCATCGACTAGGGCCACCTCAAGAGTGGGAAAATAGGGGATTAAATTTTTAATATAACTATTAAGGCGACAGACGAACTTTTAATATTCCTTAGTGTACTCCAAAGGATCAAAAATTTTGACATTTTATATAAAATAGAAGTATTCGTTTTGTACACTATGTCGAAGCACCGTCTTCTAAAGTTATTATGCGGAAATTACTTTATTCTTTTTAGTTTTTTGAAGTCGGCTTCTATTTTTTATTCAAAGTCTAAATTTTAAATAATATGTAGACGATCGTCTAGCCTTTAGTGTGTGCATACGGCTATTTATATCTTGCAATACCACTTTTATACCAGCTGAAACGTAGTTAAATACTCTTTGATATCAGCCGCTATCATTAATTGCAAAAACTGCATGTCATGTTGTTATTATTAATCGCTTGGCAAACTTGTAAAAATGCAGTAATTGCTTAGAATGAATGGTTTTATTTTATCTGAGGATTTCCATTTGGGTAACATGTCATTTGGTACGTTTGCATTCTGATACACATTGTGTGTTTAATAAATTTCACTGTTGATGGAAATTTTAACAAATACTTATCGTTTCCGATTTTTGAATTTTTTTTCGGAAAGGCTAAACACATTGCACAGGAATATATAATGGAATTCCATTATAGTGTATAAAGTGTCTATATATGAACCTCATTGTAATCTATAATCCAGAGTGAATCCGAAAAATAAGCGTTTTTTCCATAAAGTCTAATTTACCACTGTAAGGTAATCACATTCGAGAGTTACATTAGGCAATCCGAATTCATTGAATTATTTGGTATTAAGTGCTAAATTATACACATGTAACCAATTTCAAAACTTTATATTAATAGGATAGGGTAACAAAAGAGCACACAGTCCACCTGATGGTAAGTGGTTGCTGTGGCCCATAGACATCTACATCTATCCTCATTTACGAATCAAAATGCAGATGCGTTGTCACCCGTGAGGACTATGATGGAATGCCTCGTTTCCAGTAAAAAGGGTATCCGGTTCTCTACACTCACTATACGAAACACAGCAGCATTAAGCTACTATTTGACGCTGGTATTCTGTGAGAGCGTGGTCCTTCCCCGGTCGAGCCGACCCATTCGTGCTACAACTATACTGTTAATATAACTGCAGCATGTCTCTACCACGTAAAAAAACTGTTGAATACCTTTGAAACCTAAATACAGCAGAGTACTCTCTGCTGTTTGTTGCTTGATATAGGTAATGGCGTGGTACATACCCACATGGACTCATGGGCATGAAGGACCTAAAAGTAGACTTAATTCTTAAAACATTCTCTGCCAGTCAACCTTAGGTAAGAAACAATGAAAACAGAGCAACAAGAAAAAAATACACTATAGAATACACTAGATGACTAAAGGATATTTTCTGATAGGTTCTTTTTTCCCAAGGTAACTACGAGTAGCTAGCTGACTACACTGAGCAACTAACGTTCGAATGTATATAATACATTGTGATATAATCTTTAAAGGTAAAATAAAATACAGCTTTTTATTGAGCGCAGGGGTTTATTTGCCCCTACAAGGATGACACGGATAAACATTTTTATTACTTTTGTCTGTCTATCTCTTTTTATGTCTGTCGGGGCTAATCTTCGGGATGGCCTAAGCGATTGTGATCAAACTGCGCGAGCACGTAGGCAAGGCCAGAAATGATCCAGGCTATATCTTATCCAAAAAACTTGGAGAATTTTTTTTAAATGACAGGAATTCAGGGCGAGTCGATAGTAAGGAATATTAACGTGTCGTACTTTGTAAATATATATAACATTAAAATTACACTCTTTTTGGTGACTGATGTTTATAGCGACAATAATACAAGTTATTGTGAATAACAAAAACCAAAAAGTCTAGATAAAATATTGACTGCATATAATATTAATAAAGTTCCGTATATATCTTTTATAAGTGGTAGAGCCACGCTACAGCTATATTATGGTTGTAGCACGAATGGGTCGGCTCAACTGGGGTAGGGCCACGCTCTCACAGAATACCAGCTTAAAATAGCAGCGTAATGCTGCTGTGCTTCATATGGTGAGCTTATAGAACCGGAGACCCTTGTTACTGGAAATGACGCATTCCATCTTAGTCCTCAGGGGTAACAACGCATCTGCTTTTTATTATTAATCGAGGGTAAATGTAGATGTCTATGGACCACAGCATCCAATCACCATCAGGTGGACTGTGTGCTCATTTGTCACCCTTATTCTATATATAAAAAAAACTTTTATTGGCGGTGGAGATAATCTGGTATAATCGCCACGCTTAGCAAACGGATTAGTGACAAAATTAATTTTTGTCATGTATCTTTGACGCTGTTCATGGTCGCTGGTCTGGGTATTTTAAGATTGGCGTAAGCGACTTCAATTCGTTCGACTTCGACGACACCACGCTGCAACTATATTGTGGTTGTAGCAAGAATGGGGCTTAACAAAAAAATTTTGGTTCAATTAATGTTAGTTCCTGTATGCGGAATATTCATACCGATCCATCGATCACTTATAAAAACTAGATACACAATCCGTGACAAAAAACAAACTCACCGAATGAGCACCCATTCGAACATTTGGGTGCGCTTTTAATCTAGTTACATTCGAATGCTCCGAATGTTCTTTATTAGTTTTCGATGTACCGATCCCAAGGAACCTTATCCGTAGGGCATACAGGTAACCAACACAAACACACGTGCACACTCACACACAGACACGAGCTTGTATACACACATACATATACTCATTCACACACCACGTGCACATATACATACACATACACACATGGACAGACACACACAAACATATATACACACTCACTTACGCACATTTATATACTAACATACATGCTTACATGAAAATAGTTCATCGCCAATAGAGCCGCAATTTAAATTTAAATTTAATCAAAAATGTTAAATTTAAATGTTTAAAAAAATGTTAACCATCCTAACCTTTTAGATATAATATAGCTGCCTAGTTTATCTTATTTAGCCAACCGTAAGGGAAGTAGCGAGTTATTCCCAACACAAGTGTCCATGACTACTTACTCGTAAAGGGAAAACTCGACAAATCTTTGTAATAGGACTTTTGGAAATAAAGGAATTTTTTTTTTATAACAAAGGTCGAATCCCGCTCTCACAGAATACCAACGTAAAATAGCAGCTTAATGCTGCTATGTTTATTGTGGTGAGTGTTCAGGAGCGACAGCGTGTCTACATTACGATTCTTAATTGGAGTTAAAGTAAGTGTCTATGGGCCACGCCTTCACATACCATTGGTAGGAGGTGTACAAGTTTGTCACCCATATTCTAAAAATTATTAAGCTACAAATAATTTTTATTTTTATTATTACATGTTATTAGACTTATTGTTACGTTACTTAATTGTAATCATATTTGTTCCTGTATGTAAACATATGTAATTGGAAATTAAATAAAAAATATTTATTTATTTATTAAGTTGCTCGGAGAATAAATTAAAAGCTAGTGAAGACACATAGACACAAAATCTCTTGTCCAAAAAATTATATGCCCGGGACAATTGAAATTGCACACAAGAGGCCTACGTAAAACTAAAAATGGAGGCATTGTTATCAGCACTGACACAAACGACGACATTGAGAAGCTAAAATAATCTACCCATCTTAGTACTTCCTATCTAAAGGTGGAAGAGTCTCTAAAAGAAGACCGAGGTTCATAGTATACCTGCCGCCTACTTAATTTAAGTTTTTTTTTTGTTAGAGATATTGTATATTGTAACGTTTCTTTATTGAATAAAGATAATTTAATATAATAATCTGTTTTTTTTTTATATCAAATGAAGCAAGACGTGTGAAAAAAAAATTATTTATTCTTTTATTAAATCCAATTACAAAGAAAACTTCATACATCCAGCACGTTATACTACTTACGAGCTAACATTGCACAGAATCAATAATATACACAGTACGTTTTAACTGGTAGTAGAGTTTATACTTAAATATTTTTATAAAATATTACTACTACTTATATCTAAGTACTTACAACGTAATGAAATGTAGTAAAAGGTTCATATCGCATTTTGTTTTGTAATCCAACATCAATATGAAAAATTAAGACATAAACTCTACACAGTAGAAATACCAAATAAATTTTTCGATTGATTAAATTACCAATGTTTAAAAGTATGGCGTGTTTGAAAAATATTTTCCATTGTTAGTCAGGTATAGTAAAAGTGGAGTATATTTACGTGTCACAAGGCAGTTATATATTATACTAAATATAAAAACAATATCGCATAAAATAACCGTTATGTTGAAATGCAAACTTTGTCGATGAAAAAGTAATTGGCAAAGTGCATGTTATCCATAACTATCAATAACTACCAGTCACCACCATAACTAGGGCTCCGTGCCACCAATTTTGAGTTTTTAATAGGGGTATTTTGCTTAAAAACTTGTCTTATAAACAAATGAGGAGATTTCATAAGTCTCCTGTTTTGCTGAATTTGGCACGGAACACTACAAAGTTGGTAGAATAAAGAGGTAATTATGGGTAAAATTTGCACAAATGAGGTAATTAAAAGAAAGTCCTAAGAGTGCTCGTAAACGTTCGTAACGGCTTGTTTCGTAGCAATTTCTAGCTGCAGAATAGGCGTCAAGTTGCTGTCTATATCGTGCAATGCAGAGCAATGTTGCTTAGTCTATAGCTTCAAATAATGTGATACAGTTGAAGTAACCATTACAACATATTCTGCTAAGAGTTAGCACAATAAAATTGCAGCAGAATTATCGCTCGCAATATTGTTGAGCCATAGTTTTAGTAAGATGTAATTTTTGTGGCTGGTTTACGAGCCCTTTTAGTACGCATTATACTGTTAGTGAAGGTTTCATTTTCACGCATTTAACGTAGCAAAAGCTAAACGAAAAATGTCTACTATCATTTCAGTAAGTATTCGTATCGTGGTTGGCAAATTTTCGTTACAAATTTTAGCGCTTGCGTTTGCCGTACCTGAAAAATAACACATAAATATATTAGTTAAAATATGAGATAGGTTTCTTTCGAAATCAATTAAAATTTTCGTAAGATTATAAAAGTACATTAATATATTCTAATAAGCAGCAAACGGTTCCATTCCTTCCATCCATTCTACTGCAGCCTGTAAAAGTCTACTGCTGAATACAGGCATCTCCCATAGATTGCCTCATAGAGGGTATTTTGCCCATAGATGTCACGCATAACATGCTAGCTCGCAACAGCAGTTTTTTTCTACTGTTTCAGTCATCTCTGTCGCCTCTTAAGTGTGTCTTAACGGGACGATATGAGATCATGGATATTCTAACACTGTCTCTACTCGGTAGGCGCCACTACACAAACGGTTATAAAAGTATAATTTTTAGAAACGTGATATGAGTAACGCGAGTCTCAAATTTTTACAGTAAAGCAGGTTCAATTTTGTCCTGTTATATAATAATAATTATCCGACAGCGTGATAAAACATTGGACAAAAATTACAGGCAAAAACACTGCTGTATGTGGCTATCTATATGGAGGCCTCTATATGTGGACTTTTCATAGGTTCTAACGGCTAAAGGATGAGAGCAAATAAAAAGATTTAATTTTATAAATTAACTTGCGCTGGAGTAAACTAATCCTTTTCTTATATTTACGTGAACACTACACATTGAAATAATACTAGTTTTTACGGAATTTGTCGCGTATTTTTTACTTTTTTATACCCGACGTTTCGAACGCTTTGCAGCACTCATGGTCACGGGCGGGACTGAGATGTTCAACGTTCAGATGTCATAGTTAACCGCGGTTACCATAGATTAAAATTTAACTTTTGTTACTGTGTAGATCGGAAGAATGTTCATTACCGCATACCATTCCGTGGGTGTCGTAAAAAGCGACAAAGCGAAACAAATCAGAAGATAGGCAGCATCGTCATGGCCAAAAATAAAAAAAATTAACAAATATCCCCACCCTATGATGTCCCTTATAATCTTATTTACTACCGTCACAAGAAAATATTACCACTGGCAAATAGGTAAATTCAAATAACCAATAAAAATCAGTGATCTTTTTTGATGAAAAAAGGCGTAAAATAACGTCAGGGTAATTTATGGCCGAATATTTCAAAGTCAATGCAACTAAAAGTACATCGAACTAGGATGGGAAATATTCGCTAATCCTTCACCCACCCAGGTACTGCATTAATTGCGTAATATGTTTCAACGGCGATTGAAGAATTATCGACGTTAAAAGGCATAAAGTGTTGGTAGATGGTATCTCTAGGCTAAGAAAACAAATGAAAGAAGTAATGAAAAATCAAAGATACTTATTGTAACTACTACGTTTTAACAATATTGCGTCAACCGCTGTTGTTTATAAGTAATATAAGTAAATCTATTTCCGTAAGATTGCAAACAGTAATTTATAGTTCTGTAATCTGTTTTTTATTGTTTACGTATAATTGTTGTGTTTATCTTCGTATCTTGTTTATTGAGCTACTCACCCATCCGAGTAAGCATGCGCCGTTGCGGTGGCCGTCGCTGATGCCGTAGCACCGCCGCCATTGTGCCCATAGTTGCCGCCACAACCGCCGCCGCAGCCACTGCCAGATTGTCCAGGCGAGCCGTAGCCGCCATGGCCTCCATAGCCACCGTTGTTACCGCCATAACCACCTCCATAACCTCCTCCACCACCACCGCCGCCGCCACCGCCGCCACCACCGCCGCCGCCTCCTCCATAGCCACCCCCGAAGCCGCCGCCATATCCTCCGCCGTAACCACCGCCATTCCCGGAGCCGTATCCTCCGTTTCCGTAGCTACCGTAATGGCCGCCGTTGCCACCGTAATTACCACCGTAATTACCACCATAACCATGTCCTGTAAATTTAATTTCCAGTCATTATAATGATCACAACAAAATATTGAGTGTTCAAATAAATGAGCACAGAGCTTGTTCTATGTAATGTCACCCTGTTGGATCCGTTAAGAGGCACATAGTAATTAAATCCGATAAATCTGGAAAATTAGTTTTATTAAATTCAGCAACTTTAAATCTGGCAACACGGTTGTTGTCTATAATATCTTTAAGCGTGTCTTACAGGAACAGAATCAAATACCCAAAAGCACCCCACCCGGATTGCATTTTTTTACACATATATATGTTATTTTTTACACATATATATGTCGCAGCTAACTAGGCTTTTAGCCCGCTAGTTGAACAACAGCGTTTAGTAAAAAGCCTAGGCTGTTAGCCGAAAGGCTAATTAAGCTTGTTGGCTGCTACATATACATCTACAGGTCGAATAATTATTATAATAATTTCTTACCATACTCTTTCACTATGTAGATTGTCTTAGATCGGTCATGATGTCCACCTTCATACCCGCCTCCATATCCACCTCCATAACCAAAGCCTCCACCAAGTGAAAACCCGCCACCGCCTAGACCGAAGAGGGCATGCTTTAAAAGATGCCTCTTCTGTCTGTTTTGGTGTACTGGTTTATAATTATCTTGGTCTTCTAGTTTCTGTTTAAAACGATAATTGTTTAAGTTGTGTATTTTTTATTATGTATATAAAAAGTAAAATATTCTAATTGGCTAATTTATTATCTAATCTAATCTAATTACAGCACGCTTCAGCTAAAACCACTGAAGCTTTCTGAAATTAGAACTGTATCTGTGTTCTTCTAAGGGGGTAAAAAGTAAGTAAGCTTTGTTTCTGTAGTAATGCGAGTGTATTACTAAACTTCAGTTTTTTTTTTTTTTTTTTTTTATAGAAGAGGGGGCAAACGAGCATGTGGCTCACCTGATGTTAAGTGACTACCGCCGCCCATGATCAACTGCAACACCAGGGGAATTGCAGACGCGTTGCCGGCCCTTTAGAAAGGAGTAAGCTCTTTTCTTGAAGGTCCCCAGGTCGTATCGGTCCGGAAAAATCGCTGGTGGTAAATTATTCCACAGAGAGGTTGTACGCGGAAGAAAACTCCTTTTGAAACGTACAGTGGTGGACCGCCAAGCATCCAGATGGTGTGGATGGTATCGGGACGTTTGCCGCGTAGTGCGTTCACGAAATATGGCGGCTGGGATTAATCCGAACAATTCCTCAGAGCACTCTCCATGGTATATGCGAAAGAAAATGCAAAGGGATGCAACATCTCTTCGCAGTGCCAGAGAATCGAGCCGATCGGAAAGCACTCGGTCGTCGACGATTCGAGCCGCTCTGCGCTGGATGTGGTCAAGTGGAAGGAGCTGGTACTGGGGAGCCCCAGCCCAGAGATGGGAACAGTATTCCATGTGCGGCCGAACCTGCGCCTTGTAAAGTTGCAGGCGGTGTGCCGGCATGAAATACTGTCCCGCTCTGCTGAGCACGCCAAGCTTTTTAGAGGCCAATTTGGCCTTCCCTTCCAAGTGACCACGAAACTGCACGTCACTCGATATGTCGACGCCGAGGATTCCGATACTGGCTGAGGCAACAAGGGGAGTGCCTTGAAACTGAGGGGATACGACAAAGGGGTTCTTTTTAGCGGTTAACGCGCAAACTTGTGTCTTCTGGGGGTTAAACTGGACTAGATTTAGTCGCCCCCAATCCGAGACTCTGTCCAGCAGAGACTCGACTTCAGACACAAGTTTGTCCCGGCACTCGGAGACGTTTTCCCGAGAAATATTGGCTCGGCCGGTGTAAAGAGCATCACCAGTGCTGTCATCTGCATAGCAATGAATGTTACGGGTCTGCAACATATCATTGATATGCAGAAGAAACAGCGTTGGCGATAGCACGCAGCCCTGTGGAACACCAGCATTAATAGGCTTGCAATCGGAGCTTGCACCGTCTACAACGACCTTGATGCTCCGATCTGCAAGAAAACTGGTGATCCAATCGCACAATTTCTCGGGAAGCCCATAGGAAGGGAGCTTCGAAAGAAGCGCTTTGTGCCAAACCCGATCGAAGGCCTTCGCAATGTCCAAACTAACGGCCAATGCCTCCCCCTTGGACTCTACTGCCTCCGCCCATCTGTGAGTTAGGTAGACCAGAAGATCACCAGCTGACCTACCACGGCGAAAACCGTATTGGCGGTCACTAATCAGCTGGTGATCCTCAAGGTACCTCATGAGCTGGCAGTTTACAATGGACTCCATTGTTTTGGAGAACAAGGAGGTGATGGCGATAGGCCGGTAGTTGGACGGGTCTGAGCGGTCGCCTTTTTTAGGGATCGGGTGGACGAAAGCCGTCTTCCATGATTTTGGGACTACGCCTAGGGAGTAGGAGTACCGGAAAAAACGCGTTAAAACCGGTGCCAACTCTGGAGCACACGTCCTCAGCACAATTGGGGGGATTCCGTCAGGCCCACTCGACTTGTGGATGTCCAGGGAGAGGAGTGCTTTGCGAACCGAGCGCTGAGTGAACTGCACTTCCGGCATGGAGCACTCACACCGCGGGATGGTCGGCGGCGTACTCCCCCCGTCATCGAGAGTCGAGTTAGACGCAAAGAAAGAGCCTAGAAGATCGGCTTTCTCCTTTTCAGTTATACTTTTACCGGTGTCAAGTATTACAAAGTAATCCTTTCAAATAATTCATTTAAAATTTCATAATAATATGTTTGCGAGATTTTGACGACAGCTTGACAACCAGCAGACAGTCGATGGCGATACTATCTCAAGGTGCCTTAGCAGACACAATAACTTGAGTTTCACGTTACCACCAGAGCACGTGTTTCATCGTTTGTCCTAATTGTTCATATATGCAGATATTTATTACACAAAACCGCATATATTTTACCTATTAAAACCCACTTCAAACCGTTATTCAAACAATATTACAAGTGCAACAATCCGCATGCGGTTAAGTTTCCGCCAAAACTCCGAATGTAAACTTGTTTATCATAAAACTCAGTGACAGTAATTGGCACCGA
Organism: Parnassius apollo; assembly: GCA_907164705.1. Lineage (NCBI taxonomy): Eukaryota > Metazoa > Arthropoda > Insecta > Lepidoptera > Papilionidae > Parnassius > Parnassius apollo. The sequence continues at coordinate 32,608,599 of CAJQZP010000693.1, forward strand.
GAGAAAACTCCATTTCTTTGCCCGAGCACGAATTTTATGCCTTCTAATGTTTTTACTAGAGATACGTTTATCTGAAATGAATTTGTTAATAAAAGCACGCCGAACTTCTTTCTACATACAAATAAAAAACCTTTATTCACGAGCGTTATGTTGCACGTTTATTAGTGTATTAGAATCGATATTAAACTATACATTATCAAGGAAATATGCTCCTTATTTAAAACTTATTTCCACCTATAAATTTATTTTATATACATTAATAATCCTAAATTTATTTTATTACGTAAATAAAAATTATAATCATTTAGTGGAATTAATACACAATTCCACCAAATTTAAATGTAGAAACAGATCTTTACAGTGAACGATCAAATTACCTGTACATAAATTGGTTGAGGGTTGATTCCCAATGACTTTGCAGAGGGTTCACGCACATTCGCTGATGGATTCTGAGGAGCGAGGAGCACTAAAATCGGAAACTGTCTCGCTCGATCATTAGCGTGCGTCTTTGAGTCCTTTGGGGGTGCTAAAACTGGTGCCACAAGCACCACCCGCTCCCCGGGATCGAGAGAATTGTCACCAATCGTAGCACAGCCTAGGCCAGCTAGCGCTAGCACGCTCAACACTACACCACTAACTCCCATCGTGATCACTGGCGCAGGATACACCGTGCAAACCTATTTATACTTCGGCTTTTCCGACGCCATAAAACGTCAAACATTGACGGCTAGTTCAGTCTGTCGCAGATATTTTGTAGGAACGTCTTCTTCTCACAATGACGTTACAAAAACTTCTTTCCGTCGTATTTCAGCGTATGAGCTTAAGATACTAATTTATCGAGTTATTGTTTGTGGATTACAAAAACTTTGCAATGTTATTAGTGTGATGGTACACACTAAACACCGGCCAATTTGCGAAGTCCGCTCACGTACGAGTATAAATACATATAATTATAGTTATTCCCTTAAACCGGATACCCGCCTTGGTATGTTTGGGTACATTATAACTAGTTGAGTAGCAATAACGTCTTTTAAATTTTATTCTGTCAGGGATAACGACATTGGGTTTTATTTGTACACAACGACGTGCGTAAGCTTACTCAAAATGTATTTTGAAACCAGTTTGTAGGAAATATTTTGTTGCAGATTACTAAAGACTTCGGAATAAAAAACAAACGTTTCAATTTCTTATATTTAAAAGAATACTACACATATACGGGTACACGGGTATACGGGTAAACATTAAGTTGTATTATTAGATCCTTGCTGGCACAGGGAATAAGCATTCGCTGTAAATTTACAATAAGCGAGCAACGCCAGTACGATCCCTGCTGGCACAAATATATTGTTAATTGCAACAAGTGCTGATTTACCATGTTTTCGTCAGCGTAGGAAACATCGTGAGGAAACCTGTAAGTCTGAGAAAGTATTTATTCCGAAGACATGTGAGAAGACCGCCAACGTATGACGGTGCAGAGTGGTGGATATTTCTTTGCCCAAAAAACTCTCTCAGAAATGAGAGGAAACCTATAACCATCAGTGAGACCTCCATGGGTTGTAACTTTCAAGGACCAAAATTAACAATTAAAAATAAAATATGACTACAGGGCTTAAAATAGTCCTCCCCGTGTCCAAAGCTTCCCCGTGTCCGTAAGTACTGCCAAGCACTCGAAATGTCAAAAATTAAAATTAAATCAAATTAAATGCGTTCAAATATTGAAAAATTGTTTTATTCAATAAGTAAATGTTTATTGTGTACCAGACATCGTCATCGTTATTACGTGTTAGTTGCACAAAGGAAATAATAAAGTTTCATTAATCATAAGCTAAATCAGCAATCCGTTTATGGTAATTATTTCGCCAGATGAATATTACGCAACGCTGTTATTTCCTTATACCTACTGGGAAAATTTTCCAATTAACGCAGAAAAAAGGTTTTTCCTATAGTATCCGGTTTAGAACATTTTTTTAGAATTGTATACTGATAATTCCATTTTTTATAGAGTAAGACAAAAAGACACAAACTCACAGTCACCCGATGGTACTAGATGCTGGGGGTCCGTAAAAATCTATTATCTACTTTTACCCTCGTGTATCATTAAAAGAAAGGGGTATGAAAGTGAACGCAAGTAAGACGAAAGTTATGGTTTTTGAAAGAGAAGAAAGTAAAACGGTATGTGAAATAAGAATAGAAGGGGAGATCGAGCAAGTAGATGGGTTTATATATTCGGGTTGCGTATTTAGCAGGGGTGGGAGATATGATAACGATATAGAACGACGAGTGAATGCAGGAAATAGAGTAAATGGGGCTCTACACTATATTGTGAAGAGTCAAAATGCGTGCGGTCCCTACTTTAATGTATGGTAGTGAAAGTTGAGTGTGGCAGAAGAAGCACGAAAGTAGAATGAACGCAGTAGAAATGCGGTCGTTAAGGAATATATGTTAGGGCTGAATCTGAATGACAGGCTGAGAAATTGTGTGATAAGAGAAGAGTGTGGTTTGCAAGATAATGTTGTGACCAGGATTAAGAAAGTAATGCTTCGGTGGTTTGGTCATGTGGAAAGAATGAATGAGGAAAGAGTGACAAAGAAAATCTATGTTGCAGAAATGAATGGCAGAGTCGGAAAGGGACGTACTAGGCGAAAATTTATCGACAAAATTTATCGATTTATTGAAAACGGGCCAAATTAGGAGTACCCTTAACCGACGAGCATGTATGCATAGGTATATTAATGTGAAGGAGTCGAGAGAGGTGTGTCAGGATGGTGCCAAATGGAAGTCTGTAGTATCTGCCTACCACTCTGGGTAACAGGCGTGAGTGTTTATGTTTTATTTATCCTCGTCTAAGTATCTAAATGCAGATGTGGTGAAGGTATCCGGTTCTCTACACTCACTATACGAAATACATCAGCATTAAGCTGGTATTTGACGTTAGTATTATGTGAGAGCGTGTTCCCATCCCGGTCAAGCCAATCCATTCGTGCTACATTCATAAAACAGCTACGGCGTGGCACTACTACGTACAATAACCGGCATCATGTTTGTTGATATTATCACGTAAAATCCATTATGTTCATATTTCGTTATGTTACTTTTATTAAGAATATAAAGTTATGTAGAAGTATGTATTTAATTTTATACATTAAAAGTTAAACTAAAAGGATCCGTGGTAGCTCAGATGGTTAGCGCTCGCTGTAAATTTCACAGTGCGCGAGCAAACCGGGTTCGATCCCCGCCGGCACCAATGAAATTGTAATTGCAATTTTAAGTGCTGATTTACCACGTGCTCAGCGGTGAAGCAAGACATCGTAGCAGGAAACCTGCATGTCTGAGAAATAAGAAAAAAATATTTCGAAGACATGTGAAGTTCGCCAACACGCTTTGGGGCAGCGCGGTGGACAATTCCTTGCCTTAAAACCCTCTCAGAAATGAGGGTAGGCCTGTGCCCAGGAGTGGGACGTATATAGGCTGTAAATTTAACTTTTATAGTTAAATTATCGATAAAAATTAAAAGGCATAGGCAAATGATTTTGTTTATATTTAAATATTTTTATTTAGCTATTGCTCATTATAAGCACCCTATATAATGCTCCTACTGGACTAAATTTGACTCTACTTTATCTACATCATTAGCCTTTAAAAGTCAACAAAGAATTTACCTTAATCGGCATGCTGGACAAAACAGTCATGAATTACAGAACTCGATTGAGTTCACGATCGCAGTAATTGTTAATTACCACCAGTACCAATACCAATATTTCGTAATATTTCGTACCCTTGCTTGACGCTACTGTCCTTCGCTGGGTCTGGTGTAAGCGATATGGTTATAGCGCCATCTATCGAAAGTCATAAGATTGTGTTATTTCTTATAGTCGCCTCTTACTACAGCATCTTACAAAGAGTCCTACTCTGAATCGATGTGCTGCGCTGCGTTCCTTTACTATATTTCCTTAGAGGCTTAAATCACATGTTTAGTTGCTATTTACGCGCGTTCGACACTAAAGAAGAACATCGTCAGGAAATCTGTTACACTAACGAATAAATTATTTCGAATCCATGTTACGAGTAAGTCTACCAATACGATAAAGTAGCGTCGTGGACTTTATACTGCTCAATTTTTTTCAGAAATAAGTAGAGACCTGTGCCCAGTTTTTTTACTTTTGCATGATGTCTGATTTCAGGAATTTCCTAAAGAATTAATGAAGGGACTTTGATTGATCAGCAACACTTAAATTATTACAGTTTATTAGAGGAATAAATTTTGGTTTACATAAAATATCAATCATAAAAGTAAGAAAGACTTGAACTACATTTTTGAGACGAAATGTTTTAGTTAAAATATTTGTTTATCACAAAACTTAAAAATGATAGTCCCCAAAAGTGTTATATTTCGATATAAAAACACTATATAAAATGTTATTTATTGGGTTATCTTACCCAAATTGACTTATGGGCAGAAAGAGTCCTGCCAATCACCCTTTTATGTATTTCTGCTGCCAAGAAGCATCTACTGCTTTATTCCCGTTTGAACTAATGCTAAGCCGGTATTGTTACAGGCTGTGAGGTATACTATACTATAGTATACGCTGTCAGGCAAATTATAAAAATCCTCAAAACTCATAACGCACTTGTAGTGATCTTAGATTCCGGTTGACAATTATATCGTTGGATGGTTTGTCACTTTAAGAAAATGTTGATTTTTTCATTGCTTAAAACCCTTTTTAGTGGTATCGAAGCATTCCATTTTAGTTCTCAGGGTGACAACGCATTTGCATTTTGATTCTTAATTGAGGATAAATGTCTATGGACAAAAACACCAACTTACCATCATTTAAAATGTTTGCTCGTTTGTTAAACAATACTATAAAAAAAACGAATTAAAATACATTTACAAGCATTTACTATGGTTCACTCAAAAAGCACTCCTTGAGAGTTCTAGGTTCAGCAGTGGACTTTGATGATTAAAAAAATCTTATTTTACAAAAATGTGACGTGTGTAATAAGGGAATATCATAAAAAAGACAATCTAATAGCAAGTAGGTTTCCTTAATATATTGGGGCTGTGTATCAAAAAGATGCAACATGCAATTTTGTAAGTTTTGAAAATGACCAAAAGGTTGCTGTTAATATAAATCTTTAAAGTCTGTAATTCTGTGACCATCCGGCATAATGTTTTAATTGTGATTTTATTGATTAAAGGTTTACCGTTTAAGTATGACAAAATGGAGTATGTCAAAAACATGACTAGTATAAATTACGATATTAAAGACAAAATAGGTCCAGAAGCAAGACGAAGTCAGGAAAACAACAAAAAGAAGGTAGAAATACTAAGTATAGAAATAAATCTGTAGATCAGTAAACATAGTGAGAAAGGAAGGAACAATACAAGAAATTATTATATAGGAAAATTTGGAGGACTCAGGAAAGCATAGGATGAGCTTAGAGAAAGTACAAATTGGATAGACAATATGACACACCTTATAGATAAGAATTTATTTTTATTTTTTATTTATTTATTAAGGACAGCCAACAAATCTTACACCAAAAACATTAAATTCTTAACCTAATATTTAAGCTAAGTGCAGATTCAATTACAGGCTGCCAAACATGCAAATGTGAGTGTTTAAAAATAAAATAAAAATAACTTATTACTTATTATATTTTTATAACAAAATAAAAATAAGAAAAACAGAATCGAAATGTTAGAAGTAGCTACAGATTACTATCTAAAGTTATATAGCGACAAACAATTTTATACGTGGTAGAGCCATGCTGCAGTTATATTAGTAGTATAGTTGTAGCACGAATGGGTCGGCTCGACCGGGGAAGGACCACGCTCTCACAGAATACCAGCGTGAAATAGTAGCTTAATGCTGCTGTATTTCGTATGGTGAGTGTAGAGAACCGGAGACCCTTTTTACTGGAAACGAGGCATTCCATCTCAGTCCTCACGGGTGACAACGATCTGAATCGTAATCAGGATAGATGTAGATGTCTATGGGCCACAGCAACCACTTACCATCAGGTGGACTGTGTGCTCGTTTGTCACCCTATCCTATAAAAAAAACGACAAAATATCAGAAAAAAAAACCACCAACTAATTGAGTAGAATATAAATAGAAATGAAGGAATTCCCAATATACTGAAAGAAGAATAAGATAAGGCTATTAAATTACAAAAAGGATGTAAAGCACCGGGAGAAGACGGCATATCTAACGAAATTATAGTAGGAACATCTGATATAATATTAGACTTTATTACACAGGTCTATTTAACGAAATTTTAGTCACAAAACGTACACCTCATCAGTGAACAACGTCGACCATAGTACAGCTTCGTAAAAAAGGAAAGAAAAATAATATAGCCCATTAGACTGATATTTTACGTCTATAAAATATTTTCTTAAGTACTGCTAAACCGCTTAACCAAGCAAGCAGAGAGTGAGCAGGGTTTCGAAGCGATTTTTCAACAATTGACAACATCATTATCATCATCATCATTACAGCCCTTCACAAGTCCACTGCTGAACATAGGCCTCCCCCAAGTAATGCCACAAAGCACGGTCCTGAGCCACCTGCATCCATCGACTTCCTGCTTGTCTTACCAGGTCGTCACTCCATCTAGTGGGGGGTCGCCCTACACTACGCCTACCGGTACGAAGCTGTCACTCGAGAACCTTTCTTCCCCATCGGTTATCGGTTTTTCGAGCTATATGGCCGGCCCATTGCCACTTCAACTTACTAATCCGTTGGGCTATGTCGGTCACTATGGTTTTACTGCGGATATCCTCATTTTTGAGTCTATCACGCAGAGAAACTCCGAGCATAGCCCTCTCCATAGCTCGCACCTTAAGCGTCCTCATACGGCCAACAGTGAAGGACCACGTCTCAGATCCGTAAGTCATCACTGGCAACACGCACTGGTTGTACAATCAGAGATTGAGGTATACCTGACGAGAAGATGTGTCGTAATTTCCCGAACGCTGCCCAGCCGAGTTGAATCCGTCGATTGACCTCTCGGTCGAAGTTGGAGTTACCTAGTCGGACTATTTGTCCCAGGTAAACGTATTCGTCCACAACTTCGAGCATAGTGCTCCCAACAACTACGGGCATAGGTGTGACATGGACATTAGACATGATCTTTGTTTTGTCCATGTTCATCTTAAGACCTATCCGTTGGGAGACACCAATGAGGTCATTAAGCATAGTGCTTATGTCCTTCAGCGATTCTACCATAAGGACTATATGGTCGGCAAATCGAAGGTAAGTGATGTACTCGCCATTGATGTTAATACCGTATCCTTTCCAGTCCAGTAGCTTAAAAACGTCTTCCAATGCAGCGGTGAAGAGTTTCGGGGATATAACGTCACCCTGTCTTACACCTCTCTGCAGTTGGATAGGTTTCGAACTCTGGTCCTGTAATCGGATAACCATCGTAGCCCTACTGTACAAACAATTCAGCACTTCGATATACCGATAGTCAACTTGGCACCGCTGAAGGGACTGTAGCACCGCCCAAATTTCGACGGAATCAAAGGCTTTCTTATAGTCCACATACGCCAGGCAAAGTGGCAGATTGTACTCTTCGGACTTCTGTACAATCTGTCGCAGGGTATGTATGTGGTCTATGGTACTGAAGCCTTTTCGGAAACCGGCTTGTTCGGGAGGCTGGAAGTCGTCGAGTCTGCGTGCGATACGATTCGTAATGACTCGAAAACGTAGACGTAGACGCGGCTCAGAAGGGATATCGGTCTGTAGTTCTTCAAGAAGGCGTTGCCACCTTTCTTGAAGAACAAGACCACCGCACTTCTGCTCCACGCCTCCGGAGTAGTGCCACCATGGAGGACGGAATTGAAAAGCTTCTGAAGGACTTCAAGTACCGGTGTTCCACCCGCTTTCAGAAGCACCGCTGTAATTCCATCCTCGCCTGGGGCCCTGCCGTTTTTAAGGTGCTGGAGAGCCATTATAATCTCGCTCAGACTGACGTCCGGGATATCATCGGAATAGTGTCGGATAAGACTTGCTCTTGGATCGTTACTCACACTTGCGTGTGGCTCCAACGATGATGTGTACAGCTGCCCATAGAACCTCTCAATCTCACTCAAAATCTCAGGTGTCCCGGAAACGATGCAGCCACACTCAGTTTTCAGCTTTGACAGTTGGCCCTTACTGGCAGACAGATCTCTGGCAAAGACTTTGGAGCCTTAGTTCCGAAAATTGACAACATACACACCATAAAATAAATTATCGAGAAATGTAACAAATACGACATTTATATGGCATACACACATCGTGGCAAAACTCCCTATACCATCCACACCATCTGGATGCTTGGCGGTCCGCCACTGTATGTTTCATTAGCAGTTTTCTTCCGCGTTCGACCACCGGCAATTTTTCCGGACTGATACGACTTAGACACCTTTAAGAAAAGGGTTTACTCCTTTCTAAAAGGCTGGCAACGCACCTGAAATTCCCCTGGTGTTGCAGTTGTTTATGGGCGGCAGTAGTCACTTACCCATAAAACTCTCCTACAAAAAACTCACTCTCCTATAAAAAAATATTATTTGGCGTATGTGGGTTACAAAAAGCATTTGACTGTTTAAAACACACAAGAATATGGGAAGCGTTAGCAACAAATAAGCTGAGAACAAATACGTACGACTAATTTACAACATATAACTTAAAAAATGGGAAGGGAGAGACACGGAGATAAACTAGCAGCCAACATTTTCACGGCATCACTTGAAAACATATTTAGACGTCTCGAGTGGAGTGATTATGGGCTAAACATCAACGGAATCAACTAAACCATCTAATATTTGTAGACGAAATGTAGTTTCAGAAGATCAAAAAAGCCTGCAAGAGATGCTTGAACAGCTTGTGTACGAAAGTGACAGAATTGGACTTTTAACGAACGTAACGAACATTAAAGTGATAAAAAACCTTGATAAAATTCCCATCCCCGCACAAATTAGAATATGTCGATAATATATTACGTACCTCGACAGATAGTATTACCAAAAGATCTTATAACAAATGAAAAAATTAACAGAGTACAGATAGCGTGAAAAAGATATTGATGCCTTAAACAAATTGTCAAAGACCAACAAATACCATATAAACTTAAGAAAATAAAAGTTCTATTCATATTTTTTACCCAGAATAACATATGGACGACAAACATGGAGCTTAACGACAATATGTGCAAACTAGAGACCAGTTAACACAGAATGGGGAGAAGAATTATCAACATCAAGTTAAAAGATAAAATAGAATTAGAAACATTATTAAATCAAACTAAAATGACGTAACATACTGTATAATAAAACTAAAAAGAAGTTGGCAGGTCATATGATGATTTTATTTTGTAAACAATTAAAATGCATTGATAAGCTTAATTTGTAAGGTCTGTAAGCGAGCTATTGAGAGGGCTACGCTCGGGGTTCAAGTAATGACTGCTTTTATTAGGGAGTTGCCGGAGACATACCTGAAGTCAATGGAGTGGTCAGGTGCCTGACTACTACTGTTGCACAATGTATAGTGATATATTAGGGGCTTATGATAGTGATGTCTATGATACAAAAACATTGGTATAGAAGGTCTCTAAGAAGCATAAGATTTATAATAGCAGAGTTGTGGCTTGAAGTCCAATACATACGTAAAAGATATATAATAGCAAACATGTGGAACGTCTTAAATATATAAAGCATTACGAGGTGTAGACTGCTTCACAGTGTCCGAGACCGAGGTAAACTTGGAATCGCTAACCGATATGTCGTAGGCATATCATCTTAGCGACGGTGGTTAGCGGGTTCGTTGTAGCAACACGACTTGCTCGTGGACATCGCACACCGTACCGATTTGTATACCATGTACCGATTGTGGGCGACGTCTTAGCGCATAGCGTTATGATACGTCAGCTATTTTTTGGATTGCGGAGTGTGTTTGATAGTACTTTTAAGTGCAACAAGCTTACTCAATTGTATGTCTTAGTGCAATATATATAATAGCTCTATAGTTCTATGTAGTTTTTTGGTTACTGGCGTTTTAGTAGCTTGTTACTATGATATGTTGGTGATATTTTTATTATAACAACAGTACTAATTTTGTTTCCAAATCGATAGGAAACATGTGGTTGTGTTGTGAGGGGGCGCCACCAGTATGATAGTTGCACTAATGCTTATTGCTACTTGCAGTATTTCGTCTTGTGATGGATCTGCAAGTGTGCTGCGCCTGATTTGATGCATTTTGTGGCTCTGGTGCTGGTTCTGGGACTTTGGGATGGTGTAAGTCCGACGATAGTCGTATTGATGCTTGTTGCGTTCTGCAGCATTGCGTCTCTGCGATTGTTGTTTGGAAGGTCCTTATTCACAATGGCGCTCTCTGCTTCTTGATTTTACTCACATCTAAGTGTATTGATGCTTATTGCTACTTGCGTTATGGCGTCTTGTGACAAATCTTTGGATGTGCTATGTCTGATTTCAAGCATCGTGTGGTTCTTGTTGGTAGAGGTATGCGGGTGGTGATGTCTGCTGAGATTTTATGATGATGATTGTATGATGAGGATTGTATGATGGTGTAAGGTAACGGAACCCGTAATGGACAGTGCACCCGTGATGGACATTTCATTCTTTATCTTTCAAAAATAGCCAAACTATGAATATTTCTTATAACTGGCAATATACTCCATGAGTGATAGACCCTACCGAATGCCATGTTTTTCGTTTGACAGTACGTGAGACATTTTGTTCGTTCACAGGAAGAGTGCAAAAACGTGGTCGTGACGTTTATTTGAATACATCCTAAATTATTGTAAGCATCGTGATGCTGGTGAGTTCAACAATTACGTTTTTTCTGAAATAGTTTTGCATATTTTATTAAATGTCTGTTTGTTTCGTGTTTTAGGGGTAGATCAAGAATTGTAATATAACCTTGCACATTTTATAACGGAAAGAATAATAAACAATTAAAAGGCTATGTTTAACACTGGATACACTAACATGTTACTACCCAGTCATGTACATTTTGTTCATTACTGGATTTTTGAACAAATTCGCCAATTTTGTATTCTGTGAACTCTGACAATAATATGTTACGTTTTATTCTTGAAATATTTAAGAAATTATAGCGTAATCCAGTAATGTACAACCATGTCCATCACTGCCTGTCCATAACTGGGACTGAGAATAAAAATGCTAGAACAGTACATGCAAAGAGAGAATGCACAAGTACAGACCATAAAAGACTGAGCACACAAGGACAGATTAGGCCAGAACAAAATACACAAGAACTGAATGCACAAAGAGAGCATAAAGAAGAACAGAGTGCGGAAGTCACAACAGAAAAGAATACTCAAGTACTAAATAAAATTGGACAGAATATAAAAGTGAAAACAGAAAAACAGAATGCAAGAGCAAAACACATAAGCACTAAATTTTAGTGTACAAAGAAAGTACATAAAAGAACAGAATGTGCAAGAACAGACTACAACAGAACAGAATACGCAAACCCTGAATGCACAAGAACAGGACAAAAAATAATCGATCACCCAACTGGACAAGGAAACAATGAGTAATCTTTCTCAACAGTATATGCCACCACAACACCACCTAACCACACAAATCTGTTATAACGAATTCACCAGTGCCCTATCATTCAACCTCTAGAACATTACCAAAAGACTGGGTAATCCCGTCACCTTTTAAACGTGTCTTATTTTGGCCCAAACCCGAAACTAAGAAGCGACGTACCAAGGAGCGTGTACCGTAAGCTATAAATAGTGAAACGTGGCGATATTACATGAAAAAAATCGAAAATGAAACGAAAAAAAAGAAGAAGAAAAAGAAAAATGAAAAAAATGAATGAAACAAAGAAAAGACAGAAAAATATTAAAGGAAAAGATGATTATAGAAAAGAAACAACAACAAAAACAAAAACTAACGAAAAATATTAAAGGCAGCAAGATTTGTTTTCCGATGAAGACAATGATGACATGGAAGTTGAGTATGCTGAAAGCGGTGACTCCGAATATGCTCAAAGTGGGAAATCAGACTCTGAAAATGAACCTTTAAGTAAAATAGTTTCTAACAAGAAAACTTAGTGTACGAAGAAAAATGTAGGTGTTACCAATGGCTCCTACGTTATTGTAAAATATGAGGGAGAATATTTTCCGGGTAGAATAGAAAAAACAGAACGAAATTTATACGAAATAAGTCTAACGGTGTTACGTGCAGGACACTTTTTCAGACGGCCAGATAAGCCAGATAAAATATGGTACACGGTAAAAGATTTTATAGAGAAAATTAATGACCCTTTGCTCTTAAATAAGCGGGGGTTCTATAAAATTAAGGAAATGAAAAAATATTTACCGGATATTTTTTCTTTTTAGGGTTTATTATTTTACTTGCTTTTATATTTTTAATACAAAAACTAATAGTTTTGTGCTCAATAAAAAGTATGAAAGACCGATTAATATAAATTAAGTTTTATTTTCTTCCTTGCATAAATGTTCAGTGTCCATCACTAGATGTGCATGACTGGAGGTTGTTCCAATATTGGATGTTCAAAACTGGAACTAACCCTGTCCGTCACTGGTGTTTTTAAATGCTTTTGTTTTTTTAAGTATATCTCTAAAAGTAGTAAGAATAGTATAGTTTTCAATAAATAAACTTATTACCAATAAGTTCTTTAATCGCTTGCAACCTCAATTGCATTCATATGAACGTTTATCTACAAAAGATAGTAGAAAACATAAAAAATTTGGTCTTAAACTGTCCATTATGGGTTCCGTTACCTTATGCCCGACAATAGTCGTATTGATATTTGTTGCGTTCTGCAGCACTGCGTCTCTGCGATGGTTGTTTGGCGGGTCGCTATTTCCAATGGCACTCTCTGCGTCTTAGTTTGACTTACATCTAAGTGCATTGATGCTTACTGCTACTTGCGGTATTGCATGTTGTGACAGATCTTTGTGTGTGCTGCGCTTGATTGTGAAACTGATATGAGAAACAGTCTATACTAACCTTAAGAAAGATCCTTGGGAAAGATCAATATTTATTAGCCTGGTTACGTATATTATTATTTATTTTATTTTTATATTTTAAATCAGACGGCCTAATTTTTATATATAGAGGGAAGGGGGAGCGTTACAATATAATAAATGATGACAACATAATTTCTTCAGTCCTGATCAGTCCGCATATAGCTCTTATATATAATACGAGTATATTTATTATATGAGACATAAGCGTCGCCGGCAGACGAGTTAGTTTATTATATAAAAACATGAACGTAAGTTATCCAATGTTTTTTTTATCAAACAGATTACAAAAACACGTTAGATGGAAAATTTTATGTAAAACTATCGATTTGCTATGGTTTTTGCAATAAGGTGTATATAATAAAATAATTGTTAAGAAACAAAATTATATATAATAGATATCTAGATGTAATATACTCGTATAGCAGACCTTTTTACTCATAGTGGTATAAAACAACTAAAAATAATGAGAGGAAGTCACTAGTATTTTTTTAAAACCAATAAGATCGGCTTTCTGTGGTAGAACGTGAAGAGATTGAACGAGAGTATGAGATTTATCAAAGATTTTTGTACTTTTATTTATTGTTGCATTTGTTTCGTTTCATCTAAGTTTTTTTCTAATTTTAAATGTTTCATCAATTTAGATATTTTTACGATCACGTCAGCCTCAGATCTCTACATCACATCGTTAAGATAAAAACTATTTTAGTAGCAATTTAATATATTAATATCCATTAGTCGTCTATCCATTAAAGTCTAAAGAGTCCACAGCTCTCACCCTGCCTTCAACTAGGATTCTAACTCCATATTTTGCCAGAGCTGTCACGCTTGGCAAATGGGTTGTTAACCGATTTTGTTTTAAATTTTTGAGTTGTTATAATGAAGATACTGCTGTATATCTCCTGTTTAATTTTTATTTGTCGACGACAGGGATGGTATAGGGGAGTGGATATTCTTACACCACCACTACACGGTTACACGATGTATTATATATATTTGTTATAAATTTATGACACAAAAATAAGATTTCCAAAGCAACTTATGATCTCCATTATTTAAATTCTTTACCTTATTTATTTCATGAAAGCAAATGTCGAAATTTAACATGCGAACATATTGTTGTGTTCGTAACGTTTTGTTGATTTTATAAACCAATAAATAACTATAAAATTGCTTTAAAACTGCAATATTTCACGAGTATAAGTAAACTTGCATTTATTTTTGTTAAATTATGGGAGAATTTTCAAAGATAACCTGGCACAATAAGAAGTGTCTCGCTCGTTTTTGTTGTATCCATGTGGGTATTTATTGTAATTATTATTGTTGTGTTCATGGTTTCTTTCTGTTATTTTATAAATTCTACATGTAATAATATGTCATATTAAAATGTTAATGTAGGACTTAATTTAACTATAAAAATAAAGAGCATTAAATATACTGATGATCGTTAATTTTTTTATATTTATTATTAAATCTTTAATGGAAAGTAAAAGTCGACAAAAAACTTAATTATTTTATAAAAGAGGGAACAAACGAACATGCGGCTCACCTGATGGTAAGTATCATGAACAGTATCAGAACAACACAATTGCAGGTGCATTGCCGGCCTTTTAAAATGGAGTAGCTTGTTTCTTGAAAATCCCTAAGACGATCCAAAAATCGCCGGTGGTAAATAATTCCACACAGAAGTCGTACGACGAAGAAAACTCCTAGCAAATCACACAGTAGTGGACCGCCAAGCATCCAGATGATACGGATGGTAAAGTGAGTTTTGTGGTGACGTACGTTGGTGAAATTTGGCGGTTGGAATTAATCCGAACTATTCCTCTATTTCTCCTATTACTATATCCCCGTGGTAAATTCGATAGAAAATCCAAAAGTAAGTAACATGTCCCCATCTGCGAAGAATTGCAGCGCCAGTGGTTCGAGCCAAACAGAGATGACTCGATTGTCGACGATTCTGGATGTGGTCGAGTGGAAGGAACTGGCACTGAGGAGTCCCGGGCCAGAGATGAAATCTGCGCCTTGTAAAATTGCAAGCGGTGTGTCGGCATGAAATATATATTATATAGTCGTTCTCCTGAGCACGCTAAGCTTTTTAGAGATCAAACTAGCCTTCCTCTCCAGGTGACAACAGAACTACACGTCAATCGATATGTCGACACCGAGGATTGCGATGCTTGCTGAGGTAATAAGGGGTGTGTCCTGAAACTGAGGAGACACGACAAAGGGGTTCCTTTTAGCAGTAAACGCGCAAATTGTTTCTTCTGGGCATTGAACTGAAGTAGAGTCGCCTCTAATCCAAAATTTTGTTCAACAAAGACTCAACTTCAGACACACTTTTGTTCCGGTACTCGACGGCGTGTTCCTGAAAAATGTTGGCACGGCCAGTGTAAAAAGCATCGCCCATACTGTCGTCTGCATAGCAACGAATATTATTGATTTGCAACATATCATTAATATGCAGAAGAAACACTGTAGGTGATAGCACGCTTTGTGGAACACCAGCATTAATAGTGGTGATCCAATTGCACAATTTCTCGGGAAGCCCATAGATGGAAAGCTTCGAAGTGCTTTGTGCCAAATCCGATGGAAGGCCTTACGTGTGGCGGTCACTAATCAGCAGGTGATACCTCATTGGGTGGTAGTTAACAATGGTATCCATTATTTTAGAGAAGAAGGAGGTGATAACGATAGGCTTGTAGTTGGACGGGTTTGAGCGGTCGCGCTTTAGGACTAGCCTAGGGACCAGGAATACCAGAAAAGACGCATTAGAATCGGTGCCAATTTGGGAGCATACGTCTTCAGGACGATGGATGGGACTTCATTAGGTAAACTCGACTTGTTGACGTCCAGGGAGGGGAGTGCATTTTGGGCGCTGTGTGAACCGCACATTTTTTTTAATAGGATAGGGTGACAAACGAGCACACAGTCCACCTGATGGTAAGTGGTTGCTGTGGCCCATAGACATCACCATCTATCCTCGTATGTGATTCAAAATGCGGATGCCTTGTCACCCGTGAGGACTAAGATGGAATGCCTCGTTTCCAGCAAAAAGGGTCTCCGGTTCTCTACACTCACTATACGGCACAGCTGCATTAAGCTACTATTTCACGCTGTTATTCTGTGAGAGCGTGGCCATTTCCCGGTTGAGCCGACCCATTCGTGCTACAACTATATTACTAATATAACTGCAGCATGGCTCTACCATGTATAAAAAGTTTAACTTTATGGCTTGCAATTTTTGTGAATCAAGGCTAAGGGTTAAGCTTCAAGTGTTTACTCAAATGTTCAACAAGCAGACTGTCCTGAACTTTTGCAATAAAAGTGGCTAGCGAAATTGGCTTGTAATTGGATACACGTGAGCAGTCTCCAGTTTTATTTTTATGATAGGTACCTAATGCAATGACGGGTATAACAATTTAAAGAAAATAAAGTAACTCCCACATATTAATAGATTCTGAAGTCGGTAAGTAAAAAAAATCCGAAGTCCAGAAGCTTTTATGTGAAAATTAGGCTCATTTTAATTCATTGATGTCAGTTTATACTTTTCATATGAAAAGTTTAATTTTTTGACCCCTTTGGGGTCTTTATTTTAAAAACTTTACAAACAAATAAAGATGATTCCTCTAGCGTTGTCAGTCTGATAGTCTTATACAATTATAACCAATTTATGAGACACATTAAGTCTTAAGAAGTTCCTAATACTAGTAACGAAACTTAGTGTGCGTGAGAAGGCAAAGATTAGCGTTTAACACACAATGAGCAAGCATTATAAGTTAGGTCCCGTACTCTGCAATAACTTGGCTTACAAATAAATATTACTAAAAGCTTTAAATCAGCATATTTTTTCATTTCTAATTCGGCACTAACTTAAGAGCTCCATCACGTCATATTAGATTAAATGATTTATTGGATTATAATGGATAGCTGAACTCGGCAGACGCTATCGTGCCAGTTAATATCATAGGTTGTGTTCAGCAACGTTTTTATTTTAATGCATGCAATTTAATTTATTAATTTCCACGCTTGATTGAAAAAAAGCAAATAAAATCAAACACTTTAAATTATGTTTGGTTCAAAAATTTTTTTCAATTTTTCTTTTAGCTTATAAATATAAACCTTCTCCATTGAAAAATGTATACCTACATATACCAATTTTAATGGTGATGTTTCAAATAGATTTTGAGTTAAACGATTTCATATACCTGTACAAATATCCTCTTTTTGAATTATAATGGATTAAACATATTTTGAAGAAATGTGAAGTCAAGAGACTAAAGAAAGTCACTTTTTCTTTTAATAAAAAGTACCTATTTTTTATCGTTTAATATTATTTAGAAGTAAGTAAAGCCGCAATGATGTTGAAAACAATTTCATAATTATTAAAAATTTATCATCGAGCAAGTTCAAGGATTTAAGCTGAATACAGACTTATATTTGTTATCAGCATAAGCGATTTGTCTCCGCCTACTTATTGAGGAAGACTAGTGCGATCTCCGCCAATTACCTGACATTGAACTTTACTTGTGTTTCATCGTCCAGACACTAAAAAATGTATGTAGACGGATATGGTATGACCTTACACTAACATTTTCGATGAGTAAATATTTAACTCGTTTATGGTAATGTTTTTGGACGATTAAAGTAATTTTGATTTTAACATTATAAAATTAATACAATAAATTTGAAATTTTTTAGTTTTTACTGTCGATCAAGTTGTAGATGTTTGTACGTCGATAGCTACTATATAGATACAGTGATATTTTTAAAATGTAAAGAAAAGCCAACCCGGTTTCTTTTCTGCCTAGAAATCCGACTGTCTTGATATAACGTTCTTACGTGTTCTTTTATTCCAAATTGAGACCCGTACAAAAAAGAGAGCCAGTGACTGACTGTGAGGTATTTTATCTTAGTTTATGCCATCCTTTGCTTGAAATAGGTAGTATGCAGGTGTTTATACACACATCGAAAAAAGTTTGTGATCACTAGCAAAAATATATTTTTAAAGTTTATTTTATCAAGAAAAAGTGTTTACGTTATATCTTTCTTTTATATGGAAATACAATGTTTGAATTAAAAAAATGAAACTCTATTTTATTTTTAAATAACAAAAATTGAGTAATTCTATCCAAATTTTTATTACAATTAAAACATTATAATTGTAACAAAAAATTGATGAAAATAAAAAAGATTATTTAACAAAAATTATACAACGATTTATTAATAGAAGATTTTTTATTTAATACAATATATCTCCTCTCCTGGCTCGAACACATGCCGAAATCATCCAGACATCCTGAGGATCAAGTAATCCAGCATTTTTTGCGGTAACCTAACCCATTCTTGAATAACGGATTCCCTGATCTCTTGCACAGTCTGGGTAGGTGGCTGACGGTTCCAAACAGCTCACTTATGAGCATCCCACGCTCTATTCGGTTTAAGTCAGGCGTGAAGGCACGACAATCTAACCTTGTGATATCGTATTTTCGGAGAGCAGTATTGACTCGTTGAGATAGACATGCGGCACATTATCATCGTTATTGGGGGTCTTTCTCGATTTATCGAAGGCATTCGACACTGTCTCTGTGCCGTTGTTATTACAAAAGGAGGAATTGATTGGAATACGATGGGGTTGCTCTGGATAGCTCTCATAGTATATCAAGGTAAGAAATCTACTTAAGTAGAGATATAAATTTGACGAACTGGTGCCCGCGTTTTACTCCGAATGGTCTGACAATTCCATCAATAGCGACTGTTTTGTACCTATCTGCCGGCATGGAGCCTCGATACGGAACATAGGCGATCTTGCTCCAATCGTAATCTTGTAAAATCTTGCCCCAAAAGGACACCGATTTCCCGCCTAGCTGAACGGTTAAGGAACGGGTAAGTTTTTTTTACCTTCCGAGTCTCCAGATCTTCTTCAGATACGGAAACGTCGGTTATCTGAATGAGTACTGATTCGCGATTCGTCAACAAAGAGAGAGTTTTGCCAACTGCAAACTCCGTCGCTGACGTTACCGTGAATTCAGAGGTGATTGCCAAGACCTTTGGGCTTGTAGTCCAGCCTAGTGTAATTCAAAATGGTCTAAGTGCTAACTTCAAGTCCAGAGGCGGCCGCACTTCCGCTTATATTGTAGTGGCGTTGATTGTTGGATCACGGGCTGCCAGATAGCTGAAAAAGCGCTCCACAGCAGTAGTCAGAACAGTTGGGTAATCAATACGGGTTCGGCCAGCTAAATTATACATGCCGTGGAACCTCTGGAACGTGGCAACGACGCTGGATTGGAATACAGTATCTCTGAGTGCTTCTCGTGGAATATCCTTCTTCTTTAAATGTTACAATTCTTGCTCGTAAAACTTTTGATAATCCTCTTGGCATTTTTGTAATCACAATTTTCCTAGAAAAAATATTTTTAATCCGTTAAAATTGTCTAAGGTAAAGTTCTTTAAAGGGAAACGTATACGCTTTTACAAAATTATAGAAAACGTTTAGTTCTTGTCAACCATTTAACGAATCATTAAAATTTAAAAAAAAAGTTGTATAAACACGAGTATATGAATAAAAATGATCTTTGGAAATGAAGTGACCGGTACCAAGCTGTTTTTATATAATTCATAGTGTACAATGTTATTGTAACCTTTTATATTTAAATAAACAATCTCGCTGGGCATTTTATGCGCTGCCATATCGTTCATCATATTGCGGTAAAACTTTGTCAACATTATGCTTGCACTTCCGCGAAGGTTATAGGCATAGGTGGACCCGGTAGGTGGCGCTGAGGAAGAATCTAGATATCACCCGTGCGAAGCTGGGGCAGATCGCTCGTACTGAATAAAAATATTCTATTCTGTAGTAGAACATGAAAAGCACACAACGGTACGTATAAATATTACACTATTCAATCCAAAACTTCCTGCAGTAGAATTTGGTTCTTATGTTTTTAAAATGTTTAATGTTGACAGAAGATGTGCAGATTCTACAAATAATTTAGTTGCTTTTAGAGCTTTAATTAATCAAGTCATCTTTCAACGTACCTATTATCTGTTGCGCAGTGTACAATTTTTGACTTTGGCCATTTTAGACATCGCGTTAAATTTTTAATACTCTGAAGTTTCATAGTATGAACCAAACAAATTAAAATTAAATTACACTGTACCCAAAATTACTTTTAAAGCGAAAGTAAACTACGAAAAATGTTCTGTATACATTTTTCGTACATATATATAAAAATGTTTTAAGGTTAGAAGCTCATATTATTTTAAAGTTATGAATCACTACGCATTATATCATCGTCTATTCTGGTTTTACTAGCTAAATGTTTAGAACTCACTACGGGTTTTGGAGATGTAAATCAAGCTTCCTTTGTCCCTATGCCATTCAAAACTAATTGTTTAAAAATTAACACAACAAGGATATCGCGTTGTCAACGATAAGGTAATTATTAAAAAAATATTTTTGTGTTTTTTTTAAAACTTTTAGACTCAAACGTGGCGATCGGGGTTAAACGAGATCGGATATCACTACAGCCTATTCAAAGTCTACCTTATAATAGGGATATTTTTTAATTTAGCTACGTTTAGCAGGCGGGTTTGGAATCTGCAGTTCTTTTTTTTTATTGTTATCGGGAAGATACTGAATTAATGAAATACGTATACTTTATTTTACACCAGAAAAACATAAGAGAAAAAAAACCAGATAATTTAAAGCTACAATTGACGGCCTTATCGACTTGAAGCAATCTTTACTAGGCAACCACACATTGCAGAGGATATAATGACCTGTAAGAAAATTATATTTATCTATCATCACACACTATATATATATATATATATATAATATAATATAATAAAAAATTCCATCATAAATATATAGAAAAACGAGTACATATGCAGGAAGAGAAAGGAGTAAGTAAACATAGCCTTTAAGTTAGGAAAAATAAGTAATAATTTCTTAATGAACGATGTCAAGGAGAATGAGAGGAATAACTATTTAAGGAGGAAAGAAGTGCGCTTTGACAAGTTTTTTAAAGTATTCATTAGATTGCACACTTACAATTTGCGGCAATAAGGAGTTTCAGTTTAACTTCAATGTAAAAGTATTTAGAATAGAAGGAAATATTATGGAACGAAATTTTTAAGGTGAGATTTTTATCAGAACGAAGAGAGCGACAATGAGTGTGACCAAGAAACGCAAACCACTCTTTAAGATAAGCAGGGGAAGTGGGATTAAATAAAACATAGTATCAAAGAGAAATAATGCGAATATTCCTACGAAGACAGTGGTAAAGCCACGATACGATTTGGGCCGGCTCCAACCGAGGAGGTACTGCGACTTCACAAAAGCTTTGCTTCTACTTCACGCTGGCTCTGCGTTTCGTCTGGTGAGTGCAGGTGGCCGGAGGCCCCATTCCCCCCTCCCCCCAACAACATGGTGGTGCAATTAAATGAAATACTACCCCAGGAGGGTACCAGCACTTCTGGTAATGGAGAATCCCTCGCTGAGCATCCACGACCAAGCTACTACACTTGCCACGCTATCCGTGAATTTCTGCAACATCAGGACTTTATTCTAACTTAAACGTCGTCCACTACTATCTGGAGACGTCTAAGCTGGCGTTGCTCTTTCTGACTGAGACGCAGTTGTCATCTCCGGCTGATACTTCATATCTCTTCTACCCGGGGTACAAATTGGAATACTGTTTGTGCCTCAGACTGGAGTTTGCGTGTACGTCAGAGAGGACATCTGTTCTCGACGCCTCGGTAGTCTTGAAGGTTCGAATTCGTCCATCCTTTGGCTATACGTATCTACGGGCGTATTCGCGCGTCTACGGGTGCCGCTATAGGTCCCATAGCGGTAATGCCAAAACAGACCGACTCATCGACAACGTCCAAATGGCTACGGATTCCCTGCTACAGCGGATCCCATCCGCTGAGATCGTGATCCTTAGCAATTTTAACGCCCACCACGCCGAAAGGCTCGATTCACGATAACCGATCATGCGGGAGATTTTTCTATTACTTTGCCTTGGCATATAGTCTTACACAGCTGGTTGTTTTATATTATTTGTTGTTATTTTATAACACTTTCTTGTTTTATTTTTCTCGTTTAATGATTTTCTAAAGCTAAAGTAACAGCTCTTTCCTCATCGGGATATAATTTTTAAGAAGTGTATACAAAACCTCATAAAATGCTTTAACCATGTTGTTGACATTATTCCGCTGTATTTGAGAAAATATATATGAGATACAAAATAGTTGACTGTTATTCGACTTACTGGTGGCGGTTTATAAACAGCACACAGTGCTATCTGACGTATAGTCTTGGTTACTGGAGCTTCGATGTTAACGTTTGATTTTTTTTTGATACCGCTATCAATACTCCACACACAACACAATACAATTTTGAAAAACAACACACACAACAATTTCGAAAATATATTTTTAAGCTATTGAATTTTACAGAAAGGTTTTCCGAGTACACGCACAAATTATTCTATTAAATATTACATTAAATTGCTAAGTGTTCCTAAATCCTTAATAACTATATATTGAGATTTATCATTTTTTCTAACATATATTTTACCTCCTCTGATCCAAACATATTCGAACCCTTTTTCCTTAGCCTTGATTCTGGTAGTAGCATGAAGTGCTTTATTGGAAGGCGACAGATGCTCGATAGCCTAAATCGCTGTCTTGGTACTTGAAAGCCCTAGGTAAGAACTGTTTAATTTTAAAGATGATTATTGTTATTAAATTTTATAATAGAGGCAAGAAATAGATCACGCAAAAATTGCGAAGTTAGTTGTACAACAATAGAACGAGGGCGTTTGGTAGCAGTACTAATTTTAGCTGTGCGAGTACAGTATAAAATATCGTTTTCTTTGACAGTATATCCCACAACAGTTCTCAACTTTTGTATAATACTAATCAAGTTTTCATTTCCAATTTCAGGCACACAATGAAGTTCTAGATTGTTTGCACGCAAATGTTGCTCTGTTCTTTTAACAAGCTGTTCTGCAGAAATAAGTCGTATTGTTGCATGAATAAGTCAATTAGCGCCATCTAGTGTCAGGAACGAGAGCGAGGGGAGCTTTGCAGTAAATGACATTACAAATCTTTCGACCGACAGCGCCACCCGAAGAACTAAGTTTCTGGAAAATCTACACTCGAATACTCGTTGCCTGGCGCGCATTTACTAGAATGTTCGGGACGCTTCTTTGCTAATTATATAAATAGGCGCTGCAAGATGCGATCGGGGCAGAGTTGTACTCGGCGACACAAGCGAAGCTTCGGAGCGGAATTAAGTGAATTAGTGTGTTTAATTATTAGTGTTTTTAGTTTTAATTTGTGTAAAGTAAATTAAAGTGTTAATTTAGGTAATTTTATCGGCAATTTTTATTGTCACGAACCTCAAGCTCGTAACAATTGGTGTCAGAAGTGGGATAAAATCATGCCGATTTTACCAAAGGAGGAATCGGAGGGTGTCCGTACCCGAAGTCAACGACAGCAGGAGACGGACCAGAGGAGATTTGGTGGTGCAACGCCGCAGACGTCGGAAGGTCAGCCACCGGCTGCAGGCCCGTCGGTAGCTCCTACATCTGCAGCATCTGACTTAGGTGCTCTGATGGTGATGCTGCGACAGGAGGAACAAGTCCGTCAGTTGAAAGAACAGCTGCAGAGCGGACAAGAGGAACAGGCCCGCCGACAGGAGGAACAGATGCTCCTCATGAAGGACCTTCACGCTACCTTCGGGAAGGAGATAAAGGAGGTGAAGGATAGGGTTGCTCAGCATGACAACCGCCTGTCGGAAGATGTAACCCAAATCGCGAAAGCTGAAAGCCGAATCGAGAAAGCTGAAACCCGAATCGACCAAGTAAACAATCGGGTTGACAACGTAATGGCTGACATGAAGAAATCACTGGACGAACTCAAACTTGGAGATGGAGCTACAGCTCCCGTAGTAGCTACAACACCTTCGCTACGTGGGTTCAAGGTGCCACCGTTCGACGGTACCTCTTCCTGGTCAGCCTACAAAATCCAGTTCGAAGCTGTTATGAAGGCGAACGGCTGGAATAAAAATCAGGCCATGACTGCTCTCACACTAGGCCTGCGTGACCAGGCCTTAACAGTTCTGGAAGCTCTCAGTGAGGAAGTGATTTATGAGCAACTCCTTTAGGCATTGGAGGCGAGATATGGCGACGCTCACCTGGAACACGTCTTTCGTGCGCAGCTTAAAGATCGTGTGCAGCGCATCAATGAAAACCTGCAGCAGTGGGCTCTAGAAGTGGAGAAGCTGGTGCGAAAAGCATACCGGTCTGTACCTGCGCTCATTGAAGGGAACCTGGTGCAGACATTCATCAACGGCATCCGCGACCTGGAAGTCAGAGCTGCTGTGAGGCTCGGGCACCACGAGACGCTTAAGGACGCCTTGGCCCATGCACTGGAAGTGGAAGCCGTGCGGCAGGATCATCGTTCCCATCGCGTCAGGGAGGTTGCAGCAGCTACAGTTCGCGACCGCAACAAAGGATACAGCCCAAGGTGCTATGGCTGTGGGGAAAAGGGCCATCTTCGATCCAGCTGCCCTAAGCGAACCCTAGAAAGGGAAATTGAACGATCTCAGGAGGGTAGTGCGGCCAACAGCACCGCCCAGCAGCGGCAGGGAAACGAGTAAAAGCCAGAACTGTGGGGCGGGTGCTGGCTGATGTTAAAAGAGCCCCAAGGATCTCGATCTCACAAACCCATGATGGGAACAGCCTAATCATAAAGGGCGAGATCAACGGAATGCCGTGTAAGCTGACCATAGACACTGGAGCCTCTCGTACGGTTGTTAGTTCCCAACTTATAAGTCAGTTCCTTGGGGACTCCGCATACAACCGAGAACGCATTAATTTGGTAACAGCCACCGGTCAGCGTATACCCGTCCGTGGAGAGAAGGAGATGGAGTTGAAGCTAGGCAACGTGATCTACCTGCATAATGTCATCGTGGCTGATATAATGGACGACTGCATCCTAGGCCTAGACTTTATGAGGAATAATTGTTGTGAGATCGACGTTAAGCAAGGTGTTTTGAAATGTGGTCAGGAGGAACTTTTTATGGAAGGTGCGTTACCAGGGAACGTGTACAGCATTAAGAAGATTGTTCTTCCGCCGAGATCGGAAACGATTGTTCCGGTTAGTCTTCCTCGAAACGCTGGGCAAGCTCACCGTTGTGTACTTGTGGAAAGGGTAAACTATGACCTTCCATGGAAGGTAGCTCGAACCTTGGTCAGGACCACTGACATCTCAGGAGTACGTGTGCTGAACCTTTGCGACCGGGAACAGATTATAGAAAAAGGCACACTGATTGGTACTTGTGAGGAAGTGGATTGGTTACGTCGGTGCCAATATATATCGAGTGGGACCCCCAGCAAGGATGCAGAAATGAGAGTGACCACACTTTTGGAAGACTGTCGCAGTGTTCTCTCCCCGAACGAATTGGTCAAGGCGAAGAAGTTGTTACTCAAGTACGCCGATGTATTCTCATCAAACGATGCTGACATAGGAAAGACTGGCTTAGTTCAAC
Source organism: Parnassius apollo (assembly GCA_907164705.1). Classification (NCBI taxonomy): domain Eukaryota; kingdom Metazoa; phylum Arthropoda; class Insecta; order Lepidoptera; family Papilionidae; genus Parnassius; species Parnassius apollo. The sequence goes on from CAJQZP010000693.1 coordinate 32,634,202, forward strand.
ACAAAATAAACACAGGAGAAGAATTTCACTATTCGTCGTATAAGTCGGGTAAGATTTTCACTATAAGTCGAGCACCAGAGCCTTATCCGTCGGCCAACATGGTGCACCATGTAAAGATGATATTGATAACCTTGGCTTTTTCTGCTCTTTTGACTCCTTGGCTACCACCGATGTTATGTTTATACAATTAAAAGACAAATATTCTTACAGTGCATCTGATTGGAAGTAGCTACTAGAGTCTTTAGACACCTGCAACTAACTCAAAACAGGTAAGGCTACAGGCATTGTCACCTATATGGACTAAAATGGGTAATTTCACAGAATGTAATTATACTGACTCCCTTTACTCCTTAGAAAGGAACCCATTAGTGCCGGCTTTGCTGCTCAATTGTCAGTGTTACAAACACTCGCATTGTGCAGTTGATATTGCTTCTGAATTCGTAAGTGGTCGCCATGGATGTGGTCCGTCCTCAGTGGCACTGAATACCAGCATAAATAGCAGCATAAAACTTCTGTGTTTGATCCTTTTAACTTTCAATCATAGTACTAGTATTTAGACTTTCAATCTTAGTACTCAGATGGGAGGTGTGACTACGTACTACATGAACCACAGCACAGTTACCCTTACTTCTAAAACAATCGTAATATAAGTAAAAAGTTAATCATATTTGTCAACATCATCATTACAGTCCATCACAAGTCTACAACTGATCAAAAGCCTCCCCATAGATTGTTATAAAGCAAGCAAGTCTTTTGCACCATGCCTTAGACCCGCAGAACGACCTCATAGTATTTTGAAGTTGTTTAGGATCTGCATAAATCAGACCAAAGAGTGATATTTCAAAAGCTTAAGATATCAAACACCTCAGTCCATCCCGTAACCATGGGTACTGTAAAGCACCCGAAACGTCGGGAATTAAAAAGTTAAAATTCTATTCGATAAAATTCGTTAAATTAATTTCCTTTAATGTACTGTAAGCATCATTAGAAACTTGTATTTGTATAACCTCAAAAAAATTCCTCGATCCTAATTCCATTCCTAAATTATCGATCCTCGATAATCGATTCCTAAATTATTATCCCGGATATCTCGTCTGCCGCGCAGAGGCAGTGTAAAAAAATCCACTACCCAATATCGTTCTGTGGACGTCGTAAGAGGCAATAGATGGAAATCAACGGGGAGACGAGCAGCAGAAAAGTAAATCCATCAAAAACAAAAGCCATAATCATAGGCAGTCAAATTTGGTTGCTCTTATAGATTTTCCTATTTTACCTGGTATTGTTTTTGATGGGACATCCGTGCTATTTGATATATAGTTTGTATCTATGGTTAAACTTTACTTCAGTAAGTAATAAAATATAGAACAATATTATATATATACAACATTGTGTTAATAATTTTCATACCATTGAGATGAGATTTAATATGATCAGTGATAACGTCAACATTCTCATACTTCTCCTGGCAGAGAGGACAGGTGAGGTTTTGAGTGGCTTGGATCGCAGAGTTGTAAATTAACTCATCTTGAGTAGAGAATGTGTCATCGCACTGCTCACAACGGTACTGCTCCGCTTGGCCGAAGTGTCCGCGAGCGGAACGGATGTTCTCACGATGTTGAGGAGTTGCTTGATAAACTTGAGCGCATTCAAAACGTTTGTACGCTTTATTTGGACTTCTGAAATATGACCCGGTTTCCAAATTTCGCGAAAACCTCAAGTAGCTTCCGATATATTTTTTTATGGAAGAGGGCACAAAATAGCATGCGGCTCACCTGATGGTAAGTGACTACCGCCGCCCATGAACAGCTGTAAAAACAGGGCAATTGCAGGTGCGTTGCCCGCCTTTTAGAAAGAAGTAAGCTCTTTTCTTGAAGGTAAGTCTCTAAGTCGTATCGGAATGGAAAAATCGCCGGTGGTAAACAGTTCCACAAAGATAATTAATGTATAAGATAAAATGCAATTAATACGTGACGTCCGAGAAAGCTGGTTCGAGCCGCAACAGTTGCACTTTTTGATGATTTTTAAAAGAATTGTAACTTTTCGTAATAAACATTTCATTTTGCGAAGATCATACTTAGTACAGAAAGGCGGCTAAAATTTAATGAAATAAATACATTCATACGAATATAAAATTGTTAATATATATATATATATATATATATATATAATAGACAAAATATGCAAGATGAGTAAATGGGAATGTTGCAATGTCGAAACTGGACAGAATGAGGAGATTATTAATTGTATGAACTGTAATAAATCATTTCATTTAGCCTATTTGTCCATGCCGGGGATTAATGAAACGAAATGTTATCAAATTGGAATTGCCTGCAATGTACAAACAATGCTCCCAGATGTTCAACCCAAGACTCAACACCATTGCTTAATATCAATACCGGTAGAGGCACTAAAAGAACTGCAATTAATTCACCGCCAAATACGACAGTTTTAACTGGCGCACATGTTAGAATTATCGTTTAAGATGTTATACGAAACGAATTAAGGAAATTAATAATAGTTTAATAGAAATTATTAACAAAGAACTTAAACCTATCAAAAACGAGATGAAAGATAATAAGAGAATAAGTACATGAATTTCATATAAAACAAGTTAACATAAATTGAGAAAGAACAGGCAGAAGCCAAGAAAACTAATAAGAAATTGCTTAAAGATAACCTTGAAAGGTATTGTATCGAAACTTAACATACTGTTACGAGCTTGAGGTTCGTGACAATAAAAATTGCCGATAAAATTACCTAAATTAACACTTTAATTTACTTTACACAAATTAAAACTAAAAACACTAATAATTAAACACACTAAGGGCGGATTCGACCAAAGTTAGTATAAGTCTTATCCTGCGTATAAAATCACTAATTACTCTAGAGTTAGAGAACTTTTCGTTTTACCAAATCTTAACCCGGGTATAACAGACTATCCGAGAGTAAATCGCTATACTACCAAAATTCATGGAGTAAACAAGTTATCCCAGAGTATTTTAATGGCGACCGCTACATTTTGACAGCTGTTTTCGTATGCTTTGTTGTAAAAGTAGGAAATTTTATCGTTGTGCATTTATAATTTCTTGTAATTTTGTGATAATAGTAGGCTTTATTTTTTTAAATAATGCAACGTTTACGAAATATGATCGAAGATTCTGACAGTGATGAAGAATACATTCCAAGGCGTCCACGATGGATAAGAGAAAGGAACAATTATTTCGATAACTATGATGACCGTGACTTCGTAATAAGGTTTCGATTGTCCAAAGAAGCTACTTTGTGTCTTTTATCCAAAATCGAGCATCAACTGGAATATACATCAAACCGGTATGTACCTACACACCTTTCACTATATATTTGTCTACATAAACAATGGCACACACACCTACCTAGATATATTTTTTCTAAAAGCTATGTGTGTTGCTCGAAGACTTAAAACTAAAATATTATAGTAAGTAGTAGCAGTAGTAGTAGTTAGTACCTATGTTATCTAAAGTTCCTTTTTCTTTCAGAAATTTTTCAATATCTCCAGTAAATCAGTTGTTGGCCACTTTGAGATATTATGCAACAAACTGGACACAAACAAGCATTGGAGACTACTGTGGTCTAAGTACACCGACAGCAAACAAAATTGTACACAGAGTTAGTGCTGCAATAGCTGAATTACATACAGAATACATAAAATTTCCTGAATCGCCTCAAGAAATAAGATATGAACAAGATAAATTTTACCAAATAGCTCGTTTTCCAAGAGTAGTTGGAGCCATGGACTGTACACACGTTCGCCTCACATTCGTACCCTTAAGACTGGAAGTAGGTGGAGAACAAGCAGAGACATTTAGAAACAGAAAAGGATACTACTCCATTAATGTGCAAACAATATGTAATGCCAATTTAGAAATAACCGACATAGTCGCAAGATGGCTAGGTTCAACTCAGGACAGCACTATATTTAATAATAGCGTTCAAAAAGCACATTTTGAGACTGGTCGCTATGGTAATGCATTATTATTGGTGGACAGAGGATGTGCTGCAAAGAGTTACCCTATGACTCCATTAGAAAATCCAAGGACACCAGCTGAACAACTGTACAATGAGTCACAAATTCGTACTAGAAATCCTATAGAAAGGTGCTATGGTGTATGGAAAAGAAGATTTCCAGTGTTGGCACTTGGGATGCGAGTAAAATTAGATAAAGCATTAACTGTTATCATAGCCACAGCAGTACTTCACAACATGTTGCGCAGACGAGGAGAACAACTTCCACCTGATGACCCAGAAGTGCTATTGCCAGCTCCATGGGATGAACTTATACAACTTGGCCAAATGCAAAGCTCGGAATCAGCACAGCAATCTACTGGCCAGTTAGCACGCAATTCGTTAATAAGTAATTATTTTTATAGTTTATTGTAGCTATGGAATGTAGATTGCAGTGATTCTTAATTTTATTAATCCAAATTTGAAAAAAGGTATAAAATAAAACATTGAAATAAATAAATTTAATATTTTATTGTTTATTGTTGAATTTCTTTTTCTTTAATCTTAAATCTAATAATAAAATACGGGTCTTTAATTTTTCTTGTTTTAATTGTTCCCTTTTTATTTGTAAATCCAGATTGTGAACTTCATTTGAATGAAGTAGCTCCTTCTCAGCAACACTCTTCTGAAAATCAATTGCTTCCATTTTCTTATCATGCAATTTCTGCAATGATGATGAAGGAGCTACATATGTAGGTCGCCTTCTTGAAACCCAAGATTTTTTGTAGTTTTCCTTCTCGCTCATTGTTGTCATACTGAAGAGGTTTTGCAACAGGAGTTCTTAACATTTCGGGAGTATAATCACTCCAATCCTAAAACAAAGATTTATATTAAAAATGTTAATAACATAATGCCTATATAATATTTCATCTCACAAAAAACATTTAAATGATAAAATTAAAAACAAGTCTACTACAATGTTGAACACAAATTATAGGCAAGTCTGGCTTTATTTGACAGGGCAGGTTGCAGCATGGCAAGAATAGAAGATATATAGAAGTATGCACATTTGTTAAAAAGAATATGCACCTTTTTTCAATATACACCCGGCCTCATTTTTTACATCCTATTAAAAAATTAGCTCCACCTATCACAAAATTACAAACAGTTAAATCAGGACCCCATGGTATGTGTGTAAAAATTTATAATAAAATTCCCAAATGTCTACAAAAAGAAGAATCGTTGTATAAATTTCAAAGAGAGCTTAAAAATATTTAATTGAAAAAAAGTTTCTATTCGTTGTCAGAGTTTTTCTGGTGAAAAACTTTCTTTTCTTGTTTAATTTGAATATGTATACCTCTTTAATATCCTTGTAAATATTGCAAATGTTTATTAAACCTAAAAGTAATGTTTAGTTTAAGTAAATAAAATAAAATTCATCTTTTTAAATTAATTAGATTAAATTGATATATAACAATATAATATAATATTGTTACGCCCTATCAGGGCTCATGTTTGGCTCTAATATATCCAATATAAGAACTATTTATGTAACCACATGAACGCAATAAAATGTTTGAGTCTGAAAATGACAGACTTGGCTTTACCTACTCCGAACTATTTATTGTAATGGAGTCAAGATACTTATGTTTAGCAAGTTATAACAAAACATAGCATATATTTACTATATACTATGGGTGCTTCAGATGTATAATGTATAGAGCTACAGAAACTAATTTACCTGCATTAATACTTCGTTCGAGTCGATCCCAGTCTTTTGAATTTCATTAAGTTCAGTCTCAAGATCTGTAACCAAATTTTAAAGGTATAACAATTTTGTATGGTTTCTCTAGGGTCCTTGACTAAGCTGTAAGATACTAACCTTTATTACACAATTCTGGCTCCTCAGGCAAAATAACTTGAACTTCAGCAAAATTATGCCTCTCTAAGCTATCTGGGGCAACACTGTCACTGTCAAAATGGTTGAAAAGCCCAACAGCACTTGTTTTAATTAATGATATGATTTTGGAATCTAGAGGATCTTCTTTCTTTGGATTTGTTGGTCCACCACCTAAAATAGACAAAATTATTAAAGTAAAAGTATTTAAAGTATGCCATTTCTCACATTTTCAAAATATTTCTAACATAAATAATAATCCCATTATGTAGGAGACAAAGGAAATAAATCACTTAATCAGCATTGTACTATCAAGTGCTTAATAATAATGGTACATTGAACACCTAAAGATCTTTGGGATAAGCATGTTCCCAGTAGTGGCTAACACTATATAAATGTATGTAGGCATATCTCAATCCACTGCTCCTCCAGTTATAAGCTCATAGTTACTCCTGTCCATATTTCTAATGTATACCAAAGATTTATAGGTTTTTAGCCTAAATAACTGTATCAACACAAACATTGATAAGGTAAGGCAGGATAAAAACTAACCTGTTTGGATTCTATGCATCCTCCTGTATGACTCCTCCTTTTTGGCCTTTTTTTTTCATATACTCCCACTCATTTTTTAAATTTTCTGCTGTACGCGAGCAGTGTGTCGTTTGGCTATTGTATTCGTGGGATAAAATTTGCCATTCGGCAAATTTTTGCTTCATCGTAACACCATCTGTTTTTTTATTTTCGATGACACGAAAATGTTTTTCTACGAGTCCTAACAACAAACTCTTTTCCGAAGGTAACCAATTTGGGCTACGTTTTCTTTTTTCTGCAGACATTTTATTTGAAAATATAAGAAATAAGGGTAAGGTTAGAATAATCAACTGACAAGTCGCGTGTTAATTTTAATGTTTGTTCAGTGACAGTGACAGTTGACACTATTATAATCCGGCAAACTTTAAATAGACAGAAAGTCTTGCATTGCGCTATATAAACAAATGTATTTCGATTTTAGTTGGCTTACAAGTTCATTCATTTTTCATTCCCCAACTCTAGAGTAACAATACCCAGTATTGGCTACTCTCCGTTTGTGTTGGAAAAACACAAACCAAATTATCCGAGAGTAAGAACAAGGAGTAAATTTATTCGAGGGTTAGTTACTCTGGAGTAACATTGAATTTGGTCGAATCCGCCCTAATTCACTTAATTCCGCTCCGAAGCTTCGCTTGTGTCGCTGAGTTCAACTCTGCCCCGATCGCATCTCGCAGCGCCTATTTATATAATTAGCAAAGAAGCGTCCCGAACATTCAAGTAAATGCACGCCAGGCAACGAGTATTCGAGTGTAGATTTTCCAGAAACTTAGTTCTTCGGGTGGCGCTGTCGGTCGAAAGATTTGTGATGTCATTTACTGCAAAGCTTCCCTCGCTCTCGTTCTTGACACTAGATGGCGCTAGTTGACTTATTCATGCCACACTGCCCCCTCCTAAGACATGCTCGTCCCGAGCATTATCGGTCCCATAATAACGCGCCAAGCGATCCACATGGACGATCTTAGGAGTCCCTCTTGCGCCTTTCTCATCGTTGATCCTGGTTATAATCCGGTACGGGCCGTCCCATTTAGCTTGAAGCTTAGGAGATTTCCCTTTGCTGCGGACTGGATTGTGCAACCACACTAATGAACCTTCGTTGAACCCTTTATTGTTCATTTTGCGGTCGTACCGGGTTTTCATTTTCTCAGACATTTGCTGGCCCGATTGTCTGACGTGCTCATAAATGTCATTCATTTTGTTCCGCAAGTCATTTGCATAATCGGTTATACTGCGTGGGGCATCAGGTGGTATCCCGGTGATCAGGTCCGCAGGCAGCCGTAATTCTCTTCCAAAGTTTGCGAAAGCTGGTGTCACTGCTGTACTTTCTTGAACAGAACTTCGATATGACAACAAAAACGGTTGTATGTGCTTGTCCCAATCTCGTTGCCGATAGTCTACAACTTTTGCTAGGTACCTCTCCAATGTCTGATTAAATCGTTCCACCATTCCATCAGATTGCGGGTGATAAGAAATCGTTCTTGTTTTATGAGTACCCATAACTCGGCAAGTTTCCTGGAATATTTGAGACTCAAAATTCCTTCCTTGATCGCTGTGAATCTCTAAAGGTACTCCAAAACGACAGAAGACTTCATGAACTAGTTTATCTGCAACTGTTGAAGCTTCTTGATTTGGAATGGCGAAGACTTCTGGCCACTTAGTGAAGTAATCCATCACAACCATGAAATACTTGTTACCGCTTTCACTCTCCGGAAACGGCCCCGCCACGTCAATGGTTATTCTCTCCCATGGTGCACCCACATTGTACAACTTCAATGCACCTCTACTACGAGTCTGAGGTCCCTTTACAGCCACACAACTTGTACATTTGCGACACCAGTCCTCGACATCGTTTCGACAGTGGACCCAGTAAAACCGTTCTCGGATCTTCAGTAGAGTTCGTTTAACTCCCAGATGGCCTCCTGAATAATCATTATGGTACAGCTGTAGAACATCCGGTACTTTAGTTTTAGGCACAACCATTTGTAAATGACAGCTGTCTCCCCGAACATTTTCCCATTTACGGCACAGAACTCCATCCTGAAGCAGCAAGCTGTCCCACTGGGCCCAATAGCTTTTAGTGGTTGAACTCATTGCTGAGACGTCGCTCCACTTAGGCTTGGGAGCACTGGCCTTCATCCATTCCAGGATCGGCTTGATGTCCGGATCTTCCTGCTGTGCACGTTGAAAGCTGTCCTTCCACTCGTTGCTGAGGTGGTCTGCCCTGAGCATCCTCACGGATACCACTTCCTTACTCTCTTGCCTAGTACAATGTTTGCAATCTTCAGGACAAGGTCTTCTTGATAATGCATCTGCGTTGCCATGAGATTTCCCGCTGCGATGTTCGATCTCAAAGTCGTATTCCTGCAGTAGTTCAATCCACCTCGCAACTTGTCCTTCTGGATTTTTAAACTGCAATAGCCATTTTAGTGCAGCATGGTCAGTTCGTAAGTGAAATTTTCGTCCCAGAAGATATTTGCTAAAATGCTGCAACGACTTTACCACAGCGAGCAATTCGCGTCTTGTGACACAATAGTTCCTTTCCGGTTTTGACAACGACTTGCTGAAGTACGCTATCACGACCTCTTGGTCACCATTCCGTTGTGACAACACACCGCCAAGTCCTATATCACTTGCGTCTGTGTCAACTATAAATTCTTTGCTTGCATCAGGGTATCCCAAAATAGGTGTTTTGCACAGACGGTCCTTGAGCTCCTGGAATGCGATACTGCAACTTTCATCCCAGCAGAAATGTCGCTTCTCCTCGGTTAGCTTGTGCAGAGGTTTGGCTATATCTGCAAAGTTCTTCACAAATCGCCGGTAATAGGAGCACAAACCCAAAAATGCTCTAACCTGCGTCTTGTCTCTTGGAACCGGCCAATCCTTGACAGCGGCGATTTTCTCTGGATCTGTGCGGATACCTTCTTCCGATACCACAAACCCCAAAAAGTTAACTTGCCGTTGGAATAGGGAACATTTCTTCGGGCTCAACTTGAGGTTGGCACTCTGAATCTTCATGAGCACGCGTTCCAGGTTTTGAAGGTGTTCCTCAAACGTACGGCCTATGATGATGTCATCCAAGTAGACCAGACAGGCATCGCCAATTAGCCCGGTAAGTACAAGTTCCATCAGCCTTTCAAACGTTGCTGGAGCATTGCACAACCCAAACGGCATTACTTTAAATTGCCACAGACCCTTTCCCGTCGAGAACGCAATTTTCTCCTTGTCCTTAGGGTCAATTTCTTGACCGTCAAAAACTTGCCAGTAGCCACTTTTTTAGATCCAGCGTGCTAAACCATTTTACTCCTGTAAGCATGTCCAGCGTGTCATCAATTCTTGGCAAGGGATACCTGTCCTTCTTCGTAACATCGTTCAGACGGCGGTAGTCAACACAAAACCGCATGCTGCCATCCTTCTTCTTCACCAGCACCACTGGTGAACACCATGGACTAGAGGAAGGTTCAATAATACCATCGTTCACCATTCCTTCAATCATGGTTTCCACTTCCTTTTCACGTGCTACCGGCAATCTTCTTGGCCGCTGACGGATACGATTACTAAAAATGTCAAACTAAATTTAGAAGTTTTTTTTATAGAATTAGAGTGACAAACGAGCACACAGTCCACCTGATAGTAAGTGGATGCTGGCCTATAGACATCTACATTTATCTTCAATTAATAATCAAAATTATGTAGATGCGTTGCCAGCACAGAGGACTGAGATGGAATGCATCGTTTCCAGTAAAAAGGGTCTCTGGTTATCTTCACTCACCATACGAAACATAGCAGCATTAAGCTGCTATTTTACGCTGGTATTCTGTGAGAATGTAGTCCTTTCCCGGTGGGCCGACCCTTTTGTTCTACAACCATAATATAGCTGCTGCGTAGCTCTAACACGTATAAAAAAATTGAGAATAATTTGAATTTTTTTGCGTGGGAGAAATATTATCAGTGCGATAAGCTCTACACTGCATTCATCTAACGCCATCCTAGCGTGGTAAACTTGCTGATAAGTGAGATATTTTTATAAAAAATTTTAAAGCAGCGGATCATGAAAATACTAATGATGATGGATATTTCATCATCTAATGTACAGTTCGAAAATTTTCGAGTATCTTACTACTTACTTTACTGAATATGATAATATTACATATGGACAATTAAAGGCTGTATGAATATTAAAAAGGTTTTATTTATCTCAATTAAATAATCTAACATATTTTAATCTAAACTCTTTTATTAATTGTATGTAATGTAAATTATATAACTGCATGTCTGGGATTTATTCTTTCTTCAAGTCTCTGTAACAAAAGAAATGTTTAAAAAATAAGGAAAGAATTTAAAATTTAAGTTAGACAGATACATATACGGCAGTCGTGCAATTTGCGTCAAGATAGCGACAACAGTGTTTCATATTTGCATACTTCTATATCGGAGATTCGCATCATTTCTTCGATTCGGGAGAAGACCTGGTAACGTTAAAGCAAGTACTTCTTTATTGAACGGGTGATATGCTAGCTTTGGTACTAAAGGTTTAGGTGTCTAAATTGTCACCTTCGTTGACACGTTTTGAACACACCTTCATTCTGGAATACCTAGATGCTAGAAGACGAGGTAAGGAATCAAGTAGTATTCTATGTAAGTATATCAAAAAAAGCGACTGTTGCGATCGGCAAGCAATAAACACCTCAATGCTTTGTTATGTTATGGCGTACCATATATCATGAGGTCTTTGAAAGTAGTGGGAACGCATTAATTGTATCTATTTTGTGATTTCTCCATTATTAAATAGTTAATACTTCAAGGTATTCACCCCTAAGGGTAGAAAAATAGCGGATTAGGTTATTAACGTAACTATTTAGACGATAATATTCTAGTTGTCACCTTGAACTTGTGATATTCTTTAGTCCACTTAAAACGATACGAAAATATAACTTAGAAAAAAAGAAGTTGATCTGAACTCAAGCATTGAAAAATAATAAAAAAATATTACTTGCTTAAAGTGTTTTTCAGTTCTAGAAATATATTTAAACTCATTACAATACCATTATGTCTAAAATATGGAAATAAGAGGTAGACAAATCTAAAAACTAAAAATTAGCGGGCATTCGGGAAGTCGGAAAGGCCAAGTTTCTAAAGCATACCATAAAATATCTAATTTAAATAAGTAGAACTGACAATTTCCACATAATAAAAAAAAAAACAATGTGTCTTATCACCGACATCAGAAGCTAATAAAAGTTAAAGCTGTAGACACAGGGCTCGTCTTATTTCTGAGATGGTTCAGAGAATCAAAATCTATTGTAAGGAAATTGTTGTATTCTTTTTTGATTTGGGAATTGAAAAATTATTTATAAACATAAAAAAAACTAAAAACTTATACAATTATTGGGCGGTTTCCCATTCACTGGCAAGGCACGACGCCGGAGCTGGCAACAGCCCAGCTGCCGGGAAAGTAATAATGTATAAAATGTACGAACTATGTATAAATATGTAGCATGTGTTGCCTCTTACTGGCTTCGGCACAGCAGTGACTGCCTTCGGTGCCGTCACCGGTGCCGGGACAACAAGCTTCCCGCTCCTTGCCGGCCAGTAAAACTGTATGTGTATTGTGTACGTATTTTAGCCATGTGCGTGTGTGCGTGTGCGCGGGCCGAAGTAGGAGGAACGCATTGAGAATGAGAATGAGACTTAAAATTGGATTATGTAACGATGAAATGTTTCACTATTCACTTGAAATATTTTTGGAGTTTATTTTCACTTTTTATAATAGGGTATTATATGTTCCTTCTAAGTATAGTTTTTAAGATTGCACGAATTCAAATTTGACTTTTCTGCGTTGCTCATATTTTCATCACAAATGTAATAGATATAAAAAACAAATACGACGGCTTGACGAGAGCATTTTACATGTTGTAGAACTGAAGTCAGTGTTAGTACTGACCAAAAACCAATCGTAGACCGTCACCGGCGCGCCCATTTTTAGTTTTTGAAATCGGTTTAAACTTTTTATTTAAGTTTAACTTTCAAAATACTGATTAAAACTACTTTAACGGATTTTATCGCGTTTATTTTACTTTTAATTACTTATCCTCCCCCGTGACCATGGGTTGGCTGGAAAGGGACCGAAACGTCGGGAATTAAAAATAAAAGTAATTAAAAGTAAAATAAACGCGATAAAATCCGTAAAAGTAGTTTTAATCAATGTGTAGTGTTCGCATAAATATAAGAAATCATTATTTTTCAAAATACTTATAGTTTTTGTATAACATTAAATGTCAATGTAATATACGTATTTTTTAATACGGGATGCGGACGTTCCCCAGATGACGTTTGTGTCCTTTGAAAGTCACCTCATTGCCATTCATCGGAAATGTTCTACGCGTGAAGTTATTTCCATCCTGTTCTCTAAGATCAATATATGATGCATACGAGAATGAATTAAGACTAAGATGAACTCGAGTGATAAAAACAATAAAATTAAATGTGAATGTTAAAACACTATATATACGTTGCGCTAGTATCAAGGAATTCCTTTAATTTCCTTCCTTCCGTACAGACTTTAGATGTCACAATATTTCGATTATTTTGCCCCAATTAAATTAAAATAAGAAAAATACTCCTCTAATTTTTATTTTAAGAAATACCAAGTAGCAATATAGTGCTTAAGTAATAGCACTATATTGTTTAAGCATTTTAAGTTTAAGGAGTGTATTGTTTTACGCCGCTTAATTGTAATAATTTTTATATCTATAATATGTCACGGTTTGCCAATACAAGATTTCCGTCGATGTTCACGAGAGCAGAGATCTATTAAACTTTGCTTAAACTATTATGCTGTAGCCATTTCGCTTAACCCGTTACGGCTATAGCAGTAAGATTACTTACCTCAACATAAATAGGTTGTGACTCTGTACCACTTCTAACTTCTTCTTTTTTGCTGATATTATTATTAGCTAGTAGCCATAATACCGGGTAGTCTTTTGCGGTCTCTGTGACTCTCGCTCTTGAATTCATAGGTGGTGCTAATACTGGTAAAACTAACTCTATTCGATCACTAGAAGTTACAATTTCCGTACTAGAAATATTAATTAGTCCGAGTAAAAGCATTATAGGCAAGGCGTTTGTTACTTTTACGAAACTCATCATGTCTAAAACAGAATGTTGTTGTAAGTATATAGGAAGCTTTTATATACCTTTGTTAAGAATTAAATAGCATCACGACTGGCAAATTGATGAGATAAGCGTGCAACATTCCGTTATGAGTCCTTGAAAAGCTTGATTCGATATAAAGTTAAAATTGATCGATTAAAATTGCACATACTTTTCTGTCGCAAGGAAAAATTCTTTATCTTTGATCACAGTGCTCAAGTTAGTAACAGAGGAAGAGTATTATTCTTTAATGTCATTAATGCGTTATGCGAATAGAATATCAATTAAGCAGTGACTATATAATCCGTAATTACTACAGTATTAAACAACAAACTCGACTCATCACACATCGACATGTACATCTAACGATTATAAATCATTGCAAATGTTTCTTAGTACTATTTATACGTGTAAACTGAGCATAGATGTTAATGCAAATTAATTTTTTGTTATTAATAGTGAATAATTAATTTCGTCTTTTAACTTTGAACGTCTCTTAATGCCTTTCTTAATGTTGTGTTGATGATAAATCATGTTGATAATAAATCATTTTTATTCGATGACCTCTTTGACTTATTTTTTTAATACTAGCAATGTTATTAACGTTACTTCCGCATGCTTATGTTAGGAGTAGTTCACGACAGTAGTCGTATGGCGGATTCAAACCCTTTGAGTTCGTGGCCCGCACTCTGCCATAAGGCTACTGTCACTTGTGATAAAAAAGGAGGTAAATCAATTTTATCATTACATTTTTATATTAAGTTATGAAGCCTTACTAACTTAATGTAAGTCAAATGGTGATCTATAGTTCGAATAAAGCCGGAAGTCAGAATATGAAAGAATATAGAAAATATGGGTAGTATTGCCTAAGTGTGTCCTTTAAACTACACTCGTACTATGGCTTTCGGCTATCCAGACTGTACGAGAACGGATAGAATTGTAAGTGTAGTATTTTGGGAAGAACTCATATTGACTATTACAGTTAACAACGGAATAAATAAAAATCGTCGAAGAGTATTATTGCCAACACTTATAAATTACATACTTTAAACTCGATGTATGCTTAACAAAAGAGAAAGGAGAGGAAGAAAGAGAAATAATAATCAAAGCTTTGGTTTTGTAATGAGAGGATCTACGAGTAGCGCTACAGTATTATGGTAGCAGCTCGAATGGTTGGCTTGACCGTAAAATGGCCAGCATTGCACAGATTAGCAGCGTGAAATAGTAGCAGTAGCACAATGCTGCGTGTGGCACTTGTTGAGAAGTGGTAATCATTTTATAGGTAAGGAGGCATTCAAAGACAACAACATACATATCCGCATTTCTAATTTTACTTGTGGAAAGATAAGGGATGGACCATTATATGAAGTTGTTTGTTTCAGAAGTTAAATATGTTATTAATTTGATAAAAACTATGTTTTTTTTTTAAATAGAAAAAGGGTGACAAACGATTACACTGTCCATCTGATGTAAGTGGATGCTGTGGCCCATAGTCATCTGCATTTATGTTCGATTAGGAATCAAAACGCAGATGCGTTGTATCCCCTAAGGACTAAGATGGAATGCCTCGTTTCCAGTAAAAAAGGGTCTTCGAAGGACTTTGGAAAAATTTAGTAGACTGTAGACAAGCTAGGGAGGCCCTGCCTGAAATAAACAGTCGTCTAGCCAAGGTTCTAATGAGACTGAAAAATCCCCAGATCAGGATAGTAACAAGTGCTATCACAGGACATGGCTCTTTTAACAAACATTTGTTCACCATAGGTGTTACTGATAGCCCCCTGTGCAAGGCAAGCATGGTACAGGAAGAAACGGCGGCCCACGTGTTGCTGACATGTCCAGAAGTCGCTTCAACGGGCTAAACATTTCGGCACGCCGGGATCGCTCCCCGAAGTTGCTTGCAACATCAAAGGACTGTTTAACTTCTTCGGGGAAAGATCATGGCTCGAATAACCACCCGAAAAATACGCGCTTAGACATGGAGTTACGGAAAACAGTTCGTCGTGAACTAAACTAAACTAAACTAAGGGTGACAAACGACTACGCGGTCCACTATGCAGGTGGAGCAGTGTAGTCAATCAAAACGCAGATGCGTTGTCTCCCTCCGACTAAGATAGAATGCTTCGTTTCCAGTAGAAAAGGATCTCCGAATCTCTACACTCACCGTACAAAACACATCAGTATTAAGCTATCATTTTACGTTGGTATTCTGTGGAAGCGTGGTCCTACCCCGGTCAAGCCGACCCATTCGTGTTACAATCTTAACATAGCTGCAGCGTGGTTGCACGTATGTTTGGGACGTTACACAAACAAATGTTACTCAAGAATTTGCTATGGCATTCTATCAAAACATGGTAAGAATACGGCGTAGTGTAGTAATTTAAATAAAACCCAAAAACAATTCAAAGCTAATAATGTAATGTTTTTTATTGTTTATCTTATTTTCAAAATCGTAATGATGGATTTGATAATCACTCATCAAGCTGAGTTTAGGTAATTTTTTTATTGATTTATTTAGAGTGACTAGTGTGCTTGCATTTATACTGTTTTCACTTCCCTTTCACTATCCCATATTGCCCCGTGTACGACACCCAGGAGAAAACAGATGAAAACAAATCAAGAGGCGGCAGCATCTTCCTCATGACGACTAAAGATTAAAAACTGCGTTTGCCATTGTCTGGTATATTCACATGTCTATTTATTTACTTTTTATTTTATCTTATTTTACTATTAATTTTTTTACTAAGCTGTTTGTTAGAATTGTCATACACCTGTCGTAGTTTCTCAAATCACCCAGGGTTGAGAGGTAGAGAACATCGTAATGCATTAAGTCCGCTTTTTGAACCGCTGTTTATAATAAACATTAAATAAATAAATCTTTATTGTGTGTAGCTGTCATCAATTTCATAGAAGAGTTACATTAAAAAAAATTGAAATAATCCATTACAGCAACTAATCATAAATTTACTTCAATTTTTTTTAAAGGCGCAAATGAAGTGGTTTATCAGCTTGCCGCTTCGTCGGTCGTCGGTATGTTAGTTGTTTGTCCGGTCTGCGACTGGGAAATCCACTGTAACCTTGCCTCCGTGACACGCGAAACAAAGGCACTTAGGTGTACGATCAAAGAAAATAATATGTTGTTATGAATTATGATACATGGTGATGACAGACTCAGTGGGTTGTTACTTCTTTGGGAATTACGTTTTAAAGCAAGTTTTAGAAAAAAATATTTTCGTTAAGCCAGTTTAATATTTTATGGCAGTACTAAGTGGTCAATTCGCTTATATAACTTTATATTATTTTTTTTAAATAGATCTTATTTATGAGTGTAATAAAAGCTTTGTTTACAAATATCGCAAATACACATAAATTTAAATTCAATATAAAATTATATAAATTATAACTTGTGTTACCTTTGTCGTGAGTGTATCAAGATGACGTTTTGTCATGTTCTTCTAAGATATCTCTATGATACTTCTGAAGTTGAGAGGTATAGTTGAGTATTTTGTACAACAGGACTTGGTCTGAAATATTCTCCAGTCATTAAAATATTCATTTGAGATCCAAAAGGCCGTAAAAATGATTCCGTTGTTGTGGCTACGTTAGTCGGTGATATAGCTTTGTGTCCCAACGAACCTTCTGAGAAAGGATTTTCTGGCACTTTCGGTTTTCCTTGGGAGTAATTTCTTTTCGGCCAAGTGTACCCTAACACCGGAGTTGGCTGTATTCTTTGATTGTAGAATACCGCAGATGTATTTTGCAATGGAAACACTCTCCAAGCATCGACATAGACTAATATAAAATATATGACAAACACAATTAAACAATTCCCTGACATTTTGTTTCTCGAAACACTTATGTTTGACTTTTAACGTATAAGAAATTTATTGTATTTGATCAGGCTTGTAAGTTCGACTTCTATCTGACGAATGGCGAAGACTGCATAAAAGAAAATTACAACATGAAATATCCAGTTTAAAGTTGAGCTGTTGCCAACTAAAAAAGTGTTGTAATATATAAATTATTGATTATATATTATATCAAGTTTTTGAGTAGAATAATGTTATGCAGTAGTTTGATGATGTCATAGTTGACGTGTGCGGTATTTCTAGATAAATAAAAAGGTAGTATTATGATATCAGATAGATTTGCTCATTGCATACAAATCAACAGCGGTATTGAATTCATCTGGTGTATCTATTTCACTTTACCTTACCTTTACACTCTACCAAAATTCCACTTTTGAATTATTCGGTCCGATCTCTGATAAAATATTACCAAGTAAAAAATATGTGTGTGCATTCATACTATCCATACAGTCAAATTTCGCTTGAATCCCATTCCAATAATATAATAAACCAGACCGAGATCAGACCGAGAACGATCTGTAAACGGTATCTTTCTGATAACATTACAAACGTAATAGTATATTGGTTCAGATAGAAACTGAACCAATGTATTGGTTCAGTTTATATCTGTCACCTATTACGACACCCGTGGCATGATATGGGGTAGTGGATATTGTTTTATAATATAATCGCAATACATCGAGGGCAAATCTTCCATGAATTAGGTATTATTATGGACGACAAAATCTCGCTGTCATCCAAAAGCATTTCGCAGTATAGGCTTTATATATAGAATTAATAAATCTTTAAATAGGAGTATAACTTCAGCTTTATAATAATAATGGACTCCAGACCGAATTTCGGTCACGGCGGGCTGCCACAACGGATACTAGCCTTCGGCGCAGGACAGGATTATAGTACCCAAGTGTATGCTATGCTATTGTACGTGGTACAGCCATGCTGCAGTTATATTAGTAGTATAGTTGTAGCACGAATGGGTCGGCTCGACCGGGGAAGGACCACGCTCTCAAAGAATACCAGCGTTAAATATTAGCTTAATGCTTAATGTGTTTCGTATGGTGAGTGTAGAGAACCGGAGACCCGTTTTGCTGGAAACGAGGCATTCCATCTTGGTCCTTACGGGTGACAACGTATCTGCATTTTGATTTGTAATCGAGGATAGATGTAGATCTCTTTGGGCCGCAGTAACCACTTAACATAAGGTGGACCGTGTGCTCGTTTGTCACCCTATCCTATAAAAAATGCGCAAGCACACGTTCACTCTTTATTCCCTCACTTTTATAATCCGATGGGACAGTAAACCAACACGACCGGAGAGAGATCAGGCGCAGGACCAACGGCTTTACGTGCTTTCCTAGGCACGGGGGTTAGACACCGCCAACTTGGTGACTCTTGACTGTACTGAGAATATCTTGACGGAAAACTCAATTATTGATTCTTTGGCCCGACCCGGGTTTCGAACCCAGGACCTCATGATCAGCAGTCGCACTACTACAACCTCTAGACCAAGGAGACAGTCAAATAATTTACACTTTAGCTGCGTCAGATCAATTTTAATCTTTAGATTCGTTGTGTGGTACATTTATTACAAGCATCATAATCATCGCATTGAAAACGTTCAACAAGGTTTCGCAAAATATTGATAATAATTTAAGTTCTATAGAGTATCCTTTGTATAATTAATATTATAATCTCTTAACCGTAGTAAGAATTTAGGCTTAGTAACTTAATTTAAAAAATCTAACGATGAAATTGCCTTCACTTTCATCAAAGATTGAGAAATTCCTCACTAAGGCACCTCGTCTTCCTGTTCGTTCTTCGAGAAAACTAAAATAAAGCACCGAAAAGTTAAAATATTTTTTAACTTTTCGGTGCTTCTCGGGCTCAGGGAGGTTTCTCATCAGACAAGGCGCTTAACGCGGAGAACGACCAACGATCTACGTATGAAGTTTGTTCCATATATTAAGTTATACGAAAACTTCAATAACGTGATTTAGGATACATTGTTGTTCAGTCCGTTTATGATATTGTGGCGTGATTACAGCGTCTACATCAGCATCACATTGTAATGGATTGAATTTCTTAATGGTTACTGGTATTACCTTGAAATTTGGTCATTACGTTGAGAATGAGATTAGATAGCAAAAGTCATTATGACGAATTTATGCTGTAGCCATTATCATCTCTTCTTCAAGGAGTTTTTGATGGTCACCGCTCAAATTAAGTGTAAACTTTGTGATGGGGTAAATAATACAAACATGTTAGTTGTATTATTTATCCAATCTTTCATTTTTTAACAGTTACTGATATTGTCTTGGAAGGTATGGATACCGATATTGGATGAAAAAGTTTACTATAGTGATGAGCTGATACTGTAGCCAGAATCGTCTACAATCTAATCCATCATGGGTTTAAAATGGAATTCTTTGACAGAATATTGACTTTAAATTTGATGGAACTAGGTAAGAGCATTGAACGTTTATTTTTAGTGTTTTTTTTAGATATGAAATAACGATGACCTGACGATGTAGCTAGGTTCGCTACCTATCAAACACCATGCTATCCTACAAAATTCTTAAAAGCCATTGCGACTGTCATCAAATTAAGAAAACATGTTGAGCCTGATCAAAAAATCTTAATCATGACGATGACCTTATTCTCTGACTAGGATCTTTGCCTCATGCGAAAATCCTTAATGGTTAGTAGTATCGTCTTGATTTTTTTTTATATCTTAGTAGGTACCAGTTGTCTCAATCTTTTGATGCTGCTTCACGAAACCGGTCTGAGATTCGTGCGTTTCAATAGAGAGATTAGCTTAAAATCAAGAAGGTATCTTGATTTTAAACTAATCTATCATATATCTATAATTTCTAAAAAACCTACTTAAAAATATTATTTGCATTTCAAATTGTATTTATATTGTTATTTTAGATATTAAGATTAAAATGAGTAAACATCAAATCCTAGAATGATATACATATTGTATAAGAGACATCAAATAATTCTTTTTTTATCATTGTTTCATAATTTGACAGTTCTGACTTGATTATCACGTTATCAAATGAAAATTCCAATAGAGCAATGACAACTTTACCGATATCGTTAAGCTGAAAAATAGGAATTTTGACTAAGTGTATGGATCATCGATACGAGTACATGTAGAAATATATAAAATTCGGTGGGGTTAGAACGAGGGATATTTTTAACTACTTAGTATTGAAAACAAGCGTTGTATCTATTCATACGACACACACACACACACACACACACACACACACATATATATATATATATATATATATATATATATATATATAGACAAACATTTCAATTAAAACTTTAGTGATTTAATACCTACCAATGCTTTAGAGAAAATGCAATTCTTATTTTGTGACTGGGCTTTAACTTTTTGGAATAAAAGTAAAAAGTAAAGTTACAGCCTATAATACGTCCCACTGCTGGGCACAGGCCTCCTCTCATTTCTGAGGGCAAGGAAGTGTCCGCCGCGCTGCCCCAATGCGTGTTCGCGAACGTCACATGTCTTCGAAATATTTTTTTTCTTATTCCTCAGACATGCAGGTTTCCTCACGATTTTTCCTTCACCGCCGAGCACGTGGTAAATCAGCACTTAAAATTGCAATTAACAATTTCATTGGTGCCGGCGGGGATCGAACCCGGGTTACTCGCAATCTGTTATAATTACTTCTACTATCTGAGCTACCACGGCACTTTTTAGAATGTTTCTTCTATATTCGTTGAAGCATGTGCCCATGTCACAAATGATGATTGGGCAAAAGTGGTGGAAAATACAAAAAAAAAACAAGATTATGGATGACTTTGAAAAAGACATTAATTTTGACTGCATTATTGAAAATCAAATAATAATTAATCTAAACAACGACAGCTCAAATAGGTAACTGACAGTGATTGAATAAATTTATTTTTAATCTAGTTTCAGCCTTAAATTTTTATAACTTTGCCTTTAGAAATAAACAGCAACAACAAATACGAAGAAACTGATAAATCTTGTATTTTAATTATACGTTTTTAATTTATTCTGGTATTATTCAAACCAAACTGTAAAATACTAACTCTAAATAATCGATATCGATTTTTTTTTGAGAATCGAATATTGTACGTTCCCAATTTTTTGGTTGGCATGCTTGGTGCAATAAGTCTGA
Organism: Parnassius apollo; assembly: GCA_907164705.1. Lineage (NCBI taxonomy): Eukaryota > Metazoa > Arthropoda > Insecta > Lepidoptera > Papilionidae > Parnassius > Parnassius apollo. The sequence continues at coordinate 32,655,864 of CAJQZP010000693.1, forward strand.
CAGCTGTCAAAACGTATTTCTTAGATTTGGTTGACTATAATGATTGCATAAATTTGTTTGCTTTTTTTTCTTAATACGAGGGGCGTTCAATGTATTCTCGGTATGGGTATGTTAGAAGAAAGATAAAATTATGAAATATTTTTAAAGGAGATAAACGAAATTGGGTGCTAGACATCGTTCCGAAAAGTTATACAAAAATATGTAGGTAATAAAACGATAAATTATAAGCATAATTAAATGATTTTTATTTACGTTGTGTTATTTCCGTAAAAAATTTTTTAACTGAAAACCCAAAGCTAATGCTTTTACTATAGCAAGAACGAAACGTTTTTAATTTTTTAAATTAAGAATTTTGGCTTGGACGCTTGTCATTTAAGCTTTGCCTTCATTTCATTCAGGATCTTTGTTCGTGCCGACACGCGTGGACGAAAAGGGGGAAAAAATATCAATCTTGACTTTGGACTTTCGACCATCTAGTATCGAACAGAAGAATTAAGCTTTCTGGAAGCCCCACACTCGAAATTTCTGCACCTGGTCGGTTGGCGCGCGTATTTACTTGAATATTCTGGACATTTCGGTGAAAAATGTGTATTTAAGCCGCTGCAAGCCGCGGTTGGGGCAGTATTGAATTTGGCGAGACAAGCGAAGTTTCGGAGCGAAATAAAGTGAATCAGTGTTATTAATTATTAGAGTCTTTTAAGTTTTAATTAGTGTAAAGTAAATTAAAGTGTTAATTTTGGTAATTCAATCGGCAGTTTTTATTGTCACGAACCCTAAGAAGTTTTTGGGAAATTTTGACGACAACTCATTAAACGAGCAGTCGATGAAGACAGTCATTCATGTTCATAAAACGCCTAAGCGATCACAATAATTTGAGGTTTATATCTACATCGAAGCACTTGTTTCATCGTTTTCTCTAACAGTTCACGTGCGTGGACAATTAATACACAAAATTGCAACACTTTCTTCAAAATCCATTTCAAGCCATTATTTAATACTGTTTTCATCTTTTTGCCAGGGCACCCCAGTGCCAGCTCCTTCCACTTGATCGCATCCAGCTCTGAGCGATTCGAATCATCGACAACCGAGTTCTTTCTGATTGGCTCGATTCTCTGGCGCTGCGTAGGGATGTTGCATCCCTTTACGTTCTTTATCTTATCTACGCTTCATGGGAAGTGTTCTGAGGAATTGTTCGGGTTAGTTACAGCCGCCAAATTTCACGAACGCACATCGCGTCAAAATTCCCGATACCATTTTCACCATCTGGATATTTGGCGGTCCACTACTTTTCTTCCTCGTACAACTTCTCTGTGGATGTGTTTAACACCGGCGACTTTTTCGGACCGATACGACTTAGGGACTTTCAAGAACAGAGCTTAATCCTTTCTAACCACCCTGTTAGTTGTGAAAGATTTAAATTATTGATGTGTTAGTGTTATCAATTGTTGGTAAACCTAATAAAGAGAAAAAACTTAGGAAAAAGGATCTCCGGTTCTCATCATTTACCATACCAAACCTAGGTAAATAATGCTCTTTACCCTGTTCACTCACTGTTTTGTGACAGTATGGACCATTCTCAGTGGAGTTGAACCATTCATAATTAAAGTGCAGCATGTTCATGTAAACACTAGTATGACAAATGAAGTCATGCTATTATAAAATATTTCTTAGAATTTTTGCAACCTTCTATAGTCAAGAAAAAAAAATTATACTTGGTTAAGCCATACTGAAGCTATATTACAGTTGTAGCACGAATTTTTTGACTCAACCGGAGAAAGACCACGCTCTCATAGAAAACTAACGTAAAATAGTAGCTCACTGCTGCTGGGTTTCGTATGGTGAGTGTGGATAACTGGAGACCCTTTTTATTGGATACGCGGCATTCTATCTAAGTTATTAGGGGTGACAACGCATTTTGATTCTTAATCAAGAATAGATGTAGATGTCTATGGACCACAGCATCCACTTACACCTTTCTTCCTGCCAACCTTATTTTGTGAAAAAGGCGAGTGCCATATATAGGCCTAGGTTTATATAGGCCTTTCATAATTACACACCACTAACACATTTCTCGCGCATCGCTCAGATTATTCGCTGAGTTGTGATGGAAAGTTAGATTTAAATTGAGTACTTGGATCAGGTATGCATAAATAATGTAAAATAGCACTTGTCAATCATTTATTCAAAGTTCGAACGCATCGTCTATGACGGCCGATCAAACGTATTCCATCGAATCTGGCAATGTCTCAACTTAAAGACCATTTGTAATCTGCACAGAAGCGAATGTTAATTCAGTAACATTGTGGGTAATTTTAGTGACTCATTGGTATACCCAAGATCTTGAATGAGGCTATCAATTGTTTAACGTGAGACGAGATTGTCATATTGAATTTTTAAGTGATTGCGAAATTGTGACAACAGTTATGAACGTTTCTATTAGTTAATGGTGAATCTCGTGAGTTTAAAAAACAAATGTGTGTATCCAATACGTATAAAAGAAATAATTTTTGAGAAGTATCAGATTTCTTAATTTTTATAATAAAACATAATTTATGTAAATCTCGTGTCTTTCTGGGTAGTTACCATCCTTTTAACTCTATCTGCCGCCAATAGCAGTGTTTTATTAACTTTTATAATATATATGTATACGTACACATATGTACTTAAAGCTAGTACCTTATGTTGTAGTGATACAGATGATAATGCGCTCACATGTCACCACGAAACTGTCACATTCTATCATTTCTAGTTCTATGAGATCAGACACACCTGTTACAGAAGAATGGTCTCAATCGATTACAGAAATTATAGCTTTAAATTTTTTATGATTGTAAATATTTATGATATAAACCAGAATCCACCTTGAATTTGTACACAATTACTTACCATATATCACTACACACCATATATACTAGTAAACCATACTAACAGTTATTATGGTATTGATCTATGCAATAGTAATAGATCTCATACCAGACTTACATAGTATAAAATGTAAATTACTTGCGAATAACTGATGAAGTTTCTCAGACCCTCTCTTTTAAAATGCCCGAAGCAAAGAAATATAACATCAAAATTAGGTATAAAAAGAGAAAACAATGTTGTGAAACTTGATATGCTGACAATGCGCACAAATACAAATGTATTATATAAACATACATTACCGAGATGAATCAATTAAAGCGAAGATTAGACTTAATAGAAATCGGAAAGGTAATAATGTGATCACAGAGATCAATGAGATAACAGGGGGTTCCCATCCAGTACATCATTTGCTTCTCAGCGGCGTACGTTTCCTTAATGGTCAATGGCCAGAGCAACGCCATTTTAACTTGGAACAATCAAAAAGTTTTGGTCCCCTTTACAGTGGGCGTCCATCGAGCACAACTTGCTTTGACGTTTAAAAAATGACTGATACAAAAATTTTTTGGTGCCATTGTTATTTCTTATGATTAGTCACGCAAATGTAGGTAACTATGTTGATGTTTAATTTTGATTTATGTAAGAATTATTTTTTTTAATGTTGTTAACGTTAAAAATCAAATAGTGGTCCTTATTTTTCCTCTACACAAAACACTGTTGAGGCACATGACATCATATCTTGCGTCAACAATATGACATTACGGATATAAGCGTACACTCCTAATATTCAAAAATAATATACTACAATACTAATATGCAATATAACCTATATTATGTATAAAATATATAGGTTTGTTTTTACGCTATATACTTATTTATCAATTGTGAACCGACATTATTGCTTCTTTTTTTATTTAAGGGGGAGCCCCATTATAAAATTGGAGAAAAAATCCACTCTTTAGGGTCCATACTGTCCACCTGATGGTTAGTGGATGCTGTGGCCCATAGACATCTACATTTATCATCAATTAAGAATCAAAATGTAGATGCGTTGCCAGCCTTGAGGACTAAGATGGAATGCTTCGTTTCCAGTAAAAAGGGTCTCCCTTTCTCTACACTCACCATACGAAACGCAGCAGCATTAAGCTGCTATTTTACGCTGGTATTCTTTGACAGCGTGGTCCAACCCCCGGTCGAGCCAACCCATTCGTGCTGCAACCACAATATAGCTGCAGCATGGCTCTATAAATAATATAATAATTAATTAAATAATTCATTAATTATAGCAAACAAGACCCATATTCGTAACTTATGACTAGGTTAGTAGGCATAATATAATTTATAAGAAATTTGTAAAAAAATTACATTTATATGTGACATTTCCTCGCTATGGGACATGAATATGCCGTACAATCTGCTCACGATCATTTTCAGGATGCTATTGTCGCTCTCCCGCACTCTGCGCACCAGAGACGCGCACCTCTTGTGCATAGTCGCGTAAAAGCAGTCCACTCGCGCTTCCGCTGACATCCCTGATGCACTACAGAAGCGAGGCAACCCCAGCAGCACCCTAAACGCGTCGGTGTTTTGTACTCGGAAGACGTTGTTAGCCTTTTGTGTATATGTAGCCCACAGGCTGCACGTGTAAAATGACATGCAGAAAGCTCTGAATAGGGTTATTTTAACTTCCTTTGAACAGCGTGCAAACCTGCGAGCTATCATGTTCGCTCTTACTGACAACGCCCTCCGTTCCCTCTCATGTCATCATCGTCCTTGAGATGTGGAGTCAGAATGTAACCAAGATATTTAAACTTGAGCACTTTTTGTAAAATATTGTTATTCAGTGAAATAGGTGGTTTTACTTATTATGAGCCAGTGTTTGTCTTAGCGTAACAAAAGGTCTTAGGTACTATCGTCATGAAGTTTTCTCCCGATCTTAAAGACCATGACATGGCTCTTTTTACATTATAAGTCAAACCATGAGTGAGGGCATAAGATTCACAAATCTTCAAAAATCTTCGCTGGCCGCAAACAGATACATTCAACAACACAATATGATCCGCGTAACTGATGTCGTTGACGCAGACATTGTCTATGACAGCCGACTCTGATGCTTCAGAGCTCACCTATCAGCTCATTCAAATACACGTTAAAGAGCATGGGAGCCCCCGTCTCACTCCGTACCCCAAACCGAATGATCTAGATAGGGTCCCTTCCTGGTATTCTGTGAGAGCGTGGTCCTTCCCCGGTCGAGCCGACCCATTCGTGCTACAACTATACTACTAATATAACTGCAGCATGGCTCTACCACGTATAAAATGTATATTTATTTAATTGCGAATTAAGCACACTTTCAAATACTGAAGTGACAGTTGCAAAACAATATAGGTTTATAGTTGTTTTTATTCGCGTGATCGCCTGTTAGGCACTTTAACCGTAAGCATCAAGTCAACGGGCATGCATCCATGTCCTAGGCAGGGGTTAAATATTAAAAATAATACCTAAGGTAGGTGTGGGCCAGCAACCTTTAGACATAGATTTAACTGCCTGAGCTATTTCTTTAACCGTAAAAGTTTTTTTTTCTTTCGTTATGCGCCATATTCAGCACCGAGTGTGAAGGCCTAAGAGGAGATGGAAGAATATAGGAGAGACAACTTTTCATTGATCCAGTTGCTACAACACGATCAATACGGTAAAATTCAAGAGGCCTGGTCCAGTTTCTACAGTGTTTAAGGGCCGATCTCGAAGGAGTTTTATTGGTGGAGTAGTCGGTAGTGTAGTAGTAGGTAGATGTACTGTATTTTCCTAAGTAGCGCCTGAGCCACACTAAAGCAGCGTTTTTCTTAACAAACATTAGTTTTTCACATAAATATCAGGCGCAAAGACCTGAAAAAACAATAGAGGACATGAACTTAATGATCCTAACTAGTGTTGCCAGGTCCGATTTGTTTTAAATCGGTACCTGAGGTCAAAAAAATCGGGATTTAGGGTTGCAGATCGGGACAAACAAAAAACGAGGTGTTTTTAAATCAGGGTTTAACTTAATGATTTCTTATATTTACGCGAACACTACACATTGAAATAATACTAGTTTTTACGGAATTTATCGCGTATATTTAACTTTTTAAATACCCGACGTTTCGAGAGCTTTACAGCACCCACGGTCACGGGAAAGACTCAGATGTTCAACGTCCAGATGTCATAGTTAACCGCGGTTACCATAGATTAAAATTTAACTTTTGTTCCGATGTACAAAGTTTGAACTTATGGTATCATGAAGTCTTGCAGTTGTATGCTTGGGTTGGGATTTAATTTTATTTATTATAGGATCCCAAGCAGATGGTAGCACCCAGCCATCTTCTCTATTGAAATTAGGTTGTTTTTTGATTTCAATAGCCTCGCGAATCATCCTTGGAAGGAATCGGTGTTCTTTAGCGAGGATTTGTGGGCTATCAAATCTGATGTAGTGACGGGGGCGATCTTGTACGTATTCACAGACTGCAGACATATAGCTGATGATAGCTGATGTGAAGAATCGACGCTCCGGGAAGTCTGCAGTCTGTGAACACGTACAGGATCGCCCCCGTCACTACATCAGATTTTATAGACCACAAATCCTCGCTAAAGAACACCGATTCCTTCCAAGGATGATTCGCGAGGCTATTGAAATCAAAAAACATCCTAATTTCAATAGAGAAGATGGCTGGGTGCTACCATCTGCTTGGGATCCTATAATAAATAAAATTAAATCTCGAAACGTCGGGTATTTAAAAAGTTAAATATACGCGATAAATTCCGTAAAAACTAGTATTATTTCAAGGGTTTAACTTATTGCGTTTTAAACTACTAGTGCAAGTACAGTATTATATTAACTAAATTAAATACGTACATATTTAATCTTACATAACAAGTAATCAGCCTTGCTGGACTAGTAAAAAATTTAAAATAAAATCGTACTTATTAACGCACCTAATTGACGCATTTCAGAAGAATAAAGTAAGTATTTATGTAAATTATTTATTTTTTATTAAAATTATAATTTTTCATTGGAATTTGGAATATTTTTTTCATTATTTGATTTATCGGGACATTTAGCGTCCCGACCAGGTAAGAATCGGGACGCGTCCTCAGACCCCTGAAAATCGGGACGTCCCGCGCAAATCGGGACACCTGGCAACACTAATCCTAACCCATGCCAGAAACTAAAATGGCGTAAGCTCCGCCTATTCACTAGTGCTGTCCATGACGGTTCATTCACTGCAATGATAGTGTTAATGGTATTGCATTTAAAATCGATTAATCGTAATCACAAATCTAATGAAGTCAACGCTCCGTCCCCCTCGTGCTCTAATCCAGAATCCCTAAACCTTTCAGTTCGAGTTACGTAACCGCTTCCAGTGCCTAGAAGATTGCAATGCAGTGGACGATATGAACGACAAGCTCGTGGAAACTGTCCATGCGGTCGGAGCTAAGTTCTGCAAGACCCGCCGCAGAAGAACACAAAAACTCTCCGATCACACTCTTAATCTCATGGTTGTTAGACGGGAGATGAGGCTGCAATCGTCAACAGATTTGACAGCATACAGGCAACTGAACAGACAGATCTCCAAATGCATACGGCGAGACTTACGCAACTTTAATACTTCTCGTATTAAAGAAGCGATCGAGCGGAACCAGGGCTCTAAAGTCTTTGCCAGAGATCTGTCTGCCAGAAAGAGCCTACTGTCAAGGCTGAAGACTGAGTGTGGCAACATCGTTTCCGGGACACCTGAAATTTTGAGTGAGATTGAGAGGTTCTATGGGCAGCTGTACACATCATCGTTGGAGCCACACGCAAGTGTGAGTAACGATCCAAGAGCAAGTCTTATCCGACACTATTCCGATGATATCCCGGACGTCAGTCTAAGCGAGATTAGAATGGCTCTCCAGCACCTTAAAAACGGCAGGGCCCCAGGCGAGGATGGAATTACAGCGGAGCTTCTGAAAGCGGGTGGAACACCGGTACTTGAAGTCCTTCAGAAGCTCTTCAATTCCGTCCTCCATGGTGGCACTACTCCAGAGGCGTGGAGCAGAAGTGCGGTGGTCTTGTTCTTTAAGAAAGGCGACAACGCTCTCTTAAAGAACTACAGACCGATTTCCCTTCTGAGCCGCGTCTACGTGCTGTTTTCGAGAGTCATTACGAATCGTCTCGCACGCAGACTTGACGACTTCCAGCCTCCCGAACAAGCCGGTTTCCGAAAAGGCTTCAGTACCATAGACCACATACATACCCTGCGGCAGATTGTACAGAAGACTGAAGAGTACAATCTGCCACTTTGCCTGGCGTATGTGGACTATGAGAAAGCCTTTGATTCCGTCGAAATTTGGGCGGTGCTACAGTCCCTTCAGCGGTGCCAAGTTGACTGTCGGTATATCGAAGTGCTGAAGTGTTTGTACAGTAGGGCTACGATGGCTATCCGAGTACAGAACCAGAGCTCGAAACCTATCCAACTGCAGAGAGGTGTAAGACAGGGTGACGTTATATCCCCGAAACTCTTCACCGCTGCATTGGAAGACGTTTTCAAGCTACTGGACTGGAAAGGATACGGTATTGACATCAATGGCGAGTACATCACTCACCTTCGATTTGCCGACGATATAGTCCTTATGGCAGAATCGCTGGAGGACTTAAGCACTATGCTCAATGACCTCAATAGTGCCTCCCAATGGATAGGTCTTAAGATGAACATGGACAAAACAAAGATCATGTTCAATGTCCATGTCACACCTATGCCGGTAGTTTTGGGAGCACTATGCTCGAAGTTGTTGACGAATACGTTTACCTGGGACAAATAGTCCGACTAGGTAAGTCCAACTTCGACCGAGAGGTCAATCGACGGATTCAACTCGGCTGGGCAGCGTTCGGGAAATTACGGCATATCTTTTCGTCAGGTATACCTCAATCTCTAAAAACTAGATTGTACAACCAGTGCGTGTTGCCAGTGATGACTTACGGATCTGAGACGTGGTCCTTCACTGCTGGCCGTATGAGGACGCTTAAGGTCGCTCAGCGAGCTATGGAGAGGGCTATGCTCGGAGTTTCTCTGCGTGATAGACTCAGAAATGAGGATATCCGCAGTAAAACCAGAGTGACCGACATAGCCCAACGGATTAGTAAGCTGAAGTGGCAATGGGCCGGCCATATAGCTCGAAGAACCGATAACCGATGGGGAAGAAAGGTTCTCGAGTGGCAGCCTCGTACCGGTAGGCGTAGTGTAGGGCGACCCCCCACTAGATGGAGTGACGACCTGGTAAGACATGCAGGAAGTCGATGGATGCAGGTGGCTCAGGACCGTGCTTTGTGGCATTACTTGGGGGAGGCCTATGTTCAGCAGTGGACTTGTGAAGGGCTGTAATGATGATGATTAATCGTAATCACATACATTAAAATAATGTTTTGGATTTTAAGAGAAGATTCGATATAGCTTATTTTATAATGAAGTCCTCATTTTGGTCTGGATAACAATACCTTCTTAAATCAGGGTGAATTGTTTAACGAGGGATGTATTAAAGTAAGGTTTTAATCGATTCTCGTTCTAGAAATCACAGTAGGAATTAAGTACACCCAAACACTGAACATCAACAACATCCTAGTTGACTGGTGTCAATCAGCACGTAATAAGCATCTGCGATTGTAGGAAGATCGATAGGTAGGTGAATTGGCTTTTAAAGTACTTCTTTAGACCTTCGTCTCTGCTTCTCATCACCGGTTTGGGAATTACATAAAAAACAAAATAAGCTGCCATCTATCGGAGGTATTTTTGTTCGTTATAATAGCTGCCTCGGGCGACATTTTCTCGAAACGAAATGAATAAACTAATTATCTTAAACTATAACACGAAAATTAACAGAAATTACAAAGAATTCAAAACTCATCGATTAATGAGAAAACAACAGAATATTTAATGTGTATATTGGGCGAACTTTTTTTAAATTTTGTCAAAATTCCTTTATTCTGGTTTTGTACAATGTTTTTGAAATCAGCAACCACCTTTGCTTGTCTTCTGCATTTAAGCATGAAATGTTTCACATTAAGTATTTAACGTCTGTTGCACTTTGATGTCCGGATTGGTCTGAAAGAAAAAAAAACAGGTATTAAGTTATAGATATTTTAATGGAGGTTATTTTAGCGATAAAGGTATTATATTGTCCTTTATATTATAATATAGCTGACAATATGAGTCTGGAATACTCTTTTATTAGGCTTGCGAGTAAATATAAATTTGTAGCGTATGTTAAGTGTGGTAACTCAATATCGACCAAAATATCGCTTGGTCATTAGAGAATAACAACGAATAGGTACCATGAGAAGACAACGATAAAAAGATGTAATTTTATTTCAATGCAATTTCTGTTAGTATCTTAGACTTAGTTATTTTACGTGTAAATCTTTTGTGTTAAATTTTAAAACAAAATGCATAATTTGATTATTAAGTATTTTGTTGAGAAGCGATAAGTTGGTATAATCGATGCAAAATCGATTCGTTGTGCAAATCAAAGCACTCAATACGTAATAAACAAAATCACACTATAATAAAAATAATAAGTTTATTCTTTCCTCTCACAAATTGAGTAATAAATATAAACATACAACTTAATATTAATATGTTACGATTAATTTGTGAGAGACTGGTGTCCGTACTAGGATTCCCTGTATGACAGATCACCAGCCCCCACCTTCAGACCTTATTACGTATAGTATGAAATTATATCGTTCGAAAGATTATGAATAGGCAATAATCTATGAACTAGTAGTAATAAACATTGATTGAGACTAGAAATTTGTATAAAAATATTAGAGACGCTTCTTTATTACATTTTCAGCCACTGCCCTTCAAACAACACAGGAATGGTTGCTTTTATCATACATAGCTTCACAATCAAGTTGTGCTCAAGATGTTTTCAAAATGAAAAAAAAAACTCGCACGGTAACGCCAAATGACATTTCTTGTACACTCTCAGAAGTACCCAGAACCGGCAACAAAAACGGCGAATCGGTCGATATGTGACGCCATATTTCAGTAGGTATTTTTGAAAACTGTCAAAAAAATGTTTTCGGTTTTTACACTAACAAAATCACATACGCTAGAAAGAAACATTTATACTATTTTTATTTATGTATAGAATCCTATGATTTTCCTATAATGTATATTTTATTTAGATCATTTTGATCGTGAGATTGGCACGTCCTCTCTTATTCTTTGGTTATTGATCCAGCGCTACTAAAATTAAAGAATGGCAGTATGAGAATGTCCACTACCCAATTTAGTCTCGTGGGTGTCGTAAGGGTGACAGAGGGAAATAATAAAGGGGGCAGATTTAAAAGGGGGAGCAGCCTCATCTCCCAGATAAAAACACAAAAAATAACTGCGGTTGACCACTCGCTTTTCTCAATTTTTAAATTATATGCAATTATTATATTTTTTTATATTTATGGCTTTCGGCTTTTGGATTATTCAAAACATTTTCAGAGTAAGTAGATTTAAAAATTGATAAAGACTTTTTTCTTCAGTATATAATTTACTACTTTGATTTTTTAGAATAATTTAAAGTTTTAAGTAATTTTGAATAATAATATTTCGTCAATTGTTATAGTATGAGCGTTTAATAAAATGTAAAAATGAGCAGTGGCGGCCCCACGGCGGTGCGAGCGATCAAAATCAACCGAAACGCTACCACCGGCCACAGGCAGTGGCGAAGCTACCTTGGGTGGCACCCGGTGCGGAAGTTGTTGGTGTAACCCCATCGAAAGTAAAAAGCAATAAATTTTATATGATAAATGACATAGATCATTTATTATTTATAATATTGAAGAAATAACAAAACACAATAATAACTAAGACAGAAAAGGAATTGTTATACAATTAAAATTTCTTCTTTCTAGCTTTGACAGCTGCAAACTCAGCAATAACTTGATCGAAATTTATATTTTGTATTGCCTCGCGTTCGATGGCTAATGTACCAAGATTGCTAAGTCGCCATTGGGTCGTTGTTGCCCGCAAATAGTTTTCTATTAATTTTAATTTTCTGAAACTCCTCTCACATGAAGCTACGGACACGCAAACCGTCATGAACAATTTCAGTGCAATCATAAGATTTGGAAGAGATTCTGTAAAATCCCATTCTACAATAAACTTAAAAAAAAATCTAGAGTCACCCAATCAGTAACCGTAACATTAGCGGCTTTTAAGTGTCTTCGCAGTCTTGGTATCTCCAAAAGTAATTCGGTTTCTGAGACCTCATTATAAAAATCAGTCAATTTAGATGTAGCTAATTTCAGTTCTTCAGTATTCGCCAAAAGCAAAACATAAGTTTGTACGATCTCGAACAATGAAGCGACATCTCGAAGAGACTTCGAGAACGTCAGGCTCTTTTGCGGGAATCCCCGAATTAAACATAGAGCTGTGCTAGTGCTCAGTGCTAGTGGAGGAATCCCCGAAAAAGAAATTTTTGTGCTAGCGATTTATTTATTTTTTGTTTGTACAATGTTCTTAAAGTTTAGAGACCGGGTGGGCCACACCGGGTGTCACCCCAAAAAAGGTGACACCCGGTGCGGACCGCCCCCACCGCCCCCCCCCGTTGCTACGCCACTGGCCACAGGTCATCAATTCTCTCACTCTTATTACTAACATTCCGTTTTGTTGACGCTAATTAGGAAGTCAAAGCACGAGTATTTTGTTACTTACTAGCCAGTAAGTGACTCTTCGGAAAAAGGACTTACTGACCTCTTTCTTGATGTAATTGCACAGATGTTTGAATTAGATATCAAATGGTTGTAGAGGTCAAGGGTACAATAATTGTGCGAACATGACAGAAAAATTAAAGGTGTTCAAACCAGAATTTGACTCAATATTCTCGGGCATATTTTCAGTCCATGTGGTTGAAGTTACTGGAACTTAATTTACTCATATACGCGTAATAAAATAAAGTGATGTGTCCTACCCAGTCTGAAGAGCACCTCCCAAACCCCCTCAATTGCATGCACTATCCCCGTAGCCACCACTCCCACTACCAGCACACCCAACACCACCACACTAGGAAGGACACACCACTCTCGATAATAGGATACGTGTTTCGCCTCTACACGTGGCATTCACAGGTGAAGTAGTAGGTGACTGAAGGCTAAGTGAGCGGCGAGCTGAAACAGTTGCTATTTATACAACTCGCTGATCCACGAGTTGTATAAATAGCAGCGTGTGGAGAGCGGAGAGAGTGCTAGGAGTGGAGTGGAGTTTTATCTTTTTTAACACTGTCTGCAGAACAACAGCTTAAATAAAAGTTGTCAAACAAGACTATTAACTCTTATTATGAGAAATAATCTGTACAACTAGTCACCGCAGCAAAGCAAGCATAGTGGCGTTGTCGAGTGCAACAAAGTAGTGCGAGCGGAATGAACAACATTTCTTCAACGCATAATGCATGCATGCAATAAGCAAAACAACTGCTATGGCAAGAGCGACTAACGCAACTGTGTTTGCCCCGCATATACCCCTGTAGATATTTGATAGGTCTAATCATAGAGTAATTAGTCTATGGGTCTAATATTGTTTAAAATCACGAAAAAGAAACTGCATAGTATAGGAACACTAAGGTTTTGTGTTTAGAGGGGCGCCACTGTAAGATCTCGCACCACCTAACAATTTTGCTAGGGCCGCCACTGAGTATGAGTATGTTGAAGGTAGCTTTTATGAAGTTACTATTTTTGATGTGGTCGCATTTTACTGTGATATAATTGGTATACTTTTAAATATAGGATAAGAGTGACTACGAGCACACAGTTCACCTAATGGTAAGTGGTTGCTGTGGCCAAAATACATCTGAATAATATGTATGATATATTATATCTTCGTTTGCGAATCAAAATTTTGACGCATTGTCAGCCATGAGGACTAAGATGGAATGCCTCTTTTCCAGTAAAAAAAGGGTGTCCAGTTCTCTGCACACACCACACGAAACACAGCAGCATTAAGTTAGGCTAGGCTAGGCTATTTCCCCCCCCTGAACGGGTTCCCGCCTTGTCGTGGCGTGGGGGGAGGTTAGTAGCCGTGGCTTGATCACCCGCGGTGAACAAAGAGGAACCCACATGGTTGGCCCGAGGAGACCACTCCGAGTGGGCTGGGCGGGCCCACTTCGGATGTGTGTCGGTGGCCAGCGGCAAAAGAGGTGCCCTCTCCCCCTACCGCCGCAGTCGAGGCGGAGTCGTGGAGGAAGAAGAGTGCTGGTAAGGCGATGCGCCACTCACTCTGTCCTTCGCAACTCTGACGGGGCCGCACCGTTTATTGATGCTGTGGTGGTGGGACTGCGGGGGGAGAGGATCTTGGTCGGGGGAGCCATAGACCAGATTCACCGCTGGGGTCAGGAAGGCTGGGGTGCTCGTTTTTACTGGCCCCATGGCCTTTGTGCATCGGACACGGGAGCGTATGTTGCGCACGTGAAAATGTCGGCCTTGTGTTCTGGTGCGCCTTACCTGAGAAGGAGAAGTTGAGAGGTAATCCTCTCCCAAGGAGGGGCCGCCATGGGGCGGCCAGCGCTGATGGGGCCGCGGATGTGTGCGAAACTTTCCCGTGGCCCTGCTAATATGCGACGAAGGTGGAACACCGTGGGGTTATAGTCGGTGCGAGTCCGACATAACCCGTTCATGTCCCGCAAGGCGGGTATGCGTAGGCATTTCCCCATGTAAAAAAAGCTAGGTTATTTTACGCTGGTATTTTGTGAGGGATGGGATATCCCTTTCTGAAGAAGTCTATCCTGAGCACCTCAAAATGTCTAAACTGCAGCGACTACTCCTTCATCGTCTTCATAACTCTGTCCTCCAAGATGCTCTTTCAATCTCAGAAACATACAGAAATTACTAGATGCAAGGTCTGAGAAATATGGCTCGCGCTGGTACGCTCAAGTATTTCACAGCCATTATTTCAAATTGCAGCTATCGTAACGGCAGTTTTATTTTTTGTGTGTGCAAATTTCATGTTTTTAAAATAAAATATTGGAATTTAAAATTCTTAGCCAAACAAAAAATATTTTGATTTGATATGGCCAGTACTGCAGAACGGCATTTTCATAGATATAGCCCTAATATTAGTATACTGTATATATATCGCTGACGCCCATACGACGAATATGTCTTAACGTACCGTGAAATAAATTATAGGCAATAATAAAACATTGGGGGCAATATTTCGTGTAAATAAATTCACTAGAAAACTTTAATTTATAACCCTACTTTTCAATGACGATGTTTCTGTGATCATATGCGTGACAAAAAAAAGTTTAATTCAGTAACTAGCGACATCTGGTGAATATAATATTATTATTCTTCATTGGTAGAATAGCGTCTGGCGTTAACGAGATTGTATACTTTGATTATCAAGTATATAACCAAAGATTGTATATTGCCATGGGACAAGATAAATACCCAGACCCAAACAGCAGGGTCAATATGCGAGACGTAGCACTGCGATTATCTTTCCGTCTGCCAAGCGCAAGCAAATCAACGGGAGACTGCCATGTCCAGTTCTAGAATGTTATGAACCGATGAAGTGTATAATAAAATCTAGAACAGTGATGTACGCAGGTATTTTTTTAAAATTTATTTAGGACAACCAACAATACGTACACGAACACAATGTAAATACTACAAATTACAGGAAGGGTTATATCTAAGTGTCGTCTTAATTAAAGGTTGCCACGGCATGCAAAGTGGACAGCGAATCACTTTTATCAATTTTTAAAAACACACACATATATATATACTGGATGATTTTTTTACCGTCTGGAAAAAAGAGGGTGTAACACGCAAACGGAGCAGAATCCTATGGTACTGATATTTTACAAAAAATAAAAACAAACATTTTGAAATAAGAGGAGTATTACAAAAAAACGCCAAATTACAAGGTTTCCTCGTTGAAATTATATGTTTTCCGTTCGTTGCTTGAAGTAACAATTACCTGGTAAAAATAGTTTATTTTCTCTACTACAATAACCTCAAGGCAAATTTTAGATAGCTTATTTATTTATTTAGTAATAATCATTCTCAATATGCATGTTTAGGCCAAAACTCTGAGACTCTGAGAGACATGATTTGGGAGCTCTAATTTGTAGATTCTATTGAATATCGACAGACGAAAAAAATATTTTTAAGTTACAAATATTCTATACTTTAATAATTATTCAATATATTTTCGTTATATGCCTTTCACGTAAGGAAAACAATCGACATAATTCAATTATCTAACGAAAAAGCTTCGCTACAAGCCCCAATATCTCCGAAGTTCTACATCATTTTGACGTAAAATTTATACCAAAATAATCATCAATATTTGCTTAAACTCTACCATTTTTACTTTTTAATTCGTTACTATTATTTTTTAATTGACTAAATTAAAGTACGATACATTTCACTGCGCCGGCCCTCTGCGTTCAATAGTAGTCAGTAATCTGTTCAATATAGGGATGATCGATGTTGCAGAAACATCGATGTTGATATCGATAGCCTAACATCGATGTTCGATGTTTATCCTACTTAAAACATCGATGTTGGCCATTATCGATGTTATTGCACTTGTACCTAATTAGTAGGTTAAAATTAGATGCACAAAAATTAATAGTGTAGTTTATAGTATTATTAATGAAATGAAAGAAATTTATAAAACATTTAGTGCTAAATAGTAATTTAAAAAATGGGCAAAACTTACAAATGTTTAGTTCATTTGTTATATTTTTTGCCGATAATGATTAATGTTATTATTTTGATCTTCAAATGTTCCTATACAACCAAAAACATACGAATAAAATTACTATGAGACCTAATTTACGATTTAGACGTTGTTTCTATATTAACCACTCCTATCGCGAAATAAAAAAATATGATTATAGAGGGCGAATTAGCAAACTTCACAAAAACAAAATATTAGACTTTTCCGTCACCTTTGTTCAGTAATTTTTCTTAGACAGCCCAAACAGTAAGTATGTACAGCCGTTTATAAAATGAACTATGCAGTGAAATTTTCTATGCTCACAATCGCCCAGTGATTTATTTTCATAATGATACCACAGAATAACAAAGCGAAACCAGTGACAACTGTGACATTACGGTTCACACTTGAGAGGGATTTTGACACAACATAATGATATTTTTCAGGTGATTGATGCCTTTAAGAATCCTAAATTATTCAAAATTTTAAACCTTAAATAGGAGATGTAATATTTAGTTGATATTGATTTCGCGGGTTCGCATTGTTCACAAGTTCTTATTAATCAATTATTGGCTCATTGATATCGATGTTTCGATGTTTGACATGTGGTATCATCGATGTTACGATACATCGATGTTTTAATTTCTACCAAACATCGATGATCATCGAACATCCCTAGTTCAATAGAGCGCGAGCGCTCGTGGAGGTCGGATGTGTATTAATTTATTACGCGCGCTGCGTCTCGTTTCGATATTATCGTAGTGGGCTTCGAAGGCCGTGGCTAGCGTTGTTAGCGTACGGACAAAGCCTGACACAGTCTGGCTTTTTGGTTGCGTGTCTGGCCAAATTAGAAGGTGTCCGGCCTGTCTGGCTTTTGTTTGGCTTTTTAAAGGAGACTATCGTTTTTGGACCAACTAGATATTTTAACGTAACTTAACTCATAAAAAAAGATACCAATTTACTATAGTAAACTGACTAAAGATTTTATAATAATCTAACCGGTATCATGATAAACAATATAATTAAAAATCAATAGCTACATATAAATCACCGAAGTCTGTTTATTTGTGAACTGTTTTAAAAGAATATTTTAGTAGTTCCGGAGAACCCACCCAGTATTTAATATTTTGAAGAACCTACAATTTTTTATACTTTTTATTATTAACACTGCACTATTATAACGTAGAATATCGATAAAAACTACAAGAGACGCGCACATATAAGTTTTAGGTTATAATGAGATTGCCGTTTGATTGTTAATTTCTCAGTATTCCCGTTAGATGTGGTAAAACTAATATCACTAGTGTAATCTAGAGACATAAGTAATAAATCGACATGCATTTCATTAAGTTACGCCACAATTTGTGGTGAGTCCATTCTACATACAAAAAGAAAATGCCTTTTTCACGTACTTACTAATGAAAATAAATATATAATAATAATATAATAAATACGAATATTGAATGATTATTTGATTTAAGACTGATTTATTCAACTTTATTGTTATTTCATTAGAATTTGAGAATATTTTATAGTAAATAATAAAAAGCATTGTTTTACTTTAAAAATAGTTGTCATTTTATACTAAGACTAAAAAAATAAGGGTGTCCGGCCTTTTTACCAAAATGCCCGACAAAGTTCGTTGGTCTGTCCGGCTTTTCGGTCTTAAGACCTGGCAACTCTAGCCGTGGCGCTAAATTTTTGTGCCAGAGCATCGTCAACTACGGCCGCAATTTTAAATCGTTGGAAATATTTACTTTAATACAGTATATTTAAATTAATATAAAGTTCGCACATTATTATTATACCAGATAGTTAATTCATTATAGTTATTTTGCTTGTAGCAGAGCTTTCTTACCAGTCCGAATGGGGAAAAATAAATGCAAGTATCAATGTGTCACTTAAAGTAAAAAAAAGAAATTATTAATAAAAAAAAAAGTTATTATTCAATTAATGAATACATTGAGGAAAAGAATTTTTAAGCCCCCTCTCCTGTTCATTGCTATGCCTTTCGAGGTGCACGTGATTGTTAGAACTTGCATGTTTTGTTTAGTCTCTAAGTCACATGTAACGCAATTTGTGAATAAATAAGTAAATAAATAAATAAATATCCGATAGGATATCTCCAGAGATATCTGGAGAAAAAATAATGAAGAATAAAGATGTATGTATGCTCGCCATATGGACTACTACAACTAATATCTACAAAGAGGACAAGTTTTGGATTTTGAATATGTTCGCCAAGTTACAAGCTTTTATAAACAGCTGTGTACAGCCTGAAATTATTATACATAAACACTCACGCCTGTCACCCAGAGGGGTAGGCAGAGACTACAGACTTCCATTTAGCACGATCCTGACATACCTTTCTCGAAATCTTCCACATCCATATACCTACGCATACATGCTCGTCGGTTAAGGGTACTCTTAATTTGGCCCATTTTTAGTATATTGAAATTATTGACTCGTGATAAGCTCTGTCAATGCCGTTGCGGCCAAAATTTTTATATGTAAGTACCGATTAAAAATATATATTTCGCAGTTGCTTATTTTATTTATTAAAACAGGTTGCAACCGTACTATTAATTTATTTATGACACTATGCCACCGTTAGTAGTTATAATCGATTATTAACCAACATCGGTTAACAATCGATTACTGTGAAACAATTAAAATATTTATGTGTACTTACTTCAAAACTAAGGTTCATAAATAATGAAAAATACATCAAATAGATTATAATAAATTAATTAGATAACATAAAAATAACACACCAAAAATTTTCCATCCACTGAACTCAATCCTAAGAAAACTTGTATAATTAAAGATCAAGATCGTTTAGTCGCTATACTATACGCTATAGGTTATCGCCTGTTCGGGGCGTAAATACCTAAATTTGCGTAACGCCGAAATGTAAGAGGGCTCTTAAATAAATAAATTTATTAAAAGCTATCGAAATTCAAATCATATTCACCCTAATTTACGAACGGCAGTAAACAATAAATTTAGTAGGCATCTTTAACCTAACAATATGTATGTAACATCTTTGTCACTTCGCAGGGTCAGTACTCACAGTACCGTAGTGCGAGCGACTGAAAATATTTGAAATATGTCGCTTGTGTAGGTTATCGCCTGTTCGGGGCGTAAATACCTAAATTTGCGTAACGCCGAAATGTAAGAGGGCTCTTAAATAAATAAATTTATTAAAAGCTATCGAAATTCAAATCATATCCACCCTAATTTACGAACGGCAGTAAAACAATAAATTTAGTAGGCATCTTTAACCTAACAATATGTATGTAACATCTTTGTCACTTCGCAGGGTCAGTACTCACAGTACCGTAGTGCGAGCGACTGAAAATATTTGAAATAAAGTGTCGCTTGTGTAGGTTATCGCCTGTTCGGGGCGTAAATACCTAAATTTGCGTAACGCCGAAATGTAAGAGGGCTCTTAAATAAATAAATTTATTAAAAGCTATCGAAATTTAAATCATATCCACCCTAATTTACGAACGGCTGTAAAACAATAAATTTAGTAGGCATCTTTAACCTAACAATATGTATGTAACATCTTTGTCACTTCGCAGGGTTAGTACCCCTTAGCACGAACATTTTGCTCTATCGTGTAAATAATTGTTAAAAAAAATTCGGACGCTTAATTTAAAAAAATTCTTTTATTTTTTTTGTAAAATACCAGTGCTATAGGCTTGAATAAAAGAACCAACTCGAGAATATCATATTTTAATTTGATTTAATGATACATCTTAATGACTAGTAATAAATAAATGTCGGTAGACCAGGTGTCGTTTAAAATTAACCACAAAGTATAAAACAATTTCTTCGGTATTAATTTTTTCACTTGGATTGAATTAAAATATAACATTTAAACGTAAGCTTAGTAACGGTCAAAGTTGAGTATTTCAACTGTGAATATATATATATATATATATATATATATATATATATATATATATATATATATATATATATATATAAATCAAATGTTGTCCATTAGTTTATATATTAGCTATAACTCAAAAATGGCTCGACTGATTTAGAATAAGGGTGACACATGAGCATACAGTCCACGTGATGATAAGTTGATGCTATGGCCCATAGACATCCACATTTATTTCTGATTAAGGAAGATTTCAGATGCATTGTCACCACGGAGAACTAAGATGGAATGCCTCGTTTCCAGTAAAAGTGTCTATGGTTCTCTACACTCACCATACGAAATACAGCAGCATTAATCTGCTATTTTACCAAACTGGTATTCTACGAGAGCGTGGTCCTACCCCGATCGAGGCGACACTTTCTTGCTACAACCATAATATAGCTGCATAGTGACTCTACCATGTTTCATATTAATTCATTCACATAACTTTAGATTCATATTAATATAAATGTTTTTAGAATGAATGATGAATAAGTTGATACCCACAATAGAGTTGTTTATTTTTAGAAAGTCGGGGCTAAATTATAGCTGATATTATTAAAGTTTAATTGTAATTGCAAAAATTTTTCTTGATTAATATCTAAATTGAAAATAACAAATCAAGCCTTCAAAAAGTGATCTTCATTCCATTTTTAAATCTCGTAGACTATAGGTAATGACTGCATAGTCATTACTTTTTGGTATATTTTCGAGTTAACTCTAGTCCAGCACTAGATGATGAGATTGTGGTTTTCGATTTAGCCTACGGAAAACCCCCAGTATTGAAAAACAAAAACAAAGTAAAGGTACTTTGGTATTTTTTTTAAATATTCTGACTCGAAATCGAATGGCATTATTTGCAGTTTAAAATTATCTGATAGTTTGTATAAAAAGTACACAAATTAATTACCTAACCTTTCATGTATTTATCGTATCGAAATCAATTTAATTTGAAACTAAAACGGCTAGAAAATCGTCTCTGTTTCTGCTTGATGGTACTTTTAATGATCTAAAAGCCGCCGCACCGGATCCTTTGTTCCTGCCAAACAGATTAGGGAATGGGAAGTTCGGAACCCCTCGGTGTCTTATGTCCAGAAGACCATCTCCAAATGTCGCCTGAAATTAAGAAAAGATAGTGTTAGATACACATATTGTAGTGTCGCGCCGCAAGCGAAACACATCGAAGCCTAAATCACGCTATCAAAATTCCGAATCATAAACAGTATATACTATCACACGGAGCGTTGGCCGCTATTGGCTTCAATTGAGTAATAGGATTCCATAACATTAAGTGATGAATTTTTTGCATATCTTGTCTAAAATCAAATCATTGTGTTTTTGCTTATGTGGGTAAAGACAGCTCGTATCACGAGAATAGCGTTAGGCGTATAGTTTTTATCTCAGGTTATGCTTTCTATGAATAGGACTACCTACATATAATTTGTATGTATAGCGATTTTACTGACCAATAATTATGGGAATAACTTCGCGGCTTATGATAAATGTATTTACTACAAAGTTTCATCGGAAAAATTCAACAGATATGAGTGCAGCGGCTTTGAATTGCAAAGTGCCATTACCGCACTTAGTGCGCTCTCGTGTGTCACTTCTTAACACTGATGCGTTGTCGTAATCCTTGAGGACTAAGATAGAATGCCTCATTTCCAGTAAAAAACGTCTCTGGTTCTCTTAACACTCACCATACGAAATATAGCAAGCAGCATTATACCAATTTTTCACGCTAGTATAAATTATATTAAATTGATTTTAGATATCTGTGAGGACATAAAAGTCTGTACTCTAATAATAATGATGATGATGATAGTATATAAGTGTTACTAAAATGTGCCATTTTCTTCTCCAAATGCCAACTTTATCTGCACGCGGCAGATATAAGTTAGATAATATTTAAATTTAGAGCTCCTTGATTTAATGAGTTCACTTCCGTATCTCTTCTAGTCTAGAATTTGAAGATAATTACATTCATCCCTCAGTCAGATCATATAAAATTATCTTGCCGCGTACCTCAGTCGACATATGTTATACCCAAAGGCTATGTGATAGACACAGTACAGTTATAGCTGCAGCATAAATGTATTGGCAATTTAATTTCAATCCGAACCAAGGTAGGACCTCAATACCAGGGAATACCGACATAAAAAATAGTAACAAGCTGCTTTTCTCCGTATGGTGAATGAAGTGAATAACGAGGTAGTCTTTCGTAGAACTTAAGCGACATACACCATTTGCGTTGTGATTCCTAATCGAGAGTGATGTAGATGGACGTAAAAAATTCTTTAGAATCGTATTTTCAATAGATATTTTAGTTTTTGGTAAACAGGAATATTTGATCTCGCTTTTTGATTTGATATTACACAATGTCTGACTTCGATGAGCTGTGAGTTTTGTGAATATTCTTAACGAAGCTCATATTTGTAGAAAATATTCTAGTTCTATGAACGATTACCCTGTATCTATCTTTATACATATGCATATATATAAAAACAGTGTAACATGGCCACTGTTATATAATTTTCATCTGCAACATGGTTTGCTGCAACACAAATTCAAAAAGATTTCTGTAAATTATTGCGAGCCAATTTTAGAATTTAAGAAAGTTTTGATGAACTTCATCAAAGAAAAATTTAATAAAGAAATTAACTCAGTGCACGTTAAGGATAGAAACTTAATTGGCAATCTTGGGAAAACATCAATCGTCTCTATTTTGATTTCGCATTTCACAATACTGTTTTATGTGAGAGTAACAACAAAACAGCCAGTCAACGACCGACGTAAAACTAGTTTATTGATGAACTGTAAACGGACTAATCGTTCACGGCAAAACTCAAAATCTGATCGATTATTAAACGCCTGGCAATAATTTGAATTACGTGTACTTGATGCCAATTATTGGGAATACAGTCTGGGATAATAAAAATACTATATTCAGACATTCAGACCTATTAAAAATTGATGATGATAAGCGGGTGATTATTGTCTATATATAGCGTTCTTAGCATGATGCAGCGGGCATACTACGATAACAAATTTTTTAGATTTAGTTTTTTCTTTATTATAGTTTTTATAATATTGAGTGTAACGTTTTAGTTGAATTTAATTTTATAAATATTACAAATGGAGTTCCTTAAATATAACTATTTATAGTTTTTATTTTTGAATAAATATCTTTGATAATATTTCCGTCTCACTAGGATTTTACTTAACTTATCCATTTATCCATAATATAGTGTGCAATGTATATACGGATGAAATTTATATAATGATACGTATTTGTCCTAGTAATATAGTAGTATCGTATTCAAAAGTTTTGCGTTTTCAAGCAACTTTCAAACAAGTGGTAAAAGTAAAATTTTGTACAACCGATTTCAATATAAATAAAATGAGAACATTATCAATGTAATCGAAGTCAATTAAATAAGCGTTATTACGGATAACTCAAAAAATACTGCTCAGAACTTGATCAAATGATCATCAATATCGGATCATCTAGAATAAAGTTCTGAGGTAACACACATAAAAAAATACAGTCGAATTGATAACCTACTCCTTTTTTTGAAGACTGAAGGACCGAAGTCAGCTGTACAAAATTTTTAATTTTATAACTTGTTTATGTCAAAAAACCTTTGTTGAAACATACAGCATTTGAGTAGGAGAGAATGATTATGTAAACTGGAATTTCGTACGTCACACAAGGATATAGAATCGTTCGAGAAAGAAGAATAGTGGGCGGATCTCTAGATGCCTTTATGAATTGCAAAATCAAGAAGGAATTAATGTGGAATTTCCAATATGAGGATGGTCATCATTTCTATAAAAAAAATTAAATCAAAGTTCTTACAAAGTACTTTTTCTTCGTCTATAAGCCACATTTATAATAATTTAACCTCTGTTAATGTATCTGAACAAATATAACAAAGAAAAAATTATTACTTTAAATTGACGTAGCGATGTGTGACGAACTATTATATTATACAATCAGAAACATTCAGCGTTCGAATAGGACTGAATGATTACATAAACAGGAATTTCGTACGTCACACAAGGATCTAGAAACGTTCGAGAAAGAAGAATAGTGGGCGAATCTTTAGATACTTTAATGTATTGCAACATTAAGCTGGATTAATGTGAATATTTTTGATATGTAAGTCATAATTTCAATAATTACATTTTATTCTCACAAAGTACATTTTATCTTCGTCTATAAGTCACTTATAGGATGCTTTTGTTAGTTGAACCTCTGTTAATGTATCTTAACAAATTAAACAAAGAAAAGCTTACTTTGTATTGAATTGACGTAGTGATTTGAAAATTTGTAAGCATATCCAGCTGGTTTAAGAACAGAGGATGGTGCAAGCCGTGGTAGCTCAAAGGCTAAGTGCTCGCCGAAAATTTTACAATACCTACGCACCACAGAAATAATAACATAAATTCACGTACGACTTTCCTCGCACAAGTAAATCACAAAATGGTGAATGATGTTCATCAACACATAGCGGCGACTAGGTCACGAGTCTATGCGACTTCTATTGTCTTATTATTACGATTTCTGTGCTACGCACGGAACCCGTGTTCCATCCCCGTCGGCATCAATGAATTTGTTTATAAGTACTGATTTACCACGTGGTTGACGGTGAAAGAAAATATCGTGTAGAAACGTGTATGTATGAGAAATTAAAATATTATATATTTCAAATACATGTGAAATCGCCAACACCCGCGACACATGCTCTATTTAGATGGCTTGCTTGAACAAAAACAGTGTAATTTTTAAGCTATTGCATAGCTTCTATCGCAGGCCTTGAGCGCGGGGACCGAATCCAAAAAATTCCGTAACGAAAAAAAACTCACGCTCCCCACTCCACGGGCACGGAGGTGTGGCGTTGAAAGCCGTGCATCGTCTAACATCGTTTCAGTTCGGCAGACTTCGGCATTCGGCAGAATTCGGCACGGTGTTTGTGTGCGTGCGACTAGACGTATGCGTGTACACTAGCTGCTAACTCAATGATAAAAATTCCTGAATAACCTACATGTATTGTAAGATATTAAAATATTTTAAACAACATTAACTTCTCATTTATTCAATAAGAGAAAAAAAATTGTTTTCTTATCGGTCACCACGCTCAAAAAGTGTAACTTGATTTAATATCAAAGACTTAACTGCATAAATAAAATAAATAAATAATTATAATTGCATAAGTTGATAAAAAATGCTATGCAATAGCTTTACCGCGGCAGTCACCGAGTGCCACACGTATTTTTTTTGTGCTTGCTTCGGCTCATTCATTTCTTTTAAGCCTTATTATTAATTGCATACAATATTGTGACGTGGTTCTTATAAAAGATAAAGAAACATGACATTGGTATTTTAAGAAATTATAACTTATTTTATTATTTATAAATGATTTCTGCTAGATGTTGCATAGCATTGTGTCTATGTGGACGTAGATTACCATCAAACGAATATCTGCTGTGTGTATTTCGTTGAACGTTAAGCCTACTTAGCGTTCGACGAAATGTTATGAACTTTTTTAAATTGGGAAATACCTTCAATTCTTTTCTTTTTTAAATTGGGAAATACTTTCAAATTTATTTGCATTAAAACTTACTTCCGGTCTAGAGAATCCTCCATTTAGGGAGTTGAACCCGAACGCAGAGGAAGCGCTCTGACTTCCGAAGTTGCTACTTTGAGCAGCTGCTGACGCAGCAGCAGCAGCTACCGATGTGCCTGCACCGCTGAACGACGCAGCCTGACTGCTTGCTTGACTACCTCCATAACTGGAAAAATAATGTTCACTATTTTATTATTAAATAGAAAGAAAGCACTAAGTTATTATTCATCTTTCATATATATATATATAATGATAATGAAAAAAATACTAATGTAAAATGATGTAATAGTTGCGTCTTTTTTAAATATGTTAGTAAATAACTTTAAAGTACTTTTTAGAGGATACAAGCGAAGCACACAGTCCAACTGATGGTAGTGGTGGCTGTTGTTTGCGAATCAAAATGCAGGTGCGTTGTCAACCGTGAATTTGCAAAGATCGATTGCCTCTTTTCCAGTAAAAAGGGTCTCCGGTTCTCTAATCTTAACATACGAAACGCAGCAGCATTAAGCTACTATTTTACGTTGGCATTCTGTGAGAGCGTGGTCCTCCCTCGGTTGAGCCAACCTATGCGTGCTACAGCTATACTATTACTAGGCTGCTCTAAAAGTATCGGGAATGGAATATTTCCACTGTTCCTGTCATATTAAAATCTTTTTAATTGAAAACTCCTTGGTTTTAAAAATCGAATACCATTTATTTATTTAAAAAAGATTCTCGGTCTTATCACAAGGTTTTGTCAAACTTGTTTAGTCGTTGAGAAAATGGAATTGACTCGAGAAAATTCAAGAGCGATGATTTTTAACACAAAAACAGTGTGTTGACCGGATGATTTCTGCATTTGGTGATGAAGCCCATCCAAAACCACAATTTATCGCTGGTTTGCTGAATTTCAACGTGGACGTGTCAAGTTCAGTGATGATCCCCGTCAAAGTCGTCCAAAAACTGCAGTCACCCAAGAAAACGTTGATGCTGTGCATAAGCTGATTGAGGAAGATCGACATGTGATATACCGCGAAATTCAGGCGACTTTAGATATTGGCATGAGTCAAATAAAAATAATCTTGCATGAACAATTAGGTGTTTTCCCGATGGATACCGCATTCGCTCTATGAAGAGCAAAAAGCGGCTCGCGTTACTCGGTGCGTTAGAACTCTCGAAAGATTTCACGCAGGATCCTCAAATGCTGTATACAACATCGTATCAGGTGACCAATCCTGGATATACGCGTACAAACCCGAAACAAAAAACCAGTCACGAGTTTGGGTGTTCGAAAATGAGTTAAAGCCAATAAAAATTGTTCGTTCACGGAGTGTTGCAAAAAAAATGGTGGCCACGTTTGTCTCCAAAACCGGCCATGTTAGGGACAAAGAACGTTATAGAATGGATGTATTGTATAAAAACGGCCATTTTCATTCTGAATGGAATGGTTGCTTTTATGATTGGTTCCATCGTATGAAAAATGTCTCAAATTTCCAATACTTCGAAAAGTAATAAATACATTTTTAAATAGTAATTGTTGTGTCACTTCCTTGATTCCCGAAAGTTTCAGTGCCACCCTCGTAATATAATATATAGTTGAAAAAGTAATTTTAGTAACGTAAGTTCTAAGTGCAAAACGGTCGTCATGGATTTCCAACTCATAACTTTGTATGTTAAAGTTTTAAATTATATATAATATTATTATATTTAATTATATTATATAATATAATTATATATATTTTAAAATATATTATATTATGTTGTTGTGTTTCGAATGATACTCGTAAATGACAAGAACTGGCCTCTATTCTTAGTAAAAATAAGGCTTTCCATTTTAGTCCTTAGGATTGTCAACATATCTTCATTTCGATATAATAGATATTTGTGTGCGTGTGTGTCCATAGGATAAAGCATCACGCAAAGTTAACGATTGTGAGTTTAAAATAATTACTTATATACCAATAAGAGCTGTGAAATATTTGGTAACGAAGCGACTCAGCGGTCAATACACTTGTCTACTAAATCGTGAATAATGTGTGTGTTTTTTTTTGTCAATATTGATAAAAAATATATACATTACTACAAACTTGTTTTTGGTTAATGCGCTTGTGTCCGTTAGGAGGTAATCTGTGATGGAATTAATAATAATAATTCTTCCTTAAATAATATTGCTTAGGTTCGTAATTAAATTATGAAAGGTAAAGTGAGAGAAGTCCCACAGGGTTTCTTGCTGGTTCTTCCCAGGATAGAAGATTTCTCTGAACCAATGGCAAATTAAAAGAAGTGACTTTCAATAAGTATTATTTATAATCTATATTAATTAAAGTATCTGAGAGTTGCGTTAAAATATCATATATTAAATTAAATATTTTATACTCTTAAATTTTGTTCACTAATTCAACTTTTTCTTATTTGTCTTGTTTTATAGTCTATTGCTGGTAAATAGGCTTCTTCTATAATTAGTGCTCCTATAATTCTTTTTTAGATTTATAGTCAACCAAATCTAAGAAATACATTTTGACAGCTGTCAGATTTATTGCACCAAGCACGCCAACTAAAAAATGGGAACGTACAATATTCGATTCTTTAAAAAAATCGTTATCGATTATTTAGAGTTGGTAATCATTTAGTTTGGTTTGAATAATACCAGAATAAAATAAAAACGGAGAATTTAAAACAAGATTTATCAGTTTCTTCGTATTTTTTGTTACTGATTATTTCTAGAGGCACAGTTATAAAAATCTAAGATTGAAACTAGTTTAAAAATAAATTTATTCAATCATTATCAGAAAAACTAGTAGATATGTCGTTGTTTATATTAATTATTATTATATTTTCAATAACACAGACAAATTTAATGTCTCTTTCATGGACATCCATAATCAATTTTTTTTTGTTTTTTCTACCAATTTTGCCCAATCATCCTTTGTGACATGGGCACATGCTTCAACGAAATTTTTTTATAGCATTGGGTGACAAACGAGCACACAGTCCACCTGATATTAAGTGGATGCTATGGCCCATAGATATACATATTTATTCTCAATTCAGAATCAAAATGCAAATGCGATGTCACCCCAGAGGTTTAAGATGGAATGCCTCGATTCCAGTAAAAAGGGTCTTCAGTTCTCTACACTCATCATACGAAACACAGCAGCATTACGCTACTATTTTACGCTGGTATTCTGTGAGAGCGTGGTCCTGCCCCGGTTGAGCCGACCCATTTGTGCTACAACTATAATATAGATGTAGCGTGGCTCTACCACGTACAAAAAATTATTATAAAAGAAACAGTCCAAAAAGTTAAAAACGAGTAACAAAATAAGAAGACAATCAAAACAAAAATCACAAAATTACGCACAGTAAGCTCTGTAAACAGAAACAGAAACTTTTTTATTCATTATAGATTATAAATAATACTTATTGAAAGTCAAATTTTTCATTTACCACTGGTTCGCAAAAAAAAACCTTTGTCCTGGGAAGAACCAGCAAGAAACCCAACGGGACTAGTTTAAAATAATAAGAGCTTACAATCATGCGTGTTACTATTAACAACACAAAACAAATTAGAAATAGCTTGGTAGCGATCACCCTTCCCAGGAGTTATTATCATCCATAAATTCCATAATATTAAAAAACCTTTTTATACAAACTTAGTTTAATAAAGTTTTTAAACTATGTGTACTTACGTCAAATTTTGTATATTTTCTGGGATTTTATTGTAAAAGCGTATACATCGCCCCAAGAATGAATTACTAACTCTGTGGAGTAGAGTAACTGGTACCGAAATGGCGGGATATTGAAATTATGTAGTGGTTATTTTAGCACGGCCTAGTATATGATTTTTTCGCCTACACAAATTTGCTTTGACGAAGTAAAAAAAATAAACTTGTTTTATTCATGATTCATGTAATTTGAGGAATTTTGAAAATAAAAATTAAATTAACCAAATAATACATTAAAAAATTAATGATTGGATTATTTGAACATTTTACCGATTATTTGAATATTGTGCCGATCATTCGCATAAAAACGATTTTTAATCATCCAAACACTACGATAATATACATAGCGACATATCATTGAAACGACGTCAAGTAAAAAAGTTAATACTGATTATGTTTTAATATTTTGCTTTGTTTGAAAAATTCAAATTTAAATTAGTGATAAAAAACTATACACGTTGTAATGAAATACAGATAACTTCATAATTCTTCGGATTTACGTAAAAGGTTATTTTAAATCATGTGAGTACGCTGGTGCAAAGTTATTGCGGAATGATTAATGTGAAACGTCAAAAGGTATTTCTCAGATTTGGTTGACTATAGATCAATAACCGCATAACGGCCATTTTTGGTTGCTGACATAATTATTATAGCGAATCACCTTTGGTATGACGGCCATAGTTGAGGGGGGAAAGAACCTTTGCCTCGCATTTATGATTTCTGCTCACCATCCTTAAGTTCGTTAAATAGTTATATAGAAATCTATCGAAGAATGTTGATAATAAGTATGTTGATAATCTTATGATTCTGGTTTACCTATTAGTAAAATGTTTTTTTATTCAAAAGAAGGTTATTGCTTTCGCGCTATCGTAATTGCCATATTTCACAACGTGGTAAAAGGTGAGCTATTATAGATCGTAAATATTTTATAAAAGCTCTTAATTTGAATACGTTTTGAAATTATTAATCATGTAAAATATAATAAAAAAGTTAGGTATTATTCAGTTTATTTTACAAAATCCATTGACGTAATCACCAACATTGTTAATACTGTTGCATATTCAACTATTTGACAATGCACATTTACATAAGTAACAATGTTAGCATCAGCTGAATTTGTAAAGTTACTTTGCGGTACGGCTCTGTACAAAACGTTAAACGATATTATGAAATATTTCGGTTACGCATCAGATCATTGTTTTGTTAGGTGTTTATCAAAACTCACATTTGAATTAAGAAAGAGCTGTGTTAAAAATGTGTAGAATTCCTACAATTATAGAGAGTAATTGTAGGAATTCTACACAATTTAAAAAAAAAACTTTACCTCCACACTAGGATTTTCTCCTGTATCATGGGGGCAGTTTACAAACATAAATTTCACACGGACAAACATCCAGACCCGGAACAATTACTTGTAGGCCATACAAATACTTGTTCCGTGCGGGATTCGAACCCGCGGCCCTCAGCACTGTACCTCGTTGCTAAGCCACTGCGCCACGGAGCCGTCAAAATCTACACACCAACACGGGCCACCGGCCTCTGGCTCTGGTCCACTGCGCCGCGCCTCGCCGGTAGAGTAACATAGGTCAGAGCAACGTGGGCCATATTGATTTATGCCGAGAGTGGATGGCAGTTAAATTAGTCACAGTTTGTTAACTTAATTAAGACTTTAGGGTTTCTTTTTTTCACCCATCACTGGGTTTTTCTCCCGTATCATGAAGGTGTTTTACATACATAAATCGTACAAACGTTTAGACCTGGAACAACTATTTGAGCTTCCGTCACAGTCAAAGCTATATTTTATGTAAAGCTATGTTTTTTATAAAATAAGGGTGATAAACGAGCACACAGCCCACCTGGTGATAAGTGTATGTTGTATATCTACATTTACCCTCAGTTAAGTAAAATGTAAAAGTGTTCCCTGAGAACAAAGATGGAATGCCTCGTTTCCAGTGAATAAGTTGTTGGGTTCTCTACACTCAGCATATGAAACACAGCAGCACTAAGCTGTTATTCCACGTTGGTATTCCGAGAGTAATTGTAGGTATTTCCTAGTCGTGCTACAATCATGCTACGTAGATATAGAAATTGTTCTCAAGGTCGATTTCCGAATATGTTTACCTATAGGTTTTGATATGTTTTTTTATGGTTACTTGTTTTTTTTTTCTTGTTTTCTATAACCGCCTTCCTAGGATTATTGCTCAGACATGGATGGACAGAGAAAGTTTTTAGCATTAAGTCCGTCCTTTGGTTCTATACTGTATATATTTAGGTTCAATAAATAATAAATAAATAAATAAATTATTATCATGTAACGTATAATCAGCGGCTAAAAACGGCGCAGGAGGTGTTACGGTGTCTCATCTCTTATTGTCTGAAATATGAAGAACTGCAACGAAATCAGCCTAGAAATATTGGCTCCGCCTGGGATTTGAACTTAAGCTCGCGGCGTGATAATAAAGTATTTAGACCACTAAGCTGCACGGTCGCCAAAACTAAGTTGCTATTAAAATATCCAAACAATAACACTACGTTATGTTGTGTGTATCATTTCATCATCCGTTAGAGCCTATAGGCCTCCCCCATAGTATGCCTTATAGGGGGATATTGCCACTGTTGCCACGTGTTACAAGGGGATGGCAACCACAGTTTTTTTATTTTTAATCGTTATTAAGAAGATGCTGCTGTCCATCTCCTGATTCGATTCCCGCTGCCGCCTCTCACGACACCCACAGGATGATATGAGAAAGTGGATATTCTTACACCACCACTACATGGTAGTCGTCATCATTATCAAAAAGTCTGTGCTTAACATAGGCCTCCATAAAACATGACCTCATAGAATATTTGCAGTAGTAGCCACGCGGTTTGACAGTTTTTTTTTTAATTTTATTTTCCCTTTATCGACTCCCACTCTTACGACACCCATGGGATGATCTAGAGTTATGCATATTCCTACACCGTAAGTTAATAGATTTTAAGAAAGAAAAATTGGGTTTGTGTATTCGATGGGTTAGCCACCTGACACTTGTTCCACAATTTTCCAATTGAAGCCAATTTTCTTATGGTAATGGGTGGTTCGAGTAGTTCGTTGCTTTTGCTTTTGGATGAAAGGTGTGACTTTATGTATTTATGTCTGTTAATGTCATTTAACGGACTTTCCCTTTATAATAAATACTATTGTTATTTTAAAATTAATTTCTTTTTTATATTGAACTAGTTTGTCAGGCAAACGTTGTTCTGCCCTTTTCGACGACCTTTGGTCATGTCCTATTAAAAATCATTAAATTCGCAAAAAAAAACTATCCTATCTCTCAAGTTGGGCCAAATTGCACACGGTGTGCAAATTTGATTGAAATCGGTTAAGTAGTTTAGGAGTCCATTGCGGTCGAACAACGTGACACGTAATTTATATATATTAAGATTAAGATTATGACATTGAAGTGATAGTTTGTCGCTTAGGTAGAGTTCACGTGATCGTAAGTGACTACTGAGTTATATATATCCCATGGACTTCTGATTTTTTTATAAAAATAGATCTAACCAAACTTATTAAACGTTACTTAGAAAAAAAGTGACTAAAACTAACTATATATTTCTAAACTGTAATACTTCAGATTACTTCAGATACAATTCTTCAGTATAATCATGAACGTTACTGACATGGAAGAAACAATGTTCATACATTTAAAAAGGTGATCTACTATCATGAGAAATTAACTCGTTGATCTTGGAATATCGATTATAAAGCGTGCCTATTACGCGGAAGTGACAGCAATGGGTTGCTGTGCGGGTTATTAAACTTGTGTAGCGAGTACCTGGCCTTGTGATTTTTAATTCGACAACTATATTTTGCATTAATCTCTTTTCGGGCGGGCGCATCTAATACTTATACACATTTATATCAAACTTCTCTCTTAATTAGGACTTAAATTTTAAAATTCCTTCGAGCTCAAATGCTAAGTATATGTATATCTCCCGCTGTATTACCAAGACGCTTGGTGCGTCTTGGTAATACAGTGGTTGGTAGTACAGTGGAGAGATTGTACGAAAAATTAAGTATTTAATTTTAGCTTTTTTACTATGGCAATAAATTTTTGTAAATTTATATGTTATGTTAATAAATTTAGATTATATTTAAAAAAATACTGTGATATACATTTATGCCACGGCTATTGCTAAAGTAAATTAATGAAAGAACTATATTTTACAATTTTTTTTGCTGAGTTAACATGTGCTTGGAAGTGAAAGGAAACGTTGTGAAGTCCGTCAACACGTATTGCGGCAGAGTGATAGAGTTGCAGGTACGATTTATTCTGTGGTTGCAGGCAGAGTGGACACTTTCTTGCTTTAAAAACTTTCAGAAATAAAAGGACAAAACATGCGCTCAGTATTGGGACATATACAGGATGTAACTAATTTTCAACATTACTTTTTGACAAAAAGTGCATGAATATTTCACTTATATTTTTGAGTCATATTTGCCATGATGCAAATGTTTAATTGTGAGTTTTCATAGCAGACGTAGATAATATACCTACATAGGAAAAAAGGAGGTTTATAATTCAATGAAATGCTTTTGATTTAATTGACAGCTTATTGTATTATTTTACTCAATACCGGTAAGCCTGTACGTATATCACGTATATTACGGCTTGTTTAAGATTTTTAATTACTTAACAAGTGGTGAGATTAAAAAGTTTGTACAAATAACTTCAATATTAATACAATGAGAACATCATCAATGTATTCGAAGTCAATTAAATATGCATTATTAAGGATAACTCAAAATCTATACAAATAAAAAAAGAATCATCAAAACCGGTTCACCTAGAAAAAAAATCAGCACATAGTCCACCTGAAGTTAAGTGGATGTTGTGGCCTATAGAAATCTACATCTATACTCTCGATTAGGAGTCAAAATGCATATGCGTTCCCACCTCTAAGGACTAAGTTGGAATGTCACGTTTCCAGAAAAAGAGTCTCCGGTTCTCTACACTCACCATACGAAACACAGCAGTATTGAGCTCCTATACGCTAGTACTGTACTTCTCTGCGAGCATGGTTCTTCCCCGATCGAGCCGACCCATTTGTGCTACAACCATAAAATAGCTAGCAGCATGGCACCACGTATTTATACACAAAAGAAAAAAAAACATACAGTCGAATTGAGTTTCAAAGTGATTTTTAACCGACTTTGAAAGGGTGGAGGTACCACCCTTTCAAAGTGGGTGGAGGTACCACCCTTTCAAAGTCGGTTAAAATGTCTAAAACAGGCAGAACTGTGTTTTCTGTCACGTTCTGGGTTTTGATCAAGCTATGTACATATAAATAAAATTTAAGTGTATGTAATATCGACATACTACATTTAATTGAGCTAAGGGGGTTGTTTGCATTCCATTAAGAAATATATATATATATATATATACATATATATATATATATATATATAATTGTTTATAAAAAAAGGTTTTGGTATGTCTGTCTGTGTGTCTTTTCGAGCTAGTCATCAGAATGGCTGTAACGCTTTTAATGAAACATCACGAACAGATAGAAAATAATACTAGAAACGATTTAGGTTCTAGGCTATATTTTATCTAAAAAGCCATACCCACTAGATTTTGCATTCCGAACACTCACTATGTTCAACTGAACTGTACTGTAATCCGTACACCTGTTATTGTGGCTCCGATATTCATGTAGTGCTTAGCGGTGCTAATAATAATTTTATATTAAATTAGCACATATGCAAAATAAACGAAAATTAAAAAATGTACTCGATTAACAATACAATCTAAATAAACAATTATTTATTGTGAAAATTTTCGCGCGTTGGTATCAACTGCGTGATTCTATTGTTTCCCGCGCATGCGCGGATACAGAGTAGTGCACATTTTTGTTTGGAATAGCTTCTCTAGTACGTAGTCATTGAGCTATTATGTACTACGTACTAGAGGCGTCACTGCATTCAGCTACTCTGTTCCACTCAACTGCGGTGCATGCACCGCACTTTAATCAGTTACTCGCTAGGCGCTTGTAGAGTTGTCACGTGTTGTGTTGATTTAAAAAAAATCTCTTGATAAAAATATGTCGTAGTGTGTACTTAGATATTGCACAAATAATTCAAGAAATGTCAGTAAAAACCAAGGAATTACTTTTCATCGGTTAATAAGATACTTAATCAATAAAAAAGTATTAAAGATTAATATTATAACAAATTATTCTTAAGACGCCATCTCGTGTCATGGAATATAGATTATGAAATTAATATGTTCAGATGCGACATTTCTGTGGGTACTTAAGTATAGGACGAATATATTATTATACACATTTTTTTGTAGAAACATGTAGGTATAAGTTATTATAATTAGGCTAAATTTTTCATGTTTAAATCTGCTTATTATTCTTTTATTTTATTTTTAGGTTTCCACCTCAAAGTGAAAGTGGAATAAATTCGCGTGCCCAGCATTTATGAATGACTCTTTTTCTAATTTAAATAAATATATTTGTATTTAAATGTTATGTTAGTAATTTTTTTATATTTGATATAGATACCTTTTAAAATATTCAGATAAAAATATCATTAAAATGTAATTGTGATATAATATTACGTAATATTATATTCAATAAGCAAATATAATATACAAAATAAATGACAAAATTTAGATATTGTTCTCGATATAATTTACCTATTTAACAATACAATCTACTATTACCTACGCATCATTCTACCTATGTTTATTCTATGATAAAAAAACAATCGCGCGAACACAGAGTAGTACACACTTTTTGTTTGAGATAGCTGTTCTAGTACGTAAGTACATATTACTTCAATGTACGTAGTACATTTAACTCAATGTAAAAAACTTAGAAACTTTAGTGGCATCGAAAGAAAAATCATATTAATATACCCATAATTATCCAAGACAGGCAAAGCTTGCTTGTTGCTAGCTAGTATATTGATACTCGTAGTAATTATTTTACATTACGTACAAAAATTAATTTTATAAGGTTGCCTAAATTTATTTTATACATAATACAACGTTAATAAACATAAGAACAGTTTATATACATATGTAGCGCAAATGAAGCGCTCTATATACTAATAATTGAGGATTTATTAATATGGCTTTATTAAGATAGTCAAAAAGAAACAAATCTCCAAATTTTTCGGATAAAGTATAGCTTCGATATTACAAATAGACAGCTATATATTTACATGTATGGATATACATATATGTATATGAGTAAAGTAAATTGACACCAAAGATACGTCCAATGCCGTCTATAATCAAGTTGTTGACATAATATTATATCTATGCGTATTTTTGGCGTACGCAGTTTTGATGATGATTATTTGCTTGTCTATACATCTATACATATAAATTAAATAGAATAGCCTGACTATAATATCGAAGAGACTGATTTTTTTAAGCTCAGGGGGTTATTTTCTTGCCATTAAGAGATTAAAAAAGAACCTTTTCTTTTCTTTATTGATCATAGAACCTCTTGTAAACATTATTTTGTCCGTCTGTCAAGACCAATCAGGTACAGGAGTGATCAATGATGTATTTAACATTTACTTTGAGTATACTTTTTCGTGGAATCGAATTATTGTTATACCGTTACTGTTACAGTCTATTAAAGTCCACTGCTGAACATAGGCCTCCCCGATAGATTGTCTCATGCCCCCGTATGGGAGAGGATATTTGCCTTAGTTGTCACGCTGCTGCCATCTCCTGATTTGTTTCCCTCTGTCGTCTGTTACAACACCTACGGGATTATATGGGGTAGTGGATATTCTTATACCGCCACTATACTGCTTATATATGTAAATGACTATTTAAAAAATCTTAATGACGAGACAGATAACGTAGCGTACGTTATCTGTCTCGTCCTGCCGGTCTCATCCGGTCTCGGAGACCAGAGCTGGTTGCTAGTTAAATGAATTAATTCAGCAATAATCATTAACTGATTAATTGTGTAGAATAACACAGTCCACCTGATGGTAAGCGGTTGCTATGGCCCATAGACATTTACATCTACTCGTTTCCTCAGATACGAATGCGTTGTCACCCGTGAGGACTAAGATGGAATGCCTCATTTCCAACAAAAAGGGTCTCCGGTTCTTTACACTCACCATACGAAGTACAGCAACGGTAAGCTGCTATTTCACGCCGTGATATTCTGTTAGAGCGTGGTCCTGCCCGGATCGAGCAGATCCATTCGAGCTACAACTATACTACTTATATAGCTGCAACATGGCTCTACCAAGTATAATGGTTATTTATCTATTCTATAGTAAATAAACATTTACCATAACTGCCACGCTTGGATGACTGATTGACCGATGAACTGTTGTTTCGTACTTAATTTTGATGATGCTGCTCTCAGTCGCTGTTCTAGGTTTTTGCTTAAGCTTTATTTTACTTAAGCTATATTTTAAGAGATGGTTTTACCGTAATCTATCAAAAGCTTTTTCCCAACTAAGGGGTCCAATCTACTGAATTTTCCATAAATATGGGAGAGGTCAAAGCCCAGCTTTGGGCTTTGACCTCTTCCTCATGTGCTGATAAAGAATTGTCATTTATTTCGAATACACAGCGATTTATTTCAGCGAATTAATTTCACGCTATGTTGTTTAAGTGTAGTTTTACGTTATCTACT
Organism: Parnassius apollo; assembly: GCA_907164705.1. Lineage (NCBI taxonomy): Eukaryota > Metazoa > Arthropoda > Insecta > Lepidoptera > Papilionidae > Parnassius > Parnassius apollo. The sequence continues at coordinate 32,694,397 of CAJQZP010000693.1, forward strand.
TTTAAGACCTAAGATAAAAAGCGGTCTAGATGGAAAGGTCCACACGAATAACTTCCCAGTGGAAAGAATAAACAAATATCATATGTTTTAATATTTTATACAATTTTTTATTCGGCACAAAAAGCGACTTGACTGATTTTACTCAAAATTTAATGACGTCCAAGTTTCATAATTATGCGTTAAATGAAACTGGTCCCATGTCAATATTACTCTTTCTTCTCGTGATACACAAGGCGAAAATTTAATAACGCGAACATACATACATACATACATACATACATGTGCATACACGGAAGTCCTCTTAAAAACCATACTATTCGACTCTAAAGACCTTGAAACGTGGAGATATGTTAAAATTTCCAATTTGCAAAATCGGACCCATTACAATAACTTCCCACTGAGATGTTAATAAAATCGATTTACTGAATATAAGGAGGTTTAATGGAAAGAACACATAGACCGCTATAGTCTAACGGATTAATAAGATTAAGTGGCTCTCCGCCCGCCATAAAGCTCGAAGAACAGACCAGCTGTGGGGAAGAAGTATCAATAGTCGTAGAGGTAAGCGAAGTGTAAGGCGGGCCCCCTTGATGGAGCGATGACGGGAAGAGATGTAGGAAGTCGATAGATGCAGTTGGCTTTTGACTTAACTGTACAAAATATTTTTAACCGATGAAAGTTTCGCTAAAAATGTCAATCAACGGTAGTTATCATAATACATCATTACTACTTCAGCCTATCAAAAATTCACTCTTACACATAGGTCTGCCCAAAGATTGGTCATTTGCCCTACTCGCTTGGCAATTGGGTTGGCAATTATAGTTTTTTTATTACTTTGATTTATCAGTAAGATGCTGCTCATCTCATGTTTCATTTATCTGTCACCTCTTATGAGACCCACAGGATGATATGGGGTAGTGGATATACTTTCACCAACACTACACGGTCAAGATATAATGAATATATTATAGCAGACAGAATTAAAAAATAGCGTCAGCAATTAAACATATCACACAAATTTTGTTCACAATTTATAGTAATTAACTTCAATGTGAAGATTTTGATAATATTAAAAATATTTAATTTACTCAGTAATTGTCTAACCTTCCAATTCCGTTGAATGAAGAAGCTTGACTTGCTGAATGCGATGCACTGAAGCCCTCTTGAAATCCAAATGAGAACGATTGTGAAGCTGCATGACTGATGCCTGCCCCACTCGCGCTGCTGCTTATACTGGCTGTCAGGCCCCCTGTTCCTGTTGGAGCCACGTTGAATCCTCCTCCAAAGCCAAAACGAGGGTTCAATTGACCAGGAAAACTTTTGCTACCACCCTCACCCGGGAGTAGCGTACTAGGATCTCGCTCCAGGTGCTCTAGGACCGGTAGAACGGGCGGAGTAATAGGCTCCAATTTTCTTTGTTGTCGCACATCGTCTGGAAATACGAAGCCGTTAGCTGGAGCGGGAGTGGACAAGGTCATCCCTATGGTAATCGATAGACACAAAAAGGTCCAGAGGAACTTCATGTTTGGGATTAGTTAGAATACTATGTGCGATGGACGATGATTCTTATATTAATAGGGTCGTGCGAGGTCAGGCGCGGCGTTGACATGCGGCCCGCGCCGCAGCCTTCAGAAAAACCACTGCGCCGTGTGTGAGTCGATGTCCTGTTCAGTACTCATTCTCCCCTCCCTTAGATATATAAAACTCATAAAACTTTTCCTTTTTAAGCTAACGGCCCTATTGTTATGCGCGTACTTATGACAAGACACGGAAAACTAAGATGAGCTGATGTGATTGGGAAATCCGTTGTCCTATTTCTAAACGTTTAATATGCGTAGTGAAGGCACGCGGGTTAACTTAGTACTTAATACACTAGATAGTTTTAAGTGTATTTCTTCAATAAATAAACATTTTACTCGTTTGATGCTGCTTCAGTTGGATGCGCATTACACTTTGTTAATCTAAAAAATATATAAAACACAGTTTGTATTTTAAAGGAAAGGAGATCGAAAGATGTTATTTTAGTGCCTAGATAAATAATTACTTATTGATAACTAATTACTTATTGATACATGTAGTTATACATATGATACATATTGTTTCCCAAGTAGGTGAAAGTGCATTATGCTTAAAAGTTTTATCCCAGTTCCTCTGACTTTAATAAAAAGAGTTTTATTACAGTTTTGATTAAAATAATATAAAAATGATTAAATAAAAATAAATAAAATTGCCTATTAATGAATAAAACAATACTTAATTAATGAATAAAACAATACTTAAATAATTTTTATTGAGTTTGAAGATAGACTTAGTAAATTAAATTTAATAACGGCTGCCTTGCTTAGAACATTAAATTGAGATGATGATGATTGATTGATGTACCAAAGGTATGTACCCAAATTAAGGATTCAACTGCTCTTTTATTATTTATTAACTACGATTAAATAGAAATTGACTAGTAAGATTGCATATATGATGCAATATAATACCGTGAAGTGACGGTGTAAGAATATTCATAACCCATATCATCCCGTGGAAGTCGTTAGAGGCGCCAGACGGAAACAAATCAGATGGGTAGCAGCGTCTTCTTAATAAAGATTAAAAATAAAAAACTGCGGTTGCCAACCCACTTGCCAAGCGTGGAAACTTTTGTAAATATGCAATGTTCGGCGGTGGACTTTGATATGCTGCAATAATGATGCAACCTTTATTTCTTGTTTCTTTATTTCATGACATTCTCATATCGGTAAATAATCTACATTTTGGGTGTGAGTGAATCCTTTTATTTCGTAAGTGCACGAAACTAAGCGCACATTTAGGCGTTGGGAGAATAAAGTGACCTTTCATATAATTAAAATTTTTCCAAAGTCGTGGTAGCTCAGGGGCTTAGCGTTCGCTGCAAATTTCACAGTACGCGAGCAATCCCGATTCGATCCCTACTTACACCAATGAAGTTTCAAATTTAAGTGCTGATTTACCATGTGCTCGGCGGTGAAAGAAAACATCGTGAGGAAACAAAAAATAATAATTCCAAAACTGAACTGAAATGAAAGGAGGCTTGTGCCCAGCAGTGGGATATATAGGCTGTGTAATGTTTACAGGTACGAGTTGCAATTTTCTACTTTAGCGAATAAGTAAGTGTTTCCAGCAAAGATTACGGAACCACGCTATCTACAGATGTTATTAAAATAATGTTTCCGCAAACTCAGCGTCCTGAACGATCCTTTATCCATCTCGAAATATTTATTTTCTAGGCACGCAGGTTTAACACGTGTTTTCCTTCACCACGCAGTATACGGTATAATATATAAAAAGAGCACATAAAATTGACAAAAAATTTAATAGGAAATATAATATGTATTTAATTTCTAATTCTGTGAAGTCGAGGTAGTGCAGTGACAGGACGTTCACCTTAAATTTTTGTACAGCTATTTATTTGATTTCCAAAGATAAATAAGCTCGCAACAAGGAAGATAAACTACTTGAATCCGGACAAACTAGAAGTTTTTGTAAAAGAAAATTGTCTGATGCAGACTGTGAAGAACGAATTAGATACTTGAAACTTTGTATAAATTTTGGGTGGAAACTCCGTGAATGATTATGCCAACCAAACTTTAGCCATCAAATATTTTAATCACTAGAAAAACTAATGTATTTTCATGAAAAAATGTCAAAATCTACAGTTTGAGGAAGTCACTCGCATCTGAGAAGTGGCTCGCGTTAGTGGCGATAAAATGTTCGTGTTTGAACAATAAAAAAATATGAATATGGATAAATTCCGTTAAGACGTTTTAGTTTTCTAAGATCGTAAAGCATAATTTAACAATAATTTAAAACTATTGACAGATACCGGTATTCCAAACCTGACGAACAAGTTGTATTTTAGTCAGACTGTCCAAAACTACGCCGTAAAAAAATATTGGACAATCACACACTTACATTAACAAAGAACGACAAGATGACAGAGGTAAGGCAGGACTTTCGCTATCGGTACCGTTACAGCCTATTGATTAAAGTCCTCTGCTGAATATAGGCCTCCCCCATAGATTGCCTCATAGCGGGATATTTGCCATAGTTGCCACGATTTGCAATCTGCTGATGAAGAAGAAGATGCTGCTGCCCATCTCCTGATTTGTTTCTTTGATTTGCCGAGGATATAGTCGTTATGGCAGAATCACTGGAGGACCTAAGCACTATGATCAATTACCTCATTAGTGCCTCCCAACGGTTAGGTCTTGAGATGAACATGGACAAAACAAAGATCATGTGTAACGTCCACCTATGCCGGTTGTTGTTGGGAGCGCTAAGCTCGAAGTTGTTGACGAATATGTTTACTGGGGACCAATAGTCCGCCAAGGTAAGTTCAACTTCGATCGAAAGGTCAATCGACGGATTCAACTCGGCTGGGTAGCGTTCGAGAAAAATATATATATATATATATATATATATATATATATATATATATATATATATATATATTATACAACTATTACATCATTTATCATTAGTATTTTTTTCATTATGTATATATATATATATACATACATATACACATATATATATATATATATATATATATATATATATATATATATATATTGGTCACTATAAAATTTTGTTAGGTTAGCTAATTACGTAATAACTTAAAACAGAAGGACAAACGTAAGGACGTTAAGTAGGGACTGAATAAATTAAACGACTTGGTATTACATTGATCTCACAACTTTTTATGGTAGAAGAAATGAGTTGCGAGACTTGTATTTTTTTACAAGTTATGTTTTTGATGGCATCTCATTTCTTTTTGTAGATAGTCCTACTTCTTTTCTTTCCGGTATCTTCTACTTCTTGAATATCAACAACGTACCTATTTACGCCTATTAAACTAATAAAAGTGCACTGATTCATTCACCGCAAATATAACTTTGTAATTCTAAATATTTGTATGGGATTACAAAGTTATTTATGCAGTTAATGTATCTAGAAAACTGGACCGAAATAAAAAAATATTTTAGTTTTTCATAGAATTATACACTAAACATCAATTGTATTCTAAATTTGAAGCTTCTATATCTGCTATAAGTGCTTTAGAGTTTTGATGATCGGTCAGTCAGTGAGGGACAAAATTAAGAAACTTGGACTAGTTATACTTCTTAAGCCACTGGTTAAAATTGAATGATATTTGAAATATAGCATGTTTATACAATATCTACTCAGTTATTGAAAATTCAGGCTTCTGGTTTTATCTACTACGAAGTTAAAGGGGGTCGAAAATGGCCTGAATTGCTTCGAGAAAAGAATGGCACGGCCGTGCCTCTTTTTTGCTCGACTTGGCGGGGGCACTACCGTGCCCCCCGGATTATATTTACTTCTGATATATTTCACGGGTCCGTGGCACAGGCTTAGCAATCACTTACAGCACTGAGATCCGCGTGTTCGAATCCCGCACGGAACAAGTATTTGTATGGCCCAGAAGTAATTTTTCCGAGTCTGGATTTCAGTCATTGTGCAATTTATGTATGTAATTTGCTAAACTGCAACTGCTCCATGACACAGGAGAAAAAAGGGGGTAACGTTTTTCATAAAAAATCCATAATTATTTTATAATTTAAAGTCGTTACTAAGACGAGATCATTTACTTAAATATTTGAGAGTATTTATTGACATATCTTAAAGGTACCTCGTATAATAAAATCAGTATTGTTAAGACGGATAGATTACTTAGAAACCGATAATGGATTTCATCATCGTAACAAAAGTTACGATGATGAAATCCATTATCTACTAGCTACTGGTTGTAATACGATAATACGTGGTCTATATTAGTTGTAGGTGAAAGGGATAATACAGAGGCATTAGTTTATCCTAGCCTACCCATATAGTGTGGTGGCGTCGAAAGATTATTTACTACCACATTTTGTCCCGTTGCTGATATAAGACGCAACCTCCTATAGATTTTTATAGAATAAGGGTGGCAAAAAATCACACAGCCCACCTAATAGTAAATGGATGCTGAGGCCCATAGACATCTGCATTTATCCTCGATTAAGAATCTAAATGCAGATGCGTTATCACCCCTGAGGACTAAGACAGAATTCTTCGTTTCCTGTCCAAAGGGTCTCTAGTTCTCTTCACTCAGCATCTAAAACACAGCAGCATTAGGCTAACGAGTGTGGTCCTTTCCTAGTTGAAACGACCAATTCGTGCTGCATTTGACAGTTAAAGAGCTGATGAGGACTGTGAGGGACCTACTTGTATCCAACGTAATGTGATAAGATCGTAGTTAGGTAAGTGTATAGTGTCAGGATTAAGAGCGTGATCATGACAAAGAAAACAGAGAGCCTACAGCAGGACAATCCAAGATGACTTATACAAAAAAACATATAAAAAGCAGCTTAAGATCATATTAACAGACTACTTAAAACGAATTAGACTTCTGTATAAAAGCTGGGGGATACAGACTTTGACATTTAAAATATTTTTTAAGCTATCTATTGATAAAACTAAAGCTATTCATTGTTAAAAAGATGGTTCTGAATTCCTAGTTTGTACCAATAATCGCGGTAGCTTCAAAGATTTAAAATTTAAATCTTTGGGTAGCTTGCATTAGTTGACGATAAAAGATAACGGGCGTGAATGCTATGATGCATGAAATGGTTGAAGTTCTAAACAAAATACACACGAATAACTATTTTATATTATTGCAGGGTTTGCTAAGTACTTGCAAGGTTGAAAAGTAAAAAAAGTTCCTATTTTTTTTAACTTACTTCTCATTGAGATCGATACGATCAATGCACGACTAACAAATCTGTCAAAATCAATAACTAGAAACTACTACGTACAGCGAAATTTAATAAATATACATAATATTCTTATGTACAAATGTTCAAACGCTACTTAATTTTAAGATAACTGCCTCGTTAGTCTAGTGGTTGTAGTAGTGCGATATCCTCTTATATGATAAATAGGAATCTTATATTTTAGTATATGTGGTTACGAAGACAATTACATTACCATTAATGCCAACAATTGGTGACCATTATTAATAATCTGCTGCCTCGTTGGTCTAGTGGTTGTAGTAGTGGGACTGCTGATCGTGAGGTCCTGGGTTTCGAATCCCGGGTCGGGCCAAAAAAAATCAATTATTGAGTTTTTCTGTCAAGAAATTCTCAGTAGATTACCGGAGTCCGGAATTGGCGGTGTCTCACCCCCGTGCCTCGAAAAGCACGTAAAGCCGTTGGTCCTGCGCCTGATCTTTCTCCGGTCGTGTCGGTTTACCATCCCATCTGATTATGAGAGTGAGGGATTAGAGAGTGCACCTGTGCTTGCGCATACACTTGGGCATTATCATCCTGTCCTGCGCCGATAGCTAGCCTCCGTTGAGGCGGGCCGCCGTGGCCGAAATACGGTCTGGAGGACATTATTATTATTAACTATTCCTCAGACATGCAGGTTTCCTCACGATGGTTTCCTTCACCACCGAGCACGTGGTAAATCAGCACTTAGAATTGCAATTTACAATTTCATTGGTGCCGGAGGGGATCGAACTCGGGTTACTCGGGTTCTGTTATATTTACAGCGAGCGTTAACCGTCTGAGCTACCACGGCTCACTTGACAAAACTTGAGTACCGCTTGAGTATTTTGCCATACCACAATAAAATTTTACTCTCCTTAATCTTTGCACCATCCATCCGAAATGAGCACTTATAATCATGTACTGCGCAGGTGGCTGTTCTCCGTGGAGAGTGAGTGCCGCGACCGAAATCAATCCTCTCTTGAGGTCATTACATGTCAGTGCAGTCATTGATCACCTTGAGAACAAGATTACCGCCAAGCTTCAGCAAAAATCAATCAAAGTGCAATGGTCGGTCTGTGTTCATGTCAACACCATATAAAAGGGTGCCAGACCTGGGCATTAGCCGTCAATTGACGGTCCAAAAATCGTTGGTGGAATATACAAACGCATAGGGCTACTGCCTGGTGATCGCCGGGGTGTGTCGGCCACCAGTCATGCGCAAGGTACAGCACGACCACCCAGCAGCCTCTCGTATCCATCCTATCCTTACCAGACGACTTCGTGTTGGTAGTCATCCATTCTGAGTATAACTTGTTCGGAGAAAAACCTGGCAGACCGAGTTTGGTATATCATGCGCTCGAAAATATTTGATGAAGCCGAACTCAAGCAACTATGACGTGAGGTTCCCTCGTCATATAAAATGGCTGATGCGGCTCTGCAAGATCCAGAGCAACAGTCAGATGTGAATGCTGCCTACAACCTCTCAGCTGGAGTGAACTCTAAGTAATCACACTGCTAATAATAATTAGATAATTGGCAATATTCTTAAATGTAGCTGTCAGAATTTCTCTGCCGCCTGGACTTAGGACTCAGTGCCTCATATATTACTAATGAGACTTTCTTAATCAGTGTATGGTGCGGTGGAGAACGATTATTTGTCATCTAGAAGAGCGGGTGATGGTTCGGAAAACGGGAAGGAGGGAGTGGACTGGAGCAGGAATATCTTCTAGAGCAACTGTTCGAATCCGATCTGGTTTGCTTCTTTTTGAAACCTCTCAGTACATTATTAGAGGCCTCCGAGAGAGAATTTCATCTTTGGAAAGGAGGAACAAACATGAGCCACCTTTTCTTTATGGATGATCTAAAGTTATTCGCATCTAGTCGCTTTCATCTTGTGGAACTGCTAAACATCATATTAGATTTTAGCAATTCTATTTGAATGAAGCTTAAAAGCTAAAGCAGTTCTATTTGAAGTAAGAGTACTAGGCGTAAATAAGTCAGGTTCATAAAAGGTTGTGTTCCGCTCGTTCTCGTTTATAGTTTCGGCGCACTCAGGTGGACTGAAACCGAACTTAACATCCTAGATAAAAAGATCCGCACTATTATAGCGTCTCAAAGAATGCACCATCTGAGTTCGTTGGTAACGAGATTTTACTTGCCGCGGAAGCATGGTAAGCATCGTGTGGGCCCGGCAGTACAGAGAATTTTTGACTAGGAGACCAGATGAAAGGAGAAGCAAATTCACGGGAGGTTCTACAAGAGTAACCCGAAATTTTTCAAAACACAAGAGGGTTTTGTCTGTGCGATACAGGATAAGGTTATTAAAACAAACAATTATCAGAAGCACGTCCTAAAGGATCACCCGACGACATCGGTCGAGCTTGTCGCCATTGTGCTGCCGCCATGTTTGGCACTATAGATCAGGCGATTGGGATGGGATGCGGTCTTTCTTTGCATCCTACCCTTGGGGGCGGGTTTGCTTCTCGCCAGACGATCCCAACGTTGTTGCGGATTCTGTCGCTGATGTGGTACTTCAGGGTATGGAACTTTTTATTTCTTCCTCTGTGGTGCCCATTGGAGGCAAATCTCAGCAATAGTTTGGTCGCTCCTGTAAAATAGCATCATGCTATAAGCAGGAGTGCCACCAAGCCTGGGCTGACGCATCAGCGTCCCGGGATATAAACACCAGCGCTCTAAAAAAGAAGTATAATTCCGCCTCTAGGTCCTTCAAAAGAGTCATTGCCAAGGCAAAGTCAGAGCACATAGGCAGAATTGGCGAGAAACTAGTTCACCTTCCTTCTGGAACCCGTGCATTCGGGTCTCTCGCCAAAAATGTCCAGGGGAATTTCTGTCAGCCATCTCTACCATCTCTGCACAGGGAGGACGACTCACTGGCCCATACCGCAAGGGAGAAAGCCGATCTTCTAGGCTCTTTCTTTTCTTCCAACTCGACTCTCGATGACGGAGGGAGTACGCCACCGACCATCCCGCGGTGTGAGTGCTCCATGCCGGAAGTGCAGTTCACACAGCGCTCGGTTCGCAAAGCACTCCTCTTCCTGGACATCCACAAATCGAGTGGGCCTGACGGAATCTCCCCAATTGTGCTGAGGATGTGTGCTCCAGAGTTGGCACCGGTTTTAACGCGTCTTTTCCGGTACTCCTACTCCCCAGGCGTAGTCCCAAAATCATGGAAGACGGCTTTCGTCCACTCGTTCCCTTAAAAAAGGCGACCACTCAGACCCCTCCAACTACGGGCCTATCGCCATCACCTCCTTGTTCTCCAAAACAATGGAGTCCATTGTAAACTGCCAGCTCATGAGGTACCTTGAGGATTACCAGCTGATTAGTGACCGCCAATACGGTTTTCGCCGTGGTCGGTCAGCTGGTGATCTTCTGGTCTACCTAACTCACAGATGGGCGGAGGCAGTAGAGTCCAAAGGGGGAGGCATTGGCCGTTAGTTTGGACATTGCGAAAGCCTTCGATCGGGTTTTGGCACAAAGCGCTTCTTTCGAAGCTCCCTTCCCATGGTCTTCCCGAGAAATTGTGCGATTGGATCACCAGCTTTCTTGCAGATCACAGATTGCCATCATCACAGATAGAAATAATCTTGCGAATAAGTGCGATATTGTGTTGTTAGGCCGAGCAAAAGCAAGGGAAATTTCGGTCGACATTGGCTTTCCATATGACGAGAACCTCGTGAAAGACAAAACAGATAAGGCAACAAAATATCTGGATTTAGCTCACGACGTGAATGACATGTGACTGAGTCAAAAAGTTGGCTGTGTTTTACCCCCGAAGAGCACGTGAAGGCTTTGGTCATGTGCCCGATCTTTCTCCGGTCGTGATTGGATTGCGAGTCCCCTAAAGATCTGACCTAGACAGTGAAGGAATACACAGTGCATCTGTGCTCGCGCACTCACGTAAGCATTATAATCCTGTCCTGCATAGATAGTACAGAAGAAAGAAAGAAAGAAATTCGGTCTGGAGGACATTATTATTGTTACATATTGTGGTGCATCTCTATTGTGTAATGCTAAAAATAAAGATACAAAGATTTCTTACAAATTCTTATCACTGACATACGAGCTAAGTAACTAAGTGTTGTTATAAAAACTGGGTGAGTGCGGTCCGGTCGGGGTCGCACGTTCTGTGTCACGGTCATTCACACTAAGTGTGTAGTCACAATTTCCAGCGTCGCATCAAAACGTCACATGTTCATCATGTGACGTCTACAAAGGTCAAAGTATTATTTCATTTTTCTGAAAATAAGTATAATACTACATTATTCTGATTATTTAATTCGGTGCATAATTATGTACGAATCTTTTTGTAGATGTCGTTTTGTCTTTCGGTGACGTCTTCAACCTTTATTAAATTTGGGTGGACGTTGTTTAATTTGAAGTCCTGCATGAATACAATCAAAGAAAACCTAGTCAAGCCGTCAATAAATATGTTTATTGCCGCTATATTTGCATGGATAATAATTGGGGTAAATCTCGTGGGATTTGCTTGTGGGAACTCCACCACTGAGTTTGAATTTTGCCGCTGTTTTTCATTTTATACGCATTTAATAGTATTGCCAACCATATAAGGTTTCTGAAAAAGAATGGATTGTTTTAAAAGAACCTATGCAATTCGTTCTAAAATAATCATGTAATGGTGTTTTCTGCATGATTTCGATCACGGCAGCAATTTCTGAATCCTATCGCCTATCGTCAGTTATCAAATAAACGGTGGCGTTGGATTTATTTGAGTTCTACAGTTGTAAAGTTTAATTTAATTACTTATTCCCACATACCATCGTCAAATTTTCCTTGGAAGATACGGGGACAATCACAATCATCTTCATAGACACGAAAACCAACCAATGTGTATTTTACCCACTAATTTCAGATAATGAAACATTGGTACCCATATGAATTGTAATAAATAATTAAACCTAAAAAAAAGTAAAACCTACGTCAAAAACAATACTGAAATAAAAAATACTTCCTATATAGAAGATATTATGTGAAAATCACTTAATTCTTTTTTGCTTTTAAAAGCGGTTTTACTTTTTTAAAGTGTAATTATTTTACTCTTTTAAGTGAATTAAGGAATATAAATACAATATATAAAATACAAGAATGTCCGCTAATTAGTTGCATAAAAAATTTCTCTCCCAAAGTTGTTCGTAATTAATTATGAAAATGGGACCAAACTCAAAGAATAACGTATTAAAAAAAAAAGAATGAAAACATAAATAGACATACGCGTCGAATATAGGATTTTCTCGTTTTTGGAATTCGGTTAATATAAGGAATTTGATTGTATTAATAAATTAATTAATTTTGAATATTTGCTCTACTTTTACTATTAACCTTGACACTTCTCAGATTACAGTTTTTGTATGTTTATGCGTAAATGTTGCTACATAATTTTTTTTTTTATTTTATAGTATTACCTAATCAAAACTTGTTATGATTTCGTAAGTAACTGAGAAACAGAAATAAATAAGAAGACGTTACAAACCCACAAAGCCTCAACTAGTAGCAGAAAAACAACTGTCATAATGGCGTCAATAAAACAGCGCCCCTTAGAGCTTTTATTATTTGATTGACTGATGAAGAGCTATTATATCACAGGGCCATCTATGCAAACAAGGCTATAGTTTGGGAGTTACAAGAAAGTGACCATTTTAACCGGATGATCATATTTCCTCAAGTACTATATATTAGTATACGTCCTATCAGAAAAGGAACCTTACCTTTAAATTTATGTGGATTCAGATGTCTATGGGCCACTCCCATAGTTGAAACCATAAAGTATATAATATTATTAATATTTCCAAATATTTGTAAAATATAATAAGCATATTAAAACAGTTAACCAAACACAGTTATTTCTGCTCCAGTTATTGTTTAAATTGTTGGTAATTCGATTTAAAAATGTTGCAAAATATTTTAGATATTCGTCGTTATGTAGAGTAGTTATTTATACGTAGCCTAGCAATGACACACAGGATGGCTAGACATTTGGCTAGTCAATAGGATCTTTAGAACAGTATTTATACAGTATATATTGTATTTATATTCCTTAATTCACTTAATTCACTTAAAATAATTACACTTAAAAAAGTAAAACCGCTTTTAAAAGCAAAAAAGAATTAAGTGATTTTCACATAATAGCTTCTGGAGCATCTGAACCAGGAAATATTTTTTATTTCAGTATTGTTTTTGACGTAGGTTTTACTTTTTTTTAGGTTTAATTATTTATTACAATTTATATGGGTACCAATGTTTCATTATCTGAAATTAGTGGGTAAAATACACATTGGTTGGTTTTCGTGTCTATGAAGAATATTGTAATTGTCCCCGTATCTTCCAAGGAAAATTTGACAATGGTATGGTTAAACTTTGCAACTGTAGAACTCAAATAAATCCAACGCCACCGTTTATTTGATAACTGACGATAGGCGATAGGATTCAGAAATTGCTGCCGTGATCGAAATCATGCAGAAAACACCATTACATGATTATTTTAGAACGAATTGCATAGATTCTTTTAAAACTGCATCCTTTTTCAGAAACCTTATATGGTTGGTAATAATACTATTAAATGCGTATAAAATGAAAAACAGCGGCAAAATTCAAACTCAGTGGTGGAGTTCCCACAAGCAAATCCCACGAGATTTACCCCAATTATTATCCATGCAAATATAGCGGCAATAAACATATTTATTGACGGCTTGACTAGGTTTTCTTTGATTGTATTCATGCAGGACTTCAAATTAAACAACGTCCACACAAATTTAATAAAGGTTGAAGACGTCACCGAAAGACAAAACGATATCTACAAAAAGATTAGTACATAATTATGCTCCGAATTAAATAATCAGAATAATGTAGTATTATACTTATTATATTATATATATACTATATACTATATATATATATATATATATATATCTATATCTATGTTATATATATATATATATATATATATATATATATATATATATATATATATACGATACTTTCACAATTTCACCATCTGACAAAGTAACTGCATTTTTAAACCACTTTAACTCTATAAACTCTAAAATACAATTAAAATGGAGTTAGAGGCAAATAATTCTTTAGCTTTTTTAGATGTTTTAGTTATTCGAAATCCTAATAACACAAGTGGTAACACTGTGTATAGGAAAAAGATCCATACCAACCGATATTTAAATGGTGAATCTCACCATCATCCTTCAGAGTTAGCTACCGTGGGTAAATCTTTGTTTCAGAGAGCACGAGGGATCTGTGACAGAAAAAATCTGGCCGCCGAGCTTCAGCACGTCAAGCAAGTATTGCAAGACAACTAGCTTTGGGTCCCGCGCCTACGTCACAGTGACCGAGTGAAGCCGGCCACAGTCGAGCGTGTACCTGCTGTAACACCATATGTCAGAGGAGTCACAGACAAGGTTGGCTACATCTTAAAGCGAGCTTCCATTAAAACATACTACAAGCCGCCGAAGAAGATTAGCCAATTTTTACCATCCGTCAAGTGTAATATCCCTCTACAAGATGCAGGAGTGTACAAGTTAGATTGTGAGTGTGGTCTCTCTTACATAGGTCAAACAAAAAGATCCATAAAAACCCGCGTGAAAAAACACATAGCTGACGTGAAGCACCGACGCTCCGGGAAGTCTGCTGTCTGCGAACATGTTCAAGATCGTCCCCACCATTACATTCGATTTGATAAACCACAAATCCTCGCAAAAGAACACCGATTCCTACCAAGGATGATACGCGAGGCTATTGAAAATAAAAAACATCCAAATTTCAATAGAGAAGATGGATGGGTGCTGCCACCTGCTTGGGATCCTATAATTAACAAAATTAAACTCAAACCTAAGCATACCACTGCAAGACTTCATGATACTATAAGCTCGTTTTGCGTAAATCGGACCAAAAATTAATATTCAAAAACTGAAGGTAGCCCGCCAAACTATGACCTTGGGCCATCAAACATCTCATTCCCCCCCGTGACCATGGGTGCTGTGAAGCACCCGAAACGTCGGGAATTAAAAATAAGTAAAAGTAGTGAAATAAACGCGATAAAATCCGTAAATTTAGTTTTATTCAATGCGAGGAGATTTTTTTATGAATTTGCATTGGCATATGGTCTGACACAACGGATTCTGGACATCCTACTGACCTCTCATCCGGACAGATAACAAGTCTCCGTCGATGTCTCCCTTGGCTCCACGGATCATTGTCTTGTCCGGAGTGTGGTGCTACACACGCTGAAATCGCGATTGCATTCTTTTTTTTATAGTAACTACCGCCGCCCATGATCAACCGCAACGGCAGTGGAATTGCATTGAGTAAGCTCTTTTCTTGAAGGTCCCTAGGTCGTACCGGTCTGAAAAAATCGCCGGTTGTAAACTATTCCACAGAGAGGTTGTACGCGGAAGAAAACTCCTTTTGAAAAGTACAGTGGTGGACCGCCAAGCATACAGATGGTGTGGATGGTATCGGGACGTTTGCCGCGTAGTGCGTTTATGAAATTTGGCGGCTGGGATTAATCCGAACAATTCCTCAGAGCACTCCTCATGGTATATACGAAAGAAAATGCAAAGAGATGCAACATCTCTTCGCAGCGCCAGTGAATCGAGCCGATCGGAAAGCACTCGGTCGTCGACAATTCGAGCCACTCTGCACTGGATGCGATCAAGTGGAAGGAGCTGGTACTGGGGAGCCCCAGCCCAGAGATGGGAACAGTATTCCATGTGCGGCCGAACCTGCGCCTTTTAAAGTTGCAGGCGGTGTGCAGGTATGAAATACTGTCCCACTATGCTAAGCATGCCAAGCTTTTTTGAGGCCAATTTGGCCTTCCCTTCCAAGTGACCACGAAACTGCACGTCACTCGATATGTTGATGCCGAGGATTCCGATACTGGCTGAGGCAACAAGGGGAGTGCCTTGAAACTGAGGAGATACGACAAAGGGGTTCTTTTAAGCGGTTAACGCGCAAACTTGTGTCTTCTGGGGGTTAAACTGGACTAGTTTTAGTCGCCCCAAATCCGAGACTCTGTTCAGCAAAGACTCGACTTCAGACATAAGTTTGTCCCGGTACTCGGAGACGTTTTCCCGAGAAATATTGGCACGGCCGGTGTAAAGAGCATCAACAGTGCTGTCATCTGCATAGCAATGAATGTAACGGGTTTGCAACATATCATTGATATGCAGAAGAAACAGCGTTGGCGATAGCACGCAGCCTTGTGGAACACCAGCATTAATAGGCTTGTAATCAGAGCTTGCACCGTGTACAACGACCTTGATGCTCCGATCTGCAAGAAAGCTGGTGATCCAATCGCACAATTTCTCGGGAAGCCCGGAAGGGAGCTTCGAAAGAAGCGCTTTATGCCAAACCCGATCAAAGGCCTTCGCAATGTCCAAACAAACGGCCAATGCCTCCCCCTTGGACTCTACTACCTACGCCCATCTGTAAGTTAGGTAGACCAGAAGATCACCAGCTGACCGACCACGGCGAAAACCGTATTGGCGGTCACTAATCAGCTGGTGATCCTCAAGGTACCTCATGAGCTGGCAGTTAACAATTGACTCCATTGTTTTGGAGAACAAGGAGGTGATGGCGATAGGCTGGTAGTTGGACGGGTCTGAGCGGCGCCTTTTTTAAGGATCGGGTGGACTAAAGCCGTCTTCCGTGATTTTGGGACTACGCATAGGGAGTAGGAGTACCGGAAAAGACGCGTTAAAACCGGTGCCAACTCTGGAGCACTCACCCTCAGCACTATTGGGGGGATTCCGTCAGGCCCACTCGACTTGTGGATATCCAGGGAGAGGAGAGCTTTGCGAACCGAGCGCTGTGTGAACTGCACTTCCGGCATGGAGCACTCACACCGCGGGATGGTTGGCGGCGTACTCACCCCGTCATCGAGAGTCGAGTTGGACGCAAAGAAAGAGCCTAGCAGATCGGCTTTCTCCTTTGCGGTATGAGCCAGTGAGTCGTCCTCCCTGTGCAGAGATGGAAGAGATGGCTGACAGAAATTCCCCTGGACAGCCTTGGCGAGAGAATGCACGGGTTTCAGAAGGAAGTCATTCTGCAGACTACCGCTGTGTTTGACACTGTAAGTCAGCCGAATGGGATAGGATGCGGTCATTTTTTCGCATCCTACCCTTGGAAGCGGGTTTGTTTCTCACCGGACGATCCCAGCGTTGTTGCTGATATGATACTTCAGGGTATGGAACTTTTTATTCGAATTTGGATTTTTTTGGACCGATATGACCTAGGTACCTTCAAGATAGGAGCTTACTCCTTTCTAAAAGTCCGGCAAGGCAACTGCTATTCCCCTGGTGTTGCAGTTGTTCATGGGCGGCGGTAGTAGGTATCAGGTGAAGCGTATGCCCGTTTGCCCCTCTCCTGTAAAAAAAAAGAAAGTCCATTTCGTGTCGAGCGCAAGAGCTGGGTATTTCTGCGGGACCAACTTGGCGGATTTCACATCAGGACTTGGTTTTTATCCATACCTACAAAGTTCAACTAACTCAACAACCATTGACAGCGTCGTGTATTCGCTGATTGGGCTTTAGAGCATTTGGTGACTGGCCTGCTATGGGTAAAAAAAATTATCTTAGGTGATGAGGGGAATCAAGGAAGTGACACAACATTACTATTTTAAAATGTATTTATTGCTTTTCGAATTATTCTCCGCGAAATTTGACACATTTATCCATACGATGGAACCAATCATTGAAGTAACCATTCCATTCGGAAGTTGGAGTCTCCAAAATGTCCGTTTTGTAGGCGTCCACAGCTTCTTCAGGTGATGAAAATCTCTCTGTCCACGCAATTTATTCTTTATTTTAGGGAAAGTATAGAAATCATTAGGGCTTAGGTCGGGGCTGTACGGCGGATGGTCTAATAATTCTATGTTTCCTTGCTCTAAAAACTCTTTTGTTCTGTGTGCGGTGTGAGAACTCGCATTGTCGTGATGGAGGATGATGCGGCGGTTGCAGTTCTCTTTACGGAGTTCAGAAACGACATGTTGCAAACAAATGCTAGCATACCATTCTGTATTAACCGTTCTTTGTCCCTCAAGAGGAATAGTCGTAACATGGCCGGTTTTGGAGACAAACGTGGCCAGCATTTTCTTTGCAACACTCCGTGAACGAACAATTTTTATTGGCTTTAACTCATTTTCGAACACCTAAACTCGTGACTGGTTTTTTGTTTCGGGTTCGTACGCGTATATCCAGGATTCGTCACCTGATACGATGTTGTATACAGCATTTGAGAATCCTGCGTGGAATCATTCGAGAGTTCTGACGCACCAAGTAACGCGAGCCGCTTTTTTGCTCTTCAGAGAGCAAATGCGGTATCCATCGGGAAAACAACTTTTTTACACCTAATTGTTCACGCAAGATTATTTGTATTTGACTCATACCAATGTTTAAAGTTGCCTGAATTTTGCGGTATGTCACATGTCGATCTTCCTCAATCAGCTTACGCACAGCATCAACGTTTTCTTGGGTGACTGCAGTTTTTGGACGACCTTGACAGGGATCATCACTGAGCTTGACACGTCCACGTTGAAATTCAGCAAACCAGCGATAAATTTTGGTTTTGGATGGGGCTTCATCACCAAATGCAGAAATCATCCGGTCAACACACTGTTTTTGTGTTAAACCACTTCGAAATTCATAATAAATCATCGCTCTTGAATTTTCTCGAGTCAATTCCATTTTCTCAACGACTAAACAAGTTTGACAAAACCTTGTGACAAGACCGAGGATCTTTTTTTAAATAAATAAATGGTAATAGATTTTTAAAACCAAGGAGTTTTCAATTAAAAAAGATATTCCATACATAATTTCATAAAGTCTACTTCAAAATAAAATAAAAATTGTGGCAATGACACTTACTTTTTTATAGAATAGGTGTGACAAGCGAGCACACAGCCCATGACGGTAAGTGGATGCTGTGGCCCATAGACATCTACATCTATCCTCGATTAAAAATCAAAATGCAGATGTGCGTTTTAACCACTGAGGACTACGACTAAGTCTCGTATCTAGTAAAAATAGCCTCTGGTACTCTACACTCACCATAAGAAATGCAGCAGAATTAAGATTATATTTGAAAGAAAGAAAGAAAGAAAGATTTATTGCAGCGCGCCACAAACATCAGTAGGCACTTAAATTTTGACACATCAATTATAAACATTATAACAAACAAAAACAAAAATAGGAAACAAAACCACAATTTGACGGATAAAACAATTTAAAAGTATTAATACTTATAGATTATAATTTAAAAAAAAAATAGAAAGACAAAAAGAATCGTTTCTCATATTGTACGAGTATGTTGTTGCGCGTCATACAAACGGACCTCACTCAGCTTATGCTGTCGCCGGAGCAACAGCGCTGGTTTTCAGTGGGCCCGAACGGATAATAACGTACGGACGTCCGCGAGTGATACATAATAATATTCTAAAACCAATCCGTCTAACTATGCTGAAATTATTGATTTCAAACCAAACAAAGGTATGCACATGTGCTTATTATACATGCACTTTATTTTTATTTTCAAAAATTTTGTTACCAGTGTGCTCTTAACTTTATTAATTAATATGTTTCATTATTTCAAAAGTTATTATTACGTTGTATTTGTTTTCTTATATTAATATATGTATATTTTAACACTTATTTCTAAAACTTATACATAAATTACCTCAGTTATTAATTGACGACACTAAATTACACTTTTTTTTAGCCTACGGTCAGTGGAACTATCCGAACAGTATCCAATTTAAGGTTATATTATCATCACTCAACTTTATTAGTTGCGACCTTGTCCGCCTGTGCTATGTGCCAGTACCTACCCATTTTGGTGAGTAGTAAATATAAACGCTTCAGCCTATGTTCTTCTGAGTTGATATTAGATAGTTTTTATATTTTTCTTTAAAGGTTTT
Organism: Parnassius apollo; assembly: GCA_907164705.1. Lineage (NCBI taxonomy): Eukaryota > Metazoa > Arthropoda > Insecta > Lepidoptera > Papilionidae > Parnassius > Parnassius apollo. The sequence continues at coordinate 32,714,152 of CAJQZP010000693.1, forward strand.
AATAGTTTTCAGGCTACGAAGCGGTGGCGGCAGGTCGTTCCAACACTTTGAGGCAGCGTACCTAAAGCTTCCACGAAAAGCAGCGGTGCGATGGAATGGCACGGCGAGAGAATAAGTCGACGCACGAGTTATTTTTGAATTTACGTCGCGCGACCATACCAACTTTTGGAAGAGATAAGGTGGCATATTATATTTAATTATACCAAACAGTAGTGTTGCTAAATGAAAGTGACGACGATATTTCATTTTTAAAGTGTTGCCTTCGTTGATGTACGGCGTAACGTGAGTGCGTGGCGGTATCCCGAAGCAAAATCTTGCACAAGCATTCTGAACTCGCTGAATGAGTTTTTGACTACGTATTAATAGACGAGGACCATAAACTACATCCATGTAATTAAAATTTAGAAAGAATTAATGAGTCACAGAGCCTTATTCGAATATCTATGTTCAGGAAATTTCTAATTTGATACAGGACTTTAAATCTGTAGAAGCAATACAAAATATTCTCGAAGCGCAAACGATCATCCATAAGCAGACCTAAATTGCGAGTTTCAGTCACACGTTCAATTTGTTCCCCTTTTATGGTGACATGAAGCCGTTGATTCGCAATGTTTTGAATTTGCTTAGCCGTTCCTAGAATCATATACTTTGACTTATTTCCGTTTAAAACAAGAGCATTCGATTTTGACCAATCAGCAATGCCTTCTAAATCTTTGTTTAATTTGTTTATTGCTGATTGAGTTTCCTCAGGCTTACATGATATGTAAATCTGTGTGTCATCAGCGTACATATGATATGATCAATGTTTGATGTGATCTACCATATCTGCACAGTACATAGCAAATAAAAGTGGTCCTAAAATCGAGCCTTGAGGTACACCTTGTTTCACAACCTTGAAATCGGAAACTAGCGGCAACCCTCTATGGTCAGAAATTTCTACTCGCTGTGCGCGATATTTAAAGTAGCTCTCAAACCATTTCACCGCAGTTACGTCGAAACCATAATAGTGCAATTTTGACAAAAGTAATGGTACATTCAAGCAGTCAAATGCTCTAGAAAAGTCTAGTAGAACTAATATTGTGCCTTTTTCAGAGTCCTGGCCTGACAGAATATCATCGATTACTTTAATCAGAACGGTAGTTGTACTATAATGTTGCCTAAAACCCGATTGTAAACTAGGGAGTATTTCATTTGTTTCCAAATACTTTCTTAGCTGCTCGACCATAACCTTCTCTAAAATCTTTGACACACAGGGCAATATGCTGATCGGGCGGATGTCCTTCATGATAGTTGGATTTGCGTTTTTAGGAATAGGTCTGACCAAAGCGTGTTGCCATTCTGTGGGATATGTATGGGTTTCTATAGATTTGTTAATTATATTTGTTATAACAGATATTGTGTTGGATATTGACATTTCGAGCATATTAAAGGATATGCCATCTACGCCAACCGCATTTGATTTTAATGACTGTACTATTTTTAAAATATCAATTTCCTGTACTGTCTTTAGCGTATTTACTTGAAACGTTTATATGAGATTCAAAGAAAGACGTGTTAGAAGTAAGTATTTGATCATGTCCAAGCTTTTTAAATGTTCCTGACATTTAAAAAGCTGGTATTAATTAAATTGGGATCATTAAAAATATGATACGGTAGTTCTGGTTTACTTTTTAACCTTACATTTTTTTATGTGTGACCATATGGCTTTAGGATCTCTTTTAGTATTGTTGATATAGTAGTCATAGTATGCCTGTTTTTCTTTGCGAAGCGCCTCAATACAGTATTTTTTTAGTTCCTTATAATAGTTCTTATGTATCTCTGAACCAGATTTACGTGCTACTAAACCAGCTTCATCCCGGATGTTCATAATTTTTTTTATATTATAAGTGATATAGGGATATTGTAAATGTCTTACAGTTTTTGTGCAAAGAGGCGCATGAATATCAAATATGGTTAACATCATTGTGTTAAAAAGAGATACCATATCATTAACGTCATTCAGGGTGTTGATGGTTTCCCAGTTCATCGACTTTAGATCTAATTGAAACTGTTCGACATCAATGGAATGTAAGTCTCTGCGTGATATTATAATTGGTTTTTGTTTGGGCTTTTTGAAATTAATTTCACAACAAATAAATGCATGGCTACTCAGATCGGGTATGTGATTAACTAAAATATTGTATTGCTGGATGTCTGTACAAACTATATCTATTAAGGTTTGACTATTATCGGTGAAATGAGTTGGTTCAGTTACACATTGGCTCAGTTTGTAGCACTATAAGAATTCTCTAAGTTTTTTATAATTACTATCCGCGGTGTTCAATACATTTATAGTAAAGTCCCCTAACAAGATTATATAATTGCACCATGCAAGAGTCCCGATAGTTTCAGACAAAGCATCGAAAAATGTGTCTACGTTTAACCATGGTGGTCTATAGACAGTACCAATCGCGATCTTAGTACCGTTAATAGTTAGAGCAAGCCACATCTGTTCTACAAGCGGAGTCGATGGATGAGGCAACGTTCTAACAGCTAGACCCTGCCGTATGTAGAAGCCAACTCCGCCACCTCGCGAGCGCACATTGGTCGGTCGGGGAATGTGACGTAACCGGTATCCTGGCACCGCGGGCGCGCGCTTCCTCACCCTCATGCAACCAAGTTTCGTTAATCGCCATTAAATCGACAGCGTGGCGATCTATAGCTACTACTAGTTCTTCATGGCCTGTACCTAGTGAACCTACATTTAGAAGCCCTAACTTAAGATTACTTGTCATGTTGTATGATATAAAAGTATATTCACAATTGACATCTTTGACCAACAAATATCAGAGTAATACTCACAATAATTGTTCCTACTCTGAGCTTGTTTCATTACTCTATTTATGTTGTTGTAGGTTTGTGATATCATAAGAATGTTAACTGAATTTAGCAAATAATTATAACGGGTAGGATTTAGGGGATATACATATTTTCTTACATTTAAATAACTAATGCCTATAAAGCTTATAAAGGAAGTAACATAAATATACATACGTATCGGCCCTGTAGACATTGTCCTACTACGCTCATAATAACAACAACAATGAGCGTCAAGCTTTATAAAGTCTGAGTAATGTAAAAAGACATTTACTTTGTTTGGTAAACAGTTAATAACAAATGATGCACTAATAAAATTCAAAAGACTATAACAAATAATGTATATGGGTAGCAAATATTTTATGACTGTAAATGGAAATACAAATAGCTTATTACGATAACTTGGCCCGACTATATATTTTTTTAAATGGGATTTCGTATTATTTCGAAGTTGTAAATAAATCTTATTAATAACTATGGGTATATACGAGTAGCCACAAAACAACTGACGATAGTGAATAGTTACAAAATTAAATAAAGAAATTAAAAACACTAATTCATTTTTGTAGGTAAACTGAGAGACAGTTATGGTGATCGAACAAATTCGGACCCATAAACCTTAGCAATATCCGCGTTGAAGCGAATGCGATTTATTGGAGCTCCTGCTTCCCGACGTGCAAAAATTCGGCCTCCCTTCGTCCAAACATATCGCCATCCCTGCTTGCGGCTTGTCTCGCGTGCCATGCGAAACAACTGCCTATTTGTTTTAGTCAGTCGTTCGTTTATATAGATATTGAAGGGTGCGGACTTAGCGAATGCGATTTATTGGAGCTCCTGCTTCCCGACGTGCAAAAATTCGGCCTCCCTTCGTTCAAACATATCGCCATCCCTGCTTGCGGCCTGTCTCGCGTGCCATGCGAAACAACTGCCTATTTGTTTTAGTCAGTCGTTCGTTTATATAGATATTGAAGGGTGCGGACTTAAGACCTAGAGCCTCGGTTGTTAGAGACCGGTGGACGCGGGAAGCACGCAGCACGTCGTTACGCACGTCGCGCCGCGCCAGCCGCACAGCGATGGGCCGCGGACGAGACGTGGCATCCTGGCGGCCGCCCCCCACTCGCATACAATGGCCCAGTGCCTTTTCCTCCAAATGAACACTAAGCTTGGTCACAACTGATAGAACCAAGTGTGTTGGGTTCTCCCCAATCTCCTCTGGAATGCCACTTAATTCGACGTCATTTGCAAGCAACTCCTGATCCCTATCGTTTAAGTCAGCTTGCAGCTGATTGACGGTCGACTCGAGTTTTAGGATTTCAATTTTTAATCCTTGAGAGCCATATTGCTCTTGTGATTCCAGGATAGTTTGGACCGTGTACTCGAGCTTATCTAAACGAGCATCGCATTTGCTGACAAGGTTTCTTATGTCCTGAAGTTCTTCTCTGAATGCCCGAAATTCTTCGCGGGTTTGTTGCATTTCTTCTCGGAAACATCGCAATTCCTCTCCGAGGTTTGAAACCTCACTCGAATTAGCAACAGTAATTGTTGCGGGTTTTATCGGCGTTGTGTCCTTGTTGCAACGTTTTTCTTTCAATTTGCATTCAGGGCAAGCCCAGGATGGCATTAGTGAAGCGCCCACTGGGATGCCTACACACGCACGATGTAGCTGTTTATTGCACTTTGTACAAGTAACATTAGCGCCATCTTGCGGAGACATGTATTTACCGCACGCACTGCACTTAACTGCCATGATCAATAAGTTTTAATACGAGTAGTTGATAAAGCAAAATTATGCGTTGATTTATTAGTACACAACAGAAGCGTGAGATGGAGCTGTGTTGATCAGTACTATATGACGGTATTATGTTATTAAATTTTATTCGATGACATTTAAAAATAAAATGTTTTTAATATGTAAATGTTGTTTTTTTTTTACTATTTATTCACTAATCACTAAACACTCTAATGTATCCACACCATATAAGGTTCGCAGTACACAGATGTTTAACTTTTGCACAAAAATTCTAACTTAAACAACGTCCAAATAATTTTAAATTTACATAAACTCTTCCGACTCACTAACTACGTATCTCAGGACGGGCGTCCGTGACGTTACTATTTCGTGAGACCGCGGTCCTACCCTAGTCAAGACGACCCATTCGTGTTAATACTGCCTACTAATATTAAGAAAAGAATGAAAAGCTTATAGATACACTCAGTCAATTTGAAATTAATAGTTCTATTTAGGTATTCTTACTTTGTAGAACACCCGCAGGTCGTTTCAACTAAAGTGAAATGGCAACATAATGATCATGTGTTTTGTACGGTGAATGTAGAGGACCAAAAATCCTATTTTTTGGAAACCTTAGTCTTTAGGGGCGACGGCGCAAAAAGTACAGGGTTTTTCATATGAACATTAGCCAAAGCTAAAATTATAGTGCAGAGAGTGTGTGTGAGGGAGTGTTCCTCTGTTAGCGAGTACAGTTATGCATACTAGTACTATACTAAGTAAGTAAGTACTATAGTGCGTGTCTTTTGAGTAGTTGAGCTTCCGAGAGTATTAGAAGGTCACCATTGCGGTAAAAATAGGCTAGAGAAGTGATCATTATCCAATCCAATATTTCTTCTCCTGTTGTTAAGTCGGTTTGAATAAACCCCATCCCAAGAAAGATACACTACAGCCTATAAAAGTCCACAGCTGAACACGGGCCGTGAGCAGCAATAGACTTTTATAGACTTCACTTTTATAGGACCCCCTGCCTCATTATTTTATATGGATTTTGCCAAAGTCACAGTTGTTATCACTTTGAGTTTTTATCGGGAAGATGCTGCTGCCCATATCCTGTGTCAGATTCCCTCTGTCGCCTCTTATGACACCCACGCGACGACATGGGATAGTGGATATTGTGTATAAATGTCCATTTCTACACTGCCACTATGCCCGCCAAATGCGAGCCGTGGTAGCTCAGATGGTTAGCGCTCGCTGTAAATTTCACAGTACGCGTGCAAACCGGGTTTGATCCCCGCCGGCACCAATGACATAGTTAATTGAAATTTTAAGTGCTGATTTACGACGTGCTCGGCGGTGAAGGAAAACATCGTGAGGAAACCTGCATGTATGAGAAATAATAAAAACATTTTTTCGAAGACATGAAGTTCCCAACACGCATTGGGGCAGCGCGGCGGACAATTCCTTGCCCTAAAACCCTCTCAGAAATGAGCGGAGGCCTGTGCCCAGCAGTGGGACGTATATAGGCTGTAACTTTACTTTGAATTGAAATAATACTAGTTTTTACGGAATTTATCGCGTATATTTAACTTTTTAATTACCCGACGTTTCGAGAGCTTTACAGCACCCATGGTCACGGGAAGGACTGAGATGTTCAACGTCCAGCTGTCATAGTTAACCGCGGTTACCATAGATTAAAATTTAACTTTTGTTCCGATCTACACAGTATGAACTTATGGTATCATGGAGTCTTGCAGTTGTATGCTTGGGTTGGGATTTAATTTTATTTATTATAGGATCCCAAGCAGATGGTAGCACCCAGCCATCTTCTCTATTGAAATTAGGATGTTTTTTGATTTCAATAGCCTCGCGAATCATCCTTGGAAGGAATCGGTGTTCTTTAGCGAGGATTTGTGGTCTATCAAATCTGATGTAGTGACGAGGGCGATCCTGTACATGTTCACAGACTGCAGACTTCCCGGAGCGTCGATTCTTCACATCAGCTATATGTTCTTTGACGCGGGTTTTAATTGATCTTTTAGTTTGTCCTATGTAGGAGAGACCACATTCACAATCAAGCTTGTACACTCCTGCATCTTGCAGAGGGACGTTACACTTGACTGATGGTAAAAACTGACCAATCTTCTTCGGCGGCTTGAAGTATGTTTTGATGGAAGCGCGCTTCAAGATGTAGCCAATCTTGTCAGTGACTCCTCTAACATATGGCAGTACAGCAGGTACACGCTCGACTGTGGCCGGCTTCACTCGTTCTCTGTGACGTAGGCGCGGGACCCGAAGCTTGTTGTCATGCAAAACTTGCTTGACATGTTGGAGCTCGGCAGCCAGGTGTTTACTGTCACAGATCCCTCGTGCTCTCTGAAACAAAGATTTACCCACGGTAGCTAACTGTGAAGGATGGTGGTGAGAATCACCGTTTAAATATCTATCTGTATGGGTCTTTTTTTCTATATACAGTATGGCTCAAGGTGTTACCTTGAGCCATACTGTGTATAAAAAAGACCCATACAGATAGATATTCCTCAAGGTGTTACCTTGAGCCATACTGTGTATAGAAAAAAAGACCCATACAGATAGATATTTAAACGGTGATTCTCACCACCATCCTTCACAGTTAGCTACCGTGGGTAAATCTTTGTTTCAGAGAGCACGAGGGATCTGTGACAGTAAACACCTGGCTGCCGAGCTCCAACATGTCAAGCAAGTTTTGCATGACAACAAGCTTCGGGTCCCGCGCCTACGTCACAGAGAACGAGTGAAGCCGGCCACAGTCGAGCGTGTACCTGCTGTACTGCCATATGTTAGAGGAGTCACTGACAAGATTGGCTACATCTTGAAGCGCGCTTCCATCAAAACATACTTCAAGCCGCCGAAGAAGATTGGTCAGTTTTTACCATCAGTCAAGTGTAACGTCCCTCTGCAAGATGCAGGAGTGTACAAGCTTGATTGTGAATGTGGTCTCTCCTACATAGGACAAACTAAAAGATCAATTAAAACCCGCGTCAAAGAACATATAGCTGATGTGAAGAATCGACGCTCCGGGAAGTCTGCAGTCTGTGAACATGTACAGGATCGCCCTCGTCACTACATCAGATTTGATAGACCATAAATCCTCGCTAAAGAACACCGATTCCTTCCAAGGATGATTCGCGAGGCTATTGAAATCAAAAAACATCCTAATTTCAATAGAGAAGATGGCTGGGTGCTACCATCTGCTTGGGATCCTATAATAAATAAAATTAAATCCCAACCCAAGCATACAACTGCAAGACTCCATGATACCATAAGTTCATACTGTGTAGGTCGGAACAAAAGTTAAATTTTAATCTATGGTAACCGCGGTTAACTATGACAGCTGGACGTTGAACATCTCAGTCCTTCCCGTGACCATGGGTGCTGTAAAGCTCTCGAAACGTCGGGTAATTAAAAAGTTAAATATACGCGATAAATTCCGTAAAAACTAGTATTATTTCAATGTGTAGTGTTCGCGTAAATATAAGAAATCATTATGTAACTATACTTTTTTTTACACTGCCCCTACAAAAATGAACCAAAGTCTAAAATAATAAAGTGTAATATTGTTTGTAGACTCAAACACAAAAGATAAAAAACAATACACGTTTTTAAAATGTGTACGTTGTGTAAACGTTTCGTACAATGGGTTCAACCCTTTACTTCACGATTTGGAAGCCAGGTCACAAGTTGAATAATGTTTTCGTATTATAACAAAAAATATTAATTAAATCTCACCAACTCTTACGGAATCCCACCAAAATTATCGCATCTTAACCTGTTTCGTATGAGTAATCGAAGATAATTTTGTGGCCGTTGCCTCCTATACAAAATCCGTCTCGACTCAACGTGTTACTGTTCACAATGTATTACATTATTATATTTTATGATTGTACGAGTCATCATAGACTTAGAATATGTACTAAGTGAGAAGTCATACAGCATAACTGCCTTTAAAAGATTGGGACGCGAATACTTATTAAAAGACATCAGACGTGAGTTAATATGGTTTGTTGCATAGACTTAAAATATATTTTTGGGTTTGTTGTTAGTTTATTTACACTTTTTTTATTTTATGTGTCTATTTGAGTTTAACATGAATATTTACATTTTATAAGTGATGTGTGTATAATCGTAGTGTATGTGTATAAATGTAGTATATAATTGTATTGTATTTCTGTCATTCTGTCAATGTATATAATGTGTGGCCATAGAAGGAAAAGGGGAGATCTCCCGCCGGGCAAGGTGTTATGCCCGGGGAGCGGCCAACGCTCCATGTGATAGTTCGGAGATGTTGTATATATATATACTGCCTACGATTCGGAATGTTAATAGCGCGATTTAGGCTTCGGTGTGTTTCGGTGGGCTAGTGGCGCGACGATAGCGCCGCTACATCACCCCCTGCTCAGACCGGATGTCGATAGTGCAGCGTCGTTGCCGACGAATGTGCAAGTACCAGGAGATAGCCTTGTAGTCTGCGGTGAGTCGAGAAGAAGACAAGTAATCTGCGAGAGTGCCGTGAAGCAGAGGCGAGCAGTAAGGCTCAGAGCCGTGCCGAACACTGTATAGCGCAGAGAGTAGCTTGAAGGAACAGGAAGCATTATTATTCCAGTGCTGCGATGAACCTTGTGAAGCTAGATGGCTTGCAGGATATGAAGACTGCAGACGATATCTGCTCGGGAGCGAATGGGTGGGGTATTCTATGACGTTGATGAAGCTTGAAGTTTTCGAAGGTTGTTGGTTGCGTGTTCAGATCACGTCGGGGTCACCACTGTGGCCGTAGAAGGGAAAGGGGAGATCTCCCGCCGGGCAAGGTGTTATGCCCGGGGAGCGGCCAACGCTCCATGTGATAGTTCGGAGATGTTGTATAATCATGAATATTTAAAAACTAATATTTTTAAGCAACTCTAATTACTGGCAGACTTGGAAAACGCGCGTCGTCGGCGCGAAAAAATACGACGTGTACCCTTAGCTGCAACGACGGGGCTCCGGGGTTTCCCTATCACTACCCTACACGAACCCTGGATTGATTCACTCATTTCATTTTCCAGTCGAACGAAAGCACAGGTCAAGCAAGAGAGTATACTTTAGTTTAATTGTTTAAAGAAGTTGAAGTTGAAATGTCTTGTCGTAAATGAGATCAAAGTGACATAATATGGAAATACTTCGATAAATCTTACCAATATCAGATATCTAAATATTTCATTGTAGGTGTTCATTGTCATCTACATAGTAGAAGTAAAATTTAATTTCAAAATATTTTTACAGGGGTTTCGCAAACGGAAAACTAAATGATTATCTAAAGCTCCCAAATTTATCTCCTACTGCTGATACATTGGCCTTTTGGCAAGATCGTGTCCATTTTTCAAAGCTGAAAAAACCCCCCCAAAATATTTTTCACTAAAACTATGTACAGTTGCCACAGAATAACTTTTTTCAACGGCTGGGAACATCCATACTGAAAAAAGAAATCGCCTAAAACCAGAAAATCTACAAATTTTATGTTTTTTAAATAAAAACTTATCTATTGTGAATTCTAATTATTAGAACAATAGAAAATCATCGAATGAATCAGTTATTTATTACCATGGCGAGATATTCGTATTCGTATTCGCCGAATATAAGGTTTGATATTCGTATTCGAATTCGCTAAAGTAGTATTCGTTGCATCACTAGTCTCGGGTTCAAATTCCGGATCGGGCATTAGTTATTGGAGTTTTCGGTCAAGAAATTCTCAGTAGCCCCGAGTCAGGCAGTCGGCAGTAATTCACTCCCCATGATTCGAAATGTACGTAAAAACCATTGGTCCTGTGCCCGATCTGTCTCCATTCAGGAGATGACATTGTTCTTAGCAGAATAATTTTCAAAGTGTTGATTGGTCGTAAGATACCTTAAGAAGGCACTCTGGCCACTTGTCCATGGTAGAATATTTGTTGTATTGCTTATCTTCAAAAAGTTTCGTACGTAACGTCCGAGATGTACGGACGCAAGACTGTCACACTCCCGCCTGGGACATCGTTTAATTTTATATTTTGCCGGATACATAGCCCGTTCATATTTATGGAAAGGCTTGTTAATAGACAAAGCTAGATAACAAAAAGTTTTAGTATGTAATTCCCTTAGATTATTTACTCTCGAATAATCTAAGGTAATTCCTTGACAATTTTGAAAATATTGCCAGTCGAAAATCGTCATTAAATCTACCCAATGCAGCGCTTGTTTAGCGGCAGTTTTATCTCGTATTTAGTGTTTTAAACATAAACATAAACACTCACGCCTGTCACCCATAAGGGTAGGCAGAGACTACGGTCTTCCATTTGGCACGATCGTGACATACCTCTCTCGCCTCCTTTACATCTACACCTGTACGTCTATTCATATATCTACACATACACGGTCGTCGGTTAAGGGTACACCGAATGTGGTCCATTTTCAAAATATCGCCAATTTGGTCGATGAACCTTCTTCTAAGGCGTCCCTTCCCAACTATTTAGTGTTTTCTTGTTTACTATTTGCTGAAGACATAAAAGTATCGAGAAATATAAATGATCTTTAATATTTGCACGTAGTTTTGTGTGCTTTCATTCTCTTCTGTTGTGAAATTAATAATTTAAATATACCCTATTCCTATACAAAAATTGGGTACACTACTTCGAGTTTATTTCTTCACTTTTAGCACTAATGTTGTGTTATAATGTAAAATTAGGTAAGAAAAACGTTTTTATTATATTTTTGGAATAAACCATGTCGTTATTACAACATTTTAGTAAAAGAAAACACGAAATGGGATTGCACGGCCGGAGATCTCGGTTGTCGACATGCCCAAAAAGGACTGGACCTTTGATTATGACAGACGAGCGGAAATTGTCTTTTCTTACTTCCAATAGTCGAAACCGCTAAATATAGAACGAAATAACAATAGTTTCGTTTTGCATAATCATTGTGTTAGTCACACTTATTTCGAATGAATTGTAGTAATACACGTACAATATATAAACTTAAAACAATTTGTAAACGTAAGTTTACCAAGTTGGATGTTTTTCCCGGACATAATATATCAAACTACTTATTTATTTTTATAGAATTATGGTAAGTGGAGGCTGTGGCCCTTATACATCTACGTCTCTCTTCGATTAAGAAACAAAATACAGATGCGTCATCACTCCTGAGGACTAAGATGGAATGCCTCGTTTCCAGTAAAAATGATCTACGTTTCATTTTTAATAACATCAGCTAGGCTTGTAGGGGAATGACTATACGGTTTCTACGAGTATATATGTATAGTATACACCCTAAGTCTATGTTTATCAATAACTTTCTCCAACTCCAAACGCTAACCTCACGCTGCGTTATGGTGTCGGGGAGTATCATAAGAAGTGCAAGACGTCTGTCTGTCCGTGAAAACAGACTTGCACGGTTCAAATATGCATCTCGACGACATTATTTATTATGAAACGGTATGCAAATAGTGCCGCTATTTTATTAGCGCAATTCGCGCAGGTCTTAATATTACAAGTTCAATTTTGCAGTTTTCGTAGGAAATCGCGTCTCGTTAAGTCGCAGAAAATTGTAACAAATTACAGTTTTAATCTAATTTACCACACGCGTTGTATTTCTGCGATAATAAAATCGCCGAGATAATAATGATTATAGGTTTCAAATATAATACTTAATGTTATTTTCTGAATTCCATCGAGAAAGGTAAACATAGAATAAGTAATGAGAATTAGCGAAACAAAAGTTTATCAAAGATAAAGGAGTGACACACACGTTTGAATGTCACGCTAAAGGCGACCAGTTTTATTTACCTAATGCAATTAAAAACAAGAAAGTCAGTTGCACTTTTTCAAGTGTAATGCGGACAGCGCATTGTCGATTATAAGCATCGCCACAAAATAAATAAACGTATTTGGGTAAAAGCACGTTAAAATAATATAAACCGGTAACTTTTTTCAGCCCATTAAAGGTAAAAATTTAAAATAGGTAAGTGACGAATTAATTCTCAAGTATATTCGTGATTTTTTGACGATTGTGTTGGTAACGTTTAGCGCTTTTTCTATTGTGTGATTATTTTTAATCAATATGTTTAGTTCCTAACACCGATCTTCCTTTTTGAAAATAGCTGTGACTGTATTTTTTTCTATTTACCTACACTATTATGATTTCATATTTTTATATAGCCTTAACGGCTCTGTAGCACGGTGACCACGTTTGGAAATTTTTTGTATGGTCGTATAATTATTCCTGATCTACATGATTGTCCATGTGCAATTAGTGTATATAAAATTATTACTAAAATTAATTTACCATGGAGGATAAAGAATAAAAAAGTAAAAACCTTAACTACATTAGCACGTATAAACATATTACGTTAATCTAGATAGGTTTATAGTAAAGAACGTTTTATGCATTTTTTTATATTAGTAAATCTAGCTATGAAAACACAAATATGTTGTTCCGATATTACGTGATTTTTTTCTATCATGTGCAAATTTTTCATACTTATAGTAAAAATACTCCGAGTTTATTGTGTTTCTTAGTCACGAAAGTCATTATATATGGTTTCATTACACGCTTCACTATTCTCAGAAATAGTTATACGTATTGCATACAAGGTATAAATCCGACACATAGTAAATAACACTTTAATACTCAATACGTAAGTGTCCAAATGAGTTAATATAGCTTCCACGAAATTTCGTACAATTAATTGAACAATGTGATGAATTTTCTTTGTGATGCGTTATGCTTTACGTGAGTTGTTCAATAAGATTCAAGGAAAACAAAATGCCTATTCGTCGCACTATTTACACAGCTTGAACCGTTCCCAAGAACGACATTATTATTTTTAATACTTAAGCGGGTATTTGTCGCATAAAGTTTCATTGTAGTTTTGAGTTCTGCAGTAATAGCAATAAAATCGAACGATTTCTTCGCAGCCGAGTCGAAATTACACCTGAAAAATGGCGAGTTTCTTTCTTTATACCATCCTTTTGGTGATGGTTGGAGCTAACGGTGAGTTTTTAAACCTTATTGTTTTGAATGCCCATTTAACGATGAGTATATGTATTTAAAATAAAAAAAAAGAAACTCCAAAAAGTAGTTTATTAATGTTTTCTGTATATAGTTTTAGAAATTATTGAATTGCCTACGGCTTTCTTCCGAACTCGAAAAAAACCCCAGAGTTCTTTTCTTGACAGTTACCGTTACAGCACATTGCTGAAAATAGGCCTCCTCATAGACTGCCACATGAGCAGGGGGGGAGGGGGTTGTCATATTCAAGCGGGTTGAGCACCGCAGTTTTTTTTTATTTCTAGTCGTTTTAGGAAGACGCTGCTGCCCCTCTAAATTGTTAAATTGTTTCCCTCTTACGACACCCACGGTGTGATATGGGGTAGTGGATATTCTAGCACCGCATTTACACGGCTTCTTGACAATGGGATAAATAAATATCCCTACATCCAATTGCTCTTAAAAAACCGACAAGCGATGGGGAAAACAGGTTCTCGAATGGCAGTTTCGTAACGGTAAGCGAAGTGTACGTCAGCCTCTAACTTTGTGAAAAACGAGCGTAGAGAGCAAATCCATCTGATGTTAAGTGAATGCTATGGCCTATAGAAACATACGTCTGTCATGTCTGTAAATGCGATGATATCCCCTGAGGACTTAGATAGAAGGGCTCGTTCCGAGATAAGAAGGGTATCCGATTCTCATCATACGAAACCATATCATTATGGTCCTATTACACTATATTATTCTGGCATTTTCTCAAACACGTCACGCTAATCAGAGATGGACTTGTGAGTACAGTGCCAGCCTATGAAATTAAGATTCAGTGACTTTTGATAAATCTTCCGCCATCAGTCGTTCATCGGAGCCTGATCCGTCTATTAATGGGGTACACCGCGTTCAGAAGACTTTGGCACTTAGAGAAAACGTTGCCATATTCCTTCTAACACCTTATATAATATATCAACAATATTATTATCAGCTCAACCGGGGTAAGACCACGCTCTCACCGAATACCCGCGTAAAATAGCAACTTAAAGCTGATGTGTCTCGTATGGCAGGTGTAGAGAATCGGAGATTTTTTTAATTAAAATGAGGTACTATGAGCCATATTACCCACTCACTATCAGGTGGATCAGGGTGACAAACGAGCACGCAGCTCGTTTGTCACCCTGATTCTATAAAAAAATATGTATTATTTTACTTATTACTTACAGTAATAAATTAGAGGGGATTGCCCCAGTTGCCATGTATAAGGCAGGTTGTTACCGCAGCTTTTTTATAAGATGGTGCTGGCCATCTCCTGTTTCAATTTCCCTGTGTCATAATCATATTGGATAGTGAATCATCTACGTCACCACTACATTGTCTATGTTATTCTAATGTTAAAGTTAAAAGTTAGTTAAAGTTACAGCCTTTGTACGTTCACCACTGGGCACAGGCCTCCTCTCATTTCTGAGAGGGTTTTAGGGCAGGGAAATGTTCGCCGCACTGCCCCAGAGCGTATTAGCAACCTTCACATGTCTTCGAAATATTTTTTTCTTATTTCTCGGACATTCAGGTTTCCTCACAATGTTTTCCTTCACCGACGAGCACGTGGTAAATCAGCACTTAAAATTGCATTTAGAGATTTCATTGGTACCGGCAGAGATTGAACTCGGTTTGCTCGCGTACTGTGAAAATTACAGCGAGCGCTAACAATCTGAGCTACCATGGTATATAATTTGAAGAAAACAACAGTCAAACACCTATCCAATTTCGTTACGTAATTTTAGAGTTTAAACAGCTGTCTGATGAATTAAAATTAAAACAATTCGTGATCTAACAAGTTATTTTTCATTTAAAACTTAATTAAGTACTTGGAA
Source organism: Parnassius apollo (assembly GCA_907164705.1). NCBI lineage: Eukaryota > Metazoa > Arthropoda > Insecta > Lepidoptera > Papilionidae > Parnassius > Parnassius apollo. The sequence goes on from CAJQZP010000693.1 coordinate 32,729,638, forward strand.
TTAACTACGTTTAACTTTTTTGAGAAAACATGACAGTGAAAGCCTGTAGGCAGCCTTCATGTAAAAGGTATCTTTCTTTAGTTTAGAATGGCTTATAATGGTATTATCTGTTGTCGAATTTGAAAACACTTTAGTAACGGGATAGTAGAGACATACTGCAGTTATAATATAGTTTTTTTTTATAGGTAAGGCTGACAAACGAGCACACGCACAAAGTGCCTCGTTTTCAGTAAAAAGGGTCTCGTTGTAACAAGAATGGATCGGCTCAACCGGGAAAGAATCATGCTCTCACAGAAAAACAGTATAAAATAGAAAATATTGTTGTGTTTAGTATGGTGAGTGCAAAAAACCGGAGACCTTTTCCAATGGAAACGAGGCCTTCAATCTTAGTCCTCAGGGGTGACAACGCATCTGGATTTTGATTGTTTATCGAGGGTAGATGTCTATGAGCGACAACATTTAGGTACAGACCATAAGGAGTACTGCGTGTTCGCTTGTCACCATTATTTTTTTAATGCTTTTTCTTTTTTTCTTTTAAGAAAATTAAAAAAAATATTTTTAGCACTTATGTTAATGATCGTTTGTTGGTTAATCACCCTAGTTAATTTCATAAGGAATATACGAATGTGAGATATACGCAACTGTTTCAGGTATTTCATTATGCGCGTTCTTGAAATGACCTTTATCTAACAGTTACATCTAATTAACTTAATTAACTTACTGAAAGTATAATTAAACAAAAATATTGCTTTTTACAGCTATCCAAGCTAGTGGATATAACAAAAACAACGATCCATTCCAGGGGTAAGAAACAATTAATTTTTTTTCTAGTACATGTAAAAATTTTCATTAGTGCTTAGAGAGCCTAGATCACTTCTGGAATTGCTCTCTATCTATTCGTGAAGTTTCATCATTATCAGTTCAGCCATTCCAAAAGTTAAGTTCGAACAAACCGGCAGACAAATATTTTCAAAAAATTCGAATTCTGTTTAAGAATTTTTTGGTGCGCTCGGTGCTCGGCCCGAGTACTCTCCCCCCAGAATAGGCGGGCAGCCTGAACTACCACGCTCAGGAAGAGTAGAATAGCTTGGTCGTGGATGCTCATCAAGGGATTCTCTGTCACCAGGGGTGCTGGTACCCTCCTGGGGTAGTTTTTAATTAATTCCGTTACCATGTTAAGGTCGTTGTACCACCCCGGTTCGAGCCGGCCCATACGTGCAACAGCAAAAGCTGTCTCGTAGCTCACCACTATTAAAATTCCAGTTTTTAAGAAACTTTTTACGCGATTTCAAATTAGTATTAAGAAAAATCGTTAAAATATTTTACTTGAAATTAGTACGCATACTTTTGGATTAATTAACGAAAAACTTTTTTGTGAAAGAGCGCAACATATTTAAATATATACTAAAATTGATTGTATTAAGCAAATTGCTGAAATCTAACTAAGTTGGTATGGTTTTTTTATTATGTGCGAGGAGCTATGCAGGTCTAGGGAAAGAGATCAGTATCACTGCGACCTATGTGTATGACCTGTGATCGCTGGTTTGGTTCACTGCTAAGCCCTATGTCTTCAATAAATAGAAGGAGTTGCTTAGCCGTGAGAAATTTCACTTCTTCTGGGCGGACTAGATAGTTTCCCAGATGCGTGTTACGGTTGCGCATTAAGGGCACGCAATCAGTTAGGATGTGCAGAGGCGTTTCTTCCATTATGGAACAGAACCGACACATCCTTGAGTTGCTTAATCCCAGGATGGACATGTGCTTTGTAAGACAACAGTGTCCAGTTAGGGCTCTTGCCAGAATGCGTAATTACTATTACTTAATCCCAAGGCTTTTGAAGCGAATTTACTATCAAAAACCCGGATTAAGGTTTTAGAATGTTTAAGCCTGGTGTGTCAGACCAGATCTTAAGTGATTTGTTCTGATAAAGAGTTTCAAGGGTCAATCGGACTAGGCTTCTTGAGATTCATACTAAGTTTGAATTTGGTGCGCTCCCCATAAATTCCAAAGCCTACGTCGAGGCCCATTTTTGACCCATCGGTATACCATATGAGGCTACCGACCTCACAGACAACTGGCCATTCAGCCAGTTTTCTCTGGAGTGTAGTTCCACTTTATACTTTTTATCAAAATTGTATAGTGGACGCATGATATCTGAGATCATGCATAAGACTGGTGTTTCTCCAAAGCAGGCAGTCCTTGTTAACTATTTAGTCTGTCCGCAGTCATCTTTTGGTTGACCTTGTCGCACCAGACAGCTGAGGCGTAGGTGAGAATCAGCCCTACTATGATGGCATACGTTGCTAAGGTGAGAGTACTTAACTTCAGTGGAAAATGGTAGTTCTTTATTATTTAGTTTTTGTGTGACTAATTTGTCCAACAGTATCTTTTTGATAAAGGGTATTAAAACAGTTTTATCAGCATTAACCGATAAACTGTTATACATACACCTGTTATTTATGGTGTTTAGGGCTTTTTGTATGATTGACGATAAAGTACTTTGGCAAAAGCCCCTCGTAATGTTCACAAGGTCATCAGCATAACCCAGTGTGTCAATGCGTAGGTCTGCCATCTTGTACAATAGTTGTTCAACCGCAAGAGTCCAAAGAAGGGGCTAACAAAACATCTCCTTGTGGGCAGGCTCCTGTAGTTGCAACCTCAATCGAAGTTTGAAACAGCGCTATTTTGACTTTGACTTTATATTTGAGAGCATCGACTTCAATTACCTGATGGTTGAAGTCATTGTTATGATGTGGGGCTAATATCGAAGGCGCCCTCAATTTCTAGAAAGGCACAAAGAACTATTACTTTATCCTCCTTTGCTTTTCCCACCCTGTCAATAACACTGATCAGGGCTGTTTCCGTAGATTTGCCTCTGCGGTAAGCATGCTGGTTGTAATGTATGGGCCTCGTTGCTAAAGCCACATCCCTTATATATATCTATCTATAACCTTTTCCAATGTCTTTAGAAGGAAGGTAGATAGGCATATATGTCTAAAGGACTTTAATAGAGCGTAGTCCTTTCTACCAGCCTTAGGTATAAATAGAACATTGACTATTGTCCATCGTTCTGAAATACATCCCCATGCAAAACTTGCTCTGAAGATTTTCACCAGATAGGGAAGAAGGATATCGATACCCCTCTCCTAATGGAGAGCTAGTTTATATAGGATTAAAGCGAGGGCTAGTTTGTAAAGGATTAACGCCGAGGGCGGTCTGAGCTTGCTCTTCTACAGATTGAGCTCCATGCTCGACTCAATTAAGGAATCACCGGTCTTATGCATGATCTCAGATATCATGCGTCCACTACACACTTTTGATAAAAAGATATAGTGGAATTACTCTTCAGAGAAAACTGGCTGAATGGCCAGGTTATCTGTGAGGTTGGTAGCCTCATATGGTATACCGATGGGTCTAAAATGGGCCTCGATGTAGGCTTTGGAATTTACGGGGATCGCCCCAAATTTAAAGTTGGTATGAATTCACGTGATTCACCTATTCATCTTCCAGGCAGAAAATTTCGCCATACTTGAGTGTGAGGAAATCAATCTGCAAAAACACTACGTCGACCATATAATTTATATAAACTCTGATAGTCAAATAGCCCTGCTAGTGCTGAGGTCAAACTTAGTGAACTCGAAGCTAGTTGGAGACTGCGTGAACCGAACGCCCTGGGATGTAACAACAGGGTCGTCTTACGATGGGTTCCGGGTCACGCGGGTATTGTAGGCAACGAATTTGCCGACAAACTTGCGCGGGAGGGCTCTAAGAAGCCTAGCCCGATTGACCCTTGAAACTCTTTATCACTATAAATTACTTAAAATCTGGTCTGAAACACCAGGCTTAAAACATTCTAAAAACTTGATCCGGGCTTTTGATCATAAATTCGCTTCAGAAGCCCTGAGATTAAGTAAAAATAAATTGCGCATTCTGGCAAGAGCCCCATCTGGACACCGTTGTCTTAAAAAGCACATGTCCATCCTGGTTGTAAGCAACTCAAGGATGTGTCGGTTCTGTTCCATAACGGAAGAAACGCCTCTGCACATCCTAACTGACTGGGGACCCTTAATACGCAAACGTAACACTCATCTGGAAAACTATCTACTCCGTCCAGAAGTAGTGAAATTGCAACAACTCCTATTCATTGAAAACATAAGGCTAAGCAGTAAACTATAGCCATAGCAGCGATCACAATAGATCTTCTAGGTCGCAGTGATACTGGTCTCTTTCCCTAGACCTGCATAGCTGCTCGCACATAATAAAAAATAAAAATAAATAGGGCTCCCCCATAGATTGCCACGTAAGGGAATATATTTCACAGTTGCAGTTTTTTTTTAAGTTGTTATCAAGAAGACACTGTTACCCATATCATGTTTCGTACCCTGTGTCGCTTCTTACAAGAAACACGGGAGGATATTAATAAATAATGACAAGTAGCTAACAATTCACCTTCTAAATTTAAACGAAAATAGCTAGACGCGTTTTCACCCCCAGGGCTTAAAATAAAACATCTGTTATTATTGTGGATTTTTATCGTAATACAGTAGTGGTTGCACTACATGGTCGAAAACGAGCCATACAACACAATAGTTTCTTACCTGGCACATGAAACTTACTAAGACTTTTCTATGGTACTATTCCGATAATGCTTTTTATTAACAAAAATATTTATTGAAAAATATCAATAGAAATTATGTAAAAGAAAAGTTACAGCCTTTGTGCGTTCCACTGCTGGGCACAGACCTCCTCTCATTACTGAGAGGGTTTTTTAATATATTCCGTGTGTGTCCTTGACATGTTTATAATTCCCTTAAGTATTACGTGACAATGGATGTTGTAAGCATTCGAAACAGTTACATTTACCAATTATTTTTCTATTTCAGATTTCCTTTTACAGGCTCACAGGTAAAATATAAATAATATTATTATAAATAGCTTTTACTTAAATACATTTAAATGAAATAAAAAATATATATTTTAAACAGAAAAGAAAATATAAAATGAAGTTAATTAAGACGACACTTATATACAATATGTAACAAAAACCCTGTGGTTCCCGTTAAGTGCGTTATCACAATCAGTATCCGAGCGCATAGGATTTTTTTTCAAAAACACGTTTAAAAAAATAATTTTAATGAAAAAAAAATATTTTGCAAATTGTATGTGGTATTATTTCTTCTAACTCACACGAGTATCGGTAATGTGGGGTCTTTGACAATCCTCTTACTCCTCGGCCAATGCAGAAATAATAAAACCACATAAAATTTGAAAATAATTTTTTTTCATTAAAATTAATTTTTTTAAATGTGATAACGTAGCTAACGAAAACCACGGGGTTTTTGTTACATGTTGTATAAACCTTCCTGTAATTTGTAGTACTTACATTGTGTTCGTGTACGTAATGTTGGTTGTCCTAAATAAATTAAAAAAAAAAGCTTTAAATTTAACCAAAGGCTCGTCTTTATAAAAGCTATAGTCTTTATCAGAGATCCACAGATAATCACGTGCCTCCTCGCATTTCTGAATGGGTTTTAGGGAAAGAAAATATACACAATGCTATGTACATCAATGCGTGTTGGCCAACTTCTCATGTCGTTAACCTTACAAGTTACCATAGAATGCAATTATTAATAATAACATTTCAACTTATTTACTCAATCAATTGTTGAATGTTTTTCATCTCATATATTTTTCACGGTAGTTTAACTGAAATGTAAATCCTTTTAAGGCTTAGCTTAGTTGATATACGACTTTTTGTGTTTTTATGCTGAAGATTACGTCTAAACGAGTAGTGTCTACGAATTGAAAAAAAAAAGTTAAACTTAAACATTTTACAAATAACTTGATATGTAAATATTTAAAACTCGTGTAATGTAATTAGTCAGTGAAGTTATTTCCGACGCGGACATAAAAACGTGAATCAAACTAAAACTATCGAGAGGCGTTATTTGCATAATATTAAAGAAAAATAAATTATCCATCTGTTAGTATACCTTGGGTATGTTCTAAAAAAGAACCCAGTGTACTGTCCAATGCAAATGACGTCATGAATCGACGCTATACTGGTGATTCGTTCCAAAATATAGGGCAGTATATGACATGACGTCATACATTTGTGCCATATTGGAAAAGTGTTGGCGATTATTTTGTCATTTTGTGCTCCAAAAATCATTATATCCTCCTAATGGAGATACCAGCAATTATTATTTTTTAGTATTTGAATAAATAAAAACAAATTCTGGCATGCTTCATTCAACGCACACACAATTAAAAATTGTTTTATTATGGCCGGATGTCCGACACAATATGGCGGCGGCACGCCAGTACAATATAGTGTCAATTGATGACGTCATTTGTATTCGGCAGTATACTGAAAACGTTTCGAAACATACCTCTTATAAGTTACGTTATAGGCTACGCCCTAATAAGTCTTGGGCTGAACGTAGATCGTAGATCGTATCGTTTGTACTTTGCCATATTTGCCAAACTTCGCAGACGGGTTGACAACTGCAGAGTTTTATTATTTTCAGTTGTTCATCACGAAGAGTGTACTTTCCATCTCTTGGTTCAGTTTTCCCCTATCGTCTCTTACGACACCCACGCAATGTTATGGGGTAGGGGGTATTCTTACGCCGCCCCTACATTGCATAGAGTTGAACTACTGAGATGAAATGGTTGAACTCAGACCACCTAACTAATAATGAAAACTAGCCTTGGTTTATTTAGGTTAATTTAAAATTACTCATGGTTTTTGGGTAAAGTCCGAGTAATTTATATATTATAGAAATGGCTGTGGCTTTAACCCCTGTTAATAATATAATAATATTAGGTACTCCAAAAAACCTTTTGATAAAAGGTACCTCCTCCCTAATACGATGATAATAATAAATCTTGATTTTATGCTTTAGTTAAATCAAGTAGTGTAAGTACTTCTGTTTTGTGTCGGCAATTCAACATCTGGGATCTCTTCCCTCAGTTTCAATAGTTCAATAATTAAACTAGTCAGTATATTGATTTATATATTAAACAAGTAGAACTAGTGGAAACTTGGATTGGGATACCTATTTCTATATTTTATCCATAGACAGCGGCTGTTAAACAAACTTTTTCGATTTAAAAATTGTATTTTGTTTTTAATGCATTGTTTTTAGAATAGAATAGAAAATAATAGAACAGATTTTATTTTATTTTATTTATAATCATAAAACTGTATGACTTTTCTTTTTAATTCATTGTTTTTACTCGTTTACAGTTCTCATTTCCTAAAATAACATTCCCAACCATGCAGATGCCTACATTCCAACCATTTTCCCAGTTTCCTAAAATTAAACCTATACGACCGATGTTTCCTAAAATCAAAATGCTTAATCCCGAGGACATTATTAATAGAAAGCCAAAACCTGGAGAAGTGGTCAATGCTGTAATTGCATCATCTAAAAATGAGTATAAGGTAGACGAAAATGGCAAGGTTGTCAAAACTGGTGGCTCCACTGTAATAATAAACGAGAACGGCAAAAGGAGGATGTATACAGGTTAGTTACCTTAGATATTGATGTAGCTTGCTACTACTGGGGCTTGTTTCTACCGAGGAGCCCATCCGATATATTTGTGTACCAGTTTAAAGGGTGAGACTTGGCTCTTCTAACTGGTTCACTCTTTCACCCGTTTCTGTCGCCAAGCAGCGCTTAAGACCTAATCCTGTAAATACACTACTCTGTAACGTCCTTTCCGAAGGTAATAAAAGTGCTCCGAGTAAACAATGTTATAAAATACTGCTTCGACACCATTATCTGAAGGCAAATAAAACATAATATTCTTTCATATTTCCATTTATTTATGTATTTCTGTGTATATGTTTATAAGTAATACATAAAGTATCGATGTGTGTATCTGTTTACATATTGGTGCTTTTAAGTTAGGGTCTTCTGCCCTTGTTGTCGATATTCCATGCATTATTTATATATTGCCAGCGTCTTCATTTCCGTCTGAATACAATTTAAATGTCTTTGAAGAAAGAGTGAATAGGTATTTTTTACGCTAAGAAAGTGCGATTTACTATCTTAGGCAAGCATCAAGACCACCACATGGGATTGTGGTCAGGCACTGGCTTGAACGAATAGATGGAGTGACGACCTCATAAGATATGCAGGAAGTCGATGGATGTAGGTGGCCTTTATTTATGGAATTCTTTGGGGAACCCCTATGTTCAGCAGTGGACTTGTGAAGGGCTGTAATGATGATTATGGCTGGCTGATAATAAATAAAAAAATGTATACCTGTTTATTCGTTTTTCTCTTCTTTTCGTCAAAGTCTGCACTTGCCAACATTTCTCTCACTCCCCAGGGTTAACTGGCAGAAAATGAAAAGTAAAAATTTTGTACGCCTATAATTGTAAGACACAAGGATTACAATAAAGAATAAATAAATTACTTGAGAAATGTTTTAAGCAAGCTTTTAGTGTTATTTGCCATTATATTTTCAATGGGTCAAAATATAATGGGTCGGTGGGCTTGAAGCTATTTTTCAGATTTTAAGAGATTTTTACTGACATGATTTCAAAAATAAAGGAAAAGGATCTAATTTTCCCCCCTAAAAATGTATTTTTTTTAATAGATTTTTAACATTATGAGTCACAACCCAAGTATTACAGTAAGCATTTTTACAAACGAATAGTAAACTTATCTAGAACTTATAGTCCGTATAAACTCTTATATAAGTTTACCGAGCATCTTGGCGCTTTATATCGGCATTTCAAAAGCATTATGATGATTTACATTGTATAACGGTTGAATATGCTTTGAAAATAAAATGCATTAGTTTTAGTGCAGCAAGCCAGAACGTAGCTGTACAGCTTTTAGCTGTTTTTAGTGAATTTGGATTTACAGTAGCATTTTTAGGTAGTAAATAAACGCTTATTGCTGTTTAATAGCGTAAACATGAATAATTCCACATAAATCCGCATTATTTTTGAAAGCTTAGGATTGGAATCTTTTGTCCAATTTTTTATGAGATCACTACACACCTATTTAATAAAAATTATCTTCGAAATCTGTTCAAAATGACAAATATCTTGGGTAATATACATTAAAAAAAAACACTGGACCTCTTTTTTTGTAGTCGCCTAAATACAGGCACCTCTCCTAGGTGTGAGTCCGTCTATTTTTTACACGCTGCAATAGTCAGAGAACTAAAAAAATTATAGTTTCCATGTTAACTTTACAATCCATATTATTGTTATATAATAATAATAATCATAATAATGTCCTCCAGACCGAATTTCGACCACGGCGGCCTGCCTCAACGTAGGCTAGCCATCGGCGCAGGACAGGATTATAGTGCCCAAGTGTATGCGCAAGCACAGGTGCACTCTCTATTCCCTCAGTCTCATAATACGATGGGACGGTAAACCGACACGACCGGAGAGAGATCAGGCGCAGGACCAACGGCTTTACGTGCTTTTCGAGGCACGGGGGTGAGACACCGCCAACATCCTGACTCCGGGCAGCTACTGATAATTTCTTGACGAAAATACTCAATAGTAAATTTTTTAGTCTGACCTGGGATTCGAACCTAGGACCTCATGATCAGCAGTCGTACTACTACTACAACCACTAGACCAACGATGCTGTCATATATAACACATACAATACATACAAATGTAAGATACAAGCTAAACATACAAAACAGCCAAGAGACACGATCGCTGCCGCGTCAGTCTGCTTAAAAAAACTAAAAACAGCCCATATGTATATTGCATGTATTTTGTCATATGTAGGTGATGTATAAATAACATATTAACTTATTTCAGTCGGTGATGCGCCGGATGTTTTTAAAAAAGGCAACGTGTAAGTACATGCACATGTTTAGAATAAATTAATTTAAACAATACATGAGTAAATATTTTTTTCTTGTTTTAGGATTCCTTCGGTAAGAGATGAATAAAAATAAATATAGTCATATTTTAATACTAATAGTTTATAAATAATAGTTATTAAAAATATTAAACTAAAAAAGTAAGAATAAAGGAACGCTTTATAAATAAAAACAGATGGGTACGTAGTATTACGTATTTTAGTTGACATTGTTAAAAACTATAGAGTTAAACTATAATAAAACAAAAAATAAATAAATTTTTCATTCTTTCAGTTTTAGAATAAATTACCCAAGGTATAGTAAATTTGAAAATGCCGCGCTATGACATTACACTATTTTCTCTAAACTTCTTATACTCTAAGTTCTCTCTAATTTCTAAACTATTCACGATATGTAATAAATATGCGACATTTTAAGCATGTTATTACTACATTTTGATGTTTTAATTTCCTACAGATTACAAAAGAGACGAGGTAACGTAGCATAATTGTTTGATTTTATTTTAATTCTCATTTTCATCAATAATGTGTATAACTTTTATTACATTTATATAATAAAAAATGTACGTTCTTAGATTAAATGTTATTATAGTGTAAAATGTAGATAAGACAATATTTGATTTACAGCTAGCTTTTACCCGCGGTTTCACTCGCGTGGGCTTCCATTTAGGAACATTAATATTGTTCTCAGAATTAACAAAAATGATTCACTTGTAGAGACACCTCGGTGTCCTTGCCTCTATGTCTGTTTATCACATTTTTTTTGTATTTTCGGAGATTATTGGACATAGATTATTAGGCATAGTTATAACTGCTGGCCGCATGAGGACGCTCAAAGTCGCTCAGCGGGCTATGGAGAGGGCTATGCTCGGAGTTTCTCTGCGTGATAAACTTAGAAATGAGGATATCCGCAGTAGAATCAGAGTGACGGACATAGCCCAACGGATTAGTAAGCTGAAGTGGCAATAGGCCGGCCATATAGCTCGAAGAACCGACAACCGTTGGGGAAAAGAGGTTCTCGAGTGGCAACCTCGTACCGGTAGACGAAGTGTAGGGCGACCCCCCACTAGATGGAGTGACGACCTGGTAAGACATGCAGGAAGTCGATGTATGCAGGTGGCTCAGGACCGTGCTTTGTGGCATACCTTGGGGGAGGCCTATGTTCAGGAGTGGACTTGTAAAGGGCTGTAATGATGATGATGATGAAGATAACATTTCACGTCTAGCAAGCTAAGCAAGTCTTCTGGTGTATCCTTACGAAGGGTAAATTGTCTTGGGATCAGAATTGCGTCGTTTATTTATAATTATTTATTTACAATTAAAATAAATAAAGTTTTGACAAAATAATAAATTAAATTAAATTGAATTTCACGATCTTCGCCACATTGAATATTGACTGGCACCATCGAATAAATGCTGATTTTTTAACGTTCGAGTAGACTTTCAAGTTTATTAAATGTCTATTCATGGTGAACGTAAGAAAAACTACATTAATGAACAGGGGTAGTAACGTATACGAAGAAACCATCTTAGCCTTCAGGGGTGACAACGCTTCTTTGTGACGTCTGTGACGTCTATGGACTACTGCATCCGCTTACCCTTATTCTATAAAAAGTTGTTAGAGAGCAGGGTCAAATTTGAGACACGTATGGTATTAAAATTGCTCAAACGCCTGCCAGTCTTGGTGATTATAATAAATCTCCGTTACCGGAGAGACCCACTTACAGCAATGAACTATTTGCTGGTAGTTGATGATGGCTGAGTAAGGACTAAATGCAATTACGTTCAATTCTATTTGAGTGAAGTTTCGCGAACGTTTCCTTACCAAGTATAATTTTTATTTATTTTCACTAACAAATAGAAAATGAACAAATGTATCTTTTTTGTTTCTAGCAGCAAGAGGATATCAAGCTAGGGGATAGTGATACGTTTATTAGCGCCTATACATCAAGCGCAGTGAGCTCTGTTAATGGAGAAAGTAATTACATAGGATTTTCCCAGACCGTTCGTAACAATAATGACGAAATCGAAGAACACACCCTTGGATTAGAAAAAAATGATGTTTAGTACGACGTTTTAAAATTAATCTAAAACAGCAATGGCAGAGATTTGTAGCAGCTTGACATCCTAACATTTTATTGTACTACCTATATATTGACTATTTCGTTGACTTTTATCATCTATCATTAATTGTATTGTGTGTTTTTGAAAATTAAACATTTTCGTATGCGTGCATTTTTATTTTTAAATCAATTTTTAATATTGTATTCTGAATAGCATATAAATCTGTTTCGAGAAATTACCGACTAAAATAAAGCGCTATTTGAACATATGAATCTGTATTAAAGAAGTAACTATACTTTGAAAACAATATTATGGTGCAGAAAAATCGCTTGTATAGTGTGAGTTACGTGACAAACAGCGCCATCTGTTAGTCGTAGGTAAAATCTCGCCAAGAATATCATTTTTATTCAATATAGATTACAATAATACTTACTAAAAGTCATTTAAGTTTTACCGCGGGTCGGAAAAAAGCCTCTGTCGTGGGCAGAACCAGCTAGAAACCCAGCGGACTTTTTAAAACATTAATTTACAATATTAGATTTATTCCTATTCAAACTATTAATACTATTAATGTTATACTACTTTATTACTATTAATATTATATTATTTAAAAACAGCATAGTAGTGATCATCTCAATAGAGGAGTTTTATCAGTCACGTACTCTTTAGTAGTATAATAACCCTTATTAAACAATTTTTGATAGATATAGGTCTTACATATTTTCTGGAACTTTGTTGTAAAAGTTCATTTTCATGACATGACATTGTCCCATGAAATTATAACTGCTCTTTGAAATCGAGTAACTCCTATTACCTTTTTTTATTATTCTACTACAACCCCACCTGATGGTAAGTGGTGATGTAGCCTAAGATGGTGAAGCGCACTGACTTAACAAAAACCTATTCATTCTTGCCTTAAAGAAACCCACACTGTAGTCGGATGGAAATACAGCTACTGGCAACTTATTCCACTCCTTTGCTGTACGCATGATGAACAACATAGAAAACTGTTTGGTTCGAAAACGTGTTAAGTTAACAACGAAAGGGCGCAGACTGGCCTAACCTCTGGTTATCCGATGGTGGAAGGGAGAGGGAGGAATTATATTACACAATTCCTGCGCACACACTGGTAAGATTGTCTTTAACCATATTCGGATCCCAATAAGCACGCCTTTCCATTGAGTCCAAAGCTGCTAGGTGGCATTTTGCAGCACCAGCCCATTTATGGCAGCAATACTCAATGCACGACCGAACTTGCGCTTTATATAAAGTAAGCAACTAATCCAGCGTGAAGTATCGCCGCACCTTTGCAAGGACTCCTAGCTACCTTGCAGCTGCTTTGGCCTTGGACTCAATGAATCACCCGAAGTTCAGATTTGAGGACATCTCAACCCCTAACAACCGAGGCGGTCGGTGTATTCCAGTGATACATTTCGAAAAGAAGGAGCCAACGTGAGCAGGCTCCTTTTTGCAATGAAGAGACACGATTGTGTGTTGGAAGCGGTGAATTTCACAAGATTGGTATCGCCCCATTCGGAGACTGCCTGTAGTGTGATATTCACACGCTCTACCTATAGCTTCTCTTACGGACTGGCCCAAGGACTCGGTTGGTATCTCTCCACAACAGTGCTACCTCTCCATACCCGTGGATACGGGTATAAGCAAATCATTAATATGCAGCAGGAAGAGAGTTGCGGAGAGAGCGGATCCCTGAGGAACATCGTCGTTAGTCACCACAGGATCGGAAGAGCAGCTATCGATAACGATCCAGAGAGACCGTTCACTCAGAAAGTCCTTTACCCAGTCAATCAGATCAGCGTATATTCCGTACGCTGGAAGCTTATGCAAAAAGCAAGCGTTTTTTTGTAGAAGAGGGGCAAACTAGCATGCGGCTCACGTTAAGTGACTACCGCCGCCCATGATCAACCGCAACACCAGGGGAATTGCAGGTGCGTTGCCAACCCTTTAGAAAGGAGTAAGCTCTTTTCTTGAAGGTCCCCAGGTCGTATCGGTCCGGAAAAATCGCCGGTGGTAAACTATCTCCACAGAGAGGTTGTACGCGGAAGAAAACTCCTTTTGAAACGTACAGTGGTGGACCGCCAAGCATACAGATGGTGTGGATGGTATCGGGACGTTTGCCGTGTAGTGCGTTCACGAAATTTGGCGGCTGGGATTAATCCGAACAATTCCTCAAGGCCTCCCGGTAAAAATATTAAACACACACAAGTTTTCACAAATAACCTTATTACTTTTACTTCGAATTTTCGGATAATTTTATGTCAAACGTCAATAAAAATGTTTGGAAAATCCAAAAGTACATGACTCATAATGCTCATATGATCGTGAAAAAATTCTCAATCAACAATATAGAATATTTTTTTAAATTTTAATATGTTATTTTTATTGAGATTAAATTTTTTTACTATTGATAATTGAAAAAACTTTTAACAGAATTATTTTAAAGCGATCAGAAATCAACTTTAATATTACTTTAATTTTTAGGTATTTGTATACTCAGGCATTCTTTCAAAAACTAGTCTTTTACCTAACTCGTTAATATTTTTTTTCTCATCGACTTTATTTCGTTTTAAAAAAAAATCAACTAGTCACAATTCATCAAAATACTTTCAAGTCCGGAGGTAAGGAGGTATCTCATCATAACTAATAAAACAAAGCCAAACTCAAACTCAAACACCTAGTTCTATTCTTCGAGGAGTTCCAGTAGCAGATAGCGAAGTACACCTTCTTCAGGTATACTTAGGATTTATATACATATACAATATGTAACGTAATTAACGCACACCCTCAGACACCCCAATTAGTATATTATGTTATAATAATAATACATACACTGAATTTTTAGTTAAACATTTTATGCACTGATTATTTATCAAATTAGTTATACTAATTCCGGAAGAATGTTGTGGTCACAGTACAAATCCACGAACGCAAAGACTTTAACCTGCTTGAAATAAAGTTCATTTTTCTTTATTTTTATTGAATGACTGAATTAGTAATAATACAAATAAAACTGCACTTCTAAAAGTCTTATTGCCTTAAGTTACGGTCCATTTCAGTTTGTTTTGACTGTACAGATTTAGTGTAACTGTAATGTACGTAGTTTTAATTATTTTTGGGATAAAAAATTACCTATATTAAAAATGATAGGAATCGATTCAGTAAACGATTCTAAACAAACTACTTTCTCAAAGTGCGTTAATTATGTTACATGTTGTATAAATCCTACGTACTTTTAGCGAAAAAATATATTGTAATGAAAATCTGTAATTATAAATTATATAATAACAATATACATTGATCAAGTATTTTATATTTCTACAGCGATCGATATTTTTCATCACGGCCACTGTAAACAAACGATACAGTAACTCAATCAAGACGGCAGCTGAGCCCGGAGTGAGTAAATGTGTCTGTATTTAGTAAAATATATTATTACAAGGCTGCTCAAACACCGAAAATTTCAGAATTTCTCAGCCGAAAAAATTATTTATAAATAAACGAAACAAAATTAAACAGCTATTGATATTCCATGGCTTCCCACGTGATACATGAATAGATTAAAAAATAGATTGATATGAATAATTGATATTTTCAAAGTTATCGTGTTTATCCCTCCACGCGGACTTGATAAATCTGCACCATAAGCCACGAAAACCACTTATTTAATGTTAAATAGCAATAAATCGAGAGAAAAAAAATAAGTTCAACATTCATTTATCTTTCTAACAATGTGCTTTCATATCATTTATAACTATACAGTATACATATGATAAAATGCAAATTGCAGATGTCTGTACATTTTAAATCTTGATAATAAAAGTAATTGGGGGGAGGAGGGACCAAAAATCTATACAAATAATAAAAAATGAAAATTTCATCTATGAAGTACTGATTTATATTGTTACGCGCCTAAGTTGACGTAATGTACCCGGCACTAGCGCCATCTAGTGTCGGGGACGAGAGCGAGGGGAGCTTTCCCGAAAACGACTTCACTAATCTTTCAACCGACAGCACCATCTAGTCTCGAAACGAAAAACTAAGCTTCTAGAAGTCGACACTCAAACTCTCGGCCCCTTGCGCGTGTTTACTTGAATATTCTGGATGTTTCGGTGCTAATTTGTATTTATAGGCGCTGCAAGATGGGATCGGGGAAGTATTGAATTTGGCGAGACAAGCGAAGCTTCGGAGCGAAATAAAGTGAATCAGTGTGATTAATTTTTAGTGTTTTAAGTTTTAATTGGTGTAAAGATAATTAAAGTGTTAATTTAGGTAATTCTATCGGCAATTTTTATTGTCACGAACCTCAAGCTCGTAACAATATCAAAATAATTGGTAAGGAAAGTATAAAGCGTATCTTCGTCTTACATTCAGTCTTTGTTTTATTAAAATCGGTTCATTTTCAAGTTATAATTAATATTCTTAACTATGCGTACTGTTACGAGCTTGAGGTTCGTGACAATAAAAATTGGCGATAAAATTACCTAAATTAACACTTTAATTTACTTTACACAAATTAAAACTAAAAACACTAATAATTAAACACACTAATTCACTTAATTCCGCTCCGAAGCTTCGCTTGTGTCGCCGAGTTCAACTCTACCCCCCGATCGCATCTTGCAGCGCCTATTTATATAATTAGCAAAGAAGCGTCCCGAACATTCAAGTAAATGCGCGCCAGGCAACGAGTATTCGAGTGTAGATTTTCCAGAAACTTAGTTCTTCGGGTGGCGCTGTCGGTCGAGTGATTTGTGATGTCATTTTCTCAATGCTCCCCTCGCTCTCGTTCCTGACACTAGATGGCGCTTGTGTATCGTCGACTTGAGCGCGTAACAGTACGAAGTATAAGTACGAAAATGTTCAATGGCGGCGTTGAGTCATCGAGTGCATTTTAATCTAATATCATAAATCATAATTAAATAAATGATGTAAAATAATTTTCCATAACGTTATAATTATATCTAAAACGCAGTAAAAAATAATAAAATAGAATAACGTAATTTAACCTTAATATAGATGGTGATGTTGTGCAAATGTAATACATAAAGGCAGGTTGTGTTTTTCTTTCATGTAGGTGTATATTCATCTTTTAATTATCATACAGTCCTACCCCGATCCCCGTGGTATCGTGCCAACAGCGCTGGTTGCGTTTACTCGCTAAATGGCTATAATAATTAAATAAATATTAAAATATCGTGTTTGGATATCAAATAAAAGGCGTAATTCAAAATATTCTCGACATTTCGAAAATACATGCTCTGAAATGTATACTAAATAAGGATTTTTTATTTAAAGTCTTTTTTATAAAACTGAAGTATCCAACAAACTAACAGTCCACCTGAAGATGGTTAGTGGCTACTACAGCTGATGGGAACTTGCAGCTAACTTCAAACTAAGAAGATCGTTGTCACCTCTACGGACCGAGATGGAATGCCTTACAGATTGTATTGATATCGGTACTAGATAAGAGGCTGTGATATCTACAAAGACTATCTCCGAGAGAGAAATGGGGTAGTTATATCACTTAGTTCATACATAAACTGCGAAAATTGTTAATATAAGTTCACTGAAGGAAACGCTGTTTTTATTAAAAAATGGTTTGAGTCTTATGATGTTAATAACTAATACCAAACTGCGATAGGAAACGTGTACTAAAAAGGTATTAAACAAGATCACGATGTCAAGTTTTTTATAATCCTTCATAGAGAACTAATCTATTGTAAAAATGTTGTGAGGTCTCCTTTTTTACGTGGTAGGGCCATGCTGCAGATGCTGCTGCTTTACTATGGTTGTAGCATGAATGGGTCGGCTCGACCCAGATAGGACCACGCAAAAATAAAAACTTACTGCTAACTAATAATGTGAAATAATAAAAATACTTATTTAACTCATAGAACATTTAAATAGAAGAAGGTAGGAAGGAGGAGGAATACGATTCTTATAATTTAACCATAAAACCTCTCAAATGTGATCTATATCCATAAAAAGCATTATTAATTTATGTATAGAAAAGGGCGTCATAAATTGTGCCTTTTTCTCATACGAAAAAAAAGATAATAGTATGTGAGGGTCACTTTATGGACGTCATTTTGACAGTTGACACTAGTAAATATTTTATTCGATTTTAGTTTGGTGTAGTGTAGTTAGTTTTTTTTTTTTTTGATTTTTCGAAGTGTTCATAATTATTGCCAAAGCTTGTTTCGTTTTTTTTTCTGAATATATTAATTATGGTATAGGACTTTGTGTCATCTTTCGTCTTTGTCCTCCTCCTAGTTTTGGTTTTATAGGGCGGCAAAGCTTAAGGTGACCACATTACCCTCACGTACCTTATACGTCGTTAAATAAACATGATATCTAAAGTTTAATAAACCCTATGTTTAAGAAATTAAAAAATATTACCAAGACACACTTTGCCATTCAAAATCTCTCAGAAATGAAAATTGATCTAGCAGTGGGAACGCATATAGGCTGTAGCTTACCTAAGTAACTAACTACAGAGAGTCTGATCCCCTTTTATATGGTCGTTATGGGTATTGGCTTCCCATGCGCCATACTTGATAACAAGTGTTCCTTGCGGCGGCTGGTTTGTACGAGTTCGCATTTTCTTTATAGACACTTATATTAGCATGTACACTGATGGGTTTCTAATATTTGCGTTCATAGAAAAGTGGTAGTGTTTTAATCATAGATATAGTACAGTACCTACAGTTAGTAGGCACTATATAGGTACCGGCGCCTGTTTTTCCAAATACCTATAACCTGAACCTCTTCAAAGTGCGTGTTAACAGGCTTCTCTTGGGTAAACTCACTCCATCGTAGACTTCATCTTTGCCCCCGGACCAGATGGAGGTCAAGGGTAAGGGCATTTATAATAATAATAAAAAAGTACTAAATCTATGGTTTAATTGAAATGATGAAACGCATTTCAGTTTTGATGAACTCGAGGCGTCCAGTTTGGCAACCAGTAGGCTATCCTATAATGAACAAAGTAGACGCCTATGGCATAAATATTATTTAAATTTATTGTTTTTTTTTTGTGAAATTCCCTTAAATTAATGAATCTATAATTCAACAAATCATTTATAGTAAATTTTTTACGTAGTGGCTGATTCAAATTTCTTTGTTAAATATCTTTTTCATTTTATCAAAACTAAATTACTTTGAAAAAGAAGAAATATATATATGCATATACAAACTTTTGTTTTGTTTACTACACTCTAGTTTTCTCCTCACTGAAAAAAAAACATTCGGTATATCTAAAATAACGTCGGGAATCAATACGTGGCAATTAAATAAACGTGTAAAAGTCATGCTTAAATTGCGGTACATAGTAACGCCACGCTTTGCAGTATATTGTGATTGCAGCGCGAATAAGTCGGCTTGATCATGATAGGACCACACTCGCACAGAATACTGGCGTTGGAAAGCAGTATCATGCTTGTAAGTTGAGTGAAGAGAAAAAAAAATCTCTAAGAGTAAGATTTCTCCATGACTAAATAGTATCCTACCATAGTCTTTAGCTGTTACAATTCCTAACCGAAAATAAAAATCTATGGACCACATCATCTAACTTACCACTCACCATTTTTTTTTTCAAGAAAAAAAGAAATAAACAAAACAACACACAGATCTGTGATCACATTGGCTTGTCCTTTTTCCAGGGAGACATAATATATCAAAGTAATTGTTCTACAATATTAGAAAGAAAGCAATTAGGTATAAGTATTGTAGCTCCCTCTATAACTTATTTCTAAATCATAAATTTTATTTAAAATAGAATACATATCTAATAAAAATTATTTCTTATATTTACGCGAACACTACAGATTTAAATAAAACTAGTTTTTACGGAATTTATCGCATATATTAACTTATTTTATATTCCCGACGCGTTGTTTCGAGTACTTTACAGCACCCGTGGTCACGGAGGGGCCTGAGGAGTTCGACGTTCCAATGTCATAGTTAACCACGGTTATCTCCAGTTTAAAAAAGTTCTCTTTTTTTAATGATTAGGACGTCGCGTCGAACACCACAGTCCCCTCCGTCACCATGGGTGCTGTAAAGTAATTGAAACGTGGAGAATATAAAATAGGTTAATATACGCGATAAAATCCGTAACACCTAGTTTTATTTAAATTAATAATACCTGCCTAGCAAAACGATTCCAACAAATACTATATACCTTAAAACTATACCTTAATATATACCTAAAAACGATTAACTAATATTAAAGCAATTTAGTGTTAAGCATTTTTGCGGCATGAAATATATAGGCGCTTATAATTACATGTTTGTATAAAATAGTAGTAAATCTGAAAAAAATATGTAATTTATTACTTATTTTGTACTGTCACAACTGTATAACACCTCAGTCCCCTCCGTGACCATGGGTGCTGTAAAGTAATTGAAACGTGGGGAATATAAAATAAGTTAATATACGCAATAAAATCCGTAAAACCTAGTTTTATTTAAATTGATAATACCCGCCTAGCAAAACGATTCCGGCAAACACGAGTTTTTCATGCTTCTCAAAAACGATTAACTAATAATAAAGCAATTTAGTGTTAAGCATTTTTGCGGCATGAAATATATAGGCGCTTATAATTACATGTTTGTATAAAATAGTAGTAAATCTGAAAAAAAATATGTATTGAATAAAACTAAATTTACGGATTTTATCGCGTTTATTTAACTACTTTTACTTATTTTTAATTCCCGACGTTTCGGGTGCTTTACAGCAACCATGGTCACGGGGGGGGACTGAGATGTTTGACGTCCCAATGTCATAGTTAGTCCGGCTACCTTCAGTTTTTGAATATTAATTTTTGGTCCGATTTACGCAAAACGAGCTTATAGTATCATGAAGTCTTGCAGTGGTATGCTTAGGTTTGGGTTTAATTTTGTTAATTATAGGATCCCAAGCAGGTGGCAGCACCCATCCATCTTCTCTGTTGAAATTTGGATGTTTTTTAATTTCAATAGCCTCGCGTATCATCCTTGGTAGGAATCGGTGTTCTTTTGCGAGAATTTGTGGTTTATCAAAACGAATGTAATGGTGGGGACGATCTTGAACATGTTCGCAGACTGCAGACTTCCCTGAGCGTCGGTGCTTCACGTCAGCTATATGTTCTTTCACGCGGGTTTTTGTGGATCTTTTCGTTTGACCTATGTAAGAGAGACCACATTCACAATCTAACTTGTACACTCCTGCATCTTGTAGAGGGATATTACACTTGACGGATGGTAAAAATTGACTAATCTTCTTCGGCGGCTTGTAGTATGTTTTAATAGAAGCTCGCTTCAAGATGTAGCCAACCTTGTCTGTGACTCCTCTGACATATGGTAGTACAGCAGGTACACGCTCGACTGTGGCCGGCTTCACTCGGTCACTGTGACGTAGGCGCGGGACCCGAAGCTTGTTGTCTTGCAATACTTGCTTGACATGCTGAAGTTCGGCGGCCAGATGTTTTCTGTCACAGATCCCTCGTGCTCTCTGAAACAAAGATTTACCCACGGTAGCTAACTGTGAAGGATGATGGTGAGATTCACCATTTAAATATCGGTTGGTATGGGTCTTTTTTCTATACACAGTGTGACCAATTGTGTTATTAGGATTTCGAATGACTAAAACATCTAAGAAAGCTAAAGAATTATTTGCCTCTAACTCCATTGTGAATTGTATTTTAGAGTTTATAGAGTTAAGGTGGTTTAAAAATGCAGTTACTTTGTCAGATGGTAAAATTGTGAAAGTGTCGTCTACGTACCGCTTGTAGAATCTTGGATTTACAGGAGCAGTAAGAAGGGCTTTCTCCTCGAAGTCCTCCATGAATATGTCAGCGACTATGGGAGATACAGGTAAGCCCATCGCCACACCATCTACTTGCTTATAGAACTCCTCCTTCCACAATAGATAGCCAGATGTGAGGCAGTGTTTGAGTAATACTGCATATTCAGCAGGCATGTTATTATATTCTAGCTTCCTAGTTACAATTGATATGCAGTCTTCAATAGGTAGGCATGTGAATAGTGACTGAACATCAAAACTGACCATAGTTTCATTGTCAGCGAGATGTAGGTCTTTTATCTCACTAACAAAATGGTATGAATCCTTTGTGTGTGCTCTGGTATGTCCTCTCAGTGGTGACAGTACTTTTGCCAAGTGTTGTGCCAGCTTATAAGTTGGTGTATCAATCTGGCTCACTATAGGACGTAGTGGAGCGTTTGGTTTGTGTATCTTTGGTAACCCATACAACCTCGGTGGTTTGGTACATGATGGTATTAGCGAATTCACGTCGAGATTTAATTTTTCGGAGTGTTTCTTTATTAAATCGCTAGTTGCTTTAAGCGTGTTAGTTGTGGGGTCTGTTTTGACCTTTTTGTATGTACTTTCGTCCGATAAAAGCTGTAGCATTTTAAAATTATACTCTGACGTGTCCATTATTACCGTAGCATTTCCTTTATCCGCGCGGAGAATCGTTAGATCTGGTCTGTTCCGTAAGTTAATCAACGCTGTAAATTCGTCTTTAGGAAGGTTTGGTTTCGGCACTGAACTACGACGTAACAAGGACGAAATATCTTGACGTATAGCCTCCAAATCTTCCTTACCAATATTATTTTTAAACAGACAATCCTCAACGCTGCAGATAATTTCTTCGTACGGGATTGTTCGCGGTGTTAATGCGAAATTCATTCCCTTCGCTAACACCTTTATTGTAAAGTACTGTCATCACTGAGAGGACATACCAGAGCACACACAAAGGATTCATACCATTTTGTTAGTGAGATAAAAGACCTACATCTCGCTGACAATTAAACTATGGTCAGTTTTGATGTTCAGTCACTATTCACATGCCTACCTATTGAAGACTGCATATCAATTGTAACTAGGAAGCTAGAATATAATAACATGCCTGCTGAATATGCAGTATTACTCAAACACTGCCTCACATCTGGCTATCTATTGTGGAAGGAGAGTTCTACAAGCAAGTAGATGGTGTGGCGATGGGCTTACCTGTATCTCCCATAGTCGCTGACATATTCATGGAGGACTTCGAGGAGAAAGCCCTTCTTACTGCTCCTGTAAATCCAAGATTCTACAAGCGGTACGTAGACGACACTTTCACAATTTTACCATCTGACAAAGTAACTGCATTTTTAAACCACCTTAACTCTATAAACTCTAAAATACAATTCACAATGGAGTTAGAGGCAAATAATTCTTTAGCTTTCTTAGATGTTTTAGTCATTCGAAATCCTAATAACACAATTGGTCACACTGTGTATAGAAAAAAGACCCATACCAACCGATATTTAAATGGTGAATCTCACCATCATCCTTCACAGTTAGCTACCGTGGGTAAATCTTTGTTTCAGAGAGCACGAGGGATCTGTGACAGAAAACATCTGGCCGCCGAACTTCAGCATGTCAAGCAAGTATTGCAAGACAACAAGCTTCGGGTCCCGCGCCTACGTCACAGTGACCGAGTGAAGCCAGCCACAGTCGAGCGTGTACCTGCTGTACTACCATATGTCAGAGGAGTCACAGACAAGGTTGGCTACATCTTGAAGCGAGCTTCTATTAAAACATACTACAAGCAGCCGAAGAAGATTAGTCAATTTTTACCATCCGTCAAGTGTAATATCCCTCTACAAGATGACGGAGTGTACAAGTTAGATTGTGAATGTGGTCTCTCTTACATAGGTCAAACGAAAAGATCCATAAAAACCCGCGTGAAAGAACATATAGCTGACGTGAAGCACCGACGCTCAGGGAAGTCTGCAGTCTGCGAACATGTTCAAGATCGTCCCCACCATTACATTCGTTTTGATAAACCACAAATTCTCGCAAAAGAACACCGATTCCTACCAAGGATGATACGCGAGGCTATTGAAATTAAAAAACATCCAAATTTCAATAGAGAAGATGGATGGGTGCTGCCACCTGCTTGGGATCCTATAATTAACAAAATTAAACCCAAACCTAAGCATACCACTGCAAGACTTCATGATACTATAAGCTCGTTTTGCGTAAATCGGACCAAAAATTAATATTCAAAAACTGAAGGTAGCCGGACTAACTATGACATTGGGACGTCAAACATCTCAGTCCCCCCCCGTGATCATGGTTGCTGTAAAGCACCCGAAACGTCGGGAATTAAAAATAAGTAAAAGTAGTGAAATAAACGCGATAAAATCCGTAAATTTAGTTTTATTCACTGTGTAGTGTTCGCGTAAATTTAAGAAAAAATATGTAATTTATTACTTATTTTGTACTTTATTTGCAACTATATTAACATAGTTGGAAAATTAACAGAATTGTTTGTTTGCTCCTTAGTGTTTCTCTGCCCGAAAAAGAAAGTTAAATAAAAATAAAATGTTTATTTAATCACTTACAAGATTTTGCTTTGTGTTTGAGGAATTACCTTTTAAGTTTAGATTTTTTAGTGCGATACTTATAGTATAAATTATAAGTAATTATCGATCAACCCCGGTTTCGCACAGGTAATTTCTGGATCTCAACAATAAAATTACTTACCGGGTTCAAATGTAAATATAAACCATCAAACCCATTCAAACACACACAAAAATTTCGCTCACGTCTCAAGTTCCTTACCTATCCGACTTCGCCGAAACATGCATATGTAGAAATATAGTATTATAATATA
Organism: Parnassius apollo; assembly: GCA_907164705.1. Lineage (NCBI taxonomy): Eukaryota > Metazoa > Arthropoda > Insecta > Lepidoptera > Papilionidae > Parnassius > Parnassius apollo. The sequence continues at coordinate 32,754,257 of CAJQZP010000693.1, forward strand.
ATGTAATGTAGAGTTATTACAGAAAAGGTCTTTTAAATAGAGTATAATAATTTTTATTCAATAAAATACGGAGAATACCACTGCCCTGGGAAGAACCAGAAAGAAACCCTTCGGGACATTTCTTTGAAATAGAATTATTATCTTTTCAAAGAAATGTCCTTTTAAAAGTTATTATCTAATTTACAATTTATTACTTTACACAATCATGAAATACACTGACTACATTGATAAGAACGGAACTAATCAACTATAAATTGTAGTAAGACTAATTTTGTAAAAAAATTTGAATTAATTATCAAATTTGTCTAGGATAAGCTAGCAGCTAAATATAACAAGTGCACCGTGCCTAGCCAGGGCCAAGAGCAAAACAGCCCTCACGGCTTTTTTTGCGCCAAGAAGCACAAGTAAAGGGCTACCCTCCGGGAAGCAGGAAGGGAGGTGGTGAATGCTCTAAGCATACCACGCAACCAGCCGCGTGGTTATGTGGGACTCACTGAGAAACCTCAGTGAAACTAGCTTTAACCTGGTAAGATCTTCTAGCCGTATCGGAAGCGACCCCTCTTGAGGAAAGGGGCTGGCGTTTTGTGTATATGCACTTTTGCCATCTCATAGGTAGTTCATTGACCCCTTTACTAAAAATACCATGGGGGCGAGAATCAAAAAACTCTTTGAAGGCGGTTTGGACTGCCGCATCGGAGTTGTATTTCTTTCCTTGTAAGAAGTTGTCCGAATTCCGGAAAAAATGGTTATCTGTTGGAGCAAGGTCCAGGAGTACAGTGGATGTTGCAGACATTCCAATTGTAGCTCATCTAACTTAGTGGTTGTTTGTTGTACAGTGTGTGGTCTTCTGTTGCCGTGAAGCAGCAGTGGCCTAGAGCGATTGACCAATCTCTGTTGCTTAGCAGCTAGTTTTTCCTTCATGGTTGGCAGTTGCTTACAATAGATATCTGCCGTAATCGTTTGGCCAGATTTTAGAAAGCTGTAGTGAACGACACCGGTGCTGGTCCACCAAACACTCACAAGTAACTTTTTCCGAGTCAATTTTCGTTTAGAGCAGGATTTGGCTGGGTCTCCAGGGTTCAGCCATTGCGACGAGCACTTCCGATTGTCGTACAGTATTCACTTTTCATCACAAGTAATGATTTGATTTAAAATCCCTTCATTTTTGTGTCGGTTGAGCAAAGTAACACAGCAGTCGATGCGTGTTTGCAAGTTCGATTCACTCAATTCATGAGGTACCCATCGTTCAAGATTTTTTTACTTTCCCGATTTGCTTCAAGTGGATACAGTTTTATCACTTACTCCGAAGCCTGCAGCTATCTCTGAAGTGCTTTGTGATGGATTCGCTTCCACAATAGCCTTTAATTCTTTATTTTTCACTTTGGTCTCCGGACGTCCATGGGGTTGGTTCTGAAGGTCAAAATTTCCAGAACGAAAACGTTGAAATCAAAACGTACCGTGCTTTCTTTTGCGATACCAGCGCCGTACACATCATTAATCCTTCCAGCTGTTTCTGCAGCACTGGTGCTCCGGTAGAACTCGTACTCGTAAATATACCGATATTTCATGTTCCATTGTGCGGTAATAAGCGACGCCAAAGGAAAAAATAATGAGGAAAAAACAAATGAATGTCTGTTTTCAAAACTCAAATGTACCAGCTAAATGAATTTATAAATTTGAATTCTTAACCAAAGAGGAGATATTTCATATCAAAGTGGTCGGTACGACAAAACGCTAATTTCCTATGTAAGGATCCAATATACAAGTTTGTTTATATGTTTAATATATGTATGTATGTGTGTATATTATATGTTTTACTTTATCATATATTATGTATTAGTAATTTATATTATTTCATGTATTAGATTTTTATGTGTTATTTTATTGCACTTATTGTCTATATATCGCATGTATTGTAATTCCATTCATTACGTATATTTATATTGCACCGCCTACCTTGTACTCATCGATTTATTCCTTTACACCTTTGGTTGCCTGGAAGAGATCGCATTGTAGCGATAAGTTCGCCAAATTGTACATATAATCTGCTTTTTGTTATGTCATTTGTATATTTGTTTTGTGGTGTACAATAAATTATACTCATTCATTAATTAATTCATCAGATTCCTCGATGATAACATCGCATCTCTGGCCTTCTTTGTTATAAGTTGGATAAATGTGTCCATGGACTGTAATAGCAATCAGGTGAACTGGTGTCTTATTGCTTTGATTTTATTAAAAAAAAACTCATTACTCGCAATATGAAACAATGTGATGTAATTTACGCTGGTATTTTTTCAAAAGGTAGTCGTTCCACGGTCGAATCGACCCATTTGCACTGCGGTCATACTAAGGCTAAATACATATAATTAAACGGTGCGAAATAGTTCCGCTAAGCGCTGACAGCTGCAACGTGTCTCTACCATGTTAATTGTGATATCATTCAAAATACGATCGTCATAGTTAACGTTCTGTCATACTGCATAGAAAAAAATCGAAATCAGCTTCGTCCGCGCTATTAAAATAGTTTTCTAAATTACAGGAAGCCGTTGTCGGATACGTACCTTTGTACTATGCATACATCTCAATAGTAGAGGTTTCAGGATTCATTTCAAATAGCTTACCTTAACTAAGTAAAATGAGCACAGAATTTACCTGATGGTAAGTGAATGCCTTGGTTTATAGACATCTACATCTATCCTATCTATATTTTTTACATGGTAGAGCCATGCCGCAGCTATATTAGAAGTGTAGTTTTTTTATAGGATAGGGTGACAAACGAGCACACAATCTACCTGGTGGTAAGTAGTTTGCTGTGGCCCATAGACATCTACATCTATCCTCGTTTGCGAATCAAAATGCAGATGCGTTGTCACCCGTGAGGACTAAGACGGAATGCCTCGTTTCCAGTAAAAAGGGCCTCCGGTTCTCTACACTCACTACACGAAACACAGCATACACAGTAACATTAAGCTAGTATTTTACGCTGGTATTCTGTGAGAGCGTGGTCCTTCCCCGGTCGAGCCGACTTAGGCATATGCATTATTTGTTATATTTAATATTAAAATAATCTTTTCCAACAAGTTAACTTTTTCGTTAAAAAAAAAGTTACCCCCACACAAGAATTTTGTCCCATATCGTGGCGACAGTTTACTTATATTAATTGGGCAAACATGCATTATTTGTAGGTAGGTCACACAAATACTTGTTCCTGCGGGTTTCGAGCCCGCGGCTCTCAGACGCAAAGCCACTGCGCTACGGCACCGTCAGTTGTTTTTAGAGTTCCATAAAAAGAAAGTCCGTCTGCCTGTTTTTGATAGACGGACGGACTTTCTTTTTATCCCTTACTCAAAAATTGAAAGAGGTATCTAGTTAATATTAATATTAAATACGTAATGTCTTGAACCCCCAAGGGATGTAAAAAATTCAAGCTGCTAGGTCGCCGCGAAATGAAGATATTTCTGGTGACCGAGAGCAAGGTCACGATTTTCTATATAACCGGTAATTTAAAGCTTCTTAAGGAACAACAACCTTACTTACTTTGTTTTAAGAAGTCGATATAATAAATAAACATTTACATATTTTTATGCTAGCAACATTTAAACACAACCATAGACATTTAGGGATGATAAAATGTCAAAACCATTGCAGGTGGCCATTTAAAGGCTAATACAGTCCAATACTGAACATAGGGTTGCCACGCTTGGCAAAAGGTTTGGCAACCGCAGTTTTTATTTTTAGCCGTTATTAGGAAGATGCTGCTGCCCATCTCCTGAGTTTTTCCCTCTGTCACCTCTTACGACACGTGTGTTATGGGGTAGTCGATATTTTTACTCCACCATTACACGGGACATACATATTTCTTATATATCAACGTGGTAGAGCCAAGCTGCAGCTATAGTATAGTTGTAGCATGAATGGATTAGCTCGACCGGGGAAGGACTACGCTCTCACAGAATACCAACGTATAATAGCAGTTTAATGCTGCTGTGTTTCGTATGGTGATTATAGTGAACCGGAGACTCTTTTTACTGGAAACGAGGCATTTTATGTTAGACCTCACGGGTGACTACGCATTTATATTTTGATTCTTATTCGAGGATAAATGTAGACGTCTATGGGCCATAGCATCCAATTACCATCAGGTGGACTGTGTGCTCGTTTATCACCCTTATTCTATAAAAAAAGTTCAAAAACGTTAACGCACGCACTAGTAGTGTAGAGCCTTTGTACAAACTTTTTATCATGATGTATCCTCTCCCTAACTGGTGTGTACAAAAATTGTGAAATAAATTAAAAAAAGATATTTAGTTTTTCGTTACTAATTTAAAAACTAATAATATTTAAGAACTTTTGAAGATCGTTAAAGAGGAGAAAATTTTCTATAAAACAGTTTCGACTCTCGGAATTCTATAACCATTATTCATAATTGTAGTGTTTTATTTAATTCTGGAAATAGGACTCCGCGCGACTGTTACGGCATGAGTGCATCGCCGCTGAAGACGGTGTGTGTGTGTGTGTGTGTGTGTGTGTGTGTGTGTGTGTGTGTGTGTGTGTGCGCGCGTGCGCGTGCGCGTGCGCGTGCGTGCGTGCGTGCGTGCGTGCGTGCGTGCGTGCGTGCGTGCGTGCGTGCGTGCGTGCGTGCGTGCGTGCGTGCGTGCGTGCGTGCGTGCGTGCGTGCGTGCGTGCGTGCGTGCGTGCGTGCGTGCGTGCGTGCGTGCGCATGCGCGTGCGCGTGCACGTGTGCGTGTGCGTGTGCGTGTGCGTGTGCGTGTGCGTGTGCGTGTGCATGCGCGTGCGCGTTCGCGTGCGCGCGCGCGCGCGTGTGTGTGTGTGTGTGTGTGTGTGTGTGTGTGTGCGTGTGTGCGCGTGTGTGCGCGTGTGTGTGCGTGTGTGTGCGTGTGTGTGCGTGTGTGTGCGTGTGTGTGTTGTGTGCGTGTGTGTGTGTGTGTGCGTGTGCGTGTGCGCGTGCGCGTGCTCGTGCGCGTGCGCGTGCGTGTGCGTGTGCGCGTGCGCGTGCGCGTGCGCGTGCGTGTGCGTGTGCGTGTGCGAGTGCGTGTGCGAGTGCGTGTGCGTGTGCGTGTGCGTGTGTGTGTGCGTGTGTGTGTGCGTGTGCGTGTGCGTGTGCGTGTGCGTGTGCGTTTGCGTGTGCGTGTGCGTGTGCGTGTGCGTGTGCGTGTGCGTGTGCGTATGCGTTTGCGTGTGCGCGTGCGTGTGCGTGGGCGTGGGCGTGTGCGTGTGCGTGGGCGTGGGCGTGTGCGTGTGCGTGTGCGTGTGCGAGTGCGTGTGCGTGTGCGAGTGCGTGTCCGTGTGCGAGTGCGTGTCTGTGTCCGTGTGCGTGCGCGTGCGTGCGTGCGTGCGTGCGTGCGAGCGTGCGTGCGTGCGTGCGTGCGTGCGTGCGCGCGCGTGTGTGTGTGTGTGTGTGTGTGTGTGTGTGTGTTACATAAGCCATTTGATTACCAAAATGTCTCAATGTGTAAGTAGGTATTTAATATCATATATATTTTTTAAAATTATAGAACATAAATCAATTGCAATTGCCGCTTGCATTGCCTAATCTATAAATCCTAAAAATCTAATAATTGGTATTCTACCAATTATCACGCACAATTTTTTATAACAATGGCTGACACATGTCAATATTTAATCTGGCGGAAAAAATTATTATGTTCACCAGACTAAATTTTGGTCACGGCGGTCAGTCTCAACGGAGAATAATTATAACGCCAACTTTCGAAAGCCATGAAGATATTTTTGACATGATGTCCCATAGTTCCGTCTAACGACACCAACGAGATGAAATTGGAGAGTGGATTCTCAAACACCGCAATCACGTGGATATAAAAAAGATATCCGTGGGTTCTTAAGGTCAGAGCCTTATATTTCATAGTACCACAGTCTAGGTGGTAGGATAGGACTTGTTATCGTCTAGATAAATACCGGGAGTATTTTATCTATTTCAGCCAGCAAAATGCTGTGTTCAGGCCTAAATGGTAAAGGAGCCATTATTATAACAGGCTGTGAGGCATTCTATCTTAGTCCTCAGATGTGAAAACTTTTTTATATGAGAGTGGGAAAACGAACATTCAGCTCACCTGATGGTAAGGGACTACCACCACCCATGAACAACTGCACCAACTGGGAAAATGCAGATGCGTTGCCAGCCTTTAAAAAAAGAGTACGCTCTTTTCTTGAAGGCACCTACCCGTATTGGTCCCGAAAAACTGTCGGTGGTAGTCGACTCAATAAGGAAATTGTGCGTTGAAGAAAACTTTTTTTAAATCGCACAGTGGTGGCGGTCCACCAGTCATCCAGTCATCCAGATGGTACGGATGGTATCGCTAGTTTTGTCGCGATGTGCGATGGTGAAATCGAGTGACTGGAATTAGTCCGAACAATTCCTCTGTGAACTTCCAACGGTAGATGCGATAAAATACGCAAAGAGATGCAAAATCACTTCGCAGCGCCAGAAAGAGCTCGGTCACCGAAGATTCGAACCGCTCTGCGCTGGATGTGATTAAGGGGAAGGACGTTTGTTTATATTAATGACTTACCTTACTTCGTAGAGAATAACCATGATTAGTTTTATTTGCTGATGGTACTTCGTTAATATTATCCGATTTAAAAGGCAAAGTTATTAAAATATGACTAAGTATATAAATAATGTTATGTCAAAAGTAGTACAATAGTTTAACGTCAGGAATTTGCTTTAAAACGGTAATGAAACGAAATTTACTAAATTTACAACACCAAACAGGTGAATACCTGAGTGCTTTTAAATGGGAAACAGCTGTTCACCACTGTTCACAATCCACTGTTTTCCTCGGAATTACAATTGACGCGAAGTTTCAATGGGGCCCTCATATATCTAAACTAGTTATCAAAAATAGTTCTGCAGCATATGCTGTTAAAATACTAGAGTCCGTACATGAATAAAAAAATCTAGTTTATTTCATTTATATTCATAGTATACGGTCACAACATGTAATCTTGATATGGGTTAATGCGACTGACATTGAAACTATCTTCGTTTTACAGATACAGAAGAAAGTGACAAAAATAATTTATAACCTAGGTTCTAAGGAATCCCATAGAGAAAATTTTAAAGAATTAAATGTAATACGTGTAATAGGTTTATACGTGGTAGAGCCATGCTGCAGTTATATTAGTAGTATAGTTGTAGCACGAATGGGTCGGCTCGACCGGGGGAAGGACCACGCTTTCACAGAATACCAGCGTGAAATAGTAGCTTAATGCTGCTGTATTTCGTATGGTGAGTGTAGAGAACCGGAGACCCTTTTTACTGGAAACGAGGCATTCCATCTCAGTCCTCACGGGTGACAACGCATCTGCATTTTGATTTTTAATGGAGGATAGATGTAGATGTCTATGGGCCGCAGCAACCACTTACCATCAGGTGGACTGTGTGCTCGTTTGTCACCCTATTCTATAAAAAAAAATAATAACTTTGGCCCTTCAGTATATTTACGAAAATTTTATATTCGTACACAAAAAAAATTTATCAAAAATAGTGATATACATACTATAACTAGGAACAAGCACAAGTTAGTTATACCAGTTACTCGACTCCAAAGAGTCAGTAATTCCTTCATGGGACAATGTCATTGCCAATGTCAATGTATCAAAAGGTTTAACATTATTACACACATTATTTAGAAAGGGTTATTTACTATTAAACGAGTACATTATATTTTTTAACTAGTCCCGCTGGGACTTTCTTCTTTCTTGCTGGTTTTTCCCGGGACAGAGATTTTTTCCGAACCACTGGTGAAGCTTAAAGGACTATCGATAAGTATTATAATATGTATTGAATAAAAACGATTTTTTTCTCTTCAGCATTCATTACATTCTATCAAAAGTCCACAGCAGAACATAGATCTCTAACATAAATTTGTTTTTTTATAGGATAAGGGTGACAAACGAGCACACAGTCCACCTGATAATAAGTGGGTGGTGTGGCCCATGGACATCTACATTTAACCTCGATTAAGAATCAAAATGCAGATGGGTTGTCACCCTTGAGGACCAAGATGGAACACTTTGATTCCAGTGAAACGGGTCTCCGGTTCTTTACACTCACCATACGAAACACAGCGGCATTAAGCTGCTATTTTACGCTGGTATTTTGTGACAGCATGCTCCTTACTATTCATGCTACAACCATAATAGCTGGACCGTGGCTGTACCACGTTTTCATAAGGGTATATTTGTCATTGTTTCCTTATCACAGTTTTTGACTACAGTTAGTTACTGTTTTTGAGTTGTTATCGTAGCAGGAAGATGTTACTTCAGTTTCTCTCTGTCGTCTCTTCCAACTTCCACTACACGGCGATAATAAAACCGGTCTTGAACCACCTCCATCCATCGACTTCCTGCATTTCTTACCAGGTCGTCACCATCAACACCAGGGTGGGGCACCCTACTTCCTCAGACATTCACTGGAGACCCTTTCTTCCTCCTCAGATTATTTATGATTTTATGTCGTTTAAAACACCATATTACCCAAATTAACTTCCTGGAAAATAAGCTCTAATGCAGAAAAAATACTTTGTTTTCAACTCTCTGCATAAACATGTTTACACATTATTGCACGTAGGTATACAATAGTAAATAATAAATACAGTCTTAGAATCATATATTTGTATAATTTAATCGAGATTATTAATGCATGTGTTAATAAGGAACACTGGATGATGACATATTTATGTAAAGTAGTACCTACATTACAATTCCATGAATTTCATTACCATTTTGATAATAAGACATGAATTATATAATGTAAGACTTTGGTGAATCTTTTTTTAACTACTTTGTATTTACTATATATGTTGCCAGTGATGAGTTATGGGTCTGAGACGTGGTTCTTCACTGCTGGCCTTATGAGGAAACTTAAGGTTGCTCAGCAAGCTGCGATAGGTCTATGCTCGGGATTTCTCTGCGTGATAAATTTAGAAATGTGAATATCTGCAGTAGAACCAGAGTGACCGACATAACCCAATGGATTAGTAAACTCAAGTGGCAATGGGCTGGGTATATAGCTCGAAGAACCGACAACCGATGAGGAAAAAAGTTCCCGAGTGGCAGCCTCGTACCGGTATGCGAAGTGTAAGGCGACCCCCACTAGATGGACAACCTGGTGGAACATACAGGGGAACATACAGGCGTGACAACGGGTCTAGTTGATCCTTAATCGAGAATAGACTAGATGTTTATATCTAGCGAGAACAGATGTAGCTGCCACAGCATTCATTCACTATCCGGTAGACTGTGTACTCGTTGCCAAAATTATTCTGTAAAATCGATTATAAAGACATAACTAGGTATTAATAATAGATATTTTATTTATTTCTAACTTTGTCAGAAACCTTCGTGACCGTCTTATTATGTTTGTAAATCTACCTGGAAAACGTAGTGCCAGTGTAAGTATATCCCCTACCCCATATCATCCCGAGGGTGACGCAAGAGGGGACAGATAGAAAATGAAACGGGAGAGCATTTGAGTTGTTACAAGGATGGGCAGCAGCATCATCATCTTTGTAACAACTCAAAATAATACAACACTGCGGTTGCCAACCGGCTTGCCAAGTGTTGCAACTATGGCTGAACCCTCCCCGCGAGTAGTGGACTTTTATAGTCTGTAATGGATGGATGGGAGGAGTGTAAAGTAGTATTTTTTATAGGATAGGGTGACAAACGAGCACACAGTCCACCTGATGGTAAGTGGTTACTGTGGCCCATAGACATCTACATCAGATGCGTTGTCACCCGTGAGGACTAAGATGGAGTTCCTCGTTTCCAGTAAAAAGGGTCTCCGGTTCTCTACACTCACCATACGAAATACAGCAGCATTAAGCTACTATGTCACGCTGGTATTCTGTGAGAGCGTCGTCCTTCCTTGGTCGAGCCGACCCATTCGTGCTGCAACTATACTTCTAATATAACTGCAGCATGGCTCTATTACGTGTAATATACTTGTATTTCCCTCAAAGTGCCAATATCATTAACAAGCGGTACGCATTGGTAAATAACTTTATCCTTTCACGAATTTTTTACTAAAAACAATAAATAAAAATATACTTATCTTATGGAGCGTATTTGATTGTATAACTATTGCTTTTTTATTTCAGAATAACGCTTTAATTAGAGTCGTATTCGCGCGCAATATAAGCTGGGAGAGCCTTGCCATCATATCAATAGAACGCGAAACCTCGCATGTACGTTACGCAACGATTTTGCAACGATTTTTAAATATTGTATTTGTTTTATTTTTTTAATATACAAAATGCTAAATCTAACTACCGTGTTTATGTTGGTTGGATTGATTTTTGTTGCTGTTCAAGGTAAGAATTACTAAAGCTTTAATTATCATATTGATTTAATGAGGTACCAAAGTTTACTTTGATAGTTTTGTAAAATTACATGAATTAGGATAATGCAGTGTTGGGCGACCACCGACAGAAGCAGTAACTTAACTGATGTAGGTAGTTGATGGATGGAGGTGACTGAGGACCGTATTTTGTGGCAATAAATGAGGAAGGTCCCTGTTTAGCAGAGGACTTGTTGATGCTGTAATAGTGATGATAATGATGAAATGCATCAGGCATGTAATATTAATAAAAAATAAATATTTTAAATAGAATTTAATACGTAAACACAACAATATTAATTTAGGGTACGTATCACTATTGTGAATTCATAATGGCATAATATTTTTCTCATATTTATTTTATTTTAAAACCTTTATTGCATTCCGTTAAAAAAGCATACAAATGTTTAATTTTTATAATATAAATTTTTTTTTTTTTTTTTTTTTTTATAAGAGACTTAATGCCTAAAGGCATCCTGTACCAGTCAACCCGTGGAGTAGTGAGAATTTAACGTTGGTGTAGCGATTGAAAGAAACAAAAAGAAAAGAAAAGAAACTAAAATAAATTCACATTATATGTAAAAAATATATTATGATATAATATTGTACGTAAACACATACAAATCTGTAAGTATATACTGATATTTATATATTTCTCTATCGTATATCGTACAAGAACAAGGACCTATGACTCCATAAATTACGACGCGGCAGGGAACCAACCGACTCGTGCATCTGCGTAGGTGGGTCGGTAGTCAGAGTGGGGCGGTACATGAAGTACCTGGGTCTCCACCTGGACAGTCGATGGGCTTCGAAAAATACTTCGAGCGCCTAGTCCCACGGATTGAAAGGGTAGCGGGTGATATGCATAGAAGGGAAGAAGTGGGTCGCCTCTATGCAGGAGTGATATGGTCCGTAGCCTTGTACGGGGCCACAGAAATCGTAATAATTGTCTGGCTATCGACACCCCACCCAAAAACACCTGGCACCCCCCCTCTCACAGGTCCCCTTGGGGGGGGGCCCACAACAAACAAAAAAAAACAAGAAAAAAAAAAATGGCCGTAGCTATATTTATATACTTACATTTATTACTCTGTATTTTATATTTATTAATAATTAAATAAAAATATGAAAAATTAAGATGCGTGCCTGAAAATATTATAAAAGGACAGGATTATAAAAAGACAGGTCATAGTTTATGTCCAATTGGTTATATAATACAGTTAACCACATTAAATTATATAAGAATCGATCCAGTTGAATAAAAAATAGAGTCCTAGAGTGAGTGAGTGGGTGGGTGAGCGAGAACCCACTAAACAGAGAATGAACCCTACACGGGCCCTCTAATTTCTAAACCTATCCCAAGCTAGGTTTGAAGATTTTCATTATTAATGTTACTCATGATTTAACCAAACCTTACTGCCACTGACTAAGGTTCTCCTTAATCAGTGGCAAGAAGTGGCCGCGGGCCATGTCCTCGGGCGGTAGATTTTAAGAGCAGCATTTTGTGGATGAAGGTCCGATTCAGCCTTTTTTTTAATAATATCAGAATTAATATCAAACAATCAAAAAAATTGCATTTTTTTATTAAAACAATTTAAAAACGCACTCACCAATGGTAGAGATAAGTAGAAAAAATACATTATAATTCTATTCATGTTTGAATTTGGGAGGGAGGAGGTGCATTTTTGGCTCTAGTGGGGCTCTAGGGCAGCGGCTACCCATGATTCGCCACTGACTTTAGTTACACCTTATGTAATTCTATAATACTCATAATATGTATTGGACCCACAACATAACCTAATAATTAACGTTTTTACAAAAATAACGTAATTTGGCAACTATAATTAATGAATGTCTGATAAAACTTATCTATGATATGCTATATGCTTAGATACCACGTGAATAATGTAAATGAAATTTTCAGCTTACTATGTAATGGTTCATTACTTCTCACGTATTTTATACATAACAACTGTAAAAAAAAACTTGCATTTGATTGTGCGAACATTGGTTTCCTTACCATTTTGTAGCCAAAATTACACGACCATTGACCATCATATTTAGAAACATATTACGTAGAAATATTTGCTGGCGAAAGTTAATTAATTTCTCATGATCTTGTACTGCCTAGTTGGTCCAGTGGTCGCAAGTACGACTGCTCATCATAAGGTTTAGGGTTCGTATTGGGCCAAAATCAGGAATTGAGTTGTTCTCTCAAGAAATCCTTAGTAGCAGCCTGGAGTCAGAAAATTGGCGGTGTTTTACCCCCTAGCCTCGGAAAGCTCGTAAGTAAGGCCAAGCAAGGCGGTAAATTACGCCACTCCTTTGTTGTACGCATTACAAAAGACGAAGCGAACTGTTTCTAATGGGTGGAATATCGACAACAAAAGTTTTCAGACGCGCCGACCGCCTGGTTGTCTAATGGTGGAATGGAGAGGAAGGAATTAGTTGCTTGAGCAAGTGCAATTTTGTGAATTTCAACAGTAGATATGACAAGAATATATAACCAAAAGTAAATGCAGGATACAGAGTAAACGACTCTTTACTCTATTTTGTGAAGTCAGAGTGTGTTAAATGTTATAGTAATTCACAGAGTTGTGTTATTCTCTACATTAATATACTCGTATGATAGTGAAAGTTTGCTATGGCAGAAGAACCGTTAGTGTAAAATTTATGTTGCAAGAATGTGGTAATTATTTTTTTATAAATTAGTACTAAGTACTAATTAATACAAGTACGGATTTATAAAAAAATATTCCTAATTAACTTCACCTGCGTGATAGGCGTGAGTGTATGTGAGATTCATTGAGGACAATATTTGTAAAATGTCCTATTAATCTTTCACTATAGAGATTATCGCAAATTCTGTTATAAACTTGTTTTTGAAACCTAGATGCCATATTTTGGTAGAACATTTAAATTTTTTAAATAATGAATATTTTTGAAAACAATAAGCAAGCTCAAAATCTGCTAAATATCACGGTCAACTGGCGGTTGACTTCTCTATAATTTATGAATTATGTGTTAAAATAATGCAAAATAGATTTGAAATACGAAAATATAATGCATGCACCACGACGATCTGCATCAATTTTATTGCGCAAATACATTTTAACAATGATTGATTCTATCACGTTTACCGGAAGTCAGAAGTATCTGAACTGAGTAAATGGATCTAATATAAGTCTATAATCTGAATTCATATTTATGCCATTTGTTGCAACGCCTATTGGTCCGTTAGGTAAGCTAAAGTCCTTAAAGGAACTGAATCTGCAACGAGAAGAGATTTGTTATTCTGGTTCTCGAAACACAAATTCATCAAAGAATGTTTTATTATAAATATACTTTGATTTAAGCACGAAAACTTTAAGTTACCGAAAATAATCATCAACATAAATTCTCACTCGTAAAAGATATTTTTATGAAGTATTTTTTATCGCCATATGTTAAATGCATATTTTTGTAAATAGTGTGAAATCAAAAAAAATTATAATTATAGTGTCATCTAATTATAATGTTATTTGACACTATACTTAGTTATTAAATGAACACGTTTTGCTAATGTTTATATTCAACCCAAGAAATTCAAAAAGAAAATAGAACCAGATCTGTTGGTTTAGTTCTTTTTCAAAGGCTAAATGCAGCTATTTAAGCTTTTTTTCTTTTCATATATGTATATATATATATATATATATATATATATATATATATATATATATATTATGTTACTTTATTTCACTCTCTTTTATTTATAGCGAACGTTATGTAGATGAAACTTAGAACTATGCAACAAGTAAACCTATTACGACAAAATATAAACAAATGGTTACTAAATGATTTAATTATATATAAGGCTGGGCAATGTTTACAACGCATATAACAATTTGGACAAGTTAACAATTTTAAACATTTAAGGTGTTAAAGGCTTTTAGCGCCCCTTTCTCCGCTTGATGCATATTTGTCCAGTAACTTTATTTGAAACGCTTATTTTTAGGAAATTAAGGATGTAAATAAAAATATTAAAGACTAAGACTATCTAATTCATTAAAATTCCTTTCGTATAATCGAAAAATATTATATGGCCATCGCTTTAAAAACGAGAATTCAAGGGTCAAAGTTTTTTACCCGGCGACTTTTTTATTTCATTTTATTATAAAATATTTTTTAAATCCAATTGATTAGGAATTTTTATTGTATAGTTCATGTATGCGCATGTCTTTTTCCAAACATGTGTACGATTTCAAGAAGTATTACTCTCGAGCGTCAAAATCTTGCCCAAAATACGATCATAGAATAAACCATTTTTTTGTCCTACCGATGTCAATGTTTAACTTACCTCATCATTGACACTCTAAACGTGTTTGTGATATTTTATATAAACAATGCATTTATTTAGTGGATGTCAAGTGGATGATAAGTTGATAAGTGTCTATTGATTTTTTTTAGATAAGTGATGTGATACTTGTTACGGATATCGCATTTCCTAACAATTTACTTGAAATTCCGCCTTAATGAAATATATTAATACAAACCGTTCTTGTTGATATTTTTTTCATCATTGTAATTTGAAAGAATACATTAATTTAATAATATTTAATTTTTTATAGGATAGGGTGTTGAAAAACGAGCACACAATCCACCTGACGGTAAGTAGTTGCTTTGGTCCATAGACATCTACATCTACCCTCGATCACGAATCAAAATTCAGATGGGTTGTCACCCGTGAGGACTAACACGGAACGCCTCGTTTCCAGTAAAAAGGGTCTCCTGTTCTCTACACTCACCATATGAAACAAAGCAGCATTAAGCTACTATTTTACGCTGGTATTCTGTGAGAGCGTGGTCCTTCTCCGGTCGAGCCGACCCATTCGTGCTACAACTATAGTACTACTATATAATTGCAGAATGGCTCTACCACGTGTAATATGACGGCAGCATGGCTTCTACCACGTATAACTAAATTATTAAATTAAAATGTAACGTATGTATGAGCTACCGGCAAACTCTGTTAGGTAGACTAGGTCGATACCTGAAGTCACGAAATGTAGAAGAGTCGATATAAATATTAAATAATATTCTTTGCAGGGACTGTCTGATGAGGTCCTGATCACCACATGTCCTAAAATATGTGTTGAGATTTTTTTATAACGCTTCCTTTTCTTGTCTTTTTTTTGCATCTCCCACGCTATTTATTGTCAGCTGACGACGATCACACTTTGAACACGCTCTTTAAAAACCGTTACATGCATTACATATTTCATAGCCGTCGACATAATATTTGTTATCTTATAATATAAGTTTGGCGATGATGACAGACCACCAGTTGAGAGTAGAAACGAATAGAATAAGTAGAGGCTAGTAGAATGAGTAAAAACGAGTAGAATAATTAATTACAAAAATGTGTTCCTTATATACTAAAATTTTACAAAATGTACAAAATAAAAATATCTACTTTAAAATATTTACAATCGTAAGACTACTACGACGAATAAGAATCTTATAATTCACTAACATGTGATTGGCAGGACTGACAAAATTTATTCCTAGATCTGTGCCTTGTCACAGGACCTGTCTCCGGAAGGCAAGGAGATATTCAATGTCCGAAGTATTTGCAACCTAACTGGGATTGCAATTGAAGCCCCCTGAAATAGAAATCGTATATCGAGCAATCGACACCTGAAGCTTCCGAGTCATATTCGACAACTGATCAGAGCGACAAACGAGGCCCTAAGGCAATATGATCACTACCGCACAATAGATAACAAATTTGGACTGCGCAACCCCCAAGGCGAGGTAAAAGAGCGCATCGCCTAATTTAAAAATGATTGATGACTCTCATTAGGCCAGGAAATCCCAATCTCGCCTTTGACGACTCTGAAAAAGCCGAATGCCTCGTGGACAGTTTAGAGCGTCAATGCACTCCTTCTAGCGAATCCATAGATCCCGTTCACCTTGCAGAGGTCGAAGCTGAGGTCGAGCGTGGGTCTGTGTTACCACGCACGAACGAACCCTTAGAGTTTGTGACTGTCAATGAAGTCACAGAAGTAATTAAAAACCTTAAAAATATATCAACAACCGGTCCCGACGGCATTAGAAAATAAATTTAAACCACTCTCAGCGCTACTTGTTTGCCTCCTAGTGAGCATTTTCAGCGCCCTTCTCTTCAGCTGCTCTAGAAATTCCAAAACAAAAGAAACCGCACAATTAACGTCAGCTACAGATCCAGTCTCCTCAGAACGTTGGGGAAAGTATAAGAACGACTCATACTATATCGCCTCCAAAAATTTGTTTCCGTTAACAAAATGCTTCCAGACGAGCAGTTCGGCTTCAAACCCGAACACTCGCGCACACACACACACAAACGAGTTTCATCGCTACAGAATACATTCTGAAAGGTTTTAACCTCCCAAAAAGAGGTCCAGTAACACCGGCGCCGTCTTCGCTTCGATGTCGCAAAACCGTTTGACAAAGTCTGACACGACGGCTTGCTTTACAAGATGTATAAACTCAACGTGTCTGATAGGCTCACTCACACCATCAAATCCTGTCTTGCCAACTGCCATTTTCGCTATTGAATAGAGGGCACCCGCTCTTTAAAACGTCCCCTTAAGGTTGCAATCCCTCAAGGCTCTGTCCTCTCCCCACTTCTCTTCACACTCCTCACAAGTAACATTCCTAGAGACCCAATAGTTAACACTACACTTTTAGCCGATGACACAACACTCTTCGTAGCCATCACGACAAAAGATTACTCACTAAGTTGTACCAAGCAGCCGTCAACCGCTAGAGTGATTGGTTCCGCATATGAAGAATCGAAGTGAATCCTGAGAAAAGTGTAGCAATATACTTTCAAAGGACCCCCACTCTCAATCTTCAGAATACGAACCCCAAGAAATCGATAGGTACGATCACCCTGTTCGGCCACCAGATCCTCTGGCAATCGTTGGCCAAATATCTAGGGATAATCTTCGACCACGACATGACCTTTGCGAAACATATTCGCTCCGTACGCAACCCTACTAAATTCGTCATTAGTTGTCTCCACCCGCAATTTAACAACAAGAGAAAACTGTCCTTAAAGACATAAGCTCCATTTTTACAAAGCTTGCGTAAGATCTATCACGTCCTACGCAATCGTTGTTTTCGTGCACGTAGCCCATCACTACTTGTACGACCTCCAAGTCGTCCGAAACAGATTCATCCGCTTAGCCACTGGAGCCCGGTCTCTAGGAGAATGTCAACTCCCGACTATCTAACTATGTCTAAATATTTCAAGGAAATGTCTTAGCGCTACTTTGAGAGGGCCGAGATATATCCCAACCCATTACTGTTAAACTCAGCCACCTACGCCCTGACTCCAAACGATGCGGAAAGTCTCCGGAGGCCCCGTAACGCTTTAATCGAACCCCTGTTTCGCTAGATTCCGACGACCCAAATGTCGCCGGCCAATCACACATGAACATACCTAGTGCAACAAACACGAATAGTACATCGGATAGGACGCAGCAAGTATGCAGACTGACACTCCGCAAACCCCTTTACACCGCGGACACACCGTACACCCGCGTCCCTGGTCGGTTATCACCGCCCAGAACATCGAACGATACGAGTTAGCCGTCAGAGCCGGGGGCCCGCCACCCCCTGAGAACGATACGAGTTAGCCGTCAGAGCCGGGGGCCCGCCACCTCCTGTTCGGAAGTCGCGGCCGTTAGATAACCCATTTACGTGCATAGATAGACACAACCGACGTAGTGAACATCGTTACGCAAGTAACAATGTAGAACAACTTAGACTTACCCCTTTTATTTTAGCTAGCCCTGATACCGATGAAGCTGTAAAAACCAAAAGACTAACAGCACCAACATCATCTAGATCAGTCAGAAGCGTCCCATTTCTTCTCAGCGCCTGCGTCGATCGGATCTGCATTCCTGCTGCGCGTGTTCACGTCTTCGTAAAGAACAATATCATGCTCCATGCTGATAATATAATAGCTCTTTTCGGAACTGACTTTTCAATGTATCACGAGACGTCGCACTCGCGCACACATATATTTCTTCTTTAACAGCCAGTAAAAGTTCACTGCTGGATGTATACACACCTAGCGATGTTCTTGAAAGCAAATTATTTTAGATGCATATGTGTACGTAAGTGCGAGTTCTTACAATAAACTGAGCATGGTTTTGGCGTAGTTTTGGTAACACTTGAAATGTAATGTTTATACGTGGTAGAGCCATGCTGCAGTTATATTAGTAGTATAGTTGTAGCACAAGTGGGTCGGCTCGATCGCGAAAGGACCACGCTCTCACAGAATACCAGCGTGAAATAGCAGCTTAATACTGCTGTGTTTCGTATGGTGAGTATATAGAGCCGGAGACCCTTTTTACTGGAAACGAGGCATTCCATCTTAGTCCTCACGGGTGACAACGCATCTGCATTTCGATTCGTAATCGAGGATAAATGTAGATGTCTATGGGCCACAGCAACCACTTACGATCAGGTGGACAGTGTGCTCAGTTGTCACCCTATCCTATAAAAAAAATGTAAGCGGCGCTTCGTCCTTTTTTTATTGGTCTGACCTTGATATATGTAAAAAAACCTTTGGTAATAATATATATGTTTTTATTTTAATTGAAAAGGAGCACCATCGCAAGAAAATGACATCGCAGTGGCTGCAGCCAATGGAGATTGGAGTGCGTTTCAAAAATTGTAAGTGGACTTAATTTTTGAACACATACTTCGTTACTTGTACAGCGTATATATTCAATCTATAATCAATATTATATATAATAAAATCAAATAAAATGAAAAATATTTATTGCATGAGTACAGATAAATTTTAACTGTGTGCTGTTAAATAATAGTTCGTCATTGGTTTCTACAATAATCTGGGTGGTGGTGATTTAAACATTATAAAGTTTGGTGACGGTACCCCATTCTCACTAACTGATTCCGTATTGTATATTATTCGTAAAATTTAAAGATTTATGTTAATTTACGTAAAGAATATTATCCATATTGTTATTAGTAGTTATAATTTCAACATCATTTATACGTTAAATGATACCAACCGAGAGAATTTCGATGCATTTTACTGGTTCCCAGGCAAAACAGAATTGTAAATGCATTTACGATAGTGCTTAATCCAATTAAATATTTTCAATCTTGTATACTGATAAAGATCATGGGCGATTCTCTTATTAAATTAACAGATGTTACTCGAAATAAAGCGTATCTACAAAAGTGGCGTTTCACAAAAGCTCAAAATGAAAATATTTATGTAAATTTTTATCAAGAGCATCCTTTCTCTTGATAAAAATTTACATAAATATTTTGATATATATTCTAATTTATGAACATAAAATGAAAAAAGATCATGATATTCATGTAATAAATTATAAATTTCCTCAATATGAGATAAAAAAGTATAGTTACATACTTTAGACGCTTACGCTTAAACAGGCATCACCTCATTACTGAAAGGAGTAATTAGTCCACCGCGCTGCTTTTTTATAGAAGAGGGGTAAAGGAGCATGCCCGATGGTAAGTACGTCAATGAACAACTGTAACACTAGGGGAATTGCAGATGCGTTGCTAGCCTTTTAAAAAAGAGTAGGCTCTTTTCTTGAAGATCTCTAAGTCGCATCGGTCAAAAAGCGCTGGTGGTAGTAGAGTTTGTGCGAGAAAGAAATTTTTTGTAAATCGTACAGTAGTGGACCGCCAATCATCATGTGTGCTCCTGTGCGTGTTGGCAGGCTTCACATGATCTCCAAATATTTCATTAATCAGACACCCAGGTTTCGTTACAATGTTTTCCTTTTACCCTAGAGGACGTGAAAAATAATTATTTTATATATTTTGAAGCATAAATATTATACAATATATAAATTGTTTGTACTTCAAGACTGCAATATACCTATTTAATTTTTCAGACGTGAACACAACCTTAAACTTTTACATCACCGGTAGGTAAAAATGTTAATTTACGTAAAGATTATACTAATATCAATTGTATTTATTGTCAGTGGCTATAAATGTCATTAATTTATTAATATAACCATGTATGTCCAGCAGTAGACTGCCGCAGCCTGATGATAGTATAAGTGTTTTTTTATGAGTACAAGAAATGACCAATTTTCTAAAAATTGGAAACCAGTACTGAACATTTTATTTGTAGAAACCGATACTACTACGTTACCTTAAAAATTTACGTAACAAACGACATTCAATATGATAATGCATTTATTATTTATGTATGTTACTTTAATTAAACTTTTTGTAATGCTACTAGGTAACGTTAAAATGCTAATACTGATAGAATATAAAAGTTAATAGTGTTGATAAGTGTTTAGTATCTCAGTCAACGTATATTATTTACAGCCCTGGACTCAAATTTCGAATGGCTCGTCCTCGGTAGGTATCCGGTAATTTTTAGCAATATATTATAATAGGTGGCTATAAAACATTTTCATTTACTCGCTTTGATCGCTTAAAGTATAGTCTATACTGATAACTTAAGAATCATATTATCATAATACTAATAATACAGAGTTATTTTCCAATAATCGGCCAAATTTGCAAAGAAGGTTCAGAATAAGTAATATAGGGAAATAGTGCAGAAAAATTAACTAAAAAAATCTCAAAAATTTTGTCCTTTTTATCTTTTGTATTCAAAATGATTGAATTTTAATTGATTTTAAGGCGCATGCACACTTTTGTAAGGGTCGATCGGTAGGCAAAAAAAATCACATTCCAATAATTTCTCTTTATTTATATTTTCCTTCTATATCTTATTTATATATTGGAACTTCAGTTTATAATTTGGCTACTCTTTGATAAATAACCCTGTATATACGTAGAGCTAACATTCATTTGGTGTTCTATGGGAAAGTTTAATAAGATTCTAGAAACAATCAAGGAAAGGTATAAAATTAGACGTTCTGTGTCTAATTAAATTTATCGTAGCGATTACGTAGCTATAATTCCAACTCGTTTCGTTCCACGTTATTCATTTATAGTTAAGCTTATCGCCGTTGGTCAATGCAATATTTTGGCTTGGGATTATAATATAAGCATTATAATCCCAAGCCAAAATATTGCATTGACCAGTTTACGATGTACTTTTGATATACACTTTTAGTTACTTTTTATTTTTAATAACTACTAATGCAACTATCATTAGTAGTTTCATCATCATCATCATTACAATCCTTCACAAGTCCACTGCTGAACATGGGCCTACATATTTGTTTCGTTTTAGTATTCCTTAAAGTCCACAACGTGTGGTTTTGAATTTCTGATTTTGGCACAGCTTGTGAGACTCGACTCTTTATGATGTCCGTTTTTCTTTAATTTGATTTAATCTAAATCTTTGGGCTATGGATGATATTTTAGTATATGTGGTTACGCCAACAATTGGTGACCATTATTGGTAATCACAGCTGACTCTTCGAGGTATTACTATAGAAAAAGCCGCAACATACTTTAGTCGCATTTTCATCAACTCTACGTTCCAAAAACTACAAAATTTGGTTTAATTCAGGTTATTTAAAAAATTATTGTTTTAATTTTACAATGAATATTTGTTCTGCAGGTTGAGCCAAGGATTTGATTTTGGAGAGCAATTTGAGGTAAGCAAGAACACATTAAAGAAGCTATCAAGATACTATTTAACTCACTCGTGGAGGGTTGAATTCCTTTATTTATTATGACGTGTTAGAACTATAATCTAACGTCTGTTTATTATGACTAACAAATGTTAGATTCGCCTTAGCAAATCCTCATCTTAGAACTATCTAAAATGAAAATTTACGTAGGCACATCTTCACTTTTGATTTATGGACATTTTCACATAGCAAGCTACACACCAATATTTTTTCTTGCGTTACAGTATTCATCAAACGATTTTGTTTTTGCTGTCATAAAAAGTAACTATGCGAAATTTTAAAATGATCTTTATTTCTTCCTGTAGACAGCATTATAACCGTTCTGCTTAGGAAACTGGGAGTGGAATTGAAGGAGTGATATGTACCTATACGCCAGCAATTGCAACGCAAGTCTGACGAATCTTCACAGCAATTGGTGTACCATTTTTAATAAAATAATATATAAAGTACGTCGTTGTATCACAATATGTATATCCATAAACAAATGTATCACAATAACGTAGTTTAATCACAATCTATGCTATTCTTATGTGGTTGAGAATCTGTCAGCTCAACGGAGAAAGAACCGCAATTACGCAAAGTACCAGTAAATAGCAAAAATAAAATAGCAGTATAATATACTGTTATATTCCTATAATACATGTAGTAAGTGACAAGAATCAGGCCCTTTTTACTGGTAAAGAGGCGTACCACCTAAGTCCTCAAGAGCGACAACGCATCTGCATTTAATGGAGAGTATATTACTTATTATGACGTTTACAGGTCACAACATCCATTAACATTAGTTGGACTATTTACTTATTTGTCAGTAACAGTCTTTTTGTAGTTTTATTTAAAAAAAAGTGATTAGATTTGCAATCGATACAATTTCAGTAATAACCTTTTACGTAGACTAGCCTAAAATAGCAGCTTAATGTTGCTGTGTTTCGTATAATGAATGTAGAGAACCGGAGACCCTTTTTACTGGAAACGAGTCCTTAGTCCTTACGGCAGACAACGCATCGGCATTATGATTCGTAATCGGGGATAGATATAGATGTATATGGGCCACGGCAACTATACCATAACCATACCATGAGTTGGAATGTGTACTCGTTTTGGGACTCTTATCCTATAAAAAAACAAAAAAACAAGACCACGGCCTCCTCTCATTTTTGAGAGGGTTTTAGGGAAAGGCAATGTCCGCCACGCTGCCCGGCGGCGGACATCGCGTTTCCAATTGACATTGACAATGCGTATTGGCAAACTTCACATGTCTTCAAAATATTTTTTCTGATTTCACAGTCATGCAAGTTTCCTAAAGATGTTTTCCTTCGCCAGTGGCGACTGGGATTGATCCCGGGTTGCTCGCCTACTGTGAAATAAACAGCGATCGCTAACCACAAAGAAAAATACTTAAAATTATCATATCATATTTGTATAATATTTGAATGGCCTACGAATTGTGCTCCATGTCATAGTAAAAATAGAATACTATGTTCATGTCTAACATTGAACAAAAACAGTTGCGGTGTGAAAAAGAACACTAACTACCGCCAGACTTAATTATACAGTTACAGTTTATTGCTTGACTTATAAATGACATTCGTGTTTAAAAGCTTGTTTGTACATATTATATTAAATCTTAATATAAGGGGTTTTCCAATAGGGACTTGACAATTTTAAATTTAGTTTGTGAACGCACCTTTTCACTTAACATCGACTGTCCCTGTCAGTTTATTCAGTAGACATAACCTTTTCATCATGGTGAAGTACACGAACGAACAACCTATGCAAATCTTAAAAATTTACTACAGAAATTCGGAGTCGGTGGCCGCTACTTTAAGAGCATTAACTCCGATTTTCGGCCGTAATTCTCGCCCTAGTAGACAGGCAGTAACAAGTTTAGTGAAAAAGTTTGAGTCCACATATTCGTTGTGCGATGTTGCCGTGCCAGTGAGAGTACGGGTTGGCAGAACAACGTCTACCTGGCAAGCTAGTATCTTATATATTTTACTATTTCATATATATGTTTTGAAATATGAAATTTAAACCTACATTTATTTAACCATCAATCCACTTAAATGCACTGCAAAACAGAAAAACAAAACAACCATAGAACAAAATAGATACTGCGAATTATCGTGGAAAAAACATATACTAAAGTCCAATATTATGACCAGACCATATTCCTACATAAGTAAACTTATATGTACGTAATGAGGAGTTTTTATTCAATGAGTACTTAGAATTAGGTGTTGGAACACCATCACGATATAACAAGTAAAAATAAAAAAGTAAGTCGATATTAGTTGGAAATCGCTCTTCTATCTTTAAAATTACGGGAGTTGTTTTATTTTGTCCACTAGTTTAAGGGATTTCCATAACTGCCCTATTTTTTATGAATAAAATATGAGTGACAAACAAGCACACGGTCCACCTGATGGTAAATGGATGCTATGTGTGGGGTATTGTGTGGTCCGTAACCATCTATGGTAAAACGATAGACATCCGGTACTTGCGTACGGGGGTGCAGTAGAAGCCCCCTACTAGTGATGATTTTTTTGTAAAATCACGGTCTCACTTTTTACACAGGAATATTGACCCAAAGTTTCTTGCGCGTATGAGTCGTAGCGACTGAGGTTGGGCGCCGAAGGTGACCAATAAGCCAAAGCTGAGAAGGTGAGCACCCTCCGCGCTTACGACTTTACAAAACACTCTAGGGGTAGGGCAGACAAGACTACGAGAAGTCGGGGCGTGCTGATTCGGTTTTAGAAGAGATTCGACCAATCGTATCTATAAAGTAAAGTTGCCCTAAACTCTGCTATGATAGTGGTAAATGAAATAATGTAATGTGAATTGTTATAATTTTATTTGCTGAAAAACTTCTTGACTGCTCTCCACTGCCGCTCAGTGGGTCACGTCTTCAGCCACAAATGAATTGTCTGGGGATGATTAACTTTTTATGGGTGTATCCATGTTATTCGTACTGCTAGACCAAATTGAAATATTTGCGTTTCGTCATAAGAAATTTTTAGTAAAAATTATTTTTATCATAATTAATTCAAAACACATTTCCGACATCTAAAAACAGCCTTCAAACTTAACCCTAACAAGCTTCCAAAACTAAAAAAAAATATTAAAATCAAGTACCGGTCGTCTATAGCTAACCCCATCTACACCTATCATCGAAAATGCAGACGAAAGCGATGTCACACCTGAAGACTTAGATGGAATGCCTCGTTAGCAGTAAAAAGGGTCTCCGATTCTCTACACTTGCCATACGAAGCACATTAGCATTATTCTCCATATGTATTCTTAGAATAGTCCTACCATAACAATTTGTACTGATGTATATAGCTAGCATAGCTACAGCGTGGTTCTACCGTTTAAAATGATGTTTATATAGATTATTATAATTCTCTATATATAAAAATCAACTGCTGTCCGTTAATCTCGCATAAAATCTAAAACGGCTCAACTGATTTTGATGAAATATATTTCGTGTGTTTGAATTTGGAAGGTGGCACTGTTGTTGAGATCCAGAAACATAGAATACTATAATACATACATAATAGAAAGGTGGAGTGTGCGGAACGCGTGTCGCCACTAAAATGCCACTATGGATTCTGATTTCAGTACAAAAATCCGGCAAATAGGTATAAATAGTATGGTTCTACAATCTCGATGCTATCACCGTACATGCACATACGAACGCACTCACACACTCAAACACGCATGCAAACATCCACATACACATACACAATTCATTTTATTTTTTCTGTATGCATACTACCGTTTGTTCATATTACACTATCAATGTTGCACTGAAACGGAATTTTTACAGTTTTTTTCATTTCATTTTATATTTACTGTTTAGTTAATTTTTCTCTTATTATGTTATTTTTCATCTGCCTCACTCTCCTGGCTCCACTGAAAATCAGCGTTACGAATTCATGTATTTATATTTCCAATTCGTGACTTAAAGCTAAGTGGAGACCATTTTGGTGCATATTATGTTATTTCTTTTTTAAATATTTTGATAAGATATAAAAAATACACCGTAACTACACTGTAAGCATTAACTCATTTAATTTTAGGTTCAAGTTATTATTTTGTAAAAAGTTTCAACTATAGAAAAAATCGACGTCAATTTAAGCAATGCATAATATCTTTTGTCTTTTAAGATAGATAATTAATACCTAAGTTGCGCAAGCGACAATCAACGATTATATGTTTAAAGCTGTGTATGTCTACTTATAAAATTTTGACTAACATAATATAGTCATTGTATATAGATTGTTTTTGTCGATCATATCATGCCGATGACTTTTATAAAAAAGGGTTTTAATGCATCATGATTTTCGCACCGTTATTTTGCTCATAATTATTAACAAGAAACTGGGAAATCCTCGACCTTGATAAGGATAATATAAAGTCGTGCTAAGTTTTTTTTTTTTCAATCATAATAATGAGACTGTTGTAATGACTTCGTGACCTGAATTAATTGATATTAAACTATATAAAGAGTCGGCTTTTATCAACAAAACACTATACAAATTCTAGAAACGGGAATTAATTTCCAACGTTTCATCGCGGTTGGAATGTTTCCTTAAACAGTTATATAAATTTCATTCTTAGGTTCTCGGGTTAAGTCTTATGAAATTGAAATGGCGGAGTTTCAATCGATGCGTCCACCATAGTACTTACTGTAATAAAAGAAACAAAAAGCCCCGTTGAATAAAAATTCTTTGGTAAAACCGTGCACTGCCAGATATAAATTTCTAAACATAATTAGCGCAGGTATAATAATAATCATTAAAGAAGTCTTCAATTTATCTTTAATCTTTGACTTGCTACTTCATCCTCGTGGAACTTAAACTAAAAGAACCTGCAGCTCTAAAACAGTGGTCTTTAGGCAAGTAGTACAAATATCCAAATACTCTTTAAACTATATTATAACAGTTAATTTTTTTAAATAAAATTTGGAAATCTATTCATTTTACGCATTTCTCGTAAAAAAGGTCTTAACACCTTATGAAACAACATCCAAGTTTCTTTACAATGTTTGCCTTTTCCGATCAGTATAAAATATACTATAACTATAATATAATATCACCACTAAAATTACGCATATACACGTATCGTTTTCTTATTATATACTATTTTAAACATACCCTTTTTATTATGTACAGAAATTTCTGTTGATGATACTTATTAATAAATATAATATGTTTTCTTGACCGGATACGACCACAGCGGTACTATCTTATTTCAACAGTTTTAGGGTGACAGAAGTCATTAGGTTCAGGTCAATATTTCAGCAAATTGTAAGGTACTGTAGCTCATGAATACATACTACCAACTTTAAACAGATGCGTTGTCACCTATCACCTATGATTTAATAGATTTTTTATAGAATAAGGAAGATAAACGAGTACAGTCTACCTGATGGTAAATACATGTTGTAATACATAGACATCTACATCTGTCCTCTATTCAGAATGAAAAACAGACGCGTTGTCGTACCTGAGAACTAAGATGGAATGCCTCGTTACCGGTAAAAAGGTCTTGGGTACTATACACTCACCATACGAAACACTGCAGCATTACTCTGCTGCTTCACACTATGAGAGCGTGTTCCTACTCTCACTAGCTCATGCCTTAGCCATATACTATAAATGCAGCGTGGTTATATCAGGTAAAAATGTCGAGGTGGTACCAAGAAGACACATCGAAAGTCTAGTTCATCGGTCCAGGTCCAGGTCATCGATCATCGATGATTTGAGCCGCTCTGCGCTGAATGCAACCTAATGAAAGGAGCTGGCACTGGGGAGCCCCGGCCCAGATATGGAAACAATATTACATATGCGGCGGAACCTGCGCCTTGTAAAGTTGCAGGCGGTGTGCCGGCATGAAATATTGTCTCGCTCTGCTGAGCACGCAAAGCTCTGCTGCACGTCCTTCGATATGTCAACTAGACACATAGATCCATAAAATCAGAAGTTGTGAACTGTGACTTGTGACTTTTAATAGACTTCTAACGTAAATAAGGTTATAGTTAGGAGTCCATTTTGTTAGATATTACAAATAATACACTACAGACCAGAATAAAACCACGTAAAATATATTATCCATACTTCTGTCACTAGGCAGCGATTTAGAGGATGGTATAATTACGGGTTAAGAAGGAATTTAATCTTATTTCCCATGGTTGATAATCCTTTAGTAGTGACCGCCTATTGTCGGTAAACTACAAATTTGTCATATGTATCTAATTACATTTAAATATTTAAATATATAATATCACATTTTACAGAGAATAGTTTTTCGGATTGAAGAAGGAATAATGTTTATTCATTCATATCGTTTAAAAATTTTCAGGCTATCAAAAACCTACAGCCTCAAGGACCAGGCTCGCATGTTTACGGTGAAGCAGGGTACAGAATCCATACGTCTTCAAACGTCAACGGACAGAAGAGCGAGCAAAAAATCGGTCGTAAAGTTGTCAACAATAATGGAAATGTCGAGGTGTACGAATTGGATTGAGATAACTTAAATTGGATTTTAATGATGTATTTTTCTTTCATCCTAACATGATTGATGTTATTATATTGGATAGGGATAACATATTTCGTTACATATATTGTTTCATATTATATATAAAAATTTAAAAAATATACCTAATTAATATATATATATATATATATATATATATATATATATATATATATATATATATATATATATATATATATATATATATATATATATTCCATTAACAAGCGAAGTAAGATGAAGAAATTTAACAAAACTAGATAAATTTACAATATCCTTTTGTGTTACTATATAAGCTTAACTTATAATAAAAAATTTATAAATTAATAAATTTAATTTAATTTACAAAATTAATAAATTAATAAAATTTATAACGCTGTAATGTGACCAAACATTAATTGCTGTTTCTTATGTTGGCTATCCAAAAAACAAATAAGCTGTGATTTACATTAATAGTTGACTTTATATTACATGCACTGAAAACCTAAACCTATGTTAAACTTAATTTCGTCATTATGTTGTTTAAAACCAGGTACATTAAATCTAAAATAACAGTCTACAAACCTACCACTTGTTCGTATCCTCTCGATATTGAGAGGGATTTGGATTTAGAATAAGGGTAACAAACAAGCACTAAGCACAATCTCCCTGATGACACATTGTCGCTGAGGCTCGTAGAAATCTACATCTATCCTTGATTAAGAATCAAAATACAGACGCGTTTTTACCCCTAAGGAAACACTGCAGCATTAAACTGCTATTTAACGCTGGTATTCTGTGAGAGCGTGGTCCTTTCTCGGTCAAGCTGACATATTCCAGCTGACCCACAGCAGTATTGCTCTACCACGTCAAAATGGTAAAGTAAAAGTAAGGTAATGGCTTAATAAACATATACATAAACACTCACGCCTGTCACCCAGCGGCGTAGGCAGATACTACAGTACTACTCTTTGGCATGATCCTGACACACCTCTCTCGCTTCCATTCATCATTCATCATCATCATCATTACAGCCCTTCACAAGTCCACTGCTGAACTTAGACCTCCCCAAGCAACGCCACAAAGCACGGTCCTGAGCCACCTGCATCCATCGACTTCCTGCATGTCTTACCAGGTCGTCACTCCATCTAGTAGGGGGTTGCCCTACACTACGCCTACCGGTACAAGGCTGCCACTAGAGAACCTTTCTTCCCCATCGGTTATCGGTTCTTCGAGCTATATGGCCGGCCCATTGCCACTTCAGCTTACTAATCCGTTCGGCTATGTCGGTCACTCTGGTTCTACTGCGGATATCCTCATTTCTAAGTCTATCACGCAGAGAAACTCCGAGCATAGCCCTCTCCATAGCTCGCTGAGCGACCTTGAGCGTCCTCATACGGCCAGCGGTGAAGGACCACGTCTCTAATCCGTAAGTCATCACTGGCAACACGTACTGGTTGTACACTTTAGTTTTCAGAGATTAAGGTATACCTGACGTGAAGATGTGTCGTAATTTCCCGAACGCTGCCCAGCCGAGTTGAATCCGTCGATTGACCTCTCGGTCGAAGTTGGACTTACCTAGTCGGACTATTTGTCCCAGGTAAACGTACTCGTCAACAACTTCGAGCATAGTGCTCCCAACAACTACCGGCATAGGTGTGACGTGGACATTAAACATGATCTTTGTTTTGTCCATGTTCATCTTAAGACCTATCTGTTGGGAGACACCATTGAGGTCGTTGAGCATAGTGCTAAGGTCCTCCAGCGATTTTGCCATAAGGACTATATCGTCGGCAAATCGAAGGTGAGTGATGTACTCGCCATTGATGTTAATACCGTATCCTTTCCAGTCCAGTAGCTTGAAAACGTCTTCCAACGCAGCGGTGAAGAGTTTCGGGGATATAACGTCACCCTGTCTTACACCTTTCTGCAGTTGGATACGCTTCGAACTCTGGTTCTGTACTCGGATAGCCATCGTAGCCCTACTGTACAAACACTTCAGCACTTCGATATACCGACAGTCAACTTGGCACCGCTGAAGGGACTGTAGCACCGCCCAAATTTCGACGGAATCAAAGGCTTTCTCATAGTCCACATACGCCAGGCAAAGTGGCAGATTGTACTCCTCGGTCTTCTGTACAATCTGCCGCAGGGTATGTATGTGGTCTATGGTACTGAAGCCTTTTCGGAAACCGGCTTGTTCGGGAGGCTGGAAGTCGTCGAGTCTGCGTGCGAGACGATTCGTAATGACTCTCGAAAATAGCACGTAGACGCGGCTCAGAAGGGAAATCGGTCGGTCTCGCTTCCATTACATCCATATATCTACGCATACATGCTCGTCGGTTAAGGATACTCCTAATTTGGCCGGTTTTCAATATATCGCCAATTTGGTCGATAAACTTTCGCCTAGGACGTCCCTTTCCGACTCTGCCGTTCTTTTCTGCAACATAAATATGTTTTGTTACTCTTTCCTCATTCATTCTTTCCATA
The DNA here is from genome assembly GCA_907164705.1 of Parnassius apollo. Lineage (NCBI taxonomy): Eukaryota > Metazoa > Arthropoda > Insecta > Lepidoptera > Papilionidae > Parnassius > Parnassius apollo. Next base: position 32,785,316 of record CAJQZP010000693.1, read on the forward strand.
TGACCAAACACAACGAAGTCACAACATCATCTTGCAAACCACACTCTTCTCTTATCACACAATTTTTCACCCTGTCATTCAGATTCAGCCCCCCCATACTCCCTAACGACCGCATTTCTATTGCGTTTATTCTACTCTCTCTGTGTGTGTGCTTCTTCTGAATCTTTTGTCACACCCAACTTTCACTATCATACGTTAAAGTTGGGATCAACTACATCGAGTCAGTAATTCATTCTTGGGGCGATGTATACGCTTTTACAACAAAATCCCAGAAAATATACAAAATTTGTCATACGAAAAGTTCAAAATTTTTATTAAACTAAGTTTGTATAAAAAGGGTTATTATAATATTAAGGAATTTATGGATGATAATAACCTCTGGGAAGGGTGACCGCTACCAAGCTATTTCTAATTTGTCTTGTGTTGTTAATTGTAAACATGACTGTAGCTATTATTTGAAAAAAAAAAATTGTCCCGCTGTGTTTCTTGCTGGTTCTTTCCAGGACAGAGGTTTTATTTGCGAACCAGTGGTAAATGAAAAAATTGAATTTCAATAAGTATTGTTTATAATCTACATTGAATAAAAAAGTTTCTGTTTCTGTTTCTGTTTCAACACAGCATTGTGAATTGCCATACGTGCCTTTTTTGACACATTCTGACTTTTCACAATAGAGTGCCTCATTTACTCTATTTCCGGCGTTCACTCGTCGTTCTACATCCTTATCCTATCTGGGAGATCCTTGCTAAATACGCATCCCAAATATACAAACTAATCTACTTGCTCAATCAACTCCCCTTCTATTCTTATTTCACATATATAATAAGTAATATTTAAAAAGTAATAAAAATTACTTTTCAAATAAGCATTACGCACTCATATTTGCATGTTGTGGTAGCCTGTAATTGAATCTGCACTTAGCTTAAATATTAGACAATAGCTTAAGAATTTAATGTTTTTCGTGTAAGATTTGTTGGCTGTCCTTGATAAATAAATAAATCAATATCGTTTTACTTCCTTCTCTTTCAAAAACGTAACTTTCGTCTTCGAAAGTTACGTTAAATAAGAACTTGCGTTCACTTTCATATGCTTTTCTTTTAATGATCTGTTCATTATTGTAACCATCATTTGCAACTCGGCCGCCGATGGACGCTAAAATAACTTGATCATCGGCGTACAAAAGGCATTTCACGGTTAACTCACCCATTCTTAATCCGCATTCTTCAACTTTCAAATTTATCAAACAACTGTCAATAAATAGGTGGAACAGCTACGGGAAAGCCACACAGCCCTGTCTGATACCTTTATGGATGTCAAACCAGTCCGAGTAGATTTAGTTGATCCTAACACAAGCACTAGAGTCCCTCTAAAGAGACTTTAATGCCTGTATAAATCCAGCGCTCAACCCAAATGAGTTTAGTGTTCGCTATAACCCGTCCCTGTCCGCTCTGTCATAAGCCCTTTCCAAGCCCATGAACGCACAAAAAACTTTTTGGTTTTTGGCCGAAACTTTTCTGCGATCATGCGCATGGAAAAAACTTAATCTGTACACCCCGTTCCCTTTCTAAATCCCGCTTAAACATCCCAAATTTTTCAATCAGTTTCTTTCATGACCCTTTCAATTAGTACCTTAGCATACAGTTTTCCCACAATGCTAAGAAGGCTGATACCACGGTAGTTTTGCAGTCCCGTTGTGACCCTTTTCCCTTATATATTGGGACTATCACGGCTTTGCTCCAGTCTGCCGGTACCCGCTTCAGTACCCAGCATAAATTAAACAAGGTGTGTGTAGCCAGCCTGCCACCACTTCCTTTCCAACCCTCAGCATTTCGAGTGAAACACTATCATATCCGGCTGCTTTACCCATGCATGTTTTTCATTGCTTTCATTATTTCAGCTAAAGTTATCTCGCTATGTCTTTCCTCTTCTTTCGGAGTTTCTATTTTATTTAGTTCGTACGTCGTCTCCTCACTCATAAAGACGCTTTTTAAATATTCTTTCCATCTCTTTAAATTCAAACCTTCATCATTCAGAATATAACCAATCTCGTCTCTTATAGCATTCATTATAGGCTGTTTTGAATGTACCTGGCAGTTCTTACGAGTTTCCAGAGCTTCTTGATATTTGCCTGGAACTTGTCCGATATTCTTCTATCATTCTTATCCGTTCTTTTTTGTTTTTGCCTTTCAACTACTTCTTTTATTCTCTTATTACATTCCGCCCGCAGGTGATCGCGCAACAACACGTACCTGTTTGGTCTTCGTAGTTAATATTCGCTATTGATTATAAAGTTAATCTTTAGATTTAAAAAAAAAGTTGTGTTATGTAGTAAAGTGCATGGACTACATAGTTTAAAAACCCAACTGCAAAATTAGTTAAGAAATCACAAGATAATACAGTGTTAATCTATAAGGATAAATAAAATATTGAATAAACTGTGAGTGTGAGTCATAGTGTCAACGAACTAACAGGGCTGTGTGAATGACCGGCCTTGCCACTACATACATAATATTCAACTTCGAGCGGCGACCGTTTTACCAATCCACCGTCATTTCGGCAACTTCCAAAAACCGTCGTATCAGCGATTGCCTTGTGAGTAAATTAAATATTATTCTAAAAATTTTGTTAGTTAAAATAAACAAACATTTATAAGTACCTAATAAAATAAAATAAAATAAAAAAAAGCTTAAACTAAACCATGATACGACGCTCACCTCCTAATGCTCCGGCATCACCCCACTACACATCGGAACCGAATTTAACATCGTGCCCCAATAATGAAAACTTAAACATAACGCAAAGGAAAAGAAAACGTGAGTCGGATGAATTAGGACGAATGGAAAAAATGATGATGGATATGAAAACCATGTTTGAGGAGTTCGTATCGAACCAAACTCAACAAAACAATAAAATAGATACCCTGCAAATGGCAATCGAAGAAATTCGAACTCAAAACGCAAAAATCGCTATTCAAAACTCAGAAATCCGTACTCAAAACGAAGAAATCCAAAAAACCATGTCATTTTTGTCTGACAAATATGATGAGGCGGTGCTTGAGATTAATAATTTAAAAGCAGAGTGTAACAAAAATCAGCAGATTATAAAAACATTAGAAAATAAGGTAGACTTTTTGGAAAAAAATTTGAGAGCAGCATCACTTGAAATAAAAAATGTACCATTACAGTGTCCTGAAACCCGTGAAACCCTAATAAGCACAATCCAAAAACTTGGCAATATTGTTAATCATCCCGTACTAGAACAGGATATTGCAAATATTTTTCGTTTGAAGAGTAAGAAGGAATCAGTGGGTACAGTTATTGTGGAATTCTCGTCAGCGGCAGCAAAGCAACTATTTTTGAAGTCAACTAAAATCTATAATAAACAGAACAAGGAAAACCGTCTTAACACAACCCACTTACAAGAAAAAGGACCTAAGCACTTCTTATACGTCTCTGAAGTGCTCACCGCCATGACAAAGCGACTCTACTACCTTGCAAGAGAGTTTATTAAGAGTAGTGAATACGAGCAATGTTGGACAGCCAACGGTAAGGTGTACATACGCAAAAAGGAAGGGATGCCCAGCCGACTTATCAAGACAGAAGATGATCTAGCACAACTACGAAGACAAAAGTGACTAGACTGCGTTATTTTATCTTTAGCAATATTCTTCAAATATATTATAATACTATTCTTGTTACAAGTTTATAAAATTAAATTTAAAAACTATATTAATCACCAACATCATTTCATATACATACAACATTCTACAGAACACACAAATACTACACTAACAAATACATACATACACTACATACAACTAATGTTATTAACTAAGAACACATGTGCTGTGTGCAACACGAGAATATATAAATGCTATAAGCTCTCTTTTTGTACTACTTCTGGCGACCAATTAATTGTCATTATCAATTTAGCTCTATTAAATGTCACATATAAAAATGTAACTAGGAAAAATAAACACCACAATAGTAGATAATATACTAAATAACACATACAACATAGATTCTGTCTCAGTGTCGAATTCATCTACCTGTGACTTAGACAATTGCATCCCACTAAACTTCAACCCTAAGCAATCACTCAAAATACTTAATCAAAATATTAGAAGTATCTCAAAAAATATGATTGGTTTTTATACCACACTCGCTAGGACTAAGGTTGATTGGGACATAATCACCTTAACTGAATGTTGGCTTCCCAATACACATAATATCCCTGACCTAACAGGTTATAAATACTTTAATACTGCTAACAATCTAACACAAAACGAGGGTGTTGTTATATACGTACATGAAAACCTACAGGTTTCTGTAGAAGAACTCCCATTTATAGATGCAAATTGTCTACAAATAAAAATAAACCAAAATACCATTTTATTAGCAATATATCGACCACCAAGCCATAGAGATGTCACTAACTTCCTGCATTCGCTTAATATAACCTTGACTAATATCACACATTACAAAAATATAATAATAACTGGGGACATAAACATTAACATCCATGACGAATGCCAAGACATAAGCAAGCTTAATTACCTAAACTTATTAGCGTCACACGGCCTACTGCCTGCACATTCTTTGCCCACTAGACAAAATGCATGTCTTGATCATTTTGTCCTCAAAACTCTATTACCTGCTTACACATTAGTCGCCCATTCAGCACTAACTGATCATGATACCGTGTTATTATTTCTCGCAAGCAAAATGCCCAAAATAGCGGTGAAAAAAACAACGACGCGCATTAACTATGATCAATTGACTGACGACATGAAAATAATCGACTTTGGTGAAGTATATAATACCCAAGATCCTCATGTAGCAGCAGAATTAATGATAAGTCTTATCAAACAGGCGGTCGAAAAAAACACTAAAGTCGTGAAAGTAGCAAACCGTAAAAAAATTGTTAAGCCATGGATAACTCCTGGCCTTTTACGCTGTATTCGACACAGAGATAACTTACACAAAAAATCAAAGAAGTCGCCAGATAACGAAGTCTTAAAAATATCTTTTACTAGGTACAGAAACTATTGTAATAAGTTGTTAAAAAAAATTAAACTGGAATATGAAAAAAATGAATTAAAAAAAAGCTAATAATAATCCTAAGCAACTCTGGGGAGCAATAAACAACATAACAAACAGAGCGAAAAAGAAAGAGAATTCATCCCATCACTTATTAACTCTATCATCTTCTCCGGAGCTATCTGTTAATTTAGTTAATGATTTTTTCGCTAACGTAGGTAAAAATCTTGCGGAAAAGATATTGGGTGGACTGACAGAGACAACAAAAAAAGCTTTTAACAACAACTCGCAGTCGATGGTATTGTTAGCAACGGATGAGGACGAGGTTGCAAGGTTAATAATATCTCTCCGTAACGACTGTGCTGTGGGTTGGGATGGAATATCCTCTCATCTCCTTAAAATGCATATTAATGTAGTTGTCCCACCCCTGACATATATCTGCAATCTTGCTCTCACAACCGGAAAATTCCCCAAAGCTTTTAAAAAGTCGATTATACACCCGATTTATAAGGGTGGGGACAGAGATCGTGCCGATAACTATAGACCTATAGCCGTGCTCTCTGCCTTGTCCAAAATACTTGAACGCATAATGAACAACAGGCTCGTAAACTATTTGGAAAAATATAACTTACTATCGCCCTCACAATATGGTTTTAGGTCAGGCAAATCTACGTCCGATGCGATTCATGACCTCACAAATTATATTGTTACAAACTTGGACAATGGGCAGAAAGTTCTCGGCATTTTTCTAGATCTTTCCAAAGCTTTCGACACGGTTTCTGTACCCATACTTTTACGTAGGATGGAGAGTATGGGAATTAGAGGTACACAACTGCGACTTTTTGAAGACTACTTGAGTGGACGTACTCAGCGCGTTCAGGTGGATAAGTTCGTCAGTGCCGAATGCACAACTACCTATGGAACGCCCCAGGGCAGCGTACTTTCTCCAACCTTATTTCTAATATATATTAACGAACTGGGTATGCTCACACTTCCTAAAGGGCGAATCATAAGTTTTGCAGATGATACTGTCCTCCTTTTTAGTGCAAGTAGATGGCAAGAAGTCTATGCATACGCCCAGTTGGGCTACAACACTGTCTCAAATTGGCTTCGAAATAACGTTCTGACACTGAACATAGATAAAACATGTTATGTCCCGTTCAGATTAAAAAACAAAATATTAACCACATCACACTGACCTCTATATATACAAGTACGCTGGACTGGCTATACCATACAAAATGACTGTGCCAATTTGAAGCGCCGCTAAAGGATGTCTTGAAAAATAAAATTGACATAATATGCCAAAGTCTGCTGTCTTATTTATATTGTCATATTTAAAAAGTCTGTATTTTGAACTTATATACTAAAAAAAAAATGAAAGTATTTTATATTGTTTGATTGTGTATAATATTAGTTACATATTAAGAATTATTTTTAATAATAATGAGAGTGAGCGTAATCTGTAAAACTCGTTACCAAAAGGGAAGCCATATAACATTACACAAGTAAGTGAATTTGCAGCTAATATTTAACAAATTAAAACTATTTGATAATGTAAATACTTAAAATTTTGTTACTAATCTTAATATCACATATACCAACATGTTTGGCTGTATATTACTGAGTTTTGATAAACAATAACATTCAATAGGGTTGTCGAGTTCCTTGTCTATAATACTTATCGATGTTCTTTCCTACCCATATCTGTTAACAAGCAAAGTCGCCAACAACAGATAATTATCAAATGTTTATTAATTAACTGGTTTCCAACAGAACCTAGACTAAAATTATGGCTTAAAAGCATAAATATTGTGAATTGGCGTCCGAAACAAAATGATCATATTTGTTCCGAACATTTCACAGACGACTGTTTTATTAGATATGAGAACTGCACCACTTTGAAAAAGTGCAGTATACCGAATATATTTTCTGGGAGTATCAGTACCAGTAAGTATAAAAGTATTAGATTATTATTTGGAATGTTTTTTTATTTCTTCTTTCCTCATTTTCCACTAAAATCAAGGGCCATAGCCAAGTGTCGAAAGGTCGCCTGATGATGTCGAGCCACGTTAGATGTCTGTTAGTGGGCTGCGGCTAGAGGAGATTCCTCTCCCTGTACCGCTGTAGTTGAGGTGGAGTAGTAAGGGAAGAGGAGTGTTGGTATGGCGATTGGCGATGCGCTATTCGACTATCTTTCGCGACTTTAATGAGGCTGCACCACTTGATGTTTCCAAGTGCTCGTTTTTCCCTGGCTCCATTCACATATCGGGTTCGTGGAGTCCGTAGTGCAGGTGGAGTTAGAGGCCGCGAAGGACAGTGTGGCTTGTATTTCTGGTGCGCCTTATCTGAGAAAAAAAACGGGGAGGAGAAGTCAGCAACTAAGGAGGGGCTGCCATTGGGCGACTGGCGCGAGAGGGGCCGCGGATGTGCATGAAAGCCTTTCCGTGGCCCTGCGAATTTGCGGCGGAGGGAGAACACCATGGGGTTTTAGTAAGTGCGATCTAGAGATTTAATTCTCTCTTAATTGCAGGCATGTAATAGTATGAGTACATATTTGTGCTATTTGCTGTAGGGACTAGTGGTCCGCAGGGTGCACGTGCGGTGTAGTTTCTAAAAAACTGTATCTGTGACTGATCATCACTGCTGGTAATAAGAAGTTGTTTAGTTTGTTGCTTCCTCGCTTGAAGGCTAAGTATAGCCATTCAGAGAGGACACGTAGTTAGCATTCTTGGGACGATACCACGGAAAGTAGGACTGTATGATGATTTCAGTAATTTTTTTAATATTGTAATTTTAATTTCGAAAATGACTTAAATAACTGATAACTATGTAATTCAAAGTTTATTTTTTTATATTATCTTGCTAGCTCATACCCGCCGCATTGCTGCCGCAGAAGAAATAATTGTGGAAATATCGTTAAAAATGTGGAACATTCCTAAATGTGGTGTGGAATGTGGTATCATTCCTAAATATTGTATAATTAGGAATGATAATACAATCATTGAAATATAATGATATATAACTTTCTATAACTTTCAAATAAATAGTAAGTATAATACGCACGCCACTTAGTGTCAGTTACTTGTGCCATGCGTATAACCTTCGCACAAGTGCAACCAATAAGTTGACTAAGTTTTAACGCAATCTGATGAACGGTATAGCATCGTAGAAAGTACGAACAAACATAAATTTTTATATAGTAGAAAATATTATACTGTTTATATACAGACCTGTAGTTGATTAGAATAAGCGTTATTATAGCAGCTGATTTGTTTTTCTTTATAATACTAGAACTAAATGAACGGTTGACAATAAATTATTTTAGAAATTATGTTTTTTTTTTTGGTGTAGATAGTTTAATCTTAATAATTTTTTAGTTGAATGTTCTAAGGGCTACGATGGCTATCCGAGTACAGAACCAGAGTACAAAACTAATCCAACTGTAGAGATGTGTAAGACAGGGTGACGTAATATCCCCGAAATACTTTACCGCTGCGTTGGAAGACGTCTTCAAGCTACTGGACTGGAAAGGATACGGTTATGGAGTGTAGAAGTAAGTAGTACCAACTCTCATAGTAGAACAGTTGAAAAAGTGGCCATCTGTAAGGAGTAAATAACAGCTCAATAACTTTCCACAAAAGCGCTGGATTAGCTACTGGGATAAAATGAACTTAGCAATTGTCGACGGTTTAGGTGTGGTGCTAAACTGCTCAGTAGCTCTAAAATCTAAAATAATATTATTTAGTAAATATAACCTCGAAAAATTCGTCTATCCCACTAATATTTTTCGGTGCGTTCTTTAAAATTTACCTCGTAGTTATAGTGGCGTCACCCTTATTTAATGGTTTTTATGGACACTTTTTAATACACAGTTTGTACTCCTTACTTCTACACTCCATAGATACGGTATTAACGTTAATAATTAATTAAATGGCATGTACGTCACTCACCTTCGATTTGTCGACAATATAGTCCTTATGGCAGAATCGCTGAAGGACCTACACACTATTTTCAATAACCTCAATAGTGTCTCTCAACGGATAGGTCTTAAGATGAACATGGACAAAACAAAAGTCATGCGTAATGTCCATGTCACACCTATGCCGGTGGTTTTGGGAGCACTTAGCTGAAGTTGTTGACGAGTATTTTTACTTGGGACAAATAGTCCGACGGGGGAGGTAAGTTCAACTTCGACCGACAGGTCAATCGACGGATTCAACTCCGCTGGGCAGCGTTCGTGAAATTACAACACATCTTCTCGTCAGGAATACCTCAAAACTATATTGTACAACCAGTCCGTGTTGCCAGTGATGATCTATGGATCTGAGTCGAGGTCTTTCACTGCTGGCCGTTGCGGAAGCTCGAAGTCGCTCAGCGAGCTATGAAGAGGGCTATGCTCAGGGGTTCAAACCTAGGAATGAGGATATCTGCAGCAGAACCAGAGTGACCGACATCGACCAATGGATTAGTACGCTGAAGTGGAAATTGACCGGCCATATAGCTCGAAGAACCGAATACCGAAGGGGAGAAAAGGTTCTCGAGTGGCAGCCCCGTGCCGGCAGGTGAAGTGTAGGACCTTCCCCCACTAGATGGAGTTAAAACCTGGTAAGACATGCAGGAAGTTGATGGATTCAGGTAGCACAGGACCGTGCTTTGTGACGTTTTTTGGGGGAAGCCTATTTTCGGCAGTGGACTTGTGAATGGTTTTAATGATGATGAATGATAATGGCGTTATATTAATATGATACATAAATAGAATGGACGTTACGGGTAGAGTCCATCTATCCATAGAGTTCTTTCTGTTTATTTAGGTATAGGTAGGGTATAGAATTTTATCGATATAATTTGATACACTGTCTTATCCCTATTATTAGTTCCGTGGACATGCACTTTTGCTGTCAGCGCCAAAATGGCGGAAATCAAATCGCTCCATCATGTCACGTCTATAGCCTGTCCAGCGTACTTGTATATATAGAGGTCAGTGCCACATCATCTCTATCACATACCATCGTAAGTCACTCGTGTTGCAATCCACTCAATAATGCAGACACCTGCACACAACTACGTCAAGCTGACAGAGTAAAATATCTAGGAGTTATTATCGATAGCACTCTACGTTTTCATGAACACATTAATACACTTAATAGCAGGTTGCGTAAATTAATATATGTATTTAAAACTCTGAGAGACGCGGCAGATGATAAACTAAAGAAATCCGTATATTTTGCCTTGGCCCAATCTCTATTAACATATGGTATTACGTCCTGGGGCGGTGCTCCAAAATCAATAATGCTCCAATTGGAGAGAACGCAGAGAGCCATCTTAAAAGTCTCGTTTTCGCTGCCGTATCACTATCCTACAGAGCTCCTATATAAAGAGTTGAAAATATTAACTGTACGGCAACTTTTTATACAAAGAATTACTGAAACAACATGCTCTATTAAAATACAATCCCTCACTTTCCCGAGGGAAAAGGCGTTTTAACCCCGTGGACCGCACTCATATAACTCTATCCACCAAACTATCTAAACGTTTCTTTTGTCACCTCGGAGGTTTTCTATACAATAAAATCAATAAAATTATCTCTATATTTAACGTCAATAAGACTACATGCAAAAATAAAATAACTATCTGGCTACAAGAATTAAATTATGATAACACTGAAAAGCTACTCACTAATCCTAACTAATTACTATCCGTACTAAAGTTAAATACTAACCCAATCCTAAATTTAATTTCTATCCCAGTTACTACTACACTACTAACAAACAAAAGCACGCACACACATACACACGCGCACGCACTCACACATACACACACACACACACACACACACACACACACACACACACACACACACACACACACACACACACACACAGACTAATACTAGCACCAGATTTAAATATATATTAAATACTAGTTAAGTAAAAGAAGGTACATTATGTAAATTACAAATATGGTACATGTACATGGTAAAAGTATTGTAATTACAACCATAGGGCGGAGACCTGGTGGCCTGAAATACAGGCGTAAAGCCTAGCTTAGGCACCAGTCTCCCACAGTATAACATTAAGGTGTAATATTCTAATATTGTGTACAATAATTCTGTAATATTGTGGTGAGAAAATAAATCATTTATTATTATTATTTATTATTATTTAGTTGTCTAAAGACTGCCTTCATTCTTTCAATATCATAATGAGGGAGGATCGCAGCAAATATCACGTAATTTTTTATTTGGTTAAATAATATAAAATATGGCTAAATCCAACACAATAATATTTATCTAAAAAAATATGCATTTAGAAAAATCTCACGGGCAAGCCATATCTCACGACATCTCAGCAGGGGGAGGGTGAGGGTAGAAAAATCGCCAAAATTGACTCATGTTATTAATGGACGCCCCTTAAAAACATCAATTTTCTAAATATATTCAGTGAAAACCTTTTTTCCGTAAATCTACAATTGTCTGTTAAAATATATGTTTTTCATTAAAAAATTTATTGTGTTCCTATTTTGTGGCACTGTAATTACTTTAAAATAAGACGTGAAAATATTATATCATTTTATTGAACGTTTCCATTAGACCAAGAGCCTATACTACCTAAAATGGCTTAACAAGATCCTCCGTTTTACCGAAAATATCGCAGCATTAATTTGTGTTGTGTTATGTTAGACGAAAACACGATTCCGTAAAATTTTCTCGATAGAAAAAATCCAAAGTTACCTCCAAACCGAACAATAAACCGCTGGTAATCGCACAATATTTTAAATTCGATCATGAAACTTTGCGTACTAACTGAACTAACTATAAAGCAGGGCTTATGTTTTTTATTTTTTGAAATTATTTCATTGTTTTCACTGTAAAAAGAAATTACCTAAACTATCGGCGTTCTGAAGCATTTTCGCTGCCGCCCGCGCTCAGTCTCGCTTCGGATTTCGAACTGGAAAGCTGTGTTGCTTACGATCAGAATACACATTACGCAACAAGACGACGTAAAATTAAAATGGGAAATAACCGTAATACAAATAAGAATCAACTAGTTTGGTGTAAAGAAACGGGCATAAACATAGAATACTGTGGCCGTGTAAGGAAAAGGGGAGATCTCCCGCCGGGCAAGGTGTTCTGCCCGGTGTTGGCCGTTCGATAGTTCGGAGATGTTCTATGTATACTGTTTATGATTCGGAATTTTGATAGCGTGATTTAGGCTTCGGAGTGTTTCGCTTGCGGCGCGACGGCAGCGCCGCCACACTATAATACATACATAATATAGTATTCTATGGGCATAAATATGATAAACCTAATGAAATAAGTATCTAACGACCTATCTACTTACAGTGTTAATGACTACAAACATGTCGGTAGATAGCATACGACGCACGGGAAAGTGGGGCCAAAATTAGAATTTGAGCTGAGGTAGTATAGGCCCTTAAAAAGCCATCCGATTATTGCTCATACTCACAGCGACATTTTAATTGTGCCTGGGGGATGTTTGAAATATATGGGGGGAGGGGGAAGTATTGAAATAATATAATATATTTCAATTATTTTTTTATATATTTCAATTATTTTTTTATATATTTCAATTATTTTATTAATTTAGAAGCTATTTTTGATTTGCAAAAGAAGGTCATAAGAGCTGTTTACAATCTAAAACAGAGAGTCTCTTAGGGAAAAAAATAACTTTGGCCTCTCTGTATATCTACGGAAATTTAATGTATATTTACGAAAATAAAGGTAGTATGAGTAAAAAAAAGTGATATACACTCTGTAAACACTAGAAACAAACAAGCTAGTGATACCAGTTTCTCCACTCCACAGAGTCAGTAATTCATTCTTGGGGCAATGTATACGCTATTACAACAAAGTCCCAGAAAATACACAAGGTCTCTTTATTACCAAGTTTAAATATTTAATTGAACATAAACTCTATAAAAGGGTTATGGATAATAAAATAAAACCAACCAACAACAAAATATGGAATGAGTGAAATGATGTTGCAAGCGACCACGCAGCCTGTTTCTAAAAGAAAATTTGTAAATATTTTGTAACCATTCGCATTGTAAAATTTATTTAATAAAATAGGTCCCGCTGGGTATCTTGCTGGTTCTTCCCAGAACAGAGGTTTTTTCGAACCAGTGTAAAGTAAAAAATGACTTTCAATAAGAATTACATGTAATCTATATTGAATAAAAAATTATTCTATTCTATTTACTTGTCTGCTATCGCGAAGCTGGGGCATAAAGTGGGGGCGAGCGGTTAAACATGACTAGGGGTGAAAATTGTTTTTTATAATATGACATTCCCAATTTTGGAAGAACTAGATATTTTAATTCAGAAATAATAAAAACAATTACGTAACAAAAAGTTTTAAAAAATCTGAGCCAGCTTTCAAGTCGCGATTTATACTCTATTTATATAAATATATTTATACTCTATTTATATATATATAGTTGAGAGAAGTTATTTCGGATGTGATAGAACGGATGAAAATTAATTAAAAGAATCGTGAGCGACCTTGCGATACACCTGCTTCTAGAGAACATCACGAGGACTAAGTGTCTACATTATGGATGCGTTTTCGAAATTCACTGTTTTAAAAGCGTTTCTGAAATCTAGAGAAGTGAAAATAGCAGTTCCGTATTGATACTAAATCCATGGAAAATAGCATCTTACTAATTTTTTTCGTCTCTTGCTGAGTAGTGATATTCACGCAGGTATGCAGAATCACCAAGTTACTAACGTCGGACTTCTGGACGGTTATTGGTCGGTTCGCTAAGATACGGTCGCCTTACTGTTGTGCCGCATTGGCACGTGCTGCATCTTTTCGTAGGCGCCACCGTAACTTCAAAGACGCCGCCGCAACATAAAGGCGTACACCTGCAGGATAATTAGGCATTTTACAAACGAAGCGCCGTAGTGGAAGGTTCCTTGCTACTTAACTGCTGTTTATTATTTATATTCGTATTTTATTACAATATAATAAAATAGAATTCTATTTTCTATTCTTAGAATAGGAGAACCATAATTTAACAAACACAATAAAAAATTATTAAAATAGAAGCAAAATAATAATTGCACTTCCGGGTGTACTAACATTATCTTAGTAAACAGACTATACTATTACAACGTATCAGAAGTTCACTGCTAAATATTCGCCTGCCCCATTGATTGCCTCATAGGCTGGATATTTGCAACGCTTAGCAGGCGAGTTGAAAACTGCAGCAGCTCGGTTAAAAGATGCTGCTGCTCATCTCCTGCTTTGTTTCCTTCTGCTACCTCTTACTAAAGCCACGGAACGACATAGGGTAGTGGATATTCTAACATCACTACTCCACCGTGGTTTAGAAACCATGATGCAAGAAGCAAGATGGGAAAGGATTCAAGTGTTTGTTTAAGATAAGGAAGTAGACGAAGCTAAGTTAGTATTGGACATGAGAATACGACTTGGGTCCGTTTCTTTTTAGTTAATTTGATTGTGTTTATTCAGGAATTACTATTAGTAACTAAGAAACTAAGTGCTTGTTGTAACATATTTGATATAGTCGATAGGAGAAGATTCATATTTCGGCTGACACTAAGATACGTGTCTCAATTGGGCTCCACACAAAGTAATGGTCGGCAAATATTCCGGAAACTGTGTATGCTTTAAGATGATGAATACTGTGTTTTTAAATTGCATATACCACAGTGATTCTGAGCATATCACTGAAATATATCAATCAGCCTTTTAGGCCCCTGGGTGTCATCTCCGTAGCTAAGATAATTCAGTTTTCGCTGGTTCCTCCTACGTGACATTCGACTCGGATACTACTATGCTCCTCTATAAGGTCATTAATTTATAGTTTAAACAAGATTGCAGATGTTATAACACATAACAATTTTATCACACAAAATATAAGCGCCTGTCTGATTTTAACAGCAAAAATATTTATGGTGTAATGCCGATAGGAAAGGTTAAAATTATTCTTTTATTTTAAGCTTCTACACAACCCTCGCTTTTTAAAGGTATGATGCCAAAGCCCGTCACTTAAAGCGATTATATGATCGCAGTTCCAAAACATCACACTACCTTACCGTAATAAAAAGAAAAGAAAAAAAAATTGTAGGATAGGATGATAAACGAGCACACAGTCCACCTGATGGTAAGTGGTTGCTGTGGCCCATAGACATCTACATCTATCCTCGATTACGAATCAAAGTGCAGATGCGTTGTCACCCGTGAGGACTAAGATTGAATGCCTCATTTCCAATAGAAAGAGTCTCCGGTTCCTTACACTCACCATACGAAACACAGCAGCATTAACCTACTATTTTACGCTGTTATTCTGTGAGAGTGTGTTCCTTCCCCGGTCGAACCGACCCATTTGTGCTACAACTATACTATTAATATAACTACAACATGGCTTTACCACGTATAAGCATCTGCAAAAATTATCTTTTATTTAAAATGAATATAAAAAAGATTAGGCTGATAGTTAAAACAGTAATTCAAAAAGACCGACTGCGTCCTGTGTCATATATAACGTCCAGAACTATTAAAGACGAATCTAACTATACATCGTAGAACCCTTCACAAGTGCACTGCTGAAAATCGGCCTCCCCTAAGAAATGCCACAAAGCATGGTCCTGAGACACCTTCATCCATCAATTTCCTACATGTCTTACCAGGTCGTCACTGCATCTAGTGGGGGATTGCCCTTCGCTTCGCTTACCGGTACGAAGCTGCCACTAGAGAATGTTTTTTCCCCGTCGGTTATCGGTTCTTCGAGCTATATGTCCGTTCCATTACCAGATAACTAATACGTTGGGCTACATTGGTCCTCTGGTTCTACTACGGATATCCTCATTTCTAAGTATATCGCGCAGAGAAACTTCGAGCGTATCCGTCTCCATAGCTCCTTGAGCTTCCTCATACGGAAAAAGTACATCATAAAGAGTCCCTGTGTTGGCCCCTTAGGTTCCGTTGTCCTATCCCGAATTTCCCTACCTTTAGCTCACCGTTCTCTCTTGTGCCCAGTTTTCATTGAAGTCTGCCATTGACACCGTATAGTGGGTTTTGGAGCAATGCATGGCTATAGATATATCCTCCACCTCCTTTTCGGGATATGCCGAGATTGGTGCATTAAAATCATTTCTCAGTATAATTAGCATTCTCAGTATAAGGTTTGCAACCCTCGCCGATACACTCCCAATCTTTACAACGTTGTTAACGGAAGACTTGCGGACGATAAATCAGACACCTACTTGGAATAGATGGTCTTCCTCTCAGTGATAGAATAAGTTTCTAGATTCAAGAATTACGGTGGCCTCCCCTTCACTTCGGACCTCGGATAATCCTATAATATTCCAGCGCAACTTGTCTATATCTTCTTTCAGCTCCAGGATCATCTCGTCAGTCCTCAGAGTGCGTGCTTTATAGGCAACCGAACCTCCACCAATCCATTACCACCGTATGGTTGCCACCGTAGCCAGGAATAACGGGGCCACTGGTGATTGGGGACTGTCTCTTCGTAACTCTCATCATGGGGGTATTATGCCCTAGTTACCACGCTTGGTGAGCGGGTTGGCGACCGCAGTTTTTTTATTGATATTTTTTATTGTTATCAGAAAGATAATATACTATAAGCTACGAAAAATATTACTCTCCTTCTGGGCATATCGGGTAAAAATATAAGAATCATTGTTAAATCCAAAACCGTGCTTATTTACGTGAAGTATCTCAGACATAGTAGCATTTGCGCAGTTTATATTGATTCGGTCACCGCTTTACTCATCGTTATAAAGAAGTGAGCCTTTCATGATACGCAACCAGCTGCTGTTCTCGATGCAAAAATCGTGATGGACAAACTAAAACGTGTTGCACGATGTCTGTTCTAATTATAGTAACATGACCTGTTTATTCAGAACTTAGTATTTTTTTAAGAATGAAAATAGTTATTATTAGACCTCATAGAATAGGGGGTCGTCATTGTTTTATAAATATTACATTTCACACTTTATAATTAAAGGAAGAACGAGCTAAATATTTGAAAGTACTTTCAACTTAGTTCACATTAAATCTCCTATAGACTACAAGTCAAATCAAGCCGTATGTCTGTCCGTATGTGTGTGTGTGTGTGTGTGTGTGTGTGTGTGTGTGCATGTGTATGTGCGTGCGTGCGTGTGTGTGTGTGTGTGTGTGTGTGCGTGTGTGTGTGTGTGTGTGTGTGTGTGTGTGTGTGTGTGTGTGTGTGTGTGTGTGTGTGTGTGTGTGTGTGTGTGTTTGACTCTACTCATAACGACAAAAGGAAGGTCGTACAGTAGGAGAGGTGCAAGTCCAGTAGTGAATTTTTAAGGGCTAATAAGCAATGAATTATGTTATTTATAATTGAATGAAAGATCAACACGTTTGTTCAACTCGAGTGTTTATTTAATACTGGCTTACTTTCTAATACATCGAATATCACCTACAAGTACATAGGTTACTTCACCTTTGGGGGCAAAGAAAAAAAAAAAAGAAAAAAAAAGAATATTCTTAACTACTAAATTGCTTAGTCCTATTCTTATGAACAATATCAATTTTACCATTTATATCAATTTTCATATTTACTCCTAAATCTTCTACAACTTTATAAGGTCCATCAAAAACACAATCTAATTTACGAGCACATTCATTTTTAAGTAAAACAAGATCATTCTTATTATAAAATACAGGATTACATGATTCATCATATTTATCTTTCCTTTTTTTCTTACAAGTTATCAAATTATTTCTAGCATCTCTTAAGGCTACCTGCAATTTATATTTTAAATCTAAACAATAATTATCAGGATTATAAAGTGGTTCAACATCATGAATCAAATTATTTGGCAAACGACATTGTCTACCAAAAACAAGTTCAAAAGGAGTGTATTTAGTTTGAGTGTTCACACAATTATTATAACTAAAACACCAAAATGGAACCCAATGGGACCATGAAAAATTCGAATTAGTACAATAAGTTCTTAGAAACGCACCTAAATGTTTATGAGCTATCCCAAGAGAACCGATTGATTGGTGGTGGTATGCAGTTGACGATAACTTATCGATTTCTAATAACTTACATACCTGTTCTATAACCCGAGACATGAATTCTGTCCCCCTATCTGTAGCTATTACATTTCGGAATACCGAATCTTAAAATAAAGTTACTTACAAAAGCTTCTGCAACTGTAACAGCTTCTTTATTAGGCAATGGATACGCCTCTATATATTTTGTTAACTCGCATTGGAGAGTTAAAATATAACAATTTCCATTCTAATTCTTATCCAATGGTCCAACTAAATCGAGGAAATCTTTCTCGAACGTAGTCGACGCAGTGGAGGTTAAAGTCATAGGTTGTTTGGTATATTTACCTTGTTTCATTTTCTGACATAATGTGCATTTACCTATATATTTACGGATATCCGAATCTAGTCCTGGCCAATAGTATTTTCTCCTAATATTATTCGTCATTCTAGTTATTCCAGCATGTCCGCTAGGGGGTAATAAATGATAGTCATTTAAAATAAATTGTTTCTCGTTTTCATCATAAATTCTCTCTATTCCTTTCAGTACACATATTCGGGGTCCGGACCATTCACTCAACGATTTAACTTCACTACATATTCCTTTTATAAACTCAGTATTCTTTCCATCTTTTACTATGCATAATTCTTTTACTTCTATTTTTTTTCAAAACTCTTTAAGTTTAATTGCAAATTCGGCTCGCAAGAAATGCAACTTAAAACCTAAATTAACACATAATAACATTTTATTTGGTATAATACATAAAACATTCTTCTTCTATCACTTTATTATTTCCTTTCTTAAATTTTCCTATTACTTCCCTGTCATTCAACCTCAATTCTACGGAATCACATGGCTGTCTTAATAGTTCCACGACACGTGGTTGATCAGGCCACTCATCAGGGTACTTATTAAGCGCAGTCTGTTCTACCGTACTATTCTGCTCCATCTTTTTCTTTTGTTGTCTCGTTACAACTGCCAAAACCTCCTCATTCATACATTTCAGTTCACTTGATGTTATACACACTCTGGATAATGCATCTGCGATTACATTATCCTTACCCTTCACATACACAATCTTAAAATCGTACTCTTCAAGAATTAAACGATATTTAATTAACTAAAAACTAAAAAAAATTAATGGATCCTTCATTCCAAATAAATAAATCAAAGGTTTGTGGTCGGTTATGATAGTAAAAGTTCTGCCAAATAGATAGGGTCTAAAATATTTAACTGCCCACACTATTGTTGTTAATTCTTTTTCTATTACGGGATAGTTCTTTTCAGCTTTATTTAATGGTCTACTAGCATAAGCTATAGGTTTTCTATTTTTATTACACAGCACAGCTCCTACAGCCAAGTCTGAAGCGTCTGTTTGCAATACAAATTCATTAGATTCACCAAAGTCTGGGTATTCTAATATTGGTGGAGAAATTAAAGTGTTTTTTAAGAAATTAAATGCATTTTGGCAATCTGAATTCCAAATGAAAGGTACATCCCTTTTTAGTAAATTATTTAAAGGCATTGTTATGGTAGCAAATGAAGGTACAAATTTTCTATAGTAATTGCAAAAAGCAACAAAGCGTCTTACTTCATCGGCATTCTGAGGAACTGGAAACTTACCTAGAACTTTAGTTTTTTTCTGGGTCAGGTGCTATACCACCAGCGATTACTACATGACCAAGATATAAAATTTTCTTCTTTAGAAATTGACACTTAGCGGGATTTAGTTTTAAATTTAACTGCCTCAATCTTTCAAAAACGTCTATCAAATTTTGGTTATGAGTGGTTAAAGACCTTCCAAACATAATAAGGTCATCTAAATAAATGAAACACTTCTCAAACGCTAGTCCTGACATTGCTATTGACATGACCTTACTGAAAGCACTACAGGAAGTTTTAAGACACATCGGTAAACGTTTTAATTGGTAATGTCCTGTACTAGTTGAAAAATCTGTGTTTTTTCTGCTTTCAGGTGCTAATCTTACTTGGTAGTATCCTTGTTGTAAATCTAGATGAGTAAAGTAAATTGAACCAGATAGTGAGTCTAAGATGTCTGTTATGATGGGTAACGGGAATTTATCGTCTACAATGTTTTCATTTAATTTACGGAAATCGATTACTAAACGCCATTTCTGTGAGCTCTCAGACTTTTTAGGTACTAATAATATAGGACTTGACCATTCGCTAGAAGATTCCTCGATAATGTCGTCATCGAGCATCTTTGTTATTTGTTTATTTACTTCGGTTTTTAATGCATGTGGTAATCTATATTGTTTTGTATATAATGAATTAGTTTTATTTTTTAATATAATGGTATGTTCGCAAATATTAGTAGTTTGTAATTTGTCACCTGGTAAGAAGAAAATATCAGAATATTTAGAACAAATGGTTTCAATAGATTCTTTCTCTTCATTGTTTAAATGGTTAAGTTCTAACAAAGGTAACAAAGATTTAGCCCTATTGGAGCTACTTTTACATTGACCAAATTTAAAAATGTTATACTCTCTCAAAGGTTCCACATCTAAAGTAAAATTGTTTAATCTTATTTCCTCATCTCTAATATTTAAAATCTTAATTGGATCGCATTTATTTTCGGTTGAACAATAATTCCTGCCAAAAATACATCCTTTTCTATCTCTCTCGCGCACACAAAGCAATCCTCTTCCACTTCCTTATTCAAATACACATAATGTATAGACTCACTTCGAGGTGCGAGTACTAACGAGTTGCTATAATCAGGTTTATCGAAAATCGGTAAAATACAATACTTACCATCAATTTGCAGCGTCAGTAAACTATTTTCTAAATCTATTTTAGCCTTATATCTAGTCATAAAATCTAATCCTAATATTCCTAAAACTAAACTATAAAACTTGCTCGAAAATTTATCATATTTAGAACTGTAAATGTCTAAAATAACATAACTCGAAGCTTCGATTTCTCCTCCGATTCCATTTATTATTAAATTATTGTAAAATATTTCACTCGACTTAGGAATTTGTTCTTCCTTAATTACCGAAATAGATGCACCGGTATCTACCAGTAGTATAATTTTCCTATTCTTAAAATAAAAATTTACGAATTTAGTGTTACCTCTACAAGCAAAAACTAAGTTATTAAGTCCGAAAAAACTGGTTACTCTCTCTCTCTCATCAGCTGGGTATTCTACGTTATCAGCAGTTCGTACTGGCCTATCATTTTGCAACGCTAATATTCTATTGTTAAAATTACCTTTCTTGTTGTTGTATCCCCTTCTGTTGTTGTAGGACATGTTTTGTCCTCTACCTCGCGGCGTATACTGGAATCTATTACCTTGATATCTATTAAAATTGTTATTATTATTTTGGAAGTTAGTACCTCTGTTGTTGTAATTGTTGTGGTAATTTGTCTGGAACCCTCGACCTCTGGTTTGGAATCTAAAAGAACGATTATTGTATCTACCTCGACTTCTAGGAAAAGATGAAATTTTCATTACCTCTGCCTGAGTAGATGACGATGGAGTGGATTCATCCTTGGCCGCCTGAATGGCTTCTTTTAGCGATGTGTAATTTCTAGCAGCTATAATCGTACTTAACTTTTCATTTTTAAGTCCATCCGTAAATTTTTTAACCACCATTTTTTCATTAATTGGTTTCAGAACTGTACTTTTAGTGACGTCACCATCATTCTGTGAAATATTCAAATCGGTTATTAACCGATTTGAATATTTCATAGGCTGTTTTTCAAGTTGATATCCGTATTGTTCAATAGTCCTATGGCCCTGATTCAGAGACTGTATTTGATTATGTATTGCAGTGAAAGATTTTTTTATCAATAACTTATTACGAAAATCTTGAATCATCAAGTCTACTTAAGTATAAGAATTGGATACGCGCAACTTAGCATTTTCTGATAGCCTGCCCTTGAGAACAAATTTAATTAAAAGTTGCTGGCCTTCACTACTAAGCATGTCTGCATACATTTACACCGCATCAATCAATCGTTTCGTAGTATCTTCCCTATCATCTAAAAGAGGTATCAAGCTACAAGCAGTTTTCAAACCAAAATCCATCTTTTCTTACTTCATCTCTAAGCTGGGTGAAACACACAATTTCGCTATTTCTGCAAATAAAGAACAAATTTTGTCATATGTTTCAGTAATTAAAGATATTTCCGACTTATCCTTAATATTACTTAATGTAGAAAATATATCTTTACTATTATTTAAATATATCTCGGCTTCGTTCAACTTACTTAAAGCAATTGAACCTTTATACCTACTTTGTCCTTTTTTAATCAAATATTTCCTTATTTCTGACAATTGCTCATAATCTTTTATTATTTTCTCAGCCATAATGCCATTAATTTCATATAGAAACTAAAGTTAACTTGCACTCGGTTCATATTTCATTCAATTGATATAATTTTATTCTAAAACGAAGCACAGTCATACAGTGTACCGATTACAAAATGCTGAATTGCATCTCGATCGATCGCAGCGGTCGGAATTCTTAGAATTAACACATGATAACAACTATTTTAAATGTTATAAAGAAACAAAATTAAACATGCTACCTAAATTTAACATAATTTTCGTAAAGAAGTTTATAAAATTACGAATGTCACTATAATTGTCACGTAAAAAAAAGGGTTTGACTCACTCTCGTAAAAACTAAACGGAAATGCACTTTTTAGGAACTGTACTAATATAAAACACACCACGGTTTCACGCTGCTTGTATGCTCACGCGCAGAGTCCAAAAACAGGCGTCGTCATGTGGATATACAGTGGTGTAGGGGCACTCGGAGATGTCAAGGATCGCTCACTTATGTCCAGGGTTCAGTACAAGGGTAGGCCGGTTACGTAGATATACGGTGTAGAGGCACTCGGAGAAAGTAAGGCAACACAAATTTATACATCTTCTTCATTACGCGGTTCACGTCTGTTAGACAGTCTAGTGCGCATTCTTCTTAAAAATTAAGCATTAATTTTCTTTTCTACCCATTTCTTATATTTTTCTTTCAGCTTCAAAAATACGATAACAACCAGGACGATTGATGCCAAAATTAAAAATGTTGTGATCAATATATTGTTAATCTTTATATGATTATCCTTTTCTTCTATTTCCACAGTATTGGTTCCTCCAGTTTGAGCAATCGTCGTTTCATGTTCTTCATTTCTCGAATTACTATTCCCCATTTTGTTTTTTGGCATGAACACGCGCATACACAGTCACAAAGTTAATAATTATATTCTTATTCATTATTATTACGTAGTTGCATTCACTGCCGAGGCACACAGGAATGCGCAAAGTCCGCACTTTTAGCCTGCACCCGGACGCGCGCGCTTGTCATGGGTCGCCATGAATTATGTTATTTATAATGGGATGAAAGATCAACACGTTTGTTCAACTCGAGTGTTTATTTAATACTGGCTTACTTTCTAATACATTGAATATCACCTACAAGTACATAGGTTACTTCAGGAAGAAAATGCTTATAATCCGCGTAGTTACAACTTATTAAAACAATGATGTCAAAATTCGCCAATTGAGCATCTTTCATTAATGTTTGAATAAAATATGAACAATCGTGAAAACTTCGACCTGTCCCGTTACTCGAGATAGAGATTAAGAATTCGTAACGGACACAAAACAACTTTTGTTTCTTGATGGTACACTTAGATTGCGATTCAAATTATTGTTTCTGATAAGGAAAAAGCTCTTTAAGTAATTAATTAATATACCAAAAAATTATACGGGTCGGGTATTTCTTAACAAATTTGGGTTTTCGTTAGTATCTGGAAAAAAATTAACGTGTATGATTTAATAGTGGTTAATGATTAACTTGGCATTAGTTAGTTATTTAATTTACAAAGGTAATGTTTCAATGTTTCTTTGCATTAAAAATATCCGCAGTAGAAACAGAGTAACCGACATAGCCCAACGGATCAGCAGGGGAAGCCCGGGTATGAAGCATAGTCTGTGGAAAAGAAATGCTTTTTCCAAAAATCTATAATAGATAGCGCTATAACATTTTAAACGTGGTAGAGCCATGCTGCAGTTATATTAGTAATATAGTTGTAGCACGAATGAGTCGGCTCGACCGGGGAAGGACCACGCTCTCACAGAATACCATCGTAAAAAAATATCTTAATGCTGCTGTGTTTCGTATGCTAGAGTGTAGAGAACCGGCGACCCTTTTTACTGTAAACGAGGCATTCCATCTTGGTCCTCATGAGTGACAACGCATCTGCATTTTGGTTTGTAATTGAGGATAGATGTAGATGTCTATGGGCCGCAGCAACCACTTACCACCTGGTGGACTGTATGCTAGTTTGTCACCTATCCTATAAAAAAAAACATTTACTCCAAGTCGTGACACGTGCTACCAACGACGCCGTGATAATTCACTAAAACATAACCTTATTGAATAAGTTGTGGAGAGAGGAATAAAAGATTTTCGTTGTTTTGTTACAATTTGTGTACACTAACACGTTTTTCCAACTCATCAGTTTCATATGAGAATGTTTTGTTGTTTCAATTGCACGTTTATCAAGGAATTATTTGTGGTTGTTACTATTTGTTTATTTACTAACAATATTTAAAATTTTTACTTGTAATATTGGTGCGTTGGGCAAGATGGGTAGCAAAGATAAGAGGCTAAAATCAGAGGCAATTAATAACCTTAACTACTTTAAGCTGACGATAAATTTGGGAAGACAAAGAATTCTTAGTTGGCAAGCTCAGAAAATCTCAAACTTTGAACTGAAATGTGAAAATCTTGAAAATAACAATCAAGTAGTAAAACATTATGATCAGCGAACGAGGATTTGACAACTAATTGATGACGAAAAATATTCCACAAACTTATGATAGACTGCAAATATTTTTATAACATTTTGCTGCATAACTTGCCGATAGTTGCTTTAATAAAAGACTCGACAAACTAGATAGGAAAGAACAATTTGTGGAACAACAAGTTTGAGTTTACGTTTATAATTTGCTATAAAAATTTCTGTTATTTTTATTTAGAGAATCTCAAGCATTTGTTGTATGAATATAGTATATTTTTTTATAAACATTCGTTGATATCTTTGTTATTGAATATCATCAGAATCACTAATTTTTTCGATGTTTTTGATCGACGAATCGTAGCTGACATTTCCCTGTAAAATGTTATCTGAAATAACAGGTGCTTGTTTTTCACTTTTATTCTATAAAAAAAAATTGAAATCGTAAGAGCAAGGTTTGGCTATAACGATGAAGGATGGAAATTTCCAGTCGAAGCTCCTATTATATCAAGACTGTGCTTTATGGAGTGTGTGAACCAGCTTGGTCATTTCATATCGAGCTTTTTCATAATAGTTTGCAATTTTAATAAACCTTTAAAGTAATTAACCAAAATTTTGATGAAAAATACGTTGATGTATAATGTACTTACGCACACATAATATCGCAATGGAAAAACCTTTCTACTACGCAGTGAGAAGATGCTTCTCTTGATTCAATTTACGATTAGTAAGTGATTAAGCTGCCTCTTCTGGCCCAAGAGAGCAACGAAAGTTTTTGACTATCATCATCAAGTCGATGGCTGCAGGTGGCTCAGGACCGTTCCTTGTGGAATCCATTGGGGGAGGTCAATAATAAGCAATGGGCTTGTGAAGTGCTGTAATGATGATGATGATGATAGTGATAAATTATACCGATATATGCCGTAGTTGCCATGCTTGGCAGGCGGGTTGGCAACCGCAGTTTTTTTTTTAAAGTTTATTATTAGGAAGCGGCTGTTGCCATCTTTTGGTTAGTTTTCTTCTTTCGCCTCTTACCTCACCTACGGGATGATAATATGAGAAGTGGATGTTCTTACACCGCTACTACACCGTGGATCATACAGGATCTATTAATATCCCAATGCAATATGCACTGTGTACAAGCTTTATTGTGAATATGGTCTCTCTTACATAGAGCGAACTAAAAGATCAATTAAAATCCGCGTTAAAGAACATATAGCTGATGTGAAGAATCGACGCTCCGGGAATTCTACAGTCTTCCCGGAGATTTTTTTCTTACAGCTTTTTCAGAGTGGTAGATCCACGCTGCAGCTATATTATGTTTGTAGCATGAATGGGTCGGCTTGACAGGGAATGGACCACGCTCTCACAGAATACCAGCGTAAAATAGCAGCTTAGTACTGCTGTGTTTCGTATGGTCAGTGTAGAGATCCGGAGACCCTTTTTTACAGGAAACGAGGCACTCCATCGTAGTCTTCAGGAGTAACAACGCATCTGAGTTTTAATTCTTAATCGAGGACAAATGTCGATGTCTATGGGCCGTAGCATCCACTTACCATCAAGCGGACTGTGTGCCCGTTTGTTACCCTTACTCTATATAAAAAATTCTGTGTATACGTACAGGATCGCCCCGTCACTACATCAATTTTAATAGACCACAAATCCTCGCTAAAGAACACCGATTCTTTCCAAGGATGATTCACGAGGCTATTAAAATCAAAAAACATCCTAATTTCAATAGAGAAGATGGCAGGGCGCTGTCATCTGCTTGGGATCCTATAATTAATACAATTGAATCCTAACCCAAGCATACAACTCCAAGACTTCAAGATACTATGACTGCATATTGTGTAGATCGGAACAAAAATTAATAATTTTAATCTGTGGGTAACCGCGGTTTACTATTGTTACGAGCTTGAGGTTCGTGACAATAAAAATTGCCGATAAAATTGCCTAAATTAACACTTTAATTTACTTTACACAAATTAAAACTTAAAACACTAATAATTAAACACACTAATTCACTTTATTCCGCTCCGAAGCTTCGCTTGTCTCGCCAAATCAACACTACTACGATCGCATCTTGCAGCGCCTATTTATTTAAATTAGCAAAGAAGCATCCGGCATATTCAAGTAAATGCGCGCAAAGGGACGAGTGTGCGAGTGTAGATTTTCTAGAAACTTAGTTCTTCGGATGGCGCTGTCGGTTGAGAGATTTGTGATGTCATTTTCTGCAAAGCTCCCCTCGCTCTCGTTCCTGACACTAGATGGCGCTAGTTGACTTATTCACGCAACACTGCCCCCTCCTAAGACATGCTCGTCCCGAGCATTATCGGTCCCATAATAAAGCGCCTAGCGATCCACATGGACGATCTTAGGAGTCCCTCTTGCGCCTTTCTGTATCCGGTAGGTCACATCGTTGATCCTGGTTACAATCTGGTACGGGCCGTCCCATTTAGCTTGAAGCTTAGGAGATTTCCCTTTGCTGCGGACTGGATTGTGCAACCACACAGGTGAACCTTCGTTGAACCCTTTATTGTTCATTTTGCGGTCGTACAGGGTTTTCATTTTCTCAGACATTTGCTGGCCCGATTGTCTGACGTTCTCATAAATGTCATTCATTTTGTTCCGCAAGTCATTTGCATAATCGGTTATACTGCGTGGGGCATCAGGTGGTATCCCGGTGATCAGGTCTGCAGGCAGACGTAATTCTCTTCCAAAGTTTGCGAAAGCTGGTGTCACTACTGTACTTTCGTGAACAGAACTTCGATATGACAACAAAAACGGTTGTATGTGCTTGTCCCAATCTCGTTGCCGATTGTCTACAACTTTTGCTAGGTACCTCTCCAATGTCTGATTAAATCGTTCCACCATTCCATCAGATTGCGGGTGATAAGAAGTCGTTCTTGTTTTGTGAGTACCCATAACTCGGCAAGTTTCCTGGAATATTTGAGACTCAAAATTCCTTCCTTGATCGCTGTGAATCTCTAAAGGTACTCCAAAACGACAGAAGACTTCATGAACTAGTTTATCTGCAACTGTTGAAGCTTCTTGATTTGGAATGGCGAAAAATTCTGGCCACTTTGTGAAGTAATCCATCACAACCATGAAATACTTGTTACCGCTTTCACTCTCCGGAAACGGCCCCGCCACGTCAATGGCTATTCTCTCCCATGGTGCACCAACATTGTACAACTTCAATGCACCTCTACTACGAGTCTGAGGTCCCTTTACAGCCGCACAACTTGTACATTTGCGACACCAGTCCTCGACATCGTTTCGACAGTGGACCCAATAAAACCGTTCTTTCTTTAACTCCCAGATGGCCCCCGGAACAATCATTATGGTACAGCTGTAGAACATCCGGTACTTTAGCTTTAGGGACAACCATTTGCAAATGACAGCTGTCTCCCCTAACATTTTCCCATTTACGGCACAGAACTCCATCCTGAAGCAGCAAGCTGTCCCACTGGGCCCAATAGCTTTTAGTGGTCGAACTCATTGCTGAGATGTCGCTCCACTTAGGCTTGGGAGCACTGGCCTTTATCCATTCCAGAATCGGCTTGATGTCCGGATCGTCCTGCTGTGCATGTTGTAAGCTGTCCTTCCATTCGTTGCTGAGGTGGTCCGTCCTGAGCATCCTCACGGGTACCTCTTCCTTACTCTCTTGCCTAGTACAATGGTTGCAATCTTCAGGACAAGGTCTTCTTGACAATGCATCTGCGTTGCCGTGAGATTTTCCGCTGCGATGTTCGATCTCAAAGTTGTATTCCTGCAGTAGTTCAATCCACCTCGCAACTTGTCCTTCTGGATTTTTAAACTGCGATAGCCATTTTAGTGCAGCATGATCAGTTCGTAAGTGAAATTTTCGTCACAGAAGATATTTGCTAAAATGCTGCAACGACTTTACCACAGCGAGCAATTCGCGTCTTGTGACACAATAGTTCCTTTCCGGTTTCGACAACGACTTGCTGAAGTACGCTATCACGACCTCTTGGTCACCATATCCGGATGTTGAACATCTCAGTCCCCCCCCCCCGTGACTATGGGTGCTGTAAAGTGCTCGAAACGTCGGGAACATAAAAAAATTACTATACGCGATAAAATCCGTAAAAACTAGTATTATTTAAAAGGTTCTATTATTTTTACACGTTTTGCTTACACATTACTACAAATTAGGCGTGTATGTTTATAAATCTAATTTATAATCATTACTACACTAATTTAATTTTTACACATTTTACCTACACCCGATAGTGATTACAAATTAGATTTGTAAAAATACAAATCTAATTTGCTCTTGTGCGATAAGGGAAATCGGTTGAATTCGGGAAAATTACATTATTAATTTTAACTAATTGCTCTTTTTGTTAAATCACGGCAAATGCGATTTTAGTTTTTTTTATTACTTCTTGTACACTGTACTTGTCACATGAAGTACAGCAATCAACGTTTGCAAATATAGTCTAATTTTTTTTCTTACAGGGTTTAACCCTCGATCATAATACCTTTGATGACCAACAAAATTCTATCCCAATGCATAAATCTACATACTACTCAGATTCCTTTACAGTATCATTAATTCCACTTTGGAATTGACGATACTGTAACCCTTCCAGGAGATTTTAAAGATGCTTCCTCAATAAATACAATTAAACAATAGCTTGAGGCACGTTATTTAAAGTTACTTTTATTATGTTTATTTTATTTTTATTGGTTTATACGAGTATATTATGATTTCCTAAACTAGAATGTAGGTTGTTTGAATGGTATAGTATATATTCTATTGTTTATGTGTGTATGTATAGTGTGTTAAATGTATAGTACCCGGATGACCGTTCTGCGCTCGTTTTTTTTTAAATTACATTTAGATACAAATTACATAGGTACTAATATTCATCAGTATATTTTTAACTAACTATTATATAATAGAAAAAAAACTGAATGAACTGTTATTTGAATAAAAAATCATGAGTGCAATTAGTTTAATCAAAATTTTCGTATTTTTAAAAAATAGTAAAAAAGGGCTCGATATAATAGATTTTCTCACAAACAACAGGACGCGAACCAAAGCATTACGATTTCGCGACCGCTCGATATCCACTTGAGCTATTACGATAATTAACACGGTGTCAAAATTTACCTTCTTATATTGTAGCAGTTTTTCATTGCCTGGAAACACGGATAAAAAGACATTTTCCAAACATAAATCCTAGCTAGATCGATTTATTGCCCCCGAAACTCCCTGGACACTAGATTTTATGAAAATCGTTGGAGCCGTTTCCGAGATTCCGATTATATATATATATACAAGAATTGCTCATTGTATCATTGCTCAAGTGTATATATGTATAAACTGACAATTTCTTATAATGTGTAAATAAGCTAGTTTTTACTGTTGCGGCTCTACCCGGTGTCTTTTTAGGGTTCCGTACTCAAAGGGTAAGCAACGGGACTGTATTACTAAGGCTCCGCTGTGCGTCTCTCCGTCCGTCCGTCTCTCTGTCAGTTGGCTGTATCTCATGATCCGTAATAGGTAGACAGTTGAAATTTTCACATAACGTGTATTTCTGTTGCAACAAACAATAAACATAAATAAAAAATACACGGGGGCTCCCCAACTAGAAACGTGTTTTACGATGGTACGGAACCCTTCATATGCGAGTTCGACACATACTTGGCTGGTCATTGAAATTAGGTTCACATTTGAACCAAATAATTTTGATACCAAATAATTATGATTTGATTCTTATATCCATCTATAAATCATTCTTTATATTTTGTTGCCATTAATTTAAATAAGTAAATTAAATATTTCCCCCGTAATATTTATATTTGTAACTTAGCTATTAAGTGAATGTATCGTTTTACTTTCATTACTTTATATATTTAAGTTTATTCTATAAAAATGAAGTGACAGATGAAGTTACAGTCCACCTGATTGTAAATAGCTTATGTGGTTCATGGACACCTCCAGCTTAAGGCTACAAATGCGTTTCCACCTCTTAGAAAGATGGAATGTCTCACAGCTTCTAATTATACTGGCTCTCTATACTTTTAGACCGAAATACAGCAGTGCAATTATTGCTGTCTAGTGTCAGAAATAAGTAAGGGAATGGAATTTTCATTTACGTAATCATATACTAACTGTATTTTTATTTTGTATTTCTTTTGTGTTTTGTACTTTGCATATGGAACTAAATCGAATCTTCCTAATAGACATTTTACACACATTTTTAAATTAGAAATATTCAGTAGCACAAAAATAATACGATTATATCATTGTGACTTTTTAGCATATCTTTTTTTCCTTTTTTTTAAAGTTACCTTCACACAAGGATTTTCTCCCGTATCGTGGTGGCAGTTTACATACATAGATTTCAGGAGGACAAACATTTTTGGACAACAATTATTTGTATCTATAGATACAAATAATTGTATCTATAGATACAAATAACTGTTCCGTGCGGGATTTCAACCAGCGGTCCCTTAGCGCTGCATTTCTTTGCTAAGCTATTGAATTAAAAATAATTTAAATTTATCTAGCGCTAATTATCGATTATTATATTAATTATTAATTTTATATAGTGATGTGCCACTGCTGTTATTGAGTTTCAGACTTGGCCGTAGTATGCATTTGCGGCAAGGAAATCGTATCCCTTTTACTCAGGGACACTGTAAGTGCGATACAAAGCGCACAATTGTCATGCACCCGAACGCCACGCTCCGCTGCACGCTAGAACTAATCGCTAAAGTGTAACGCTTGATATGAGAGGGATCAGCGAGCCGCCACTTAGTACACTGTACCACAAGACTGCGTGTTAACGGAAGTAATGGTAGGTGGTTTGGTGGTATACATATTTTAGTGTAAATACGTTAATTTGTTCTTGTTTTCGTTAGGTTTTAAGAAACACATAATTTATTCAATTATTTTTATATAATTTTTGTGGTTCGCGTAACTGCCACAAAAATTAATCTGTATAATTTATCCATATTTCACTTAATTTAACCCAATTTTCCACCTAAAAACGTGAAATTAATTAAACACTTAACTACCATGGTAAATTTGAAATTTTGTTTTATTATTGAAAAAAACTTTGTTAAATTACAGCAATTATTATATACGTAACATTAAATAAAAATAATAATTAAAATTATAACATTTACAATTAATACTAATTATACACAATATAAAAAAAAGAAACTATAATATAGAAAAACTAACACTAAAAATTTAAATAGTCAAAAAGTCCTGCTCCCCGTGGTATAGTGCCAAGAACGCTGGCTGCGTTTCCTCGCTGAATAGCTATACTTAGCCTTTGAGCGAGGAAAGAACCAGCCTTCTTATCACCAGCAGCGACGACCATTAGCAGATACAGTTCCTTTAGGAACTTCACTGCACGTGGACCCCACGGACCGATAGTTTCGACAGCAAATGGCACAAATATGTAGTCATTTCTCAAAGACTCATGTTTGCGCCATTTACTAAATTCGGCTGCTTCTGATGCCGCCCCGGCTCTAAAAGAGGTACCCTTGAGATGAGAGACCGCCAAAATTTCAACGCAAGTAGCATCCCACACCAGGGCTTTACCTCTCTCCCAAGGGACCAAAGTCATGTCGTCGGGTCTCCTGCCATCGTCTCTAAATATCCCGCAAGGCTCTAAAACCTTTAAGGAGACAAGAGTCCTTCGGATGACTTCGTTCAAAGAACCGTGACGGGAAAACCTACCTGCACTTTTCTTGCATGAAAGTCTTGTTAAGTCACTTTTTATTAAATTGAAACAAAACAATTATATACTTTTTAAATGTTTATAAAATTAAAATATTTGTATCTACATCAGTTCAGTCAATCCGAATGGCGCATTATTCAGTTTTTCTAGAAGAGCAAGCAAGTACTTGAATTGCCTGCAAATTTTAAATGTGTACCGGTTTTTAGACCGCCCTGTCTTTCCCAGTATATTTGATATTGCAATCAAGCATTAGATGTAATGGATAATACGAGTAATTATTAAGGTAAAGAAATGGTTAGCGATCAGTTTGCGAACGGTAATTAAATAGCGATATATTATAAACGTCATCAATCAATCAATCACATTAGTAAACAGCACTGGCATGTTCGACTCATCTTTATGATTGTAAACACTAAAGATACAATATTGCCACCAAATTGTAGCCTCTATTATTACGGCATAAAGTCCATATCCTTTAAAATATATTTCGTTCCAATGTGATAAGCAAGCGAGATGAGCATTTAATCGAGTGCAAGAACAAAAGGCTAACATAAAACGCTCAACGTTCTTGCGAGCCAGTCTATTGGTTACTCATACGGGGACCTCAGGTACCACTGTAACTTAAATAGAATACGAATATATTTTAAGAGCATTTCGTATTCATTCCATTGTTAGACGAAAAGATTTTTCGTGACTAATCGCAAACATTGGTCATAGCAAACAGATTCATCACTTAGCGTTTTGACAGTGGATAAAGTCAGTGATTGAGTCCCATTTTAGTCAAGATGAAGAGTTTAATTTTCATTTTTGCTGTCCTAATAAAATGCTGCTGGAGTTATGGTGAGTACTCAATATCAATAAGTTATTAAATAACATTACAAAATTTTCTAATATTAATAGATTAATATAAAATTGTTAAAAATTATTAAATCTAATAGATTGTTATAAAGCACAAAATAATCATCAAATATCAACAATTTAATCGTACGATATTTTATGTAATTATTTTATAATTCTTGAAATTGGTAAATAAATTGTAATTGTATTTTTAAGTATTATTTTGAAATTGAAACTAAAAATAATTCCTAATCCTATAAATTTAAATATCAATGAAATAATGTATAATTTCATGATTTGTTGATAATTAGCATTTATTATATTAGAGTTACGCAGCGAGCTAACTACTCCATAAATGCATTCTCAAGAATGTGAGGAAGCCTGTACCCGACAGTTAGACGCAAATTGGTTATAACTATACTAATTTATTTGAAGATTAAACATTTAATTAATTTACCGTGTAGTGACAGCATAAGCAAATCATCACACAGTGTACTGTGGATATCGTACGAAACAACTATATTACAGAAAAATAAACTTTTTATTCAATATAGATTGTAAATTATACTTATTGAAAGTCACTCTTATCATTCTTTTACTACTGATTTTTAAAATACCCAGTACAGGCTGAGAAGAAAAAAAGAAAAAGAAACCCAACGGGACTATTTAAAAAAAAACATTTTACAATAATTAAAGTCAGTAGCGATCACCTCATTTCTATTGGTTATTATCATACATAAACTTCTTAATATTTTACCATTTTTATACTTTTTTTTATAACATTTTTAAACAAAAGTTGTATAAACAGATTTTGAAAATTATGACTCGCGTCCTAGATAGGCGGCGATTTACCGTCTAGTATTTTCGGATGTAAAATATCCAGACAGAGGAGTGGTGTCAAAGGTATTTCTAATTTGCTTCTTCCTAAATTTCTATTCTGTTTTATTAATATGTGAGGTGAAAACTTTATACCCCTTTTTAAGCACATTGCGCATCCAGAGGAGTGTGGGATTTGGCATAATTAAAGATTAGAGTATAGATAAAGAGTGCACAAAGCTAAAATTGATATTACAAAATGTGTGAATATGAGTGTACATCAAGGCAAGAGAAAACAATTATTTTATATTGTGTATATAAGATTATCTGCGTTTTACTACTTATTATTATGGCTTGCTTAGTAAAAAACCTTAAAAATTACATGAATTACAAAATTTCGAACACTGTACTGGGGCGACCACTAGTTAAACTAATATTACTAATTTTAACGCGTGCAATTTAAACTTTTTTAATTCCCAAAGTTTGGAAAAAACTGACGGTTGGTAAGAATATATAAACATTTATATAATTATTTACCACTAAATCCACTGTTGTAGGTTCTGTTTTGTTACCTTTTTGTACGTACTGTCGTCATATCAAAGTTGGGTTATATTTTAAAATTATATTCGGACGTATAGTAACCATTACTACCGTAGCACTTTCTTTATCTGCGCGAAGAATAATAAGCTTTTGTCCGCTGCGTAAGTTGGTCTACGCCGAAGTTCGACATAGCAAAGATGAAATATACACGTGGTCTCCAAACCTTCCTTCGCAATATTGTTTTGATATTTGATATTGTAAATAAAAAAATATTAGAAATTAATATAAATAAATATACTGTAAGTTCCTAGCCTTCGTCAACTGTGACATCGGGACGTCAAATATCTCAGTGACCATGGGTGTTGTAAAGTGCCCAAAAAGTCGATGTTAAAAAAGTTTACATTATGTGAGATAAAATCCGTAACTTAGTTTTCTATAATTTTAATAAATATTTCCAATATAAAAAGGGGACCATATTGAGCAATGAAACGTGAGGCTGAAAAGAATTAGAAAACGCTGAAAGAAAGTAAATTCTTTCCCATTACACAAACTATGTGTATGCACAAGAGCATATTTCGCTTTATTACAAGAATTTATTAGTAAATACTAAATACAAAATATCCATGACCAAGGTCAACGATCATGAACTTCAATTGCAGTGAACTTCAGCTTTTGTACTCAAGAGCACTTCCAGTATAGTCTGTGTTATTAGGTTATCGCGATATTTGTAATAATTACCCGCTATCAAACTTCTGACCTATTTCAACTTAAGAAGTGATATAAAATATTATTTATAGTTCATAGATTGATTATTTCTAATATTTTCTTCCTATCTCGTATTTCTTAGTTGTCAGAGGTGATGACGCGTTTTTATTTAAAAAGTAGTATAAAACAAAACAAACAAATAAGTGTAAACAAGTATTTAAACGCCATAGCATTCAGTTACCATTAGGAACAATGTATTCGATTAACACTCACTCATTTAAAAAATGCTTTCCGTTACAAAAAAAATTATAGAAACAGCATCTAAATTAGAAAACAGAATTTTAAAATAAATCTTATTAAATTTATCTAAATTTAATCCATAGCTAAACACTTAAGAAATCTCTTGAAAATGTTTACTGTTACGTTGTCGTTTCTTTAAGCTGATAAATGTCGTTATTTCCATTTAAGTATGCAATAAACAAATTCCGTTCTTTTCCCACACAAGTTAATGCTTAAAAACACTGCGGGAGATTATCTATCTTGAATCTTGATTGGTTATTTATAACTTAATTTAACGCTCGACCTAGGTTCAGACGTATGTGTAATCTGAAGCCTAATTATTTTACAACAATTAATAAGATTAAGACGTTGAAGTTTCTTCTTAAATTAAAAGTAAATTTATATACATAAAAAGTCATCAAATTAACTTTTTTCGTAGAGAAAACCCCTAACAAATACCCGTGGACGATTAATGTGGCCTCTCATCGATTATATCATAGAAATCCTCACACAACCATTTGCAGCCCCACCGAGCTTCTCTACCGCCAGCTCTTTTCGTCAGCTACGCCGTAACAAGGTATAGTTCACTACACGGCTTATTTCTCTTCCAGCGCAATGATAGCCCCCTCACCTAACTCATCTGCACTAAGGTGTTAGGGTCAAAAAAAAATCACTGACAATCACCAGTCACCGAGAATCTGGCCGATGGCTCTGCTACTGACCACTTTTCTGCCGTAAGTCAACGGTGGTCACTTCTCCCACGCAGTAGAAAGAACACGCATCGAGAGTGGGCTCGTCAATCTCACATAATAATAATAATAATATATTTATGTATATTTATCTTTTCATTTTCATTTATAATTATATATTTATAGAACCCAACCAGATGAGAAAACTATGTTGATACCCCACAATAATAATAATAATAACGACCGTATGGAAGGAGAAGGAGCTACACGGAAGGTACTACAGGGCTCTACATGAGCCCCACGTAGATACAGCCGCCTCCCTCAACTCGCTACGTTTCGGTGACCTCTTCGGGGAAACCGAGAGTTTTGTCTGTGCAGTACAATCATTATTAAGACCAACAACTATCGGAGATACATCCTAAAGGATGGCACTGTCGACGTCTGTCGAGCTTGTCGCCATCCTGGGGAGTCACTTAGGCATGTCATCTCCAGTTGTTCGGCGCTTTCTAACTATGAGTACTTGCACAGGCACAACCTAGTAGCCAGAATTCTACACCAGGAGCTCGCTCTGAAATACGGTCTCGTGGACCGGAAATTGCCGTATTACAAATACTTGCCGGAAGCCGTGCTCGAAAATGACCGCGCCAGGCTCTACTGGGACCAGGCCATCATCACCTACAGGACTATTCTTGCGAATAAGCCTGATATTGTGCTGATGGACCGGGCACAGTCAAGGATATTTTTGGTCGACATTACTATTCCGTATGACGAGAACCTCGTGAAAGCCGAAACAGGCAACCTGGCTCATGAGGTGACCGACATGTGGGGTGGTATACCGGCCGAAATTATTCCTGTGGTCGTCTCTGCGAATGGACTAATCTCAGTCAGCCTCTCGGGTCATCTGAGGCGACTGGGACTCCGTGACGGACCGCTCCGGGCTAAAATGCAGAAGGCGGTGCTCCTCGATACCGCCCGCATCGTCCGCCGGTTTCTTTCCCTTTCCTCCAAACCCTCGGCCGTTTGGTCTCCCCTGCCGAGGGCTTCCATCTGGTTGGGCTTTTATTTATTTATGTATTTTTGTATTTATTTTATTTTAATTATATTTATGTATATTTATCTTTTCATTTTAATTTATAATTATATATTTATAGAACCCAACCAGATGAGAAAATTATATAGATAACACACATAATAATAATAATAACCAGATTGTTGGATCTTTATTTATTTATGTATTTTTTGTATTTTTATCAATTTATAATTATATATTTATAGAACCCGACCAGATGAGAAAATTATATAGATACCACACATATATAATAATAACCAGATTATTGGAAAACTTTATTTATACCCCTTAGTATAATTATATTAGAAAACTAGTATATATACCTTTCCATAATAACCAGATGATATATATATAGATACCCCAACCAGATGAGAAAACTATATAGATAACACAAAATAATAACCAGATGAGAAAACTATATTGATACCCCATAGTATAACCAAATATATAATTATATATATAACCCCAACCAGATGAGAAAACTATATAGATACACCCATAATAACCAGAGTGAGAAAACTATAAAGATACCCCATAATAACCAGATGGAAAATTATATAGATACCCCATAAAACCAGATGAGAAAACTATATATATACCCCATAATACCAAAAAAACTATATAGATACCCCATAATAACATATAGAAAACTATATATATATATACCCCATAATAACCAGATGAGAAAACTATATACGAGAGATACCCCATAATAATAATAATAGAGCGGCTACCTCATGCCAGCCCGCCTCCTCAGGCTTACAATGTGTTAAGTCATTCGTACATCTATGACTTATGCCTTAAGAAAATAAAATGAATTTATTATTTGCAAAAGAATATACGTAAAATATATGCCTTTTGATTTATATTTTTTCATTTTAAAAATACAAAGATTTTAAACATTTGATTTACGACTCAATTAAGATCTATCTTAACGATAATTTTAACTTAATTAAACATCGGCCAAGTGTAAGTTAAGGTTACATTAGTTATATTCGTAATAACTGTGCGAAGCCACAGTTACAACTATAACAAAATTTTGTTATAGTTATAAAATAATATATTGGCCTATATTCAAATTAATAGTTTCATCTAAACCTTAAAAACTTAAGTTTTTTTTTATATAGACCTATAACCACACACATGGGACGATATGGATAGTGGATATTTTTACGGTGCCACGAATCATCCTTGTTAGTTACTAACCGATACTCTTGTATGTAAAAGGATTTTTGAATTTTTATTTGTGATGTTTGTGTGGAAAATAAGATAAAATTAAACGCGATAAAATCTTTAAGAATAATATTATTATCGTAAATAAAGAAATCATAATGCTAAAATATGGATTTTTGAAATAAGAACAGAAGCCAAAACTTTATTTATGCAAATCTTTGAATTCATGTAAAACAAAGAAAGATTCCTGAGAAGTTAGAATGAAAGAATGATGTAGGGCTTTAGATCCGGTTCCCACCATGTCGTGACTTATTTTTATCATCGGATGTATGTTGTTTCTACCTGTTTCTAACGGCTCGTGAAAACAGTTTTATCGCTGCAAAACAATCGCCATGTGTTTAGCCGCCACCAACAGGTCGTGACGACAGTTTATCTTTGCGTTAAAAATAATGGAAAAATACTTTTATAGAAAATTAAAAGCCGCCTTTAGGGAACTACAAGTGGTAAAATTAAAAAATTTGTACAACCGACTTCAATATAAATAAAATGCGAACATCATCAATGTATTCGATGTTTAGTAGTATTCGAAGTCAATTAAAAAACAAAAAACATAAACATAAACACTCATGCCTGTCACCCAGAGGGGTAGGCAGAGACTACAGACTTCCATTTAGCACGATCCTGACATACCTTTCTCGCCTCTTCCACATCCATATACCTACGCATACATGCTCGTCGGTTAAGAGTACTCTTAATTTGGCCCATTTTTAGTATATTGCCAATTTGGTCGACAAACTTCCGCCTAGGACGTCCCTTTCCGACTCTTCCATTCACTTCTGCAACATATATTTGCTTTGTCAGTCTTTCCGCATTCATTCTTTCTACATGACCAAACCACCGAAGCATTCCTTTCTTAATCCTGGTCACCGCATCATCTTGCAAACCACACTCTTCTTTTATCACACAGTTTCTCACCCTGTCACTCAGATTCAGCCCTAACATACTCCTTAGCGACCGCATTTCTACTGCATTTATTCTACTCTCGTGCTTCTTCTGCCACACCTAACTTTCACTACCATACGTTAAAGTAGGGACTAATACATCACTGTGAATTGCCATACGTGCCTTTTTTGACACATTCTGACTTTTCACAATAGAGTGTAGAGCCCCATTTACTTTATTTCCTGAATTCACTCGTCACACGTACACGTACACATCCCAAATATACGAACTCATCCACTTGCTCTCCTTCTATTCTTATTTCACATACCGTTTTGCTTTCATCTCTTTCAAAAACCATCACTTTCGTCTTACTTGCGTTCACTTTCATTCCCCTTTCTTTTCGTAAGTCAATTAAGTACGCATTATTAAAGATAACTCAAATCTATGTTATTCTTTATTATTAGTCTATGTTATTTAAATGTAAATTGAACCATGCAAGTGCAAGTTCTGCTATTGGGATAATATTGTTAAGTTATATATATATATATATATATATATATATATATATATATATACATATCAGGAAAGGTTTTCCATTTGTTTTCCGTTTGGGTCGTTTCAATCTTTTTTAAATATGATTTCTCTTATTTATTTCTTCTATAAAATATAAAATATTATTCTATTTTATTTCTTGTTAACGGATTTATCATCTCATATAGGTTAAAAACCCGTAAATAATAGTAGTGTGGTAAATTGGATCCGTCACACTGACAGTTATGTGATATGAAAAAATGTTTAACGAAATCACTTAAACCGTAATAATATAACTGGTATTACAATATGCACATTTATCTATCGAATAATACAAAAAAATTAAGAAAAAATGACAAATAATTCTTTATCACTAGGTATCATTATTATATTATGTGCATTACGTTTAAGTAAATTAAAAAAAAAACGAGTAAGTACATTTAATTGTATTTATTCTTATGCAATTATGTTAATCAATTGTTGTCGTAATTTAAAAGAAGCTTCAATGTTTTTACACTACTAGAAATATGTACTAAACTTCCGTACAACTTTTACGACTATTTAAATAAAAATACGCATCTTCTACTCATTTTCAGGCTATAAATCTTCTGGAAATGGGCCTTTGCTGGTATAGAAGGTGTAAATATGACATTTAAATACTACAACCTGTTAGGTTCTTCCAAACATTAACATTTTTATTATATAGCATAAAAAAGATTGATAAAGAATTTTTGGTATATACGTTTGAGTAGATGGTTCAGTACAGAAAATTCGCCTTAGAAGCGATAGGTTTTAGCAGAGAATTTTGATTTACCATCAATTTTTTTTTCACACTTAAAGTCAAACAAGCTTTGTCCGTCCCGTGCGATGGCTAGCGCTCAAAATAAAACAGAATAAATATTTGATATGTAATAAACCTGATGACACCATCAGGTGGAATTTAAAGTCCACCTGATGGTGAATAGGCTACTCCGTTCCATCGACACATGCAGTCAACTTCAAATAAAGACGACTACATAATGCTTGGTCACAAAGTAGTGCTTCCATCAAAAAATTTAATTGTGTTATCAGATACTGCTCACCTCCCCTTTAACCCACAAAGATAACAACAATCTTTTCGATCAATTTTATTAGTTGGTAGAGACATGCTGCAGCTATATTATGGTTGTAATACGATATGTCAACTCGACGGGAGAAGGGCTACGTTCTCACAGAATACCAGCATAAAATAGAAGCGCAATGCTGCTGGGTTTCGTTTGGTGAGTGTTGAGAACTGGAGACGAGGATCTTAGTTCTCGGGGGGTGTCAACGAATCTGCATTCTGATTTTTAATCGAGGATAGTTGTAGATATCTATGGGACACAGCATCCACTTACCATTAGGTGGACTGTGTGATCGTTCATCACCTTTATTCTATATAAAAAATCTAGGCAGACAAAAACATATTTATAAAAAAATGCATGAGCAACAATCAAAAAGCATGTCAACATACTAAAATAACTGAGCTATAAAGAAGTCCCATCTAGTATATTGAAATGCATTTTTACCATTTATAAATTAAGTCCATTATTTTGTATGAAATTTACCAACACTTTAATAACTACAGAGCCGACCTCATGGTAAGTGGTTGCTGTGACATAGACAGCTACAATTTTATCATTGATTAAGAATCAGAATCTCGATGCCGATAATTCTGTAATTATATTGGCTTCCTGTTACTTAACAGCAGTGGAATTGCTCCTTAGGGGAATAAATAGGAAAGAAGATGGTGTTAACAAGGTCTGACGACAGACAAATTGCGGTACCAGGCTTTTCGTCACTGAGCTTTGTTATTTTAATTCGTAATTTGCAAATAAACT
Source organism: Parnassius apollo (assembly GCA_907164705.1). NCBI lineage: Eukaryota > Metazoa > Arthropoda > Insecta > Lepidoptera > Papilionidae > Parnassius > Parnassius apollo. Next base: position 32,827,335 of record CAJQZP010000693.1, read on the forward strand.
GTCTGTGGAACACCATGGCCTTTCTGAAAATTCATTATTTTCATAGGAAATAACTTTCCCATGTTGTGCCAGTGTAAGAATATCCACTGCCGTCGTCGTAACGAAGGTGTAGAAATAAGCGACGGAGGGAAACGGAAACAGGAGATAGGCAGTAGCATCTACCTGATAACAACTTAACATTATAAAAAACCGCTTACCAAGCGTGGTAGCTTTGGCAAACATTCTTACTTCGAGGCACTCTATGGGGCAGCCATATTTTGGACTGTGTCCGGCGGTAGACTTTTGACTTTAGATATTATGTAATGAATGAAAAAAATTAATAGTAGACGTACCTTGCCCGCAGGAGCAAGTTATTTCTATGTCCACTTTTATTCTACCTATGGACGCATTGAGGTGAAAATTTCTCCTCAAAAAAAATATTAAAAATAGTGCCGTCACTGAGATCACCTGTCTTTATGAGCCCTTTCAAATGAGTTCAAACACGATCGTCCTGTCTAGTGGCAACCTATACCCATCTTCGGAGTCCACCATCAGCTACGTGATATCATTATAGTCATCTTCCTACCTATCTTCATGAACCTTTTTGAAAATGAGCTCAATGGAATGAAAATCAGGCTCGGTTAAAAAAGTTAAAGCTACAGCCTACATACACGTCCCACGGCTGAGCACATACCTCTTCTCATTTCTGAGACGCTTTTTTCTTCGATTATTTTTTTTATTTCTCAGACATGCAGGTTTCCTCACGATGTTTTCATTCACCCCCGAGCACGTAGTAAATCAGCACTTAAAATTGCAATTAACAATTTCTTTGGTGCCGACGGGGATCGAACTCTGGTTGCCCGAGTACTGTAAAATTTACAGCGAACGCTAACCATCTGAGCTACCGCGGCTCTCGTCGAGACGAAATTATACTTACTTATGTTCAGAATGTTTATATATTCTAAAACCTGTAATTTGACTATCAATTTACCTTTTGTAGAAATTCTAATGATGACAAATGTTAGAAAAACTTGTTGCCACGTTCGTAAAAGTCATTTCTTTTATTTTAACAGAAAATATTGGAAAAAATAATTGATGTAACGGCATTTGGTTTTGAAAGTTATAGTCTCAATGTTTTAAAGATTCATGACTAATAATAATATGGAATTTTAAGTGGAAAAAAATCTTTTGTTGCTTATCGTTTGCCTGGTCGGTATTTTAAATATTTTAAATTCACTTTATTGTTCATCAATAGCAGTTTTAAATGCTAATGAGCCATTCTATTTTGATTGTAGATTTTATCAAAATTTACATAAATCTTCTCGCGTAACGGCAATGATTATTTCTCACTAACAACTTACAGTAAATCACAAATTACTCGTTTAACGTTTACAAAGGATCCGTTTCTTAGTGCCTTCTGACTTAATAATTTATACTTTATATTAGAAAACTATATATTAGTAACATCGAAGTACGTTTTGATTTGGATAGTAGTTTTGTTTTAGTCTGTTAGATAAAATGAAACATGTATCGGAAGAGGAGATCCGCTCTTCTCTCTTTCATAGAGTCAGCATGTGCGTATCCATATACATTAATTATTTAAGGATGTTAATATCATTCTAACTAGATCCATGCGGATTATTGTATTAAAACACTGAAGATAACTTCTCCTGTTTATTTTACTAAACCTTATTGAAAGAGGATTGTAAATTCATATCTTTGTAGTTATTACGCGTTCAACGAAGCTTTTAATTGAACAAATAATTTTTTATCGACATAATTAAACAAATGAAAACAAGGAACCCAAGTAAATTTTAAAAGCGATGATTTATTCAGCATTTTTTACACTTACGATTATTATATACCTACTTTCGTAAACTTAAGTTTTTATTTGTTTTAAATTAATAATATAATGTTATAAAAGTATCAGAATAAATTAATATGCTTCTCGTTAATACATTTGCGATTAATTATTTATTATCTACATAGATATACAAAGTAATTAATTATATACATATAACAACAAAATGTTTTTGCCTTCGTATTTTAACTTTTAAGTTAAATTTAATTAATATAAAATACAAAAATATTAATTTAAAATAAATATGTGAAATAACTATTTTTATAGAATGAATGTAAATGAAATGTAAATGAGGTTGGAATTTTTAAAATTATCACTGTGAAATTCTATCGCAAGTAAAAATTTTCTTTTATGAGAAAAGAACTAAAACACCTTAACCAGACTTGTTTTGTTAACGGTTACTTGAAATTTATATTATTTTAATTAAATTAATTTAAATATTTTTAAAATAAAATGTACAAATAACCATATTTTACTTCAAAATGGAAAATTCATTAATAATAGTGCGGTCGATTAAAAGCCATCCATTATGTTATCAAGACACATTATTTTAATATCATTTGACCCTAAGTCATCTAATACATTCATTTTTATCAAGAATAGCAATTAACATTTATTATACAAATTTTTAGAGTTTGAAATAGTGAATAGAAATAGGGAAAAGCAATAAATATTTATTTACAGAACATAATTGTCCTGTAGCAATGGCAAAAGATATTCCTCTTACCATTTTTTCCCGTAACTGTTGTAAGAGAACTTAACATAAGGAAAATGAATCAAAAGATGGAGAGCAGTATCTTTTTGATACAGCTCAAAATATTTAAAAGATAACTGTGTTTGTGTCCACGTTTGCGTATGCGGCAGAGTGCTGGTACGAGCGAGCGAACATGTATACAGTCCGTAGCGTACTACTGAGATCGCAACGATCTGCCTTGTATTGCTGACCAAGGCGTACCGATCCACTAGCACGACGGCCTTACCGGTGCTGGCTGGAGTTCTCCCAGCTGACCTGGAGGTTGTCCGTGCTGGTAGGATGGGTGTGGCACGTCTGACGGTGCCCAAAGTTTGGACTGAGGTGATAGGTGCCTGGCAGGAACGATGGATGAATGATACGAAAGGACGTGAACTCTATCGATTTTTCCCGGACGTGGCGTTGAGGCTCAGGTATACCTGGGTCTTAGCGGACTATCAAACATCCCAGATTCTCACCGGACATGGATGTTTTCGGAAGAGATTGTGCGACATGCGACTGTGTGACACTAGTATGTGTGAGTGTGGTGTGACAGAAGAGGATGTTCACCATGTTCTATGGGAATGTCCTCTGTATGACGACCTGAGAACGCCAATCCGCCTGGCAAGCATGGCAACTTTGGCAAACATCACTGATATAAAGTAATCCATGGGGAATTCAAAGTCCATTATACTGAAGACCATATCTCATAAATTGGCTCATGAGCAAAGATGCCGATGCCCGTTTCATTACCTTCTGTCGTTTTTAAGACACCCACGAGGTAATATGTAGTAGTAGATTCTCTTTTGCCGCCACTAAACGGTACCAAATAACGTGTAAACAAGTGTTTTAATTGGATTTCAATGTCATTCCATTCACAGTCCATTCACACCCTCAGCCTACTTCAAAAAAAGAAGGCTAGAGATGTGGTGTCACCCTTGAGAACAATGGAATACCTCACAGATTGAAATTATTGGTGCGGCTTGTCACAACCTCGAACGCGAAGCGGAGCAGTTAGGCTTTCATCTAATCATAATATTTATATATAAAGTTCCCAACTCTTTACACCTTTTAGTGTTATATGAGTATGACCATGAGCATGCATGTGGATGGAATCTTTTTGCATGCCCTGCATTTAAGGGGTTTATATTAAAAAGTATAAATTGAATACGTGGTAGAGCCATGCTGCAGTTATATTAGTAAGTATGTAGTATAGTTGTAGCACGAATGGTTCGGCTCGGCCGGGGAAGGACCACGGTCTCACAGAATACCAGTAATAGTACAACTGTGTTTCATATATAACCATATGTAGAAAACCGGAGACCCTTTTTACTGGAAATGAGGCATTCCATCTTAGTCCTCACGGGTGACAACGCATCTGATTTTGATTTGTAATCGAGGATAGATGTAAATATCTATGGGCCGCAGCACTTACCATCAGGTGGACTGTGTGCTCGTTTGTCACCCTACTCTATAAAAAATACTCTTCTTTTATTGTCCAACTCGGCTGGGCAACGTTCTGGAGATTACGACATATTTTCTCGTAACGTATACCTCAAAACTTGAAAACAAGAGTATGCCACTCGTGATGCCAGTGACAACATGTGGATTTGGGATGTAATGGCCCGTCATTGCTGTTTGTATGAGGAAACTCAAGGTCGCTCAACGAGCTATGCCGAAAGCTGTATATGGAGTTATCTATTCCGATGATATACCGAACATCAGATTGAGCGAGATAATAATGGCTCTCCAGCTCCTTAAAAACGACAAAACCCCGGGCGAGGATGGAATTATAGCGGTGCTTCTGAAAGCTGGTGGAAAATAAGTACTTAATGTTCTTAAGAAGCTCTGTAATTCGTCTTCCATGGTGACACTACTCTGGAGTCGTGGAGCAGAAGTGCGGTGGTCTTGTTCTTCAAAAAAGGCGACAACGCTCTCTTGAAGAACTGCAAACCGATTTCTCTTGAGCCGCGTCTATGTGCTATTTTTGAGAGCCATTACGAATTGTCTCGCACTCAAACTCGACGACTTCTAGCCTCCCAAACAAGCAGGTTTTAGAAAAAGCTTTAGTACCATAAACCACATACATACCCTTCGGCAAATTGTACAGAAGACCGAAGAGTGCTTTCTACCACATTGTCTTGCTTATGTGGACTATGAAAAAGCATTTGATAGGTCTTAAGATGAACATGGACAAAACAAAGATCATGTAAAACATCCATGTCACACTTATGCCGGTCGTTGTTGGAAGCACTAAAACTCGAAGTCGTTGACGAATATGTTTACCTGGGACAAAAAGTCCGACTAAGTAAGTCCAACTCCGATCGAGAGGTCGATCGACGGTACACCTCAAAATTTTAAAACGAGATTATACAACCAGTGCCTGTTGCCAGTGATGACTTATGGATCTAAAACGTGGTACTTCATTGCTGGTCGTATGAGCGAGCTCAAAATTGCTCAGCGAGCTATGGAGAGGGCTGCGCTCGGGGTTTCTCTTCTTAATAAACTAAGTAATGAGTGGTAGTACCAGAATCAGAACCGCAGTAGAACCTAATTAACCGACATAGGCCAACGGATTTGTAAACTGAAGTAACAATAGGCCGGCCATATAGCTCTAAGAACCGACAACCGATGGGGTAGCAAGGTTCTCGAGTGGCAGTCTCGTACCGGTAGAAGTATTGTGGAGTGACCACCCACTAGATGGTGTGACGGCCTGGTCAAACATGCAGGAAGTCGATGGATGCAGGTGGCTTAGGGCCGTGCTTTGTGACATCCTTTGGGCGAGGCCTATGTTCAGCAGTGGACTTGTGAATGGCGGAATAATGATGAATGATGAGTATAACCAAACACAAAAATACAAAAAGAATAACAACCCAGGTATTCTTCCTTCATCGAATCAATCCGAGGAACTACGACTCAGTGGCTTAAGGTCTATTTCCAAATACCAATAAATTATGTGTAGCATATGTAAATACGTATATTAACAAAGTAAGTATTCACATCTAAGGGACCTAACTGATCTGCATAAACGTATAATAGAAGCTGACTAAATGAAACATAATGATGTTATCTATTGTTTGCCAATCTGCATTTGGAATAATATATTCACGCTTACTGGCCCCGTATTATGAATTTTAAAGTGTAAAATTATTTTTATATAAATAATTTTAACCTTCTGTATGTTAATATTACAACTTTGACGTGTGGTGGTCGTGTAAGAGAATATTATTATTTTTTATTTTTTCACGTAGTAGAGCCACACTGCAGCTATGTAAGGCCCGATTTACATTTTAAGAAGGGACAAGTGCAAGTCGCAAGTGCAACTGACAGGTGACAAGTGCTCGATGCGTATTCATTTCACACTTATCACTTGTCACTGCCTGTTCACACGCACTAAGCACTTGTCATCTGTCAGTTCGTAATGTGATTGTAGAGAACCGGAAATCCTTTCTGCTGGAAACGAGGCATTCCATCTTAGTTCTCAGGGGTGACAACGCATAGCTCGTCGTCCGTCCGTCTAATGACGACAGGCCGTGTCGACGGCGCGTTTTGTTCCACGCGCGCCTCAAAGAGCTGTCAGCAGCGTGAAGGGGCCCGCAAGGGCCGACGCCTGCCGGGGCTGCGGGCTGTTCGAAAGAGATACCGCGGCTCCGGAACGTAAGGGCACTGAAGGAACACGGATGGTTTTTAGTCAGTAAAAGTCTGACACTCCCTTACACTCCACCCAGAGCGAAAGGGGTCATTAGATGATTTTCCATCCGCAAAAAAAAAAAAAAAAAAAAAAAAAAAAAAAGGGGTGACAACGCATGTCCATTTTGATTCTTAATCGATGGGAAATGTAGATGTCCATGGATGGCTTTCAGTTACCATCAGGTGAACTGTGTGCTCGTTTGTCACCCTTATCCTTTAAAAAACACGACTACAATATTAGTTGTTGTATTAGTGTTACGGGGCACATTTTTTTCCTTATATTTATTAGACTTTTGTCCTACACGAACGTATATCCCACCTGATGGTAAGAGGCTAGGGCCATCCGTAGATACCTGCAGCTAACTTCAAACTAGGAAGGCTATAAGGTCACCTTTAAGAACTAAGATGAAATGCCTCACAGCATGTATACTGGCTCTGCACACCCAATATTAGAACACAACAGTGCAAGAACTGGTATTTGTCGGCACAAATAGTTTAAAAAGGGCGGTGCCCACGCTGACGGACTGTCAGACAAAAAAGAAGTCCTAACACCTAAAAAGATTTTGCAACTCAAGAAATAAAAAAGGTAGACTTTAATAAGCGCACGTTACGTGTGAGTACAAATAGGCGTACAATACAATGTCCAATACACAAGCAATACAAAAGATAATTAATTATGGTCTATGGCAGTACAATGGCCGTAAGACACCTACTCAATATGACAAGCTGGTATTGCGACATCGCACCCAGCGAATCAGAATAGGGATTGTCTAGTGTTTTCGTGTAAGCAAAGATTATAACAAGAAAATGAATATTTTAACTTTATATTCTTTGCCTCTGCTTAATAATAGAACTTTGTTTTAATGTACTATTTGTTTTTACGGCTTTAATGACATTTTTGAATATCGTTAAAATCAATTAAGAGTTGAGATGCCACAGAGCCGTGGTAGCTCAGATGGTTAACGCTCGCTGTAAATATAACAGAACGCGAGTAACCCGGGTTCGATCCCCGCCGGCACCAATGAAATTGTTAATTGCAATTTTAAGTGCTGATTTACCACGTGCTCGGCGGTGAAGGAAAACATCGTGAGGAGACCTGCATGTCTGAGGAATAAGAAAAAAATTATTTCGAAGACATGTGAAGTTCGCCAACACGCATTGGGGCAGCGCGGCGGACACTTCCCTGCCCTAAAACCCTCTCAGAAATGAGGGGAGGCCTGTGCCCAGCAGTGGGACGTATATAGGCTGTAACTTTACTTTACTTTACTTTACAATTAAGAATTCAATTAATAAGGAACAGAATACACGTTAAAATTTGGAACAATATTGGAAACTTTTGAATTTATTCAATTGTGTTGGGTCCAGTGCGCTGTATTGTAATAAACGTCTTTGTGCGTGTTTTTCTCTTTAATTCTTTTTCTTCAAGAGTAAAGTCCGCCTGCTAGGCTTGAATCTCACCTGTTGTAAGGAGGATGTGATATAATCGCTAACGTTTTATTAGCACGAATATAAATCGATAACGTTCTTGCCCATCGGTTATTGATTCTTTGGGTTATTGTCAGCTTGGTTTCCTAAGTCAGTTGATGACTTCATATCATTGTGTTAGTGCGATTGCAGGATCTCGACTACAATGCCAAACTATATTCTAACATAGCTCAGAACCATCCAGGTGACCCCATAAATGCCCCATAAAATTTAAATCAAAATCGATTAAACGTTTCGGAGAAGAAGAAAATTACGAACACACTCTCACTGAAATCTAATATATAAACATTAATGTCTGTTTATTCGTATTTTATGTGCTGCCCTACCGTTCATCAGTTTTCAAATTTGTCAAGTTATTGCTTGCACTTGCGCGAAGGTTATAGGCATAGTACAATTAACTTATAGTAGGTAGCGCGTATCGTACTACAAATTTTATTGAAAGTCATATATCATCTTCAAAATCAATTCCAATTAAATAATAAAACTTTTACAAATTTAAAATTATATTTCCACAATTATTCCTTCTGCGACAGCAACGCGCCGGGTACCAGCTAGTTTTATATATACAAAGATGGGCAAACAAATACCAGATGTAGGTATACTAAACAGTAAACGAAACATTATAGCAGACAAAAAAAAACATTTGAATCATCGAGTTCTAAAACAAAAAGTTATAGAACTCGATATAAGTAAAATTATATATACCTACTGTGAATATGAAAACGAACAATCTGGATGCTATAGATTGTATGGATTTTTCTAGAAGTATTTTTAATATAATACGAAAACGTAAATACAACATTAGTCATAGCCTGCGTCAATAATGGTTATTGTGTACTTTTGTTTCCATTACAGTTTGCATCGCTCCGTTGAACATAACAGGTATTTCGTTTGGTTAATAATTTGATAAATGTAATTAAGGTTTTTTTATTTACAATACTTATTAATGACGTTGGCTATAATCTATGTTAACATATACGATCAAAAGGTTCCAGTTATTGTGTTCGTTTTGTGATTAAAGTTCCCATTTAAAATTTAATGTGTCTTATAATGAAAGATTTAAGATAAGCGTATACGAGAAAGTATAATATTACAATTTAATAGCTTCCGCATTTGAATATTACCGTCACTGCGCCTGCAAAACCCGACAAACTATAAAAGCAAAGTTTTTATTAGGAACAAAAAACTAATTTTCGGTTTTATTTATTAAATAGAAACGTAGTAAACGCCCATAATGTTATTACTATTTTTGTAACTAGTTGAATTAATACAAAGAGGATGTGTAGGTGGCAGATGTAAAGTAGGTAGGTAGGTAGGTAGGTAGGTGGAGATGACATGTGGCAAGTGGATAACCTATTCACTTATCCCCATGTATTTCATATTCACTATACATATATAATTGAGTTTTAAATATGTTTGAAAAAAAATTTTAGTTTGACTTAAGCAGGCGAAAGGACAATATAGAAAAATATTAAACTCTTAATAAAAAACCAAAAAATTCCATATAACCTATATTCTGAAGTCGGTGCTAAGATTTAGTGTTTTTAAGACTTAACGCGACTTCAGAAGTTATTGTGAGGAAATTATTTTAATAATTTGAATTTTTGAAATGAAAAAGTTAGATTTTTTTCCTTATGGTTTATTACCACAACTTCAAGGTAACAAATATAATACCGTCTCATTTTACATCTACTACCCCTACTTGTTACCCTGAATTGTGCTGATACCCTGACGTACAAAACAAATCATGTAAATTTTTCGAGCAATTTTCGAGAAATCGGTGAAAAACATACGCGTCGAATTATAGAACCAAATCCTTTTTTGGACTCGGTTAAAAACTTATTTTTTCTCACTTTTTTAAAATTACATGATATCAACAGACCATTTCAAGCTAATTTGATTATAATTGCTGTGGTTACGTGATTTGGTATTTCCCGTTCTTACTTAACGTGATGAACTAAAAACGTGCGAGATTTTATTTACCGCTTAATGATTTTGAACATTAACTGTTCTGTCACGTTTATTTGATTTACACGTGATAGAAAAATAATACATTTTTAACCGACTTCGAAAAGGATGAGGTTGTCAATTCAATTGTATGTTTTTTTTGTATGTATGTTACGCGATATATTCCCAGATTGTGAACTGATTATAACAATTCTTTTTTTATGAAATAGCTTTTACCTCAAGGGTAGTTCCATTAAATTTTGAAGAAAATTTCCGTCCCCAAGGGTTGAAAATAGGAGTAAAAGTTTCATATTGGACTATAGTTTAAGGAATTTCGTGTGATATCTTCGCAGACAAAACACCAATTTTAATAATTCTTTTCATATCAATTTGAAGAAAAAATCCAAACCCGAGGGTTGCAAATAAATAACATCTTTTTTAGAAATTTTAAGTCGGTATTTACTTTTTGTTAAAAGTTATGATCATAGTATATATACACTGCCACCAAATTATCTGTTCATGTGGGCTAAATTGAAACTAAGGCCGCCATTTTATAAATGAAATTTCGCTGTAAGCTATAATTTATTCTGTGCTGTAAGGAATGCTTTGTTTGATTTCATTGTGAAACGTATAGTAATAAGTAATATAAGTATTACGTTATAAGTGACTATATATATGTGATATATATGCACATATATATATATATATATATATATATATATATATATATATATATATGTATATATATATATATATATATATATATATATATATATATATATAGTCACTTAGGCCGGCCACATACGTAGAGGAGAGAGAGAGGTCATTATTTTATGTATGTCATTATATTTTTGTCATTATGGACTTCCAAAACGGAATCCCGAAACAGGATTCCGTATGTATGTGGCGGACCTTTTTTTCTTGGTAAATTTCTTAAGTGGCAGTAGTACCTAATAGTAAGCTCTCCACTAGCGACTCTGTCAACTGAAAAAAATTGTAAGTTAGTGGCACTATATGTATCTATATTTTATTGCATATTTTTGTAAAGTTAATGTTTATGTAGTAAACTCATGTGTTACATTGATATATAATAATTTAAAAAAAAATCGCATATAGTCTGACGGATTGAATGAGCCTCATAAATGCTTTCATATAGATTTTTTTTATTATAGAAGAGGGGGCAAACGAGCATGCGGCTCACCTGATGTTAAGTGACTACCGCCGCCCATGATCAACCGCAACACCAGGGGAATTGCAGGTGCGTTGCCGGCCCTTTAGAAAGGAGTACGCTCTTTTCTTGAAGGTCCCCAGGTCGTATTGGTCCGGAAAAATCGCTGGTGGTAAACTATTCCACAGAGAGGTTGTACGCGGAAGAAAACTCCTCTTGAAACGTACAGTGGTGGACCGCCAAGCATCCAGATGGTGTGGATGGTATCGGGGTAATCAAACGACGGTTCAGGTTTAAGCTAGAGTCTGTTTTTCTTTTGTAGAATATGGGTTACAAACAAACACTTAGTCCATCTGATGGTAAGTGAATAATAAAAATCAAATACAGATGCATTATCACCTCTAAGGACTTGGATTGAGTGCATCGTTTACATTAAAATGGATCTCCGGCCCCCGGTCGAGCCGACTCATTTGTGTTCGTTGGGTTCCACGCTCTCACAAACCACGCTCTCACAAAATACCAGTTTTTGCTGTGTTGTGTTTCGTATGGTGAGTGTAAAGAACCGGGATCCTTGTTAGTGGAAACGAGGCATTCTCTTTCCTCAGAGGTGAAACGCATACTGTATTTTGTTTTTAGGGGATAGATTTAGACGTCTTTGGACTAAATAGCATCCACTTACCATTAGGTGGGCTCTTTGCTCGTATGTCGCTGTTATTTCATAAAAAATGTCCTACAGAAATTATGATAAATTTATTTACTTTTTGTTACAGATTCTTTTAGCTCTAATGGTGCAGGTGCCTTTACGTACGAAGATCCAGCAGGTCATAGGTACGAATGCTTTTACAAGCCAAAATACAACTATGGTTTCGAACCTCCAGAAATTAAAAGATTTAACGAGGTTAACCCCGTTGAGCAATATTGGCCGTAAGGTTTTAAAATAAATATTCAAAGCTACTGGCTTTCGGTGGAGGTATCTATGCTCATATACTAAGGTGGTGGGTGAGACATTGGGAAATGTTATTTATGTTATATTGTGATCGTTATGTATAAAAACAACTGTGGTAGGTGTAGAAAAAGAGCTCGCCGTAAATTTCCCGGCATAGCATAAAACCCGGGTTCGATCCACTCCGGCACCAATTATTAACTGTGCTTATTTACCACGTACCGAGAGTGATGGAAAGGTTCATGAGGAAACCTGCGCGTCTGATGAAAATATTTCGAGGACAAATGCAGTCCGCCAACACGTACTGGAGAAGATCGGCAGATTTTATATATATATATATATATATATATATATATATATATAGATGTATATATATATATATATATATATATATATATATATATATATATATATACGCTGCAACTACTTTTTTATTCAATAAAAAGGGTGTATGAGAACATACTAACTTTTCTCCAAGTTTCGTCCTGCCTGTAATAATGCCTAATTAATATTTTTATAAAGCTTCATTTAGTGCATTATTGGAGAGGCCGATATCTCCAAATGAATTTAAAATAATAAATTAATTTTAAAATTTTAAATTTATTTTTGTAGACGTCTATGGGCCACAAAATCCACTTTATATCAGGTGAACTTTGTGCTCGTTTATCACCCTTACACTATAAAAAAGGCCGTTACTAAAGATTCGTGTTATATAGTAGTATTTATGATGTCGTTAACGTAATTGTCAGTCTTATCTTTCATATTAACACAGTCGACATTTATTAGTTAAAATTAATTGCAGGAATGGATTAATCAATACATTATGTTATATGTCTATAGAGCTTGTGTCGAAATTGTAAATTAATTATTTTTAATTTATATTAATTTTTTTCTAAAATTGTATTAATTATATTTTAATACATACTACTAAATGCACAAAAACATTGAAATTAACAGCAATCCTTCGGTCCAACCTACGGATTGGTATAATGACCTCAGAAATATGTCAGTTTGAACTGGTATTTTGTCGCCAAAGCCTTTTTTACAAAATTGTAGAATAATTAACTGAATTTTTCAATAATTGTGGTAGTTTTTACTTCACTATAAGTTAAATTTAGACGATATTTTAGACAGTTTAAAAACTTTTGATTCTTTTAAAGTTTCTTTGCCATTCATATCTAGTACATGAACATTAACATCAATATAAATTAAATAACTCTGTTTTGCGCCTTTAGAAGTTCTTATTAAATCGAAAAATAAATTTTACTTTAAGTTATAGATCTAGAAGGTTTATTCCACTGTTACTGTTTTCACGGCCATTGTTTCCATTGAAACCGTTGCAACAATTGCCACCTATGTCATCGTTTCGCTGGTTTCCACCGTTGCCACGACGGCTCAACCAGTTAATAAAGAAACAAAGGTTAGATTGTAGTCAAAGTAAGATAGATAGAATTTAGATTTGATTTGACTAATACTTTCTTGCGAAACTTTTAGTAACATCTTCTTCACCTTCTAAGCTTTCATTCGCTCTGGTTCATTAATTTGTATCTAATTGTGTTTGTTTTTGTGTGTGTGTGTGTGTGTAAATTTATTTTGTATTACAGGGATGTAATTGCTAACATTGAAAACCAAGAACGAAAAGTGTTTGAAGCTGCACAAAACTCGTTCGGTGCTTTTAACGAATTTCCTTACATTCCGACTTTCAACTTTAGGTACCCATCAAACGACCCTTTCAATAATTTTGGACCCGGAAACTACAAACCATTTGATATGTCGGGAAAAAATACGCCCTACAATGCTTTTGCATTTGGGGCTGTCGGACCCGGATTTAAGCATCAGATAGCTGCAATAAACCCATCGAATCCGGTAAGTATAAAAGTAATAATTCTGTAAAAATAATGAAAACACACAATAATATAAACTAATAACACAATAGAAGACAAATATGCTATAAAATTTATAAAACTGCAAGTTTATATTGCATACTAAATAGAGAAAACTACAAGTTTCTTCTACAATCTTAAGGATTTCGATAAGAAAAGTCTTTGAAAGTTATTTGAAAAGACAACATGATCTATAAAACACGCATTTTAGTCGACGAAAGACGTAGAAGAGCTTCAATACGACAGGTATTTTTTTAAATAAAATGCATCGAATGCAATACCCGTGACATTAACTGATCTTTTCATAAAAAAGCATACATTCGTGGTTATATAAAAATCACAATTATATCACAGGATAACGTCGCCGCTTTGTATGTTTTAAATAATACCTATATTTTCTATAAAAAAAGTTGCACCAACAAATTTCCTTGATAATGATATGATACAGTTTACAAACATACATAAGTTGCACTGAACAACATTATTTACAGGCCATACAAATACTTGTTCTTAGCGGAAATCCGCAACGCTTCAACCAGTCATTTACGTATATTGAACGCATATATTTAATTGAATAATTTTTCAGCAATCACCGAACGTACAGAAATTTAGCCACAATCCGGATAGAAGAAACGACTTGAACAATCATTTCTACAGTGTCCACAGTTCAGCGTCTTCCTCATCTATAAACAAAAATGGGGAATTACAAAGCCAAAAAGCGGCGGAGACGATTGTCAACGACAATGGAAAAGTTACCAAATATAGCGTACATAGTTAAAGGACTATGTGATAACCAGGATTAGTTGGGTACTTTTGAAACAATTTTAAGCAGTCGTTTTTATATTATAATTCCTTCTGTTTTTACCATTTTGATTAACCACAATTTTAATACTTACAAAAAGTATTTATTTTATTCATTTTGATGTTTTAGGCATATTTTGTATAAATTAAATTATAAAAAAATTTTTAGTTGTAAATATTTTATATTAAATCTCGGAGTTAAAAAATTTGTGTATTATTTAGAACACAACTTGATAATATTTTTTGGAAAGCAATATTTAAGTTTATATACGTCTGTATAATACATCGAACCCTGTTAATTTAGATAGGGGAGTAAAGTTGTGATTTAGTTTTCAAAATTTCAAATGACAATGAACTTTTAAACATACTAACAATGTCTGTATTTCTTCAAGGTTACTTAGATATCATCTCCGACATGTTTTTACCTACTGTTGCGGTCACGGCATGTCGAACAAAATAATGACTCGATTAGTTTAATTTCACTAATTTGCCGTCTATCTTGATCTTTGGAGTTGTATTCTCGCTATACCAAGGATTACTTCGTTGCTGTATACATCCTTTTATATCTTGCGGTCCACTTAGCTCCCTACATTTTTTACAATAAAAATCTCTAACACTGTCATCAGATATACTTCTATGGAAACCGGATTGTTGAATATTTGGATAACCGGTTCTATCGTTTCTTCTATTATAATTGTTAAAACTTCTTGTGTTATGTTGATTCCACCAATTAATGTTGTTATAAAAACTTGAAGGCTTAAACTGCATTGGATTCGTTACTATATTTGGATAGATATCATATTCGTCTGGCGTGTTGTACCTTGTATAACCGTTTACAGGAATGACTTGCAATTTAAGACGTGTATCGGGCGTTAATATTTTTGTAGTTTCCACTGCCTTGTAACCTTTCATCACAGGGACTTCCCCGCTGTCGTCTTCTTTTATGTTCTTAACATGACTAAATGTATGTGATACAGGACCACCGTCTGTAAATGAAATTTAAAATTTTAACCTTAAGGCGGTGTGGTGACGTCAAAAGATAATCTTACAACCCCTCTTTCGTGCGTATGGAAAGAGGCTGGTAGCTATGAAAAATGCTATAAAGCAGATATAACGAAGATCAAACAGAGCCTGATTGATAACTAATGGAATCAATAGATTGTTCGTGATTAACATATTTGGAATAATTAGACATAGAGAAAAGCTGGCAAAGAAGTCTGACACTGCAGTCACTAACCCTTTCTTCTATTGGAGAAGAATCCTTTGGTCCATTAAAGAGGCCTATTTTCAACAGTGGAATTATTACGAGTTGAAGCAGAATCAAATATTAATAATAGAATCTCCCTTAGTAACATTACACCTCATGAGATCTCCAATAAAGCATAAATAAATAATTAATAAAAAGTGTGATTTGCTTCGTCGTCAACTTTGTTATTGAATTACCATTCCTAGATTCGAATACGATACTTAATACAATACTTACTTTGTTGTAATTGAGAACATTGGTCACTGCTCCACATGGCCTATGTGAAGATTATTTTGAAGATTGGAAGGACTATAATACAAAGGATACTATAATTACCGTGCTTGAAGATATCAATTCAAATAATATTCATATTAAAAACAAATGAAAAATACAAATATTTTAATCCAACGGCGTAAGATAAGTATTTTGTATGAACATTTAATGCGCTACCATAAGCCGAATTTATGAATGTAAACTATAATTACCGTACTTGACGATATCAATTCAAATTATATTAATTTTAGAAACAAATGAAAAATACAAATATTTTAATCCAACGGCGTAAGATACCTATTTTGTATGAACATTATGCGCTACCATAAGCCGAATTTATGAATGTAAATATTATGTGTTTCTATTCTTTTGAATATTGAATAGCAAATCACTTAGTGCATAGGATATTGCCTAAGAAGTAATTTTAAAACTACTCCCGTATTATACATATGAGTGTAGTGCAATCCACAGAAGTTATATATATTTACGTGGTAGAGCCATGCTGTAGTTATATTAGTTATATGGTTGTAGCACGAATGGGGAACCTCGATCGGGGCAGGACCGCGCTCTCACGGAATTCTGGCATAAAATAGCTTAGTTTTGCTGTGTTTCGTACTTTGAGTATTCAACCAACATACTCAAAGGTTTCGTATGATGAATGTAGAGAAAGAAGGCATTCCATCTTAGTCCTCAGGGGTGACGACGCATCTGCCTTACCTTTTGATTCTTAGTCGAGGATAAATGTAGATGTCTATGGGCCAAAGCATCCACTTACCATAGGCTTTGCGCTCGTATGTCACCCATGTTTCATTAAAAAGGTACAATTGGAGGCATTTTTGGTTGACTTGGTTTTAATTTTATTTTAATAGCTTAATGCTGCTGTGTTATTAAATATGTAGCAATCAAAAACTAATAATGTATCGGAAAAATTCTTACCATCTCGGGAAGTATGCAGACCTCTTCTATTATTATTATTTTTTAATTTCGTCGATACAACAATCGTGTGCTGCACTTCCACATCTTCGTTTTCTTTGCTTGAATTTGTTGCAATCATAGTTGATCCCTGTTCTTCGCCAAAATCTATTTTTGAACTCAGAGCTTGACCAATGTCGGATGTAACTTAAAATAGATAGTCATGTTTTAATATTTTAGTTTAATATTTTATAATTTTATTTTGTAATATAAATTTTATTATATATATATATATATATATATATATATATATATATATATATATATATATATATATATATATATATATATATATATATATATATATATATATATAATTTAGATAAGTCATGTTTTAATATTTTAGTTTAATGTTTTAATATTTTATTTAGTTACAGCCTTAATTTGTTGCAACAGATCCGATGACGAAAACTTAAATTTTTGTTGAATCTGGTAATTTGGCGACTGTAGTAAAAAATATAAAAACATTTATGATATATCCAATTTTGACTCAGTGCAGAGACATGCTAAAAGGCTCATTGCTGACCATGATTTAGTTGAAACCAACTTTGTCAGCCTCTAGCACAGGCGCAGAGTAGCCAGCCTCTAGGTATTGTATAGAATGCATTTCGGAGAGTGTGCGCGGGAATTGCACGCACACAAGACCTATACACTGCAGCAGTTGGAACAACACTAGCCGATCATCGGACTATAATACTGGCTTGTCTTGGAGCACGTACACAGCCTGTCTCAAAATATAAAACTTGCATTAATAACCAAAAGCTATTTACATTATTAGAAAAAATTGATTGGGAGTCTACGTACAAAATGACATGCCCAATTAATATGTACAATTCTTTATACACAAACTTCATGGATTGTTATAGAAATTCGGCTTACACTGTAAAAATTAAAACAAATAATACAAGGAATAATAACTGGATAAATAAGAAAATTATTAGAGCATGTGAGTATAGGGACGAGTTATTTTTAAAATGGATAAAAAACACTAGTAATTCAGTAAATAAACTACAATATAATAAGGCTAGAAACTACGCAAATAAGCTAATTAACAAATCTAAAAATAAAAATACAAAATCTGAAATTATTTCAAATAAACAAAGCTCTAAAAATCTTTGGGAGATTTTAAATAGGCTGACGGGCAAGATTAAGTCTTCAATTGATGATGCACTTCATAATTATTTTGGTAATAATGGCTGCACTAGTAAAGACATTGCGAACAAATTTGCTAGTACATTCAACAATAGTGTGAAACAAATAATTCCGCAATGTTCGGAATTATTGCTTGACAAAGCAATCTATGAATCTACTGCAAATGTAACCATGCGATTTATCCCTGCCGATTCTAAAGCTGTGGAAAATATAATTAAATCAATAAGCAGTAACAAAGCCCCTGGGGAAGACAGGATAAGAGCCATTGATATAAAGCTGCTGTGCGTAAAAATCAAAACAGTTATTGCTAAATTAATAAATGCAAGCGTTATTACGGGCAAATATCCTCCCCTACTAAAAAATTGGAATCGTTCGACCAATATACAAAAAAGGTAGTAGGACTGAGGATGAGAATTATAGACCAATAACGATATTACCTACCATAGACAAAATAGTCGAAAAATATATACGTGCACAAATCCATAGGTATTATAAAAGTAATAATATATTAACTAGCAAACAATATGGTTTGCAACCTCAAAAGAATACCTCACAACTACTTTCTGCATTCACAGACAGTTTGTACACGCATATTGACTCTAAAGAGCACATTTTAGTCGTTTTCATTGATTATAGCAAAGCTTTTGACACGCTAAGACACAACAAATTAATTGAAAGCTTAAATGAAGGAATTAGAAAAATTACTAGCGTGGTGTGAAAATTATCTCCATGAAAGATCTTATCGAGTAAAAGTTGGTGATGCTCTTAGTTTCCCTGTCCAGGTAACTGAAGGTACAGCACAGGGCTCAGTTCTTGGACCTTTACACTTTCTCACCTACGTAAACAATCTTTCTAATTTAATTAAACAGTGTGAGATCTATCAGTTTGCAGATGATACCTGTTTAGTAGCTGCTAGGCGTAGTATACAGGAGGTACTAATGAAACTTCAAAAAGAGTTTGACACACTGACGAAGTGGTCACACGACGTCGGTTTAGTACTCAATGCTGCCAAAACTAAACTTATGTATATAAGTACAAGCCACAACAGAAGTTCTTTTATACCTAAACTAATAGCGCACACACATCACTGCCTTCATATACAAAATACTAACAATTCGACACCCTGTAATTGCGATGCCATAGAAATTGTAAGCACACCTATCTTGGTCTAATAATTGACGATCGGCTAAACTGGAAAGAGCATGTAAATCGTGTTTGTGATATATTAAGAGGAATATTAGCGAAATTTACGTTAATCAAACAAAAAATACCTTACAAAACCTCTTTAATGCTCTATAAATCCTTAGGTGAATCTGTTATACAATATGGCTTGTCAAGCTATGGTAGAACCTACAAATCATATCTAGATCGAATATACTCACTTCAGCTGCGCATTTTAAAACAAATAGTCCCTAATAATCTCAAAATTAATTTTAAAGATGATTATCGAAAACTATTTGCATTTTGTAAAAGTATACCTATTCACGACAAAGTTGAACTAATATTACCAACTGAAAATTACTTTACTGAAAATTTTAAAAAGGTAGATAAGTTATTATACTCCACACGCAGAACTGATAATCTAAAACTGCAATTACCTAGATATAATAACTTATACGGAAAAAGAACTTTACACTATGTTATACCTAATCTAATCAATCAGTTACCTAAATCTTTGAAAGACGTCAGTCATTACACGTAAAAACATAAAATATAAACTAAATTTTTTTTATATACAATTAACTCTTACTAAATACTCGTAACACTTTAAACAACTTGTCGTTCTATATTATTGGTTTACTTTACCAACATATTATCTTATTATAATTTTATAAAAATATATGTTATAATCATCCTGTGTCACGATTATTCACAGAATGTAATAAGTTCACCATGTGATTTTACGCTCATCGCCTAAGACTATTTTATATTTTTGTACCCATAAATAGTTTGTCAATTAGAAACATAACATTTAATGCACCTAATTTAAGTTGGTAATAATATTAATGTAAGTTTGGTAATGTAATGTAAAATAAAGTGTTAATTAGAATAATGTGTCGACAGCAATGGTGTACGGAAAAACTCTAATGAGTTTATGTTTACACTAAAACTATTCATCTTTGTAATCATAAATTTCTTAAATAAATAAATAAATAAAAAAAATAAAATTCCTCCCTCTCCTTCCCACCATCGGACGAGCAGGCGGTCGGCGGGTCTTTACTCCTTTGTTGACGATTTTCCACGCATTAGAACCATACGGTTTACTTTTTTAACGCTTACAGCAAAGGCTGTGGAATAATTTGCCGGCGTTTATCTTTCCGTCCGAATACAATCTGGGCGTCTTCAAGGCAAGATTGAACAGGCTTTTGTTACGCTAAGACAGTGCGATTTACCATCTAACTCTGCATCACCACTTACCACCAGGTGGGGTTGTGGTCAAGCACTGGCTTATAAAAAGTTAAAAAAAATACGATGAAACTGATTCTTTTAAGCTTTGGCTGCAGAAATTTGCAATATGGTATAAACCCAGACCGACTGTTAGGTATTAAAGGAACCCTATAATCTATCTATTTTAAGTGAAACTATTCCATTGAGAAAATAATGAAATTACACATAAAGTCATAAACCCAGCAATAAAAAATAACATTCATCCTTACTCATAAAAATCGATATCAATTTAAGAAATGCGTAAAGTCATTTCCTCTCTTTCCAACGAATGACAAAAGAAAGGGAGATTTATAGATAAATTTATACATAATATAAGTAAATGATAATACTAACAATTGCCTACGTTAAAATGTCAATTTATAAATAAAAAAGATAAACAAACGTTTCTTACCTAAAATTGCGAAACCCATGGACATCAAACAAATCATCTTGTAGGCTTGTAGCTTCTAAAATGATTTCAAAGAAATAAACCTTGCTTCGCGTGTCATCTGTATTTTATATAAACTACACAAATTACTTTAAATAACGTCGCAGAGGAAGCAATTATTGAAGAAATATACTACTCGTGATGGCTGCTGCACTTCAACTCGACTAATGCGTGTTATTTTATTTTAAAAAGTTTACAATTAAATTGAATAATGAGATGAAAAAATTCTTTATCTCATTTAGCGGCTTATTTAATGCTTTTAATAATTACTTGATTACAAAAGAAAAGGACATAAAAATATTTAAGAGGTCTATGTAAAAAATGGTATCTCATGGGAAACATTACAACACGGTTATATATTTAATATATTAAATAAAAATATTAATTACTTCGCAACCTTCCGCTAACTAAATACAATGATGTGTCTTACCTGGATTGAAGAGCACCTCCCGCCCTCCCTCAATTGCATGCACTAACTCCGTCACCACTAGTCCTAGCACCACTACTCCCAAAACCACTACTCCCGGCACCACTACTTCCAACACCACTATTGCAGGTAAGACACACCATCGACGATAATACGACACGTGTTTCGCCTCTACACGAGGCATCCTAAGGTGATGTAGACTCTACGGCGGCTAACCGCTAAGTCAAATATTGAAATAATACTAGTTTTTACGGAATTTATCGCGTATATTTAACTTTTTAAATACCCGACGTTTCGAGAGCTTTACAGCACCCATGGTCACGGGAAGGACTGAGATGTTCAACGTCCAGCTATCATAGTTAACCGCGGTTACCATAGATTAAAATTTTACTTTTGTTCCGATCTACACAGTATGAACTTATGGTATCATGGAATCTTGCAGTTGTATGCTTGGGTTGGGATTTAATTTTATTTATTATAGGATCCCAAGCAGATGGTAGCACCCAGCACTTCTCTATGGAATATAATAAAGCTACCTTGTTTACTACCTTTTAGCTACCCTAGCTTTTAGACATTATATGTATAGCCAAACTTTAAGGTCTATATTTCAAAAGAAGCTTTTTATGGATTAGATATTTTTCGTCCAAGTGTACCCACGCCCAATGTAATGCGATAAGATTAAAGTTAGGGTTTGTGGTACCGGAGACACTAAACTCAACCAAAGAGTATAGTAAAACGTAATAGTATAGTAATGTATATACGGAATGAACACAAAGTACCCAGGCGCAAGAACAAACAATTTGTGTTTGCACTTTAAATTTTGGATCTATTAATATATAATAATATATATAATAATATAATATTTTGTGACATTGTTTAGATCATTTGAATTTTTACACCGCTGGTCAGTAAATTCATCTATCCCGGCTATGAGTCAAATATCTATCGTCAGTACTGGCAGTTCAATTTCGCGCCAATATTGTTTTAAAAATTATTAGTATGCATGTTATTATCTCCACATTTTGAGGTCCTCAGAGTTCGATCCTACTGTTTAAAAATGAATGCATGTTTGAGAAAATGGGAACGTTTGTACGATTGTGACCTGAGTGATGGAATTAATCGCTGATATGAACTCTTTTTTTTTATAAAACTAATGTGTCAAGCAAACTTATAGTTCACCTGATGATAAGAAGGCTAAACGAACGTTGTCATCTCTGAGGACTGTTAATTACTCCCTCTCTTTATCCTTCAGGCCAGGACACAACAGTGCCAGCACAGGTAACCATTGGGCGGCAGAAATATCTCCATACTCCAACATATTAGATCTATTAAACCGATTCTGTGGTTTTTAAACAAAAGTTTGCTACCGAAACAAATATTTTTAGAGCACCATGTGTTGTTAGTGAAGGCTTCTAACGTGGTGGAGTGGTAGAGTCGCGCTGCAGCTTTATTTTTGCTGTTTGGCTGTTATCTGCGGTAGCAATAGGTTGTCTCGACCGTAGAAGGATGATGTTCTCTTAGAATGCCGGCGGCAACATAGTTCTGTGCCCGTCACTTACCACGTAACACATCATACCATTGTTAATGATAAGGTATTCCATCTTATTCTTTAACTGATAACTCATATACATTTCGATTCTTAATCCAGGTCTACTGGTAATTATCATTAAATTGATTGTGCCATCATTCACATTATTACTTCTACAAAAAAAATTCCTCAATAAAATTTTATACGTGGTAGAGCCACGCTACAGATATATTAGTTATATAGTTGTAGCACGAATGGGTCTGCTCGAATGGGGAAGGACCACGCTCTCACAAAAATCATCGTAAAATCGCAGTTATATTTCGTATAGTGAGTGTAGAGAACCGGAGACCCCTTTTACTGGAAACAAGGCATCTTAGACCTCACGGGTGACAAAGTAATCGCAATTTGATTCGTAGTTGAGAATAGATGTAGATGCCTATGGGCCACACCAACTACTTACAATCAGGCGGACTGTTTGCTCGTTTGTCACCCGTATCCTATTAAAAACAATTTGAAAATAAACTTTAAAATTTAAGAAACAACCTTAGAGCGACATCGATTGCCAACATGTAAAACTGCAGAGAAGTATTTGCGTAATTGCATGCCATCTATATTACACACTGTATAACAACGTCGTACATTGAAAATTCCAATAGCGACACAAGCTTACACACAAGAATTTAATGTGTAGATGTAGATGGCGTGAAATGTCATGTAAATACTCTAAAAATTTTTATATCTTATTATTTAATCTATGTTTATACATGTTATCTTATCATTCTATCTTTATAATGTCAAATAAGAGCGAAACGAGGAAAATATCAATTTTATATTTTTTTGATGGTCGAGCAAGTAGATATATTTGTATATTAGGAATGTGTATTCAGCAGGGAAGGCAGATATGATAAGGATATTGAACGACGAGTGAATGCAGGAAATAAAGTAAATGGACCTCTACACTCTATTGTGAAACGTCAGAATGTGTCAAAAAAGGCACGTATGGCAATTCACAATGCTGTATTAGTCCCTACTTTAACGTATAGTAGTGAAAGTTGGGTGTGGCAGAAGTAGCACGAGAGTAGAATAAATGCAGTAGAAATGCGGTCGCTAAGGAGTATGTTAGGGCTGAATCTGTGTGACAGGGAGAGAAATTGTGTGATAAAAGAAGAGTGTGGTTTGCAAGATGACGCGGTGACCAGGATTAAGAAAGGAATGCTTCGGTGGTCTGGTCATGTAGAAAGAATGAATAAAATGGGCCAAATTAAGCATGTATGCGTATGTATATGGATGTGGAGAAGGCGAGAGAGGTATGTCAGGATCGTGCTAAATGGAAGTCTGTAGTCTCTGCCTACCCCTCTGGGTGACAGGCGTGAGTGTTTATATATATATATATATATATATATATATATATATATATATATATATATATATATATATATATATATATATGCCTCGTTGGTCTAGTGGTTGTAGTAGTGCGACTGCTGATCATGAGGTCTTGGGTTCGAATCCCGGGTCAGGCCAAAAATTTAATTATTGAGTTTTTCCGTCAAGAAATAGTTGCCCGGTGTCAGGAAGTTGGCGGTGTCTCACCCCCGTGCCTCGGAAAGTACGTAAATGCGTTGGTCCAGCGCCTTATCTCTCTCCGGTCGTGTCGGTTTACCGTACCATCGAATTGTGAGAGTGAGGGAATAGAGAGTGCACCTGTGCTTGCGCATACACTTGGGCACTATAATCCAGTTCTACGCCGACGGCTAGCCTCCGTTGAGGTAGGCCGCCGTGACCATATATACTAGCTTGCCAGGCAGACGTTGTTCTGCCCTTTTCGACGACCCTGTGTCATGTCCTATTAAAAATCCTTAAATTAGAAAAAAAAATTGTGGGTCACTAGTGGACAAAAAAAACTATCCTATCTCTCAAATTGGACCAAACTGCACACGGTGTGCAAATTTGATTAAAATCGGTTAAGTAGTTTAAGAGTCCATCGCCGTCAAGCAACGTGACACGTAATTTATATATATATATATATATATATATATATATATATATATATATATATATATATTAAGATTTTAAAAATTTGATTTGAATTTGATCTTTTTATTTCTAATATTTACAAAATATAAACAGTTTCGACTTACTGGCTGTAGGATATGTCTCCTTTATTTAAATTACATTTCCCGCTGTTCTTTCGACACGTAATTATTACAATATAACAAAATACACGTAATAATTTGCATGCAGCGACGCTTGACACGAAGATTGAAAACGATTCATTGTGTTGACATTCATAGGTGTGAATTGACATGTTAGTGACATGCTAGTGGCTACAAGGTCTCCGCCCACTCCGCCGTTCTGTTATGTATGTATTATAGTATTCTATGACTGTCACCTTTGACACCTGAGGATTATGCCTCACAATATGTATACTGACTATAATATATCCCTCATATTAGAACACAAATAGGTGAGGAGGCAGTGCCAAAGCTGATGGACTGCCAGGCAGAAAAGACGTACTAACACTTAAAAAGATTTTGCAACAGGAAGCTAGAAACATAAAAAAGGTAGTCTTTTCTAAGCGCAAGTTGCGGTGAGTATATTATATCTACTAACGGCAGCATAGTGGTATAAATAAATAAATATTACGGTTGCAACCTGTATTAATAAATAAAATAACCAACTGTAACTAATATTTTTTATTATAAAAATATTTGCCGCAACGGCATTGACCGAGCTTATCTCGAGTCAATAATTTCAGACAGTACACACTTTTTATAAAACGCCCGTAACTTGGTAAAATATTCGAAATTCAAAATTTGTCGCCTTTGTAGATTTTTAGTAATTTTACTGCATAATCTGGGCCATATGAACTGGTTCATATGGCAAGCATGCAGACATTTTTATTCTCCATTATTTTTTCTCCAGATATAGGATTATTTTTTACGTTTTATTTCGCGTAATGTGTCACTAACATTGATACTCGTATTTATTTTTCCCTCTTCCGACTGGTAAGAAAGCTCAGATTTAATCAAAATAACTATAACGAGTTAACTATCTGGTGTAATAATAATGTGCGAACTTCATACTAATTGAAGTATATTGTATGAAAGTAAATACTTCCAACGATCAAAAACAGCGATCGTAGTTGAGTACTATTTCGGAACTCAGGCCAAAATAGCAGCGCCTATAACGGTAATCGACGCACACTATGTACAATAATATCAAAACGAGACGGAGCGCGCGAAATCAAGTGACACAGACCAAACTCGACAATCGCTCGCGTGGTAATGATTTCAGATGGCCGCCGCAGGGAAATATATGACAGTTTTATTTAATCAAAAAAAAAATAATAGTTATGATTTAAAAAGTAAAAATCACAGTATGGTTTAAGCAACGGTTGATGATTATTTTACGTCAAAATGATATAGAATTTCGGAGTTATTGGGGCTTGTATCGAAGCTTTTTCGGTCTTTAATTGAAATATGTCGATTTTTTTCCTTGCGTGAAAGGTATATAGCGAAAATATATTCTATCATTATTAAAATATAAGATACTAGGGAGATAAAAATATTTTTTGATGGTTGATATTTAACAGAATTTACAAATTAGAGCCTCCAAATCATGTCTCTCAGAGTTTTGGCCTAAACATGCATCGGGAGAATGATTATTATTAAATAAATGAATAAGTTATCTAAAATCTGCTCTGAGCTTATTTTAGTAGAGAAAACAAACTATTTTACTAAGTAATGTCAAGCAACGAACGGAAAAAATATAATTTCAACGAGGAAACCTTCTAATTTCGCGTTTTTTTGTATTTAATCCTCTTAATCCCCAGAAGAAACAAGTTTGCGCGTTTACCGCAAAAAAAGAAACCCTTTGTCGTATCGTATCTCCTCATCCATCGTTTCATGGCACTTACGTCCCCTTGCAGTTGCAGGCAGTATCAGAATCCTCGCCGTCGACATATCGAATGTCGTACAGTTTCGTGGTCACTTGGAAGAGAAGGCTAAATTGGCCTCTAAAAAGCTTGGTATATTCAGTAGAGCGGCAAAGTATTTCACGCTATCGACATATCGACTACCATCAGCGATTTTTCCGGACCGATACGATTCAAGAACCTTCAATAAAAGAGTCTTATGTTTTTTAAAAGGCCGGCAACGCACCCGCGCTTGCACTGTTGTAGTTGTTCATGGGCGGCGATCGACAATTACCACCAGGTAAGCCGCATGCTCCTTTGCCTCCTTTTATAAAAAAATAGCAGTCCAGTCCAGTCAGTTTATACGGCCTTAATGACACTTTTGAATCGTTAAAATCAATAAAGAATTCTATTAAGTTAAAAATACAATTTGAAACTTGAAACAAGTGGAAACGGCCATCAACGGTCAATTGAGGTGAGTCAGCGCGCGGAATTGTAATTGTAAGCGTCTTTGTGCCTATTTAACCACATTGTTAACCTTCGGTGATATTGTCAGTCTGCATGTAGTTGATATATTCGTCATATATATATATATATATATATATATATATATATATATATATATATATATATATATATATATATATATGTGTGTGTGTGTGTGTGTGTGTGTGTGTGTGTGTGTGTGTGTGTGTGTTTGTGTGTGTACATATATAAGTAGCCTTTTATTGTTGTCCATAACAAGCCCATTACACGTCCACTTGGGTCAACAATCTACTCTTTAGTTTGCCACCGCAGACCCACCTGTAAAAACTTGTACAGTAGAGATCCGCCCCGGCTTCGCAAGGGTGATTTCAGGCTCTCGACAATAGCGCCACCTACCTAGAACTTTAGCTAAAACTATCTAAACCATCCAGGTTAGCCCATAAGTACCTTCTAAAAATTTCATTAACGTCTTTTAAGAGGAGAAAAATTTCGAACACATGCACACTGGAATTTAATATACAAAGATAGGCAAACAAATACGCTGCCTAACCAGATCGATATTCAACAGTAAACAAAAAATTATAGCAGACAAACACAGCATTTGAAGCATCGAGTTCTAAAATTATAAAAACCTGCCAAGTGTGTCGCCACGGCCACAAGGCCACAATGTAGAGGTAGGTTCACTTACAACGAAAAAAATATATATATATATATATATATATATATATATATACATATACATATATTTACTTGTGTTCTAACCCCAATATTTTTGAAAGATATCTATCCAACGACACCTCGGACGATGGAATAACGGTTAAAAAATCACCTGTAGGTTATGTATAAAGTGACCATTTATTTTTTTCCTCAGAGCGGGACACCTTTAAAATTATTATAGTTTTAACACTTTTGACTGTCTTCTTGGTCTATTGGTTGTAAACGCAATTGCTAATCATGTGGTCCCAAGTGCGAAACCCGAGTCGGGCCAAGAATCATTTCTTGGGTTTTTCTGTCACAAAATTCTCAGTAGCAGCCCGGACAATTGATTTCGAACTTATTGAAGTTGCCGGGGTTTCACCACCGTGCCTCCGGAAGCCGTTACCAACCTGGAACCCTTTATTTTAGTTTTAAAAATAAAACAGATAGTTGTTTGAATCTTTTAATATCAAAATTGCGAATGAGAACTTAGAATCATATAAAATCTGGCTGCTGGATTTTTATTTTTTTCTGAACAGCAAATAAATATTAATTAGAAATAACTTATGTTATTTGATAATTTATTGTCGATTAATTCAAAATTGTTACTTCGTAACTTTAAGTTCAAAAGTGTAGGTTTTCAGAATAATCACGTAACTAGTCAGGCCATGTTGGCAAACCTGGTACGCGCGGTGTCATAATGATGGCACGGGTGACAGAGTTTGCATGATGCTACGCTTTTATTTGTCAATGCGGGACATTTTTACGTATTTTGGGGACAGCGGGACCCAAACCTTTAAATCGGGACCGTCCCACCTAAAGTGGAACGTATGGTCACGTTAGTTAAGTATTTGAGGTACGCGAAATAAAAATATTTTTCCAGATTTTATATCAATACTTTTTAGGTTATCTATAACAACGCCAAAATTACAGCTTTGTAGCACCTGTGGTCTCTGAATAAAAACGTAGACGAACGGAGTTTCAGTAGGACATTGCGAAACTACAAGGGTTCCTTGTTGTTTAACTACGAAACCCTAAAAAGTAATTCGTAAAATTACAAATACCTACTACGAATCTAAATGATATGGATTTTTCCATCAGAACTTCCAATTAAAGGCAATAAGATACGAACACGGAAATTTACGTTGCCACATCACTCACAGTCACACCGCGCGTCTATAATAGTTGTTGTATCATTTTGGTTCTAATACAGTTTGCATCGCTCCGTTGAGCGTAACAGGTATTCCGTTTGGTTAATAATTAAATATTTTTTTTAAATAACTGTTTTTGTGTAATTCTTATGAACGGTTAAAAGGTTCCAATGATTGTGTTCGTTTTGTGGTCGTGGTTTAAATAAAGCACCTATTTAAAATTTATTGATGTGTGTGTGTGTGTGTGGGGGGGGGGTGTTTTATAATGAGAGATTAAAGATACATAGATACGAGAAAGGATAATATTATAATTTAAAATCTTTCGCGTTTGATTATCGTCACTACGCCTGCAAAACTCATCAAACAATACCAGCAAACTTATTTGTAGGAACAAAAAAAACTAGTTTTAGGTTTTATTTATTAAATGGTAACGAAGTATATGCCATAATATTATTACCATTTTGTAACTGGTTGAATTAATACAAATTTAGTACACTTAATCTCATATATTTCATATTCATCATATATAATTTTTCACTAAATACATATTAGTAGAATCAGGCGTTACTTTGGGGAAATTCATTATATTGAAATGAAACAAAATGAAATGTTCTGCATGAAGGGCAGGACACATCATTTTCTTTCATTAGGTAGAAATACGAGTAGTTCAAACATTTGAAAATTGGAGCTTTAAATACGTTTGAATATAATGGAAAGTTTTTACACTATATATACGACAGTAACCGGCGAAGCGACAATATAAAACAAAAAAATTAAACTCTTAATAAAAAGTAAAACTAACTTCATAGAATAAAAATAATAATTAATAAACAAAAAATTTCCATATTACCTATGTTCTGAATTTGATGCTAAGTCAAAGCGTTTTGAAGACTTAAAGGAACTTCAGAAGTTATTGTGTGGAAATAATTCTAATAATTTTTAATTTTTTAGATCGTATTTATATTTTAATAAAAGTTACGTACCTTGAGGATCACCAGCTGATTAGTGATCGCCAATACGGTTTTCGTCGTGGTCGATCAGCTGGTGATCTTCTGGTCTACCTAACTCATAGATGGGCAGAGGCAGTAGAGTCCAAATGGGAGGCATTGGCCATTGGTTTGTACATAGCGAATGCCTTCGATCGGCTATGGCACAAAGCGCTTCTTTCGAAGTTCCCTTCCTATGGGCTTCCCGAGAAATTGTGTAATTGGGTCACTAGCTTCCTTGCTAATCGAAGCATCAAGGTCGTAGTAGACGGTGCATGCTCTGATTACAAGCCTATTAACGCTGGTGTTCCACAAGGCTCCGTGCTATCACCACCGCTGTTTCTTCTGCATCTGCAATCCCAATTACCCTTTTCTGTGATCTAAGGAATATCATAAGATCAAAGTAAAAAAATACAATGTCATGTTCAACCTCTAATTGGTAATTACCTGTTTAATGAAAACGAATCAATTAAATTGGTGAACATACATAAAAAACATACGAGTTCAATATAGAACCTATTCCTTTTTTGAACTCGGTTAAAAACCTTGATGATATCAACAGATAGTATGTTCAAGCTAATTTGATTATAATTGCTGTGTTTACATGATTTGGTATTTCCCGTCGTTACTTGACAAGATGAACCCTAAATTGATTTACTTTTTGTTACAGATTCTTATAACTCCGATTGTGCAGGAGCCTTCACCAACAAAGATTCAGCAGGACAAAGGTACAAATGCTTTTATAAGCCAAAATAAAATGAAGATGTCAAGCCTTCAAAAATTCAAAGCTCTAACGAAGTTAACACCGATGAGCAATATTGGCTAAATATTTGAAGCTACTGGCTCTCGGTTAAGTTATCTTAGCCCATATACTGTGGTTTTATGTTGTGAAGATTTTATTACTATTATAATATTATAAAAACCGTGGTACTCATAGATTCGCCAATAGTGCTCCCCGTAAATTTCACGGAAAGCGAGAAACCCTGGTTCGATTCTCACCGCCACCAATTATTAACTGCGCTGATTTACCACGTACTAAGCGGTGAATGACAGAATAATGAGGAAACCTGTACGTCTGATGAAAATATTTCGAGGTCAAATGCAGTCATTTAACACACACTGGAGCAGCTCAGCAGATAATATCCATTCAGAAATGAAATGAGGTCTCTGCCCAGCAACATGACGTATATATAGGCTGCAACTTTCTTTTTTTTTTTAATAAAAGCGTGTAAGAGAACGAACTAACTTTTATCCAAGTTTCAACTTCCCTGAAATAATGCTTAGTAATTCTTTATAATAAAGCTTCATTTAATGCGATAGGGGGGATAATTTGTTCGCGTCCGTAGGATTCGACCACCTAATCCTAGGCCCACCCTACATGTTTCCCCCGCGTGATGCTAAAAGAGCGACAAAGCCGAAAGAACAGACTCGGCTCCTCGCCGTGTGGTAGCGGTATTAAAATATACCACCCCCTAGTTTTCGCACCATGAGGCATAAAAAGAAAGGAAATGGCCCCGAGTTCCCGGTGCCCCTTGAATGGGGCAGGGGTGCGAAGAATCTCCGGGAGGAAAACCGGTAACGAAATTCGCCACCCGTCACGTTCTGTCTTCCGGAGGGGCGAAAAGAGGATTGCGGAGTCCCGTCTAGCTACGCTGAATGTATGTGGAACAATGAGTGATAAGATGGATGAAGTATGCAATATGAAATAACTAGGAATAGAATATAAATATAAGTATTTAGGAATAGATGTCTTATGTGTAAATGACAAGAAGCGGAAGGGATGTCACTACACATGGCATGTATACCGCGTATGGGTCCGGTGTAGACGAGACCGAGCAAGCATACCAGGGAGTCTGTAGTGTGAAAGAGTATGAAGGTGTAAGCCCAAGACTGCTATGGATACGAATGAAAGTGGGTTTAAAGAAGTTGTTTGTTCTAAGAGTCTACGCCTGTCTGTCTGGCTAAGCCCACTTATATCCGAGAGCAGTTTTGGGAGATGGTAAGGATGGTGTTAATGAAATGTAAGGGAAATGAAAATATTGTTATGTTAGGAGGTTTTAATGGAAGGGTTGGGTTGAAGAGGCTTGGCCATGAAAGGATATTGGGAACGTTTGGTGATAAAAGTATAAATGAGAACGGTGAAAGCCTCCTCACCGTATGTGTGGAAAATAAACTTTTTGTGACGAACACTTTCTTTTGTTGAGAAGATACACATGTTAACGTGGGAAAGAGGTGATGATAGAAGCATGATAGATTTCATAACTGTTGATGAAAAAATTAGGAGCGCAGTGGTGGATACAAGGGTTTACCGGGGCCAACGTAGGGATGGACCACTGCCTGGTTTTACGCCAAATTAAGGATCTATTCAGACGTTGGCGGCATTGGACATCTGTATCTACCACTGCGTTACAGCGTATAAGAACAGAGAGGTTACACGATGAAGACGTGAAAGACTAGTACAAATGTAGACTAAGAGAAAATATAAGTGATCTGGATGAATTTTGTGTGAATGAGTTAGACTTAACAAACAAGTTATTATAATAAGGCATAATGTTAAGAAGGGTTTAATGGATGAAGCTACCGAAGTATGTGGTGTTAGTAAGAAAACGAATGAAAGGAAAGATAATAGGTTATAGTAGGATGATGAGGGACGTATGGAAGTTGAAGCAAAGAAGAGAACATGGATAGACTTACTAGCAACCAAAGCCGATAATTCTGGCGGTACGAATGATGAGATTGAAAGAAAAAAGGCAGAGTTTAAACGTCTAAACAAGAAAGTAAAAGAATTAGTTGAAAGGAAAAAGCAATAAAGAACGGATAAGAATGATAGAAGAATATCGGATAACTTCCAAGCAAATATTAAAATGTTTTGGAAAATCGTAAGAACTACCAGGGGACATTCAAGATCGTATCGCATTCAATCTAGGCTAGATTGAATGCGATGCGAGACGAGAACGGCTGTATTCTGAATGATAAAGTGTTGAGTCTAAAGAGATGGAAGGAATATTTTGAACGCGTATTTATGAGTGTGGAGATGTGTGAACTAAATGAAATAGAAATACCGAAAGAAGATGAAAGAGATAGGGAGATAATTAAATATGAAATAATGAAAGCGATGAAAAGCGTGAGAGTAGGTAAGAGCTTGGCAGGAAGTGGTGGCAGGCCTGCTGTACACCTTGTTTATTTTATGTTGGGAACTGAAGCAGGTACCGGGAGACTGGTGCAAAGCCGTCATAGTCCCAATATATAAGGGAAAAGGGTCGCACCAGGACTGTAAAAACTACCGTTTTAAAACTTCTTTCCATTCATATCTACTACATGAACTCAATCGATAGTATAAATTGAACAACTCGGTTTTATTATTTTTAACTTATTTTAATAATTAAGTAATTGTTACAATGGTGTAATTATAGTCATAACTTGAATTAAGAAGACATTTCGGACAGTTCTAAAAACGAATAGCACATGAAAATTACGACAGTATAAATTTGAAATTTTTGTTTTTCGTCTTTATAAATTCTTAGTTAATTGTAAAGGAACTTTTATTTAAAATTTTAGATCTAGAAGGTTTTTTTCACCATTATTGAATTTACGGTCATGGTTACTATTCAAACAGTTGATACTATTGCCACCTATGTCACCGTTTCTCTGGTTTCCACCTTTACCACTATCTCCTCGGCAAAAGTTAGATTATAGTTAAAGTAAGATAGATATAATTTAGATTTGATTTGACTAATATATTTCTTGCGAAACTTTTAATATCAACTTCTTTACATTCTACGGTTTCACTCGCTCTGGTTCTAATTTGTATCTAATTGTGTTTCTGTATGTGCGTGTAAATTTATTTTGTATTACAGGGGTGTAATTGCTAACATTACAAACCAACAACGTGCAGTGTTCGAAGCTGCTCAAAACTCGTTTGGTGCTTTTAACGATTTTA
Source organism: Parnassius apollo (assembly GCA_907164705.1). Lineage (NCBI taxonomy): Eukaryota > Metazoa > Arthropoda > Insecta > Lepidoptera > Papilionidae > Parnassius > Parnassius apollo. The sequence goes on from CAJQZP010000693.1 coordinate 32,861,470, forward strand.
ATTACATTCTAACTTTTGACTTTAGGTACGCACCACACGATCATTTCAATTATTTTGGATCCAGAAACCACAAACCATTTGATATGTCAGAAAAAAATACGACCAGCTGTACATTAGGAGGTAATCTGGTAAGTTTAACAAGACAAAATCGGTTAAAACAATAAAAATACACAATAAACTAATAGTACAATAGAAGACAAATATGCTGTAAAATTAGAAGTTTATATAGTATGCTAAATACAGAAAACTATGAATTACTTCTACAATATTTCGCATTTCGATGACAAAGGTCTTTGAAAGTTATTTAGTAGACAATATGATATAAAATTGAAACATAAAAGTGCATTTTAGTCAACTAAAGACGCAGAAAGATTTCAAGACGACTGGGTTATTTTTCTTTCAAAATCTTTTTCAAAATACGACGATATCTGTTTCCTTTAAAAAAACCCCCGCCCCACAAAGTTTTGAGAACAAAACCACCATAAAAAAGGAAACCCCCCCCTTTTTTTTTATAAGCCCTCTCCCCCCCCCCCCAATATAAAAAAAAAAAAAATCTAAAAATTTATTATTTTTTTAGTGATATAATAAAAAAAAAAATGTACTGTATTCACATGATGAAACAAAAAAAGCTTGATAAAAGAAAAAATTGCTTTGTTTCAGTATTTTCCATTATATGTCGTACTTACAAAAAAAAAACAAATAACATGATTTACATTAAATGAGGACTTCATTTCAGAAAAAAATCGAAACAATATAATGAAATAAAACAGATTTATGGGACCTCACATTTATTTCATCGAAATTATAGTAATGGTAACGTTTCTATGCTAAGTCGTCAAAAGGTTCCTCTTTCGTAAATAAATCGTAAATTTTTGCACTAATTATAAATAAAACTTTATGATAAATATATACAGTTTTCATTAAAAACGTAAAATAAAAACTTAAATTAATCCGGTGCAAACATTGACATGTAGGTAAGTCAAGTGGAAGATATATAAAGACGATATATTAAAATTATTCAAACAATATTATTGACATATTAAGTAGGTAGGTACTTTAATCCTAAATTTGTTATTAATTATTAAGTCTTATCGTTTGAATGACAGTCTTTTTCATACAGACTCTTAATTAGGAAGTTTTTATCTAATTATTATTGATGGTATTGTTACGATCTTAGGGTTCGTGACAATTAAAAATTGCCGATAAAATTACCTAAATTAACACTTTAATTCACTTTACACTAATTAAACTTAAAACACTAATAATTAATCACACTGATTCACTTTATTCCACTCCGAAGCTTCGCTTGTCTCGCCGAATTCAATACTTCCCCGATCGCATCTTGCAGCGCCTATAAATACAAATTAGTACCGAAACATCCAGAATATTCAAGTAACCACGCGCAAGGGGCCGAGAGTTCGATTGTCGACTTCTAGAAGCTTAGTTCTTCGTTCCGAGACTAGATGGCGCGGTCGGTTGAAAGATTAGTGATGTCATTTTCTGGAAAGCTCCCCTCGCTCTCGTCCTTGACACTAGATGGCGCTAGTGCCAGATACATGACGTCGACTTATTCGCGCAACAGTATCATAAAATTACAGTCTTGCACAGATAAATAACAAACAAAAATAGTGTATAGTGTGTAGAGGACAATGAAGATTTTCAGAGGACGATAATGCCATTAAACAACAGTCAGTTTAATTTGCACCCAATTACAATTATTATATTATGATATATATGATCGTCGTTTTGTATGTTTTAAATTACCCCAATATTTTCTATTGAAAAGTTACTCACGCTAGGAATTTCCCGGAGACGGTTTATATAAATACATAGATTGCATTAAGTAATAAACAGGCACGAAAGAATTATATGTCAGCTATAAAATACTTGTTCTGAACGGGAAATAAACCTGCAACCCCCAGCGCCACAGCCAATTCTAACATCGCCAAGCCATGCATAAACTAAACGCATGTATTGCATATATATAAATTGAATAATGTTTCAGCAATCACCGGATGGCAAAACCGGTTCGGATAGTTTCTACAAAAGTGTCTCCAGTTCGGTTACCTCATCTGTAGACAAAGATGGGAAAGTGCAAAGCGAGCGAACCACCGAGACGACTGTCAACGACAATGGAAAAGTTACTAAATTTAGCACACACACATAGTTAAACGACAATGTGATAACCAGAAGGGTAGTTTTAAACGCCAAATATTTATATCTTTTATACCTCTTCTTTTGTTGTACACATTTGTTGAAACTTTCGGTATTTCCAAAAAGTATTGAATTTTTTTATTTCGATATTTATAACCATATTTTGTATAAATTAAGTTAATAAAAAGATAGATGTATTTCTAAATATATATTAAATCTTGGTGTTAAGAAAGTATGTGTATTATTTTTCCCACTTTGCAAACAACTGGATAATACTTTTTCGACAATTTTTACCCGCTGCTGCCGTCATGTCACGTCGAACGAAATAATGACTCGATTAGTAATTTTCTATCTTGATCTTTGTATACATCCTTTCATATCTTGCATTCCTCCTAACTCCCTACATTTCTTACAATAAAACACTCATCAGATATAAAATAATGGATACCGGATTTTGGAATATTTGGATAACCGGTTCTATTGTTTCTTATATTATAATTGTTAAAACTTCTTGTGTTATGTTAATTCCACCAATTAAACTTGAAGGTTTCAACTTAAACTGCATTTAAATTGGATTTTTACTATGTATGTTCAATGTTTTTACTATATTTGTTGTTTTGTGATTTGATATGTGAAATAGAATCACCATCTCTAAATAAAATTGAACATTTTAACCATTTGACGACAAAAGATAATATTTCAGCCCGTCACTTTCGTGCGTAGTGAAAAAAATTGCTTTGAAAAATGCTATAAAGATCAAACAGTCTGTTTAATATCCATTAGAGTAATAGATGGTTCGTAAGCGAGATTAACAGTGATAGCTATGCGACAACTTTTACCGTTGCAAGTAGATAGGTAGTACCACTTCTGGCTCACTGAGTCAGAAGTGGTACAACGTTCGTCGACTCATGATCCTAAAAAAAAAAGGTTTTGGCATGCTCTGATCACGAATCTGCGGTCCGTTTTTGCGTAGGATGCACGGTTCCTGAGATGTGCAGATCAATTAACTCTTATCTAATTGTTATCCGGTGAGGGCCTCCACCGTCATTAGCGCCCCATTGTTCTTGTCTATTTATCTATTGTTCATTGAATACCGTCATTGTCTATTTTTCCTCGGCGTATCTTATCAGTGCTATTGTATTATACTTCTTTGTTCCTATCTACAACGCTAATCTGAATCATCAATAAAACACATTACCTAATTTTGTTACAATTTTTATTTACAAAATACAAAATCTTATTACTTATTGTCTATAAAATAGGAGCGAAACATCTCATCCACTAAAATATCATTGTACAATGTGTTCCCTGTAAATATACTCGTAAAACTATGCATTGAACATCCCTGAAACTTATATAACAAATACATTAAGCAATATTCGCCACAAACTGAAGTCCACTCATTCTGAATCCTATCAACATTCCAGTTCCATCTTTTACAATTCCTTTTTAAAAACTCTACATGATATCGTACGATGATCGTCCATATGAATCAAAATATTGACCGACGTCATTCGAATCGATATATAAAGCTACCCAATGTGACCCTGGTTTATCATCTGTATCCAAATTGCATATTATATACGTTGGTACGTACCAACGTATATAATATGCAACGTATATAAAATGCGGGTATACATGGGCAGTCTATTAGCAGTATAAACATTATTTTCTAGACTGGGGTGAATCTGTTTCAGATGTTGTTGTACATCTAGTGTATCCATGATATTACTGCTATTAGTAGATTATTACAGTACCAATCTACTCAATGACTAACATAGGAACGATCAATTATAGCGATTTCTAAATATTAAATTGCATTCTTTTGTGTTATACAATCCGCATTTGAGTCATCAATACACTGAACAAGATGCAACACGAAGGAATGTTGAGAACAGCAACAAAATGTGAGATAAGCTTGTTGACGTATAAAGTTACTCGTACTATCGGTTCCACTGCAGAAATTCTTTAGATTAGAATTATTACTTACTGGTACTATATAAGACCGAGCAGCTGCAGTCATGGAGTTAGTGTATAGTCGTTTGACCGCAGTGGTTCTATCAATACTACATTTGTGTTACTTCAACGCTCAAAGCCTTGGATGTAAGTGTTTATTCTATTGACAAACTTACTTTTCTTTCTGTTATTTTCTTACGTGTGTATGATTTAGTGTTAACAAATTATATTTAAATATTATGTGTGTATATGATTAAGACGTGGTAGCTCAGACGGTAAGCGCAAGCTGTAAATTTCACAGTACGCGATCCGGGTTCGATCCCCGCCGGCACCAATTAAATTGTTTATTGCAATTTTAAGTGCTGATTTACCACGTGCTCAGCGGTGAAGGAAAACATCTTGAGGAAACATGCATGTCTGAGAAAATTTCGAAAGCATGTGAAGTTCGCTAACACGCATTGAGGCAGCGCGGCGGACATTTCCTAGCTCTGAATACAAACACAATAGCAGAAACTGAAAAAGTTAAAAAATACTTTTTTTAACAATGACAGTCATTAGTTGATCGTTAGTGAATGTGATTCTGTTTACTTAAATTACAGGAAAACAAGAGCAGAAGGAAGAGATGGGATGATGGGAAGTAATGAAGCATTGTTATGTGAAGTTTTTTGGAACAAACATATTTTTAGTCACGGGTAAATACTTTTAACTTTTTGGTTCAAAATGACACAAAATCTAAAAAATATTAGATACATCATCGACATGGACGGATTTTACATTACATATCCTCATAAACATTTTCAATGTAGAGAAATGGCTATTCTAGACGTAAAACTATCTAATAAAAATTATGCGTTTATCGATCATTATTTGTTTCAGCCAAGTTATCCTTTCAATTATTTGTTGCCAAAAGACAAAAAAACGGTTCGTTATTGCGAAACACACGTGCACGGCATTCCATATTTTGACGTGACCAAAGAATTAAAATGTGCCTACAAACAAGAGAACATCATTCCCATATTAAATTGGTACATTAGAAATTTGTGCATAGACGAGGTGATCGCATACAAAGGTGGTTCAGCAGAAAAACAATTTTTAAAAGTGTTGACGACGAATTATAGAATTTTTAATATTGAAGAATACAAATGTCCAAAATACAATGATTTGGTAAATGTCAAAAATTTAAACAAACGTTATGTGTGTAATAATCACATATTTTCAAAAAATAATCACAAAATTTTACATTGTTCTTGTGATGAAGTGTGGGTTTTTTACAAGTGGTTATTGCTTGAAAATAAAATTTTAAATTGATCATAATTTTTTTTGATTTCCCAAAAACATTAGTTATAGTACACAATATATGTTAATTGTTTACCTACACCAACACTTTTATTTTTTATTTCACCCCTTAGAACTTTAGACGTGTGTAATTTTTCACTTTATACATCCGTTTACTGCTATTGTGGCAGGACCAAGTGGATGTGGGAAGTCAAATTTTGTAACAAATTTCATAAAATCAGTTACAGAAATATGTAATTGTGATTTTAATCAGATCACATGGTGCTTTGATGAAATGCAACCTTTATATAATTTACCAAATGTTAACTATCATCAAGGAATTTCAAATCTTAAATTGCTTGATGGTGAAAACCCACATCTTGTTATTAGATGATCTGATGAAAGAGTCCGGTGTAACTTTAAACTCGAACAGTGTTTTGTATTAGATTAAATAGAAGATTTATAAAGAAATAAAAAATAATATATTGCATACAATGTGTTTTATTTAATTTTATAACGTTTCACATAGTTACATACACACAAAATGCATTACACATAACTCGTAAAATCTAACAAACAACACATATTATAACCTTAACTACTATAGTCTACAGTAACATTTCTGTTTTTGTCTATCTCAATAATTACAATAACTTATAGTTGATATCAAACTCAGCATCAACTATACAGTTAATTGTTTGTATTAGTGAGGATTCAAATCGTACTTCTAATCTTACACTACCATGCTTTATGAGATTCCAATGAGCTGATGAGTTGGCTAATAAATCAGGAGTAAAGTCAAATGCACGGTAATAGACAGTAACCTTTGGCATACTGTTCACAAGAGATTTCATTTCCTACATTAAGAAAGTGAATACCAGTTCCCGTGAATAGAGTATGATATGCTGATGTAAATACACTATTACTAAAAGATGGTTGCAAAGCTTTTCAAGGTATTTGTTGACCGTCAATATACGAGTATAAGCTGAAAGAATTAATACCATAGTTTTCAAAGTTAAATGGATTTTTAGTAAGGGAACCATTAAATGCAGAATTGTTCACAAATCCAATTATACATCTTTTGGGTACCTGCCCTAAAAATATATTATCAAGAGTTTTTCCTTAAACACCCGATGGAATCGTTAAAACTTTTACTTCAGCTCGAGTAATAGGATATTTAGCAGTGGTAGAAGCTAAAACTTTTTGATGTGCGAATAATATACTTGGATTAATTCGTGCTCGTCGAATAATAAGAGTTGCATCTGTAATGCAAACTTTAAACTTTACATCGTTTGACCCAGCAATTAAATTAAAACTTTCTCTTGATCGAACCAATTTAACACTCATTTCAACACCATTAATTAAAAATTTATCTTGGTTGATAATGTCGAAGTGAAGATGACCAATCATTTCTATTTCCTTACTTTCACTAATCAATTCCTGTCTTTTAACAAATCCTATGTTTTTACCACCTGTAGAATCCATTTTTCCAGCTGTATCCTCATGCCAAAAACTACAAGTAAGATGAGATTGTTTAAAAGGGTTTCCATGTATGCTCGATATGCATAGGTATTATTAAGTGGTGTTGGCGTCGCGTCTATAAGAATATTTCAATTTATTGGTTAACCGATTATGAACAGCTTCTAAAAACAAATTATAGAGCAATAATATTCTAATAAGAAACACAGTTGAATCTTAAAGAAATATCGAATTAATAGTTTGAAGGTCTTGGGTTCGATTCCCAGGCCGAACCAGTTTGTCGTTTTCTTAGTAATATTTTCTTAATAAATTCATATAGGGAATTTTTAAGATATAAATTATGTTTCCGGGTTCAGTTCCCCGGTTGAAATCACCTTTCCAATAGTAACATAACATAACATAAACACTCACGCCTGTCACCCAGTGGGGTAGGCAGAGACTACAGACTTCCATTCCTTTCCAATAGTATTGTTAATTTAAAGGAATATTAAAATAAAGTTAGAGACCAGGATTTGTTCCCCGGTCGAAATGATCACTTTGTGAATAAATAGAATTAATGGAAATTAATTGCATAAGTATTATCTTATATGAGTTTGATACGTTTTGTATGAAAACAAAATGTTTGTTTTCAATGTTTGATTCATAAAATGTTTTGTCTATGTTATCTGATAAGAGACATGATAACTGATAAGAGTCTGGTTGGAAATAATCTCCGACCTTTGAGAGTCGTGTAGAACCAGTTGTTCACCTAGTATAGGTTGATAGCCGTGTGTGCTAAATTTGCCATTTTTGCCGACAATCGAAAGTCGTGTAAGAATTAGTTGTTCAAATAGCGTGAGTTCATAGCCGCGCGTTAACTTAGGAGGTCAAAATAAGTAGAAATTTAAATATTTGCAAATTTCAGCAATTTATGTAAAATTGACTTGTAAAATATTCTAGATTGACTGTATGAACAAAATAGGTGAATTCCGTGTTATTTTCATGTGAAAATTTCTTTGGATTAGTGAAATACTGATCGACGCAAACTGCTTTGCTTTTTCTCCAATAACTGATGAAGATGTTCGTAAAATTATTTTTTCCATTAAATCTAAAGCAACTGGCTATGATGATGTGAGTAGAAATATGATTATCCCCATACTTGACAACATTCTCCCAATCATTACCCACATCATCAATTTTTCTTTCTCTACTGGGGTTTTTCCATCTTTTTGGCGTAAAGCATTTGTCCTTTCACTTGCCAAGTTAAATAATCCCAGTTCTGTTAACCATTTTCGACCAATTTCTATACTTCCCTTTCTTTCAAAGACTTTAGAATCAGCTGCATACAAACAGTTATCCAGCTACATTTATAAAAATAATCTTCTTAGTCCCTTGCAATCAGGTTTTCGTCCTGGGCATAGTACAACCACTGCTCTCCTTAAAGTTCTTGATGACGTACGAGAGGGTATGGAGGAATCAAAATTAACGGTTCTTGTATTAATTGACTTCTCCAATGCTTTCTGTACAGTTGATCATGACATTCTTCTTGCTATCTGTAAATACATGGGTTTCTCTTCGTCAGTTTTGGATTGGTTATCAACTTATCTTCGTGGTCGCCAGCAAAGAGTTAAAGTCAACCAACAGTCTTTCTCTGATTGGTCTGATCTTACTACTGGCGTTCCACAAGGCGGAATTCTTTCTCCTTTATTATTTTCTATTTTTATAAATCTCATAACTGTAAATTTCAAATGCTCCTACCATCTGTATGCTGACGATTTACAGCTGTACGCTCGGATTGATCCAGCAGAGGTTAACTCCGCGATCGAAATTTTAAATCTAGATCTTGAGGCCATCTGTGACTGGTGCAGAAATTATGGAATTGCTGTCAATCCTGTTAAATGTCAAGCGATAATTCTCGGTAGTCCTCGCCGTATAGCTAAATTAGATTTTAATTCACTGGAGCCTATCGTTTACAATAGCACAATTATTCCTCTTAGTCAAGTAGTTAAAGACCTTGGGTTAATGATTGATGCTAATTTAAGTTGGCGTTCTCAGCTGGCTGAAATAAGCCGGAGAGTGACAATCACCCTGCGTGGCCTTTATCGTTTCAAGAATTTCCTTCCAACCGAGACTAAGGCTATGTTGGTGCGAGTGCTTGTTTTACCACTCATTGATTATGCTGATGTGTGTTACTCTGATGTGAGTCAACTACTTCTGTGCAAATTGGATCGTTTATTAAATAATTGCATCCGTTTTATTTTTTGGCCTTCGTAAATACGATCATGTATCCATATATCGTTCTAAGCTTAAATGGCTCCCTATCCATCAGCGTAGATGTATCAAAATTCTTCGCACGCTTTTTTCAATCCTATATGATCCATGCACTCCCCAATACCTGAAATGCAAGTTTCAGTATTTGGGTTCTTCTCACGATCGTAACCTGCGATCCTCCGAGGGGAACTACATTATGTGTTTTTCCTCGCCGTACCAAATTTATGTCTCAGTCTTTCGCCGCTGAGGCCATAAGGCTATGGAATAAATTACCCCCTCATATCAGAAAACCGACTTCTGCTGCCACATTTAAGAGGATGGTGACTGATCACTACCTTTCTTCTTCCAACAAGTAACTTTCATATTTGTTTCTGCTTATATGTGACTTGACATCTTAAATTATTTAATTTGTTTTAGTTATGTTCGTATGTAAGTATACTTAAAATGTATGTATTATGTACTATTTAAACATTATGTATGAAATGTATCATATATTACTTAGGTTAATTGTAGTTGTGTATATTTATTTTTGTATTTACACTTATGGTATGTCTATTTATATATTTACATTTACGTATAAATTATCCACATATTTTATGGCACCTGCTAAAGTTCTCTGCTTAGCCCATGGTTGACTGGTAGAGAATGCCTAAAGGCATTAAGTCCGCCAATTGTACATTTTAAGTGCAATAAAGTTTTTTTTAAATTAAATTAAATACTGATAGTTTTGTGTAAGAAATTTAAAAGTGTTTATATAGTAAAATGTATAGGAAAAATGTAAATTAAACTATTGTATTAGTTAAGATATTTATAATTTCAAGTGAAGAACATTGTTTCAATCTTATATGTTGGATATTTAAGAATTCTAACTTGGTGCATATGTTGTAAAATGGGCATATTTTGTTGAATAAATAAAAGGTTTTTTGTGATATAAAAATGTAATGTATATCATAGTATAGATATTTTTTGTGCTATCTTTATAAATAAAATGTATAAATGTATGTCTTATACAAATAAAGATATTGGGCAAACCGTGAGAGAGTGATAGTACAAATTGATGTAATTAAGTGGCGTAATCGCACAGAGGGCGCGGCTCTCTTTCGCGTATAGTTTCGTGGTAGCTCAGTAAACGAGTTTTCTTACAAATCGTTCGGGACAGTTCGGGACAGTTCGGGACCAGCAGTATATATAATAATCAAGAAAGAAAAAGTGTATAGGGAAGTGATAGGGAAAGTAATTACTCTCTCACGGAACGGTTTGAAGATAATTACTGTTTTATTCCCAAGGAATCCTTCACCTTTAAAAGGTAAAATACAGTCCACTGGTGTCGCTATTGCGGCACATATTGAAGAATTAAAGCGTTGGGACCGGGACGACTTCGGAAGACCCGTAATCCCCGCCTGAACCTATTTGAAGAAAAGGAAGAGGTCGACGCCCTTGTGTGTTACTCCGTTGCGGGGTTCACATACGTTGTTCCCGAACCCAACGTAGGTGTCATAGGAGGTTAGGAAATCCGCTGCTGAACCAGTCGGAACAATCGACCTCCCCCGTTCTCTGGTTCCTTTTCAATTGGTCCTTCGAGCCGGATCAATCGCCCTCGTTCTCTGGTTCCTTTTCAATTGGTCCTTCGAAGCGGGATTTAAGGAACCAGCTGTGAACTGCTCGATACCATTCAAGTGGACCTTCGGAGCCGAGTGAAGATCAGCGACCGAAGGAAGCCGGAGGTTTGAGCTGAAGCAACAGGACCAAAGGCAAGAAGACCAGGCCAGCGCAGTAGGCCCATCAGGGCTTAGGCAGGACCGAACCTGGAATACTGGTAGCTACCGGAAGAAAGAAAACCGGGATTGCGGCTTGGGGCGTGTGCTCGCGTGGGGCAGCGTATCGCAGCCAGGCGCAGTTGCCTTTTGAAGGCGCTCATCGTGACCAAGCAGGGCTTGGCATTGTTTTCCACTGGACGGCCAGTTGTTGGCATTTCCTGTCAGACGACCGTGTTCGGCATTTCCTGTGGGGTCATCAGGCAAGGGTGCAAGAAAGAAGAAGAAGCATCCACCGCTGCTGCTGCCAGGCGAGGGTGCTCGTGTGGGCACCTGACTGCATCGCGGCCGGAAGAGAGCGCCTGGGCGAGGCGTCACCGGTGACTGGGTGGCAAGCACAGCATACATCCCGACCCCCTAACGGTGCTAAACCGGTCGGGCTTTGGCACAATACCTTCGGGTGGAGCAGTTCTCTCGGGCGAGACTGCGCTTGCACTACTGGCTCGACTGTTTCGCCATATTCCTTGGCGGGACAGTTCCTAAACCTTTCCTCCATTCCATTCCTGCACGACTCCATCGATCCAGCTCGATCCAACGAGGTCCAGAGCTACCACATTAATTGGCCAGGACAATTGGCATCTCATAGTTACTCGTGAATTAATATCAGGAGGTAAGAACCTACCTGTAGCATCGCTCACCAAACTTGGATGGGTTTTACATGGTCACATATCGGGTGGCATTAAACCAATCAAGATTGTTAACCACATTTCCACCAAGAAGGAGGAGGACATGGAGAAGTTAATCAAGGATTATTTTAGTTTGAAATCTCTGGGAGTGTCTGCGCGAAAGCCCGCGAACGACCCAGAAGAACGAGCTTTAAAAATTTTGAACAAAACGGTACGTCGTATACCTAATAATAGATACAAGACTGCTTTGTTATGGCGCACAGATAATGAGTGCATGTCGTCGAATAGAGCGCAGGTTGAAAGTCGCCTGTTTAATATCGAAAAGAAGCTCGATAAAAATAGCGAGTTGAAAAAAGAATATGAGAAGCAATTCTAAAATCTCATCGTTAACGGTTACGCAGAGAAAGCGAACCATATTTCCATTTCCCCACGCACGTGGTATCTTCCTCACTTCGCAGTGACTCATCCACAAAAAAGGAAAATAAGAATAGTTTTCGACGCCGCCGCAAGAACGGGCGGACGTTGTCTCAATGATGCATTGTTAACCGGACCGGACTTATTGAAGTCGTTATTTGGCGTTCTGCTACGATTCAGAGAAGGAAGCGTGGCAGTGATGGCAGACATTAAAGAAATGTTCCTGCAAGTGAAAATTCGGGAAGAAGACAGGGACAGCTTTCGATTCTTATGGCGGCACAATCGTGACGCGACACCGGAAGAGTATAGAATGACGTCACTCATATTTGGAGCGGCATCATCACCATGCATCGCTATATATGTGAAGAATAGAAATGCGCAGGATAACGCACATATCTCTCCAGAAGCAGCTTCCGCTACGGAAAGCAATTTTTATATGGATGACTATCTACAGGCATTTCTCGACGTGACGACGGCTGAAAGGATAGTAAACGATATGTATGAATTACATAAACGTGCTTCTTTCCAACTAAGGGGATGGGCTAGCAACCGACCCGAGGTTTTACATAAAACAGTGCTTCACTGGGAGATAAGGAGCACACAGAACGCACTTTAGGTTTGAGCTGGAATATCAAACGAGATATAATAAGTTTCTCCATAAGTCTTCGTAACACACCGGAAGAGGTGATGGAAGGTTTACGACCGCCTACGAAGAGGGAGATAACTAGCGCTGTGATGTCAGTCTTCGATCCTTTAGGACTCGCATCACCCAACGATTCAAGGGTAGTCGCTAATCCAGCAAGTATGGAGGACAGGCATCTCTTGGGATGAAGAAGTTCCACACGAATTACACGTGTTATTTTGTAAATGGATATCGGAAGTGAAGAAATTAGGTCATTTAGAAGTACCTAGACCCGTTGCTGAAGGCATCGGCAAGGGAGAGTTACACACTTTCACGGATGCTAGTGAGAAAGCATACGCCGCCGCGGTGTATTACGTCACCACGGACGAGCTAGGAGAAAGGCAGATTACGCTGATCGCCGCAAAGGCAAGAGTAGCGCCGCAGAAACCAATTTCCATTCCAAGGCTTGAATTACAAGCAGCTCTTATGGGCAGCCGACTAGCTGCATCAGTTAAGGAAGAGAGCAAGTACGAGGTATCCGAGCGAATATTTTGGACGGACTCACGTACAGTGTTAGCGTGGATTAAGTCAGATCCTCGCGCTTTTAAACCATTCGTTGCTCATCGATTGGCTGAGATCGAAGATCACAGTAAACCATGTGAATGGCGATGGGTTCCGATGTCACAAAACGTGGCAGACGACGCCACTAGAAGTTTTCCTTCCACCTTCGATGTAAGTCATCGCTGGTTTCAAGGACCTGAATTCCTCAGGATAAGTCCTCATTTATGGCCCAAACAAGTGGACACCATAAATAGTTTAGAAACGGGTGAAGAAAAATCGCCGAAAGGCGTAAACGCGCTAAGAAAGCAAGAGCCGTTAAGTCTACCCGACTACGGACGATTTAGCAGCTTTAAGAAATTCCTTAGGGCAACTACACGCACCTTACAAGCGGTATAAAAATTCAAGAGTTTAAGAAAGTCGTTTAAAGGACCCGACAACACAGCCGAAAAGTCGGTTATGTGTTCCAACGAAATTTTAGCAAAGTCGGTTAAAGGACCCGATGCGATGGCGCGTTGGACATAACGCTCTTAAAAAGAGCGGAATTATTAATTTGGAAGTTCGTTCAAGACGAGTGTTTCCATTCGGAAATAAAATGCTTGAAAGCAGGCAAAAGCGTTGAAAGAAGTTCACGCTTAAGTAAATTATCTATGGAAATAGGAGAAGATAACTTACTCCGTTTAAATGGGCGTTTCCCTTTCAAGTCTAATTTGACTGAGGAAAGTAGAAAACCTGTCGTATTAGACGGTAAACACGAAATCGTTAAAATGATGATTAGAGAAGTTCATCATCATTTTGGACATGCCAATCACCAAACGGTGATGAATGAGGTGAACCAAAAATTTTATGTCTTGAACTTGCGTAACGTAGTACGAAGTGTTTCACATCACTGTCAGTGGTGCAGGACATACAGGTCAAAGCCGCAGAACGTGCCACAAGGAAATCTTCCTCTGGAGAGAATAGCTCATCATGAACCACCTTTTACCCTTTTACATGCTCAGCCGTAGATTATTTCGGACCTATGAGTGTGACTATAGGAAGGCGACACGAAAAACGTTGGGGTGTTTTATTCACGAGTCTGACCACCAGAGCAGTACATCTGGAATTAGCAGCCTCATTGACACCAGCGTCAATGATAATGGCGTTGATGCGATTTATAGCCAGAAGAGGAAAACCAGCCGTTATATACAGCGATAACGGGACGAATTTCAAAGCTGCACATAAAGAATTATTACAAGCATGCGAAGAGTGCTATGACCGCATGAAAGACGAGTCGTTTAGAAAATATATTAAATGGAAATTTAATATATTTTCTAGAGCAGCACCGCACATGGGTGGCGCTTGGGAGAGGTTAGTAAGATCGATTAAAATTGCATTGACCGCTACGCTCAAAGAAAGGAG